>JAOTQM010000022.1:8433944-9043479 GCA_026939265.1 Oreonectes daqikongensis
CTTTAAACAAGCATATAGAAATTTAAGACAACATTTGACATTGCAGTGATGTTACACCAGAATGATTGACATTAAAGCTTAGATACCAAACATTCTGTTCAGTTTGTTCTTTTGCATACCTCATATGTATGACACAAATGTGTGAGAAAACAGATTTCAAATTTGCCCTGAACTATTTAGCATAAATTTCAAAGTCTGCCAAATATGTAAATTAAAGCTTATATATTTATTGTACATCAGTTTTTTTATGCAAAGACACACCAACTGTCCGCATATGAGTGTGTGAAAATTTCTGTTATTCCAAGATTATTTTGTATTTTATTTTATTACATAACAATCCATTTATATATATAAAATAAAGTTTTTTTAAATGTATTACTAATTGTATATTCAATTATACGCTATGTCTCTCCATTTCTGTGGTACAGTAAAACAAAAAGAAACAAAGTTGCATGATTCATTGCTTACATTACATTTACAGTTACGCATTTGGCAGACGCTTTTATCCAAAGTGAATTACATTGTATTTTTCCTTTACATTGGTATTTGAGTATGTGCAATCCCTGGGATCGAACCCATGACTTGTCTTTGACAAGGTTTTTATGTCTGTAAAATAATTTTAAAGAAAAACATTAAATCGTCACCCATGCAGATAAAAAAAAAAGCAATGCAAGAATGAACTATGATGATTGACAATAGAGGAGGGGCATGGTAAAAGTAGGCAGAATAGTGATGTGAAGAGAGATTATTTGGAGACTATAAAAGGGATTTTACCAGTCAGTAATAAGGACCATTAGTCCAGGTAACAAGTTAAGTTAGTGACACTATTCTGTGAAGATGTGGAGGTTCACGTGTGTGACTTTGGCCCTGCTCTTATATTTTAAAGGTAAGGTTTTATAATCTGATGTATTAACTGCGATTAACAGGAAGGATGTTTTGAAACAATAAATAAATCAAACGATTGAATGAGTTCTTATGTTTAAAATGATAAGATAAGATAGAGTATAGATTTAGTCATTCCACAAAATGTGTTCTTTTTGTGTTTACAATACATTTCATGCTGCTGGGCTTATACAGTAATAAACATAGCCTCTGGGTCAAGAATAAATGCTTGTTTGAATGATTGAAAACGGTTAGGTATACTTTAAACTAAAAACCAGTTTCTCTGGCTTGTTCGCTCTCTCGAGTGCGATGGTTTTAAGCAGGATCATTAAAACCTGCTTATTTGTTATTATTCTTTCTCATCACTTATATTAATGCAACGCAACACATGGCTGCTTTGTCTTTTCTATAGGTTCACAGTCTCAGTCGAATGGTAAGATGCCCTCTCTATCATGAGATTTTATCACAATGTCAAATTCTATCATTTATTTCATTGTGATCTCTCAATTCTTTTCTACAGTTTGTTGCCGGGCTCCTTTAAGCACCCGTGTTGTGGGTGGTGTAAATACCTCCGTGGCAGGTGAGTCTGCACAGCTCCACCCTTGGAGGTCATTTTTGTGGAGGCTCCCTTATCAACAATGTCTGGGTGTTGACAGCAGCTCACTGTTTTTTAAGGTAAGAACTCGATTACATTTTGTATTTGGCATTCATGGAACATTCTACCAATCAATATGTGTGTTTTTAAGAATGTTTCTTGCATTTTTTTCTGTTGTAATCCAGTGCCAGCATATCGACTCTGCGTGTGTACTTGGGGAAAAAAAACACAGCAGGGAGTCAATGTCCACGAAGTCTCTAGAACTGTCAGTAAGCAGATCATTCACAGCAGCTACAACAGCAACACCAATGACAATGACATCGCACTCCTGCGTCTGTCCTCCCAAGTCACCTTTACTGACTATATTAGACCTGTTTGTCTGGCAGCCCAGAACAGCGTTTTTGCTCCTGGCACCAGCAGCTGGATCACAGGCTGGGGAAATATTGCAATTGGAGGTACAAACATCTCCAAAAATACGTATCCATTCACACAAAGATTTCTATTATTTTTTGATTGATTATTGCGTGTGTTTGTGCACATATATAGTGAGTTAACAGCTCCCGAAACTCTTCAAGAGACTGTGGTTCCAGTGGTGCCAAATACTCAATGCAGTACTTTTCTGAATGCTTTGGGTGGTGGACTTGTCACCAGCAACATGATATGTGCTGGTTTCTTGCAGGGTGGCAAAGATACCTGCCAGGTACATCAATTATGCATTTAAGTGTACCTGGGTTTTTTAACTTTTTAATTGTAAGTTTTGTACGATTTTTTTATTATTACCCATTCAAATGTAATATCATATGTGACCCTGGACCACAAAACCAGTCATTAGGGTACATTTACCAAACTTTAGTGGGTAATTCCCAAAGAGCGGACAGTAGCGAGTGAAGTTTTTCTGGTTTTTCTGGACATTTTTGTTCACGATTTTACTTCATCCACTCACAAAAATAAAGTTTTTTATATATTTACAGTAGGAAATTTACAAAACATCTTCATTAAACATGATCTTTACTTAATATCCTAATGATTTTTGGAATAAAAGAAAAATCAATTATTTTGAGCCATGTGTTGTTGGCTGTGACTGGTGTTGTGCTCCACAGTCCCATATTAAGATGTGGCTTATTATGTGCTTTATGTGAAAAAAATACATGCATAAATGCATATGTACGGGGTGGTGGGGTTAGTAGTGTTTTGACTATCTTCCTTCCTGATTTATTTACTATTAAAAACATATTGTCACTATTGATTTCACACCTTTACGATCAAATCCGTGCATACGCACGCTTTATAAATGAGGACCAAAGTCTTTCTTTTTTTGTTACTCTTTCTGTAGGGGGACTCTGGAGGTCCAATGGTGAGCCAGCTGTGTTCAAAGTGGGTTCAGTCTGGTATCACCAGCTGGGGTTATGGCTGTGCTGATCCCAACTCACCTGGTGAGTACACTCGCGTGTCAAAATACCAGAGCTGGATCTCTAACAAGATCAGACAGAATTTGCCAGGATTTGTCACCTTCAAACCCCCAAACTCTTGCTCTTCTGGCCTAAGTAAAAATCTCACTTTTATTGTAGGCTACTTACAAAACCATACATATTTAAATACCCTTAACTAATTTCTTTGATGGTTTTAATTTGTTTTTGGTGTAGCCTCAACCTCTTGTCATGGGAGATGCAATGAAAAGTACAACCATAAAAATCGCTGCAACTGCAACAGTGGATGCCGGACAAACTGCAATGATTTTGGAAGGAGATGTGGCAGTAAGGCACACCACATACAAACCTCAGTAGCCTATAAACGCAAATGCACTCATGTGCACACGCTGTTATTAAAAAATTTTTTTTTCACATTTTAGAATCATAGTGAATTGTCAAAGCTATAAAAAGTTTCAATTTAATTTGAAATTTAAATTTTCAGTTTTTGAAATAAAAGAGAATATGTTGGCTCAGTTATATATTTTCATTAAATTAATTTCAAGCATTCAAGCGACCCTACACCCTACGCGTGCGCGCCAGACCTCCAGTTAACTTCCGGTTTGTGTCTGGCTATTGTCTAATAATATAACTATTTATATTTTATTTATTTGAGTTCATATTAATTTATATTATTATTTTATTGTGTAATAATTGTATTAAATAAACGATTTGTTGAATTTTGTTGTATGTTCATTTTATTTAATAAACAATTTGTTGAATGGGTCCTGCAGTGAGGTTGCATTTAAAGAAACCGTATGGGACATTGACATCTAGCGGTTGAGATTGGTATTGCAGTCTAAATTTAAAATATTGGAGAGACAAGTTTGGTCAAGTAACGTTTTTCCTCGGTGTCTTTCGCTTGTTATCAGAAATAATCTACAGGCACTCTATTGTTTGTGGATCTGTACCTGAAGTTAAGTTGGGGGTCATGCGCAGTAACGTTTGTTTATGTTTTCACTTTGAAACCGCCTTGTTAATATAATGTAACTTTTTGTTTTTCTTTCTCTGCAGTTTGAGCTATGTGGTAACTGTCAGGATGATCTCAGGAACTCTCAGGTGTTTTTCCTGTTCTCCTGAAAATTCTACTTTGGATCAGAATTCAATGATCTTCTAAACTATAGGGTGTATCATATCCTAATGATTATATGAGTATCTGTTACATACTTTGGCTTCTTTTTGCATGATTGATCAAAATGTATTTCATTTTGTATGTTCAAACGAAAAAAAATAATTTGGAAAATGGGTATTGTAATGTACAAAATAAATCACTTTCACAACATCCTAATAATTCTGCTTACCAAAGGAATTCTTTGAACTCTATAAGGTATTTGATTCTATAGGGGAAATTTTCAGTAGCCCCTACAGCTTCAACATAAATGCATAATAACAACTAAATGCACTTTTACATTATATACAACGAAATGTTACCCCCCTAATAAATAGAATAGAATAGAATATTGATGCCAAATTTGATGTGGTTTTACATAAAAAACAATGGTCGTCAGTTACTGCCAAAACACTAAAACAACATTAAACCCCACAACATTAACACCAGCCACAACATCATTGGTAAACATTTCTCACTCATAGCACGCCAGGGTAAGCTTCACCCTGGAAATATTCCTTTTAAATAAGCTGAACACTAAACACATTTTGAAAAAGATAAGTTTTGAGATTTTTATCTACTCTCTAGTCCAGATATAGATAGTTTTTAGGATCACTGGGCTTGAATGTGCAGATCAGATCCTCAGAAATGTGCATTCCAAAGAATGTGAAGCTGCTTACTCTCTCTCTACTGGCATCCCACCAATCTTGCCGTGTAGATCCACATCCTCCTGAAGTCAACATCAACATCCTTGGTTTTGTTGACATTCATGGAAAGACAGTTTGATTGACAATAGTGAAAGAATAATTTCTGGGATCATTTCACAGCATTGTCAATTTCCATCAGTTTGAGAAAAAAAAGTCTAGTAATTTAGTACTAACATGCTTTTACTAAATTCATTTAAATATGTAATATTGTAACATAGGCTACTCAAAAAAAGTTGTATGTATATATTAAACATTATATTGTGAATATATTAAATATATAATAGTGACACATTAATAAATAATCTAGCTTTATCTACTGCCTGAGGGTACTTTTTACTACCATTGTCATTTTTCTTACTAGTCAATGGGGTCCAAGAACTGTTTGGTTACAAGCATTCATCTAAATATCTTTCTCAACTAGAGAGTGAGTAATTCATGACAGAATTTTCATTTTTGGGTGAACTATCCCTTTAAGTCAAGATTCTAAATCCATTTTAGCATTTCAAGCAAATTGTAACTGTGGCATACAATTTACAAACAGCTGATAATTTGTAGCAGCTGTTCAGTCTGAATCATTTTTCTGTATCTGACAGTATAGTTCAGTGATCTGGCTTTTCTGTTTTCACGGATATTGTTCTGCTGCCATAAATGATGATGAAGTTTCATTTAAATCCAAAGTGACTGTCATGTCCCAGCAAGGTTGTTAAAAATTGTTTAAACAGTCTCATCCTTTACAGCCTGTCACAAAAGACAAACATCATATAGAACAATCACTGACTCCCAGCATATCTGAAATTCAACAAAACATTTCATATAAAAATCCAAGGAGACCAAACAAGTATGAAAGGAAGACAGTCAGCACAGTTGCCTTTCTTTCTTCACTGACTTTTCTTTCATATCTATTGCCAAAATACCCATGCTGTGTAAATTTCTTCCAGGATTGTGAAAGTCTCTCAGTGAGTCAATCTCAAATACACACATACTTTAAAATAGCAGTACCGGTAGTGAGGCTGAAGGAGGTAACTGGGGAGTGGCTAGAGAGACCCTTCCATAAAAGACAAAAAGAAACATACACAGGCAGAGAGTCCGAGGTAAATTGTGTTCGAATAAAAAGGGAACAGAAGAAGGATATAAAAAGCAGTAAGTACAAAACTCGGAACAGAGGCGCTGGAGAAAGACACCAGAGGTAAAACATTCTTGTTCTACCTTAAAAGTTAACTTTTTTTCTGCGTTTTTTCTATTAATAGCTTTACTTTTAAAAGTGTTGACTGATGTTTGCCATAAATAATTTCTAGTTGAATTAACATTGAGACGTTCATATTAATTTGCTTACAAATTGTATAGTGCTGTATAGTATACATTGTGTTCAGTTGTTCAGGGGTTCCTGTAAGTGTGGTTTTGAGTACCATAACACCTCTAAAACCACAAACAAATGTGCTGACGTATAGCTTATTGGCTTTCAAATTCAGCAAGCCAAACCAAACATTTTTACAAACTAAAGAAATACTTTTTAGTCATTTCTTATAATATAAATGTTTTTTAAAGAAACGTCATCGACCCAGTTGATATTTGGTCTCTCTGTACAGATAATTTTTTTTATAATGACTATTATTAGTTTATTTACTAAATGACAAAGCTTCTTAAATTTATTAAGAACTTATTTAAAATTAATTTTTATTTTTATTAATTTTTAATGGGGTCAAATGACATGGCTAAAACAACATGTGTATTTGGTGTAATACAACACTGTAAAAATAGATTTTTTTGTTTCAACTTAAAAAAGGAAGTTACCCAGCTGCCTTAAAATTTAAGATAAAAATATTAGCTAACAATTTTGCATCAAATTCATGCAATAGGCCTACCTAATATATTTTTAAGTTGAACATACCTAAATATTTTAAGGCAGCCGGGTAACTTCATTTTTTAAGTTGAAACAACACATCTGTGTGTTTCAAAAACAGGATGTGGTAGTAACACTTATGTTGCCCTATTATGTTACTGCTTCCAGTTATGGGTTCAATAATGACACTGTAAACAATAAAGAAGCTACTTTTGTGAACAGGATGTTTGTCATAATGGTCACTGGCCTTATTATGGGCATACTAAAACTGCTATCTGTTGATTTGGACCACAAACGTTTTATAAGAACTAGATCCAAAATGCTTAATCTTTTTCCTATTTTTCAGAATGTTGAACGACACGGATCTTCTGAGAAATGATTCGTTCTCCTGTGCCTCCCCATCTGTGGAAGGCTATCGTTATTTTGGTGTCCTGTTGGGATCAGCGGTCACCATAGTGGGCACACTGGGGAATATTTTGACAGTGCTAGCCTTTGCTTTTGACACCAACCTGAGGACACGTTTTAACGTTCTTATTGTAAACCTAGCCTTTGCAGACATCCTCTACTGCACTATGCTGCAGCCAGTCAGCGTCGACTCATACCTGCACCTGCAATGGAGGGGCGGAGCCATGTGGTGCAGGATGTTTGGACTCCTTCTGTTCTTGTCAAACAGTGTGTCAATCATTACATTATGTCTCATCGCTATGAGTCGCTACCTGGTTGTTGCTCATCGCACGTCGCGCTGCGCCCGTCTGTTATTGTCTCATCAAGGTGTTGCTTTCCTCGTGGTCTCATCCTGGGTCCTCGGTCTGGCCAGTTTCGGTCCACTTTGGCCAGTCTATGTGTTTGCACCACAGGTCTGCACCTGCAGTTTCCACCGCACTAAGGGACGACCTTACACCACCGTGCTGCTTTTCTTCTATTTCTTCTTGGGCTTGGGCTGCGTGGGGCTTTTCTACTTTCTGATCTACCGTAAGGTGCGAGTAGCTTCTAAGGCGTTTCTAAAGTACAGGCCGAGTCGGCGATCGTCAAAACGCAAACCCGCAGAAGCTGAGGGGACCACAGATGATAGTGGGATCAGTGCGGGCGTCTCAACAACTCAAAGCTGTGAGATGAGCAGTGATGCGGTGGGATCAGAACAGCACAGGACCAAAGCGCTTGAGGGCAATTCCGAGGTTCCTGAGGTCAGCAAAACAACCCAAGAGCCGCCAAGCAAATGCGATGTGAAGGCATCTTCGAAGCCGTCTCCGGTACAAATCCAGACCACAACCCCTGCGTCCACCACAGGAGAAGACAGTGAATTTAAACGTGTGACTCGAATGTGTTTCACAGTCTTCTTGTGCTTTGTTGGCTGCTTTGCACCATTTCTGTTACTGAATGTAGCTGATAAAGCAAACCGTGCTCCACAGGTGATTCACATGTTCTGCGCAAACCTTACCTGGTTAAACAGTTGCATTAACCCTTTGCTGTACGCAGCCATGAACCGGCAGTTTAATCAGGCTTATAAGGACCTGCTACGGAAAGCCGTACAACCACTGACCTCGATTTGGAGATCTCAGCGATTCACAACAGGTTTCAGATAATAGATGAAAAGTTGACAAAAGTCATTTCAGACTACTGAACTATGGAACTGTGAACCACGGCAAGCAATTTTTAAGGCATTCAATGAACCCATTTTTCTGTATTTTACAAAATTAAGATATATAAGATATATGTGACTTTCTGTGGTCAAGATAACATTTCCGTTATTATCCATCAGTTGATGGTTTAATGATAAGCACAACCGAAGTATCTAATCAAGCTATGTATTTGTCACTATTAACTTTGACAAAAAGTATAGCTTTACTTTTTGCAGAAGTAGCTACTTGTAGCCATATATATTGTGTTTCTGAAACCTTGGTTCCATATTTGTTGTTTTTTAGAATATGGAAACAACACTATACTTTTAAATGATCAAACACGGTGTTATCAAAGTAGACGAGCACTTTTTTTCCATTTGGTTAGTATTTTCAAAACCCAGTGACAAAGATAAAGAGTGTCTAATAATGATGACAAAACATAAAAATCACGAAATATGGAGATACAAGGTTTCAGAAGGACAGCAGCAATATGTAATTATTTTATTAGACATACATTACAGTATCATACCTTGTACATCTAGGTAGTTGGGTCAAATATGGACAAACTCATCCGCTGGATTAAATCTCTAGATTGCATTTGTCCATATTTGAACCTACCATGGGTTGAAACAACCCCATAGTTTTTATAGTGTAAGCATTTCTTTTTCAAGTTGTGGGATTTTCCGGCTTTGCCAAAGATGTGAAAGGATTTTTACTGCACATGCATAAAAACTTTCTCTCTAAAACATGTTCCTCTTTGATTATATAAGGCAGAGGAACTGTTGTGTGCAATAACCAGAATGACTCAAAATAACATTATGACATGAAGATATTTGTAACCCACAAATGAACATGGAAGTTTAAAATGGTGCAATAGATAAAAAAGAACAAACTGATGAACAGCTTCATTACCTCACACATATAACCTCAGGTTGGTTACTTAATTTAGTTCTATATTACTAGCGTTCTTCAAAATCTGTAATTTGTGTATTGCATAAATAAATGTTCTAAACTGCCTACATCAGAATTCGCTCAAATAATAATTTATGTAGTATGATTTATTTTTACACTGTTTCTGATTTTACTTCATATAAATGAACTTAAACACAATCTTACATTTGCTGCAATGCTTGGCTTGTATTTGACGTAGGCTATGTTCTTTTATAATATTGACTCTGAAATAGTATCATAGTGCTTGACGCACGCACAAAAATGTGCAGCACTACCAGTGAACCAAGCATTTCACAAGCCTAGACGTGTTTGTGACTGCGTAACTTGTACCAAAATTCTTAACATCGCAATTGGAACAGGCTCATGAGTGACGGCAAAGATGGGGTTTGATGAAAATGAGCAATTTTGATGTCACCAAAAAAACACCATAATGAAGAACATTCCTATTCATTTTATTACTGTTATAAATGTAAGTTTCCAGATTACAAATCCACAGTTTGCTAACTATTAAAATGTAAACTGAATGTACTTCACAGTGGAAAACATGACAAGACAAGCAAACAATTAATATGAATTGTGGGTAACTGTAATAAAATGGATACTGACTGGTTAAACATAATTTGAGCAACCTGTTAAAAACATGTATGACAATAAGAGATATACTGTCTCATAAGGCATGGTATTAAATTCAGTTATCACATATACATTATTAAAGAAAATTACAATAACACAATTTACGCAATCAAAAAGACATCAACAGCTCAAAAAACATGCTCTACAAATAAAAATGAACAGTCCACAAAGCCATAAAAGTCAGTTCATTAGGAAGAAATTAGAAGCATTCTATGCTTTCAAATTTCCACTGAAGTGCATTTCTTTGCCAATGACAGTATTATCAAGCATACATTCTGCCTCAAATTCATGTCAAGGATTAATAACAATTTAATGTCATTGAGGGGATAAAAGTCACACATACAGAAACTACTTGATCAAATCAAGGTCTCTCATAACGGCAAACAAACAAATAAACAGATTGACAAACCAATACAGCTACATAAGACATTTATCATAAAACTTACGTATTTACAATTAATTGGTCTGTAAGTTTTTAAATTGTTGAAAGTGCAAATAAATGAAGTCCAAAATAAAACCACACCACTTCCTGTTTTATAAAAGTTTCTTACTAATCATAATATTGCAAAGAATTATGAATATCCGCTATCAGTTCAGGAAACATAGCTTTTCTTGGAGTTATGCAATTTAGTAAAAAGCCATCGAATGCTTTTTAAATGCTTAACTAAAAAAATCCAGTTAACTAGCAATAAAAGTGCAGTATTAAAAAACACATTTAGGTAAATATGCTCAATAGTGATTAAAAAAAAGGAAAAGTATAGGTTAATGTTCTAACAGAGTGCAAGAGAAAACTCACAGGAATTGTTATTGAAATATAGGCTACTGAAAATCTAGAATAAAAATCACTGCTATAGTTTTTCATTGAAAAATATCATAACTTGCAAAAATATAAAGCCTCATCTTACTATTATATTACACTTGTTACAAAAGTAACATTACGAAATAAAGAACCAATCATCTGTTTAGGGTATTCTAATTCTCATATTCTTACAAACAGATTATTAAGTGTTAAGTGACAGATGTGTTTTACAATTCATTTCTTTAATAAAATAATTCCACTTGTGAGTTAATTCTATAGAATTTCACATCGCTCTGGAATACTGGCTATGACATTCCAAGGTCTGTTATTCCCTGTAACAAGTGCTCACAGGGTTATCTGGTCAGTTTAATATTACACATAAATTAAATATAAACTTGCACAATTAAATAAGTGGACTAATGTAAAGCTGTCTGGTTATCGCAGAATAAACCCTGCGAAGCGACTAACAAATAAATGTTCATGAAATCCTCACAATTCATATTGCCCAATTCAGATAGCAGGTGTTTATGAACACATTAATAGTGCCACAATAAAAGTGTATAGATTTAGTAAGCCAGATATTTGTGTAAGTTTGCATAAAATTAAAACATGGGTTATGATGCGTTAATAAGTGAGTTAAAAGCAAGAATTCAGGGGGTTAGTGGAAAGCTATGAGGATAGCTAAGTTCCTGCACACCATGATCTAAAATGAAGGCCTCTGGAATGAAGTTTACTCCATTTAGAAATTCTTGCAATGTAATATTAACATCTGTGTCGGGTGACAGTGCTTCTGGAAAAAGGGCTTCCACGTTAATCTCTGTCGGAGTGTCTTGGGGGCCCGATAATAAAACCGTTTCTGCACTGCGGCTGGAATCGTCTTCCAATATGCTGTTGAATAAATCGGCATCAGTGCTATAGTCGGAGAACATGGGTGAGTTTTCGGACCCTCTGATCATGACATCACTGTCCACCTCAGAAAAAGGGGAGTCTTTCAAAAATGAGAAAGGAGAAGGGAGAGAGTGATGTTAAAAATAAGTGCAGTATTATAACAATAGAGACTTCTAAACCAGTACACTGACAGTCAAAAGCAGACATGATTTTCATATTAAAACCATTTATTTATAACATGTATTAACTCAAGTCTACATGCAAAATTCAAGTGCACTTGGATAGGGAGGATGAGATGAGGGAGACTATAAACAAGAGTGTGCCTCTGGATGTAAGAGGACTCTCTAAAGAAAGTCATTTGTAATGAAATCCATAAAAACGTGCCAAGCAACAGACAGCAGAAGGCCGATCATGCCAATAATCATGCAATGATTAAGAGTCAAGATAGGGACAAGCTGATTGGCTTTGAGGGGCCGTGGAGGCGGGACTCACCTCTGTGCTCTGCACACAGGTCCAACACTGGCTCCTCTCTGGAGCTTGTACATCCGTTCCTGCAGCAACCAAGCACAGAGCACTCAGTTTACTATGGAGATCAGTAAACCAAAGAAGTGACTATTGATACCACAGCAAAATCTTCTATACCCCTGAAATGTATGGTACAGAAATGTGCAAAACTATACGGATTAAAAAAGCCTGAATGCACTGTAATTCTCTTCAGATGAAGATGTCTGGCGAACGCGTAAGTGTAAATGTAAATAGACGACTTCTAGATTCACAGACTCAACTCTTAAGATGTATTAACATAAGATGAATTCTTGCATTTAAGTAACACAAAGTAACTTTTCGATTATAACTTTTTGGAAGTTCATATAAAAGATATATAAGTTTATACAAATATATGATATTGCTCCTATTTCACCCAATTCTTACATAATTTAATCTCTTTTTTAAATATTTCTCTTCTTATTTTTGAAAACATCTTCTTCTCTGATTATAGATGGTTTCAAAGCAACAACATAAACAAACGTTACTGCGCATGCACGCTTTCGTGGCCCAAACTCAACTTCCGGTACACATCCACAAAGAATAGAATCTCTGCAGATTATTAAGCAAAAAATAACAAGTTAAAAGTCTAGCCAGTATTATTTTGGTTTACAACTTAAATTACAGTTACACTACCCATTCAACAAATTGTTTATTTAATAAAATAAATCTACAAAAAAATAAAACAAATTGTTTATTAAATACAATTATTATACAAAACAATATTAATATTAATAAACAAAAATATTATCTATTAACAAACACAGACCGGACGTTAACTTCGGCCAGGCGTGTGCGTCCAATGAAACCGACTACACAGTCATTGCACTGTACCTGTCATTTATACTGCATTATCACTGTACATTGCACCTTTCCTATTTACATTTGCTATATATACTCACAGCATTTGCATTACACTTTTTTATTGGTGCTGTACTTTGAACAATGACAAAATAAATCTAATCTAAGCAGTAAACAAAAAATATGAACTCTAAGCTTGCCATGGTATTATAATGACGTT
Source organism: Oreonectes daqikongensis (assembly GCA_026939265.1). Taxonomy (NCBI): domain Eukaryota; kingdom Metazoa; phylum Chordata; class Actinopteri; order Cypriniformes; family Nemacheilidae; genus Oreonectes; species Oreonectes daqikongensis. The sequence continues at coordinate 8,446,997 of JAOTQM010000022.1, forward strand.
ATAATGCATTGCTATGGCTGCTGTGCGTTTGTTTTGCCCCAGTCTCTTTTCTCTCCTGTTTATCACAGAAAACAACCCATCTGTGTGGGAATGGCACCAAGGCCTCAACGGGGAGCTCTCTGCTCTTTTGTATTGTAATTTCCCATGTGCTACAATGTAAATCACTAGTTTGTGCCCTGAATTGTGTTGTGCTTCAATTAATAACTCAATAACTCAATGTTTGCGGAGTTGATTTTTGAGTATAAATACATATTCCACAGGTTCGCCTTTGCAGATAATAAAACAGAATAAAGGGTATGCGTATTTGGCGTGGCGTCCGGGGAGGGGGGCTCCGAGCTCGGTATCTCGCCCGAACCCAGAGTGCTCCCTCCCCCGTCTTGTGGGAGGAACGGGCAGAGATGCTGGAATTCTTTAGAGAGAATAAAAATAAGATGGCTTTGCGAACTTTGTTAATAAAAACATAATTTAAATGCGTGTGTGTGTATGTGTGTATACGCAGTGTGGCCAAAAGTGATGTCCAACTTTGGAAAACATCTTTTCCCCCTTAATTCAAATATATTATTATAAATGTGAAACTAAATACGTTTTAAACTAAAGTACGGTGGCCGCTAAGTGTCACCGCGCTGCAACGGAAGAAAACACATGCAAGTTCAGAAAGCATCTTCATTAGTTTGGGCGATACATGCCCTGCAAATACAGAAACGCGCTGCAAGTGGCACAAACAAAAACGGAAGTGTTTCCAGGAGACTCAAAAATCTGATGCATCATGGCTGGGATGCACGTCATTTCAATGTGGCTGTAAGGGGACTGCGAAGTGGACTTTGCAGGGTATTCTGCAATCTTAAGTGAGATTCCAATCCGAAGTGAGCAAACATGTTCAGTTCAAAGAACACTGCAAAAGGTGGAAATGGAGAGGGAAGTCGAGAGGAAAAAACACCCAACTGCGCCGCTTCACGAGTCAGAAAAACAACGGACGAGTTTACATATATTTTGTACATAGTGAAAGTTTATTTTTAGTTTAGTTTAGTTTAAGTTTATCTTTAATACCATGATTTGTTTCACATAAATCTGTTATTTTACTGTTTGTAGCATTGTTATATCACATTCGACATAATGAATGACTGCATCTACTGTTTATATTTGTATTTATATTTTATTATGCAATTAAAAGAGTTTACATATGCATGTGAGTATTCATTCATTTAGCTATTATCATACAAAGAAGCAGACATTATTTTTGATTATTATATTATTATATATTTATATATTACAAATAGGGTTGTCAAACGATTAATCGCATCCAGAATAAAAGATGGTGTTTACATAAATTATGTCTGTGTACTGTGCATATTAATTTTGTATTTATGAAAACAAACCCATACATAGGAGATTTAAGAAAAATATCAAATGTAAACATTAATCATATAAATATAATTGAAATTTCTGTGTTTTCTGTAATGAAAAATACTCGTTGTTCACATTCGCTGTGAACAGGTCTGTCTGTCTGTCTTCTCCATTTCTCATCTGACGTACCTCTGCTCTGCATATGATGTACAATGAACAAGCCAATCAAAGAGCTTGTTACATCTATCCCGTCATAGCTCATTTGCATTGTTTAACCTTGTATTACCTTGTTTTACCAGTGCGAGGACCTCAAGTGTCACGCGAATGCTAAAAAGAGAGGCTAAAACAAAAAGCTAAATAAAGATGCTAATCGAATAGCAAATCGGAAAAGTAAAAGCAGTGGGGAAATGGAAGTGCAAATGGTAAACGGAATCGCCTTTTAAATGACCGATTAACATAGTTCAATTTCTAAATACAATTATTTATTTCTCTTTTTAAATAGTATTTTCTAATCCATTTTGAAATTTCACGATTTATTTAGGAATTTATTAATGCACTTTAAAATTATGTACTTTATTGAATGTTTTATGTTGTTTTTGTAAATTCCCTTTTAATTTAAAGTATTAATTGATGGATTCATATTTCATTTATAAATACATTTTATAAATCACACTTTTTATTGCAGATTAAATTATTAAATAATGAACTACTTTGTAATTTAGCCTATTTATTTTTAAATAAATAAATGACCTTGGAAACAGATGTATTTATGACTATTTTTATTGTAGAATTAGTTTATGCTTTATTACTTTACACACGACTCTTCTGGTCCTCCATAGATGAGTGTCGTTATGGGGTAGATATGGAGATTTAGTTTGTATCTTGTATCTTGTTTTCAATTGCAAGGTTTGTGTTATCTTTGTTTCTTTATATATTATGCAACTACTAATATATTTTAGGTGAATATGCAAAACACTTCCCATGCATGACATGAAAAACAAACAACAGCATAGCCTTTTGAAATGCACACAACACAGTAAATAAAAACCAATAAATAAAACACACTTACTCTTTAGAGACAAAAACCAGTTTGGTTTTGAGGTACTTCAGGTAAAGATTCACATCTGAAACCAAAACAAGATCAAGATCAAAAACAAGGTTTACAAGATATACTGATGCTAACAGCTTAACAAACATTTACATTGTTTTGCATTGGGGCTGCACATTTTCTTTACACTTGAGTAAAACCGAAACCAAAAAAAAAATTTAAACCAATGCAATGGGTTCGCCGTTGTTTGTTACCAACATTCTTCAAAGTATCTTCTATTTTGTGTTTTGTAGAACAAAAAAGCCATACAATTTGAAATGACAAGATTTTCATTTTTGGGTGAACTACTCCTTTAAACTTTGCCGTTGTCTGACAGAAAACAGGAGTAAGACCTTTGAGTTTCTGTGTGTAGTTGACAACTTCTATAATAGGTTTCGCATTCCAAATATTTCGAGATGTGCTGTGTCATTGTGCTACATTAGATAGATGTGGCCACTCACCTCCGGTGGGTTCGCTGAAATACTTGCCGAACGCCTGGTCTTTAGGAGTGTTGGGGTAAAGGTAACAGAGCGGGTTAACTGGAACGTTTTCTGCTTCCATGATCTGAAAGTTGCAAATGATGTCGGGAAAAGCAATCTGCTTCAGGTCGGTGCTTGTAAACGGCTGCACTGCACGCACATTCGGTGTGCCTGAATGATTAAAAAAAAAACATGGAAAATGTTTTTGTTGACAATGTATTTGACAGAATTGCATGTTTACAAAATGAAGAGAGTAGTTTGTCCTTTTGTAATGGTTTACCGTTGTTGGAATACTCCACCCAGCTGAACGTGATTCCACCATCTCGGATACTCTCGCTAAAACGCAGCAGGAAAGTGCCATGCTGCTTCTTCTTTAACAAAACTTTCTCCTTCCCCTTACTCACGAAACCCATTATAGACCTATGGGCACAAGCATATGGGTATTAAAAACATGATCCTTTGTGTTTCTAATGTATCCATCCATTTATTCATCCGTACCCATCACTCCACAGGTCAGACAGGTAGGTTTTAACCAGGTTGAGAACACCATCCAACCACACCCACAGAGTGAAGTTTGTATCAGGGATGTTCTCCTAAAACAAGCACATGAGTAAAACAAATGCATATATGCATAACAAACATTTTAAAAATAGCTTTGTAAATAGCTTGTGTTTATCTGCTCTTACCTTACTGAACCTTGTCCAGGATATCGTGCAGGTGTCATAACTATTTTGTTTACCTGGTTTATACATTCAGTACAATTATATTCTATTCAAAGAGAGAATACTGGTCTTTATACAGAATGTTTAATAAATGAAGTTCAAAGAGTAGATAACACCATTTGCATACTTTTGCATTTAGTTGATCAAAGATGTGATGAAAGCTTACCGAAGAGTTTAAAGGCGAGGGTCTCCAACTGATCGCTGTCCAGACCACGCTTTCCACATGAGAGAAACTGCCAACTCAACATCTCCCCAAACTGTGGCCATGTGGCTACCGGAGAGCTCTCAAAAAATGTAACGTTCTAGACGCGCACACACAAAGTGAACAGTTATGATGCGAAAACTTGTTTTACTTTATTATTACAATAATCATTTGCAAATAATGCACACAAACCATAAACCTTTCTGCTTCTAACCTTGGGATCTGAGCACAGCATGTTAAACCACAAAACAGAAGCCCAGGCACTTTGCTGCTGACTGGAGTTTGAAATAACCACAACAGGAAGAGAAGAGGTCTAAGAGAAAGAAAGGTGGCATGATTAGAACATGTTTGTGCCAGGTCTCCACAACAGGAATGCTTTGAATGAGGATGTTTCACCTCCAAAAAGACGGACAGGCCTTGATAGTCAAACTGCGTCTCAAAATGTATTTTGTGCAGTTCTTCTGTCACACTCAATGAGAGCTGTAAAAACAGACAAAAACAGGCATAATACCAAACAACACCAATTGCCTTTGCATTAAATGTTTAACTTAGTTTAGCTCAAAAAATCTATCTATTTTATATCAAGTTATTTTCACATTAAGTTCATTTTAACCATCAAATGCAATATTTTGTATAGTTAGTGTGTTGAACTAACTATAAAATACTGTTTATCAGAAGAAACGATACTATTCAGTGTTTAGAATTGTTCATTTATTTGGGGTTTCTTTGAACCTGCATTGACCCTATATCTCTTGGCTTGTTTTATGCATATTGGGTGTAATGATGCTATTATTGTATTTATTCTTGAATGACACTCATAGAAAACTTACATCACTGATTCCCTTTCCTCCACCACCAACTTTCTGGTCTTTTAAAGTCTGAAAATAAACACAAATGACACAATATTCCTATGTTAACGTCCTGTGTAAAAACATTGTATGGCCATGTTGGTTTTGGCCTTATTAGCAGTTTCCCATACTACAAGACAACTGGACAGGACAGGTGTTTGTTATATGAAATGATCAAAAACACAACCAGGTTAGCACCCAAACCTAAACCAGTAAACTCGGAAGGGATACAGGATTATATCAACAAAAAAGATGCTATTGAATTTGTTTTTACTGGATTTAAACACATCTATCATTTAACACAACACAAATCTATCTATTATCACTTACCAAATGTCTAAAATCAGCCACCATACCCCCATTCAAACTTTCAGTCATGTTAAGGGCTTTACTGGAGGTTCCCAGAACGTTAAACCTTCGAAACCTATTGAAAGACACACATAGAAGGGTGGAACGGTCAGGCCTGATATCACTATTATAGTCCTAAATCTCTTCATGCTCTGAAACTCTTAAATCAATCTCATTTCATAAAACAAATTAAGGCAAAGTGATTATATAATGTATTTTTCTGTCCTTATCTTTTTTCTCAGTATTTTACTGTTCTTATCCAAATGCTATCCATGCTAATAATACTGTGTAAAACAACATGGAATGAAAGATCGTACGATAAAGTGGCAAGTTCAATGTTTGTGGTTGCAAGGGTGTGCTTGAACAAGCTTTACATTTTATAAGGTTGCATAACTGCATGACATAAACACAATGACATGACATTACTTCTCCTGCTCATTTCACCTGGCAGCTATTTTTATGGTTTAAATGCATGCTGTAGAATTTTCCATTGGATACTCCCTTATGCAACTGATTTTCATATAAAGATGATAATTAACATGCAAGCTGACAAAAAAATGTATGTGTTCAGTAAGGAGACACTTACCCTTTTACTTTTGCAGCAGCCCTAAATCAAAGTACAGTGTGGAGAAAACACAAGAGACAAAAAAGTGTGAGAAATCAGAGGCTTGAAAACAGTATCATACTTGCTAATTATTCACAATTCTTTTTAAACAAGGTGCTGAAATATCACTTGACATTGTTAACATAGATTGTTCCTTATCCATTAAAATGAGCTATCTGCCCTCAAAATCACTCAAATCTAACCAGCAAACACAATAAATGTAAATCTTAGAGTATTAGACTCTTGGGTCTGAAAAGACACATTTGAATAACAAAAAGAGAAGGAAAACAGTCAGGCAGATATCTTACTTGTCAATGAAGACATTCACTTTCATAACATGGTTGAGCTCTGGAACTTTATACAAGAACCTGCACAGAGTGATTAAAAAAAGTTCAAAAACAATTTTGGTGTTCCTGTCTCTACATTAACAAATACAGAAAAAAAAGATTGTATATTTTTAATAAAGGGACATTGTTTTCACCTACATGCTTGTAATTTCTGCTGTTAATACAATAGTAATTACAATGTTATAATTGTTATTACAATGTTATGTCAAACAACAATGCTCACACTCAGAATTCCTCAGTACTGAGTCATCCCACCTACCCAAGGCATATTGTTAGGAATAAACCAAAAAATAAGGATTTATTCACATGAACACAGATTTAAAATACAACTAGCCAAATGAAGCACTGCCACAGAGAGTGAAAGCAAGTGATTTTAGTGTACTTAGTTCCTTAGAACTAGTAGGGTCAAATATTAACAACAATTAGATGACCATTAGTGTTGTAAATATGTAGTTATGGGCAAAACCAATGTGCATTCTTGTAATGTGTTGTGTAATGTTAGAATCTGACCTGGCTTTCACCGAGAACTGGACATTTGTGCGTAGCACCAGTGGCCCTCGACCCTGAGGCATGGTTGGCTGAGACTCGACCACAAATGCACTGAAAAATGACACATAAATAATGTAACATACATGCATCAAGGTCAACACAGCAGTAAATATCCTCTGTATGTGTGTGCACCTGTGTACCTCTTCAGCAAGCGAGTCAGTTGATTTTCTGTTGCTTCCTTTAAGGGTGTTTTTTGGACCAGGATGGGGTCGTTTTTGTATGTCATCTTCCCCTCCAGCTCATCGAGCTTCTGTAAGAACTTCAGCAGCTGAAACATACACTCTATTGTCTGAGTGAACCTTAAAAAAACACAAAGAGATTAGAAATGCATTCATATGGGCCTTACAGCTGTGCTGCAATGGAATTTTCTAGATTACCATTTCTCCAATTGTTCCAGACGTGTATCATCTGGAGCACCAATGCAAGATATCTGTTGCCTCCGCTTCCAGTCCACCAGTTCCTCGTCTATGAGCACCGAGCACAGACAATCAGCAGAGTTCAGCATAGTCGAAATATCGGACAGGAATTTCTGAGACAAGACCGGGAACAGAAAAAAGGATTTAAAGAGTGCAGACATTTATCATATATATATATAGCACGCTAACCACAGAGCTATAGGCGCCAACCAGTTGGGTTATTTTTATTAATAATACAGCTTACTGACACAATACAACACAATAAAACCAAGATAACACAATGAAAAAGTGTTTCAAAAACAGAGCTTTTCCTATTTATTTCAGAATCAGATAAATACAGTATATAAACAGTTGTATCGTATATTACTTCATAAATGTGGTACTATGTACAATTAAAATGTGCATTTGTTTAGAAACATGCCATGTGGTAACAATATATTCCCTTATTTACTGTAGTTTACCTTTGTTGTCATATAATTCTCTAAAACGTATGTATATATATATATATATATATATATATATATATATATATATATATATATATATTACATGAACATGCACATTAAATGCACCTACCCTTCTGGATTTATCAAGTGCGTTAAGCATCTTCTGGAGTACTTGCTCTTGCACCTTCTTTTCATCTGGTGTGCCAGCTAAAAACACATGGACATAAGCAAACAAAGCACTCTTTTCAGATGGAGAACTAGATAGAGTGTAATAAGATTGAGAAAATATAGAGTGTGATCTCACAGTCCATTTTGTTTGTCTGATATTTAAAATCAAACTCGTCCTGCTGCTCCTCCAAACATCTTATGTAGTGCTCCATCACCTGCCAAAAAACCAAAATGTATCTTTCGCTGGAACAAACACACACAAACGTGCGCACAGAGTTCTGCACAAACACTCACCTCTGCTTTGTGCCTAAGCTCTTTAACTTTCTTTTCTATTTGTCTCTGGCTCTCCAACTCCATCGCAGCAGGCTGAACCTGCAACGTCTGCACCTGAGACAACAGAATCAGATGTTCATGGTACTGTTGATAGTTATGATGATGATGATGATGATAAAGAGACTTTTAGTTACTCACTTTCTGTGCAAGCTCTGCATCATTCAAGATCTCCTTCTCCTTTGTCAGGAACCAGTGAACAATAGCAGCTAGATTATACGGCTCCTCTTGATACCTCTGGAGACCAGCAAATATCATCACACATCTGTCAATGCTTAAACTCAATCAGCATTAACAAATAGGGTTTTTATGCAGTGCAAAGAGGTGAACAGACCTGAAAATTTTGCTTGTAGCGTCTGAAATTACGCTGCAGTAGGAAACTCTCTTTTTCTTGAGTGAAACGACTGAACTGGTTATCCAGATTCTCCAAAAGCACCTGAAACAAAAGGACTGCCAGAGAAGAGTCCCGGGACGCACGTTCCCTATAACACAAACACACAATGATTGGTTGTTGATTGTTAAATATTGACGAATACAATTCTGATGTTGTAACATTGTCAGTAGAGAAACATGATCTATTTTCAGGTTCTGCAGGTTCTGCTAGGTTCTCATGCAGGTAAACAGCTTACCAGTCCTCGCCCTCAATCCAATGTGCCAGGTAATGTCTCACATCCATAGGGAATTCATCGCTGTTGTACAGATCAAAAACTCTCTGCTGATACACTGTATCCAGCTGCAGCAACAGTTGCCACTGTGACATTCTAGAAAAATAATACATAAATGCATGTAAATGTGAAAGGCCATTGACATTATATGCACTAGTTGACAACTGGTCTCACATGTTCAATTTTTTCAATCTTACCATATAACTTCAGAAGACTTGGAATATAGTTTGGACTAAATATTGACTACTTTTATGGGGTTTTCCCCCTATTTGGAGTTTCACGTGTTTGGCTGTTATTAAATGGCAATGTATGAAAAAAACTGCATACATATTTTTCAAAGCATTCTTTTTAATTTTGCACGTAAAAATAACAACATTAGGATTTAAAAATACATGAGGCTAAATAATAAAAGTACAAAATCCTTCATTTTTCAGGTAACTGTTTTACAAATAACACCCACTACATGCGCTTGGCTCTCCACCTTGCTCACAAGCTCACGTGCACCTAACGTTACTGTACACCACCCAGAACAGTGGAAAAATCGCGAGTTGCGTCTCTGCTCTGCTACAAAAATATAACACTGCGGACATGACAGTCATATGTAGAAGTACTGTGTATGTAATAGATCTCTTACAACGTAACATATAAAAGTTAACACTTATAAGTCATAATGGCGAGCAACTTATTGCCGTTGTCATCTAACTTAACTCAAAATGATTTATTTATTACTGACTTACCTGGTAAAATCGACTAGATGTTTAGAGAAGTAACCCTGAAAACGTAGTTACCGCAAGGCTCTCCTGCACGCATACAGGCTAGACAAAAACACAACAAGCTTCCTCCTGTCACGGAGCGAGCACCGTCTGGCGAATAAATAAACACTGTTCGCAGGAAACCCTTGGCTTTTCAGTCAACCTCCCTCCGCGGCCTCTTTCTGAGGAACTCGTGCCCAAGGTTTGCCCGCCCATTAAACTGTTGGTCCCACCCGTTTAGATACGTACATTTAGTTAGCGTCAAGCTATTTGTCGAGGAACTGCGTTCGCGTTTTTTTATTGGCGTAAGCGAAGCAGTTGAGCCACAAAATTGGTTAAGGCAGCCGTCAGTCGTATCCTTCACAGCGGAGGGGTGTTGGTGGAAGAGCGGTAGAAACGAAACTTAAGGCTTGCCTGTTCATGGTCTGTTAGTCTTAACCTTCCAAGAAATTACGTAGCGAAAGTGATTTGTTGTGGAAAGATGTAGGCTACGGCGGCAATTTAAATTGTCGTGCAATTTGATTTCGACATCAACACGGCCAAGATGTAAAGGTATTCCACTGAATCTTTATTCTTTTTTTAATCTATGCATATAACATGACGATTATGCATTTACAAAGATAATAAAATATAAACAGGAAATTAGTGGCAGATTGTCAATCTAAATAGTATACACTACTATATTATATAGTCAAATAATTAAAAGTAATTAAACGTATATATTTACAATGACTAAATGATATATTACTGTTTTTTCTATTGATCTGGTAGTCTATTATTGTTTATTTACTAAAGATTTCAAAGAAATGGATGATACTTTTGATGTATGATGTAAAATGATGTACACTCGCATTAGGAATCATAAGTGGGCTCCTATTTACAGTATGTGGGTAGTTGACAAATAAACCGCACATGTGTCCTATGGTGTGACAGCTAAAATGTAGAAAAAACAACGATGCTAAATCTTATGCTATTAGATATTTTAAATATGAATATTAATAATATAAAACAATGTATTAATCATTTGTTTTCTACATTTTTGCTATGTCACACTACAAAATGCAAACTACGTTTTGTTGGTAACCTCCCATTTGTTGGAAAATTATGTTCAAGATGTCTGTCAACATACAGTGCAACATAAAAACTAATGGCTACTATGTCAAAGGTGATCATGTAGGCCATGCAAGCTGTTAAAACATCATATCTCCCTTTTTCTCCCTCTTTACTCAAATCTAAACAGTGTAAAAGATAGGAAACTGTCTTTTTATTTAACCTCCAATATTAATGCTTTTACTATACATAACATGTCTGACATTGTAAATGGTCACTTTGCATATATTATATGTTGTGCACAAATAAAGTTTCCCAAACACGATTTACTGCTGGTGTTTACTGGAGCAGTTCTGACAGTTTCTGTCAATGGACATCATTCCCTGTACATTTCTTATTGGACGTTCAGGGTTCCATTCTCCCAGCTATTTTGATTCATCAACAGGTCATCTTCCTCCTTCATGCTGTTTAGCAGGTATTTAACCCCTGCCTTCACCCCAGTTTTCAGACCTGCTCCTAATGCATAACCAGCAACCCCTGCGGTTCCTCCAGTCACAGCCATGAGGGCATCTGTGCCCAGATCCACAGTACTGAGGATTGCTCTTTCTTTTGCGGTGTCAAAGCAGTTAAGTGATGCATAGTATACAGCAGTTCCCAGATTATAAAGAGTAGAGACCGCAGGGATCCACTCCACCACGGTATACACTTGCTTCTCTTTCTTATTCATGCAGTTATTCTGAGGAACCGTATTTCTACGCCAACGCACAGGCGCCATGTCGCAGTTCTGAATCCAGCTCTCTGAGAAAGATGAAGGCACTACTCGACTACCGTGCCTTAAGATAACGCGATAATATTCAGGACTGCCGTCTTGGGTCACACCTGCACAGCGGAATCCCAAGCGTCGACATGCCTTCTGCGCCCTGTCAAGGCACAATTCAAACTGTTCTGCAGCCACCCCTAATAACTGTGTGCCCTTCACCCTCACCCACCCCTTGCATTGTCCCCTGGGTTTATCTTCACTTTCATAACTATCTATGCTTTTTCCCAGTTCTGCCAGCTGGTTAATGTTAAAAATTAAACCCTGCAGGTGGTGCTGTGACTCTTGGCTTAGTATTGTGGGAGAGGAGATGCTATGGCTTGTATTTCTGTAAGTGTGATGGGCAGCATTTGTCGATTCTTTTCCTCTTTTGATCAAAATCAGTACGTCCTGCAAAAGTTCATGCGTATCTTCCTGGTCCAGCATGGCGTAGAGCTTCACTACTAATTCTTGGGCTTCAAACATACATCCAGCTGATACCAACACAGGCACCATTGCCAACCCCAGGAGTTCCTGAGAGAAACCGTTTCCTCTCCAGCCTCCCGTAGAGAGCTCGACGCAACTTGCATTGCTGTGGAGATGCAGCTGGCCTTTTAGAGAGGTAGAGAGGTTTAAGACCAACTCATGAGCAGGATGGACATCACCTCCTAAAAGAAGCTGAGTTTGAGACTCTGACAAACTTGATGAAGTGATTGGCCTCAGGTTGCTTTGGGGTCCTGGTGGGAGTGGACCTCTAGCAAATACCACATCAGACAGTAAAAGGTTGACCAGAAGTAACCATTTGAGCTTTGAGTTCCATTTAGCCATGTTGGTTAACAGGCTCTAAACAAACAAAGGGATGAATAGAGATAAGTTAGTAATGTATGTGTGCAGTACATAAATATCTGCAGCTGTATTCATACAATGGGGGTGGGTTGTTAGGGATTCATGAGATTCCTAGAAGTTTGTGTGAAGTTGTGTGTGTATGTGTGGTCTTGGTAAACCCTATGGTATGGGGACAAAATGGCAATATCCAAAATCGTTGTTCTTGTGGGGACATTTTTTGTCCCCATGAGGAAACAAGCCTGTAAATCATACAGAATGATGTTTTTTGAAAATCTGAAAGAGCAGAATGTTTTATGTGATTCTTAGGTTTAGGGTTAGGGGATAGAATATACAGTTTGTACAGTATAAAAACCATTACGTCTATGGAATGGAAACCCAACGTGTGTGTGTGTGTGTGCGTGCGTGCGTGTGTGCGTGTAAAAAAGAGAGAAAGCGCTTATAGACGCTTTAATTTAACACAGATGCAGTTCCTGCCCCTTCTAGAAGAATGTACTTCATTTCTGCATGCACTTGTTTTCTTATTGTACATGTACTATCTGAACATATTACATTTATCGTCGTTTGTATCATTGTTTTTCAACAGATGACAACTTAGATACATTATTTCTTATGTCTTTCTGAGTTTCTAACAAGATTTCAACATGTCATTTACAATAAAATAAGGTAATATGTGGTTAAAGTATGTTGTATTGTTTGAGTCATAAAGGAAATGCTTTATCAGCTCATTAAAATAACATTGTTTCTTTGGAATATCGATATTTAGATTAGAAAGATATAAATAATGCTCTTACCTTCTATCAATCCAGATAATGCCACCACAGTGGTACAATCCAATGTTCACAAATACATATACATCCCCTTTCTCTATCTCTCTCTCTCTCTTTCTCTCTGTCTTTCCCACTGGCTTCTTTCTGGTCCCAAACGTGACATCACGTGGAGTGGGTCGATGTGTTCTTTGGGTGGTTTGTTTGTTTATCCTCATGCCCCCTGTTTTCCTCTCATTCTGTCGCTGCTTTCTCTCTTGAAGACCGTGGGGGCTGCTTTGTGTTTGACCCAGATACATTGCAGCACACTTGTTTTATGCCTGGGAAGGCATAGAAAAAGAGAAAAGGAGAGAAGGAGAGCAGGACTGTCCACTCGTGCATGTGTATTTATTTATTGATACAAAAGATGTTGATTTATCATTTGTTTATAGGTCATAACCTCACACAATGACCCAATCATGTTAAACATTACCGCACTGCTCAAAGCTCACATTTTTATCAACGCAATGTTTTCAACATCTGCTCAAGCTTTTAAGTTATTAAGTGTTTTGTATGCACACAAAAATCACATTGACAATAACAACAATAAAGAATTTCCTTTACCGTCTATTTTACTTTCAGAAAGTTGTGTTCAGTGTGCACAATTGGCCATTAGGAGGCGTTGTAGCATTCTACATTTCTCTGCTGCTTCCAGGTTCAGTAAGGTTGGTAATAAAAAAAGTTAATTTGTGTTTTTTCAAAAAAGACAATCTCATTTAAATTTATGTTTGCTGTGGCCCGCACAGATTGTTTTACAGATTTATATCTGAGTCATCACAGTCGGTAGCACTGTAAATGACGTAAAAAGGAACAGCTTCAACAATTTACTCTGAGTGTATTAAGGTATTTAAAAAACTATATTGTAAATCCAAAAAAGCTCTTTTGCACAACCCTTGCCTCTTTATGCCTGATTTCTTGAAAGGTTACAATGCCAGGTTGCTTTTCCCAAAAAACAATTACATTTTTACGAATCTGAATAACAACATCCTTGTGCTACGTAAAAAGGAACCATCAACAATTTGACACTGACAATTATAACAAGATATAGCCTAATGTATTCAATAGAAAAGTTCAATTTGGGATATATATGATACAGCCAATTCACTTTAAGGACATTGAATGTGATCCAGTGGGATTTATTGACAGATAGACATGCAGCCGAGAAAGGGAGAGTGACCCTTCTCTTAAAGTGTAGATGCCTGTGAACTCCTATGTTTTACTGAACAAAAACATACAACATATACCCACTGACCAACAGTATAGTCTTGTTTGAGTAGTGCTTATTAAACCCCACTGACAGCTCCAGCGTCAATGGCATCAGTTCTCATTTAAGTGAGAAAGAGAGGAACATGTGGGAGGAGTGAGATGCAAGCAAAAATATGGACAAGTGTGATTTTCATTTTCACATAGATTATAACTGGCCCAAAACACAAATGTGATATTTACACATTCGAGTCACACGTGAGACATGCTATGGCCATAGTGCCATGTCAAGTGTTAATAACCACCTACAAGGGAAATCAAATATATCACCAATTAAAACAAACTTAAGGTGATTTTGTGAGTAGCCTATGACAGATTATGTCACATTTGGCATTATGAGAGTATTAAAATGTATTATAGAACAGTGAAGGGAATTTGATTTTGTTATAATTAGGTTGTAATATTCGGAAACGTCATGCTGTAATTACCTAGTGCAGCCTTATGGGGCATCCACAGAGCGATGATGAGCACACATATATCATACATTTAATTTGAAGAAATGTTGTCTTTTAGAAGCACACTCTCTATTTTAATGTTGTATAAACTGTTCCAGTACATTTATTGAAGAGGGTTTTTGGTTGGATTTGTCTGTGCGATCCAGAACAGTGTGTGTTCTGTCGCCCTTTTTTCAGGAGATGTTTTGATTTGTAAGGGCCGGCCAGTGAAAGTCTGTATTTGATAAACTGTCTGACTTGGCGATAGTGGTTTGACAGAGGAAGGGGGAATATGTAGATGTATAGGCTTAAATCAATCATTTTCATGGATACCTCACATTCATGGTTAGTGGTTACCCCACATAGTCTGTAGTCTCAGCCTCAGATGTCATGCCCATACCACTGGCTGAGCATCCAAGCATTCAACATTTTATTTCCTGATAGAGCTGGGGGGGGTAGGTGAAATGTAACTTAGTGTATAAGAATGCACACACACACACACAGATTTTCAAAAAACATCATTCTGTATGATTTATAGGCTTGTTTCCTCACAAGAACAACATTTTTGGGCTTTGTGGGCATTTTGTCCCCATACCGTAGGGTTTACCAGGACCACACACACTCACACACACACAATGTACAAACAATGAGTCTAAAGTCTGTATGTTTTAGCAGTGTTAGCATTTTAGCAATTTCTGTTATTTAATGTATTCCTTTATATTAATTCCTAACACATTCACATAGATTTCCATTACTGTATATAAGATTAGACGCAATGCAACATCACAGAAAGAGAGAGAGAGATCTTCCCTCACATGCACTTTCAATTTCTGCTGTTATTTAAATACAAAGTACTGTATGTGTGGATCAATATACATGTGAATTAAAACAAATATATCAGTCATAATAATGTACTGAGAGAAAATGAGAAACATGAAGAGTTTGTGAAAGTATGTTTGCGTAAGTGATAAATGCTAGGTGCCATTCACCATTGAGAAACACTGACAGAACTAAGCGTGGGTGTACTTCTAATATTTCACATCCGCTTCGGCAGGCACATGCACACTTTCTCACAATTGCAAAAACAAATAAGTCAGAGCACATCAAGTCTTCTTATTTCCATTAGTATGCTGGTTATCAGTTGTTCTGATGATAATGCAGTTATGTATTTACAAACAATTCAGGTTTAATCACTTACATTTCAATATATTTATGAAATACATTTTGTATATATTTCAGCTTCATGCTCCTTGTTTACAGCAAATCCATCAAACGAAAGGGGGAGTTCACTGGGTTTTATATGGACACTGGTGCTTTGATGTATCACTAAGAGCTTTCCTGCATGCCGAGGAAACAAAAGAGAGAAATTATAGTCATTTAAAAAGCTAATTAAGTTCTAACATGTTCAGGGCTAAGCTATTTAAATGAGTTTAGTTGACTTTCATATTGTGGAAAAACCTGGAGGACAATCAAATCAAGTGCAATAAGGTACAGAGGAACATGTTTGTGTGTGAAGGAGATAAAGAGATTATGGAAGAGCAAAAGAAAGAAAGACATTATCATGTGATGCAGCAAAACAGATATCAAACAAACTGACGTCTTTGATGGCATTTTTTAAAATGAAGGAATATTTTACCCAGTTTCAGAGCATACTTGTTCAATCTAAGCCATCTAAGCATTCAATCAGGTTCCGTGCATTTTATTCAGTGTTGCCCTTTCTATAGCTTACTGACAGCTTCAACCTGATGAAAAACATATCGATAATGAGATAAAGTAAATGGAAGCACCAGTATATGGATGACTCATAATCCAGCAAGGGTAATGAATATTGAACCCCCAGCCCCACACAAATGTTCTTCTGAACTGAAAGGTGCTAAGCCTTAAAACCCTTTAAAAGACTTTCCACAGTAATACCAAAAGCCTTGATGTCTTCAGAGGTGAAATCAATAGAGAGAACAAAAACATTAAGTTGTGTGGTGCTTTACATGCTGACTTCATGACTTCTGCTTAATTTTTTGAGACTTTATTACAGGATCCGATTAAATTACATTTAGCCTACATGATGTGAAGCTCAAGAGGCAATAAGGTCGAGGTGTGAGTTTGGGAGTAATGTATTGACCGCATAAATACGTCAAGGCTCTGGTGTTAATGACTTTGCGTCACTAGAATATGTTATCATCATTATTGGGTCCGTGTTGGAGAGTCAGCTTGCCAGAGCTTGCGTGAGTGGAGCGCGCAAACGCTGCACATAAAGGAACGCGCGCACCTGCAAGTGTTTAGCCTACTGCAAGTTAATAGAGAAAAACTGCTACGCGTCTTTCTCCCGAGACAAACTGAATACGAGCTCATCTTTAAAGGTATAGTCATTGATGATCATTCTATTTTAACATGTATTTAATATAGATTAAGAAGTGTTGCTCTGCAATAAAAGTTCCTCAATAAGGTTTTATTCAACAGGTTTGTGCAGAGCAGCTGGTTCGAGGATGTCTTGCGGTTGGTTTCTGTTGCTGGTCTCTCAGGTATTTCTGCTGCTCTTGTGTGCTGGACATTCGCGCTGTGCCCTCCTCTATTATCCGCCTGTGAGTAGCCTAATATTTTCCTCGGGTTTGAGGTTTGAAATTGTGTGAGATATAAAAAACCTCTGTTTATAATATCTTATAAGCTTAAACGTAAATATTTATATCGGTAGGCTATATTTATATATATTAGGCCCTATATATAATATATATAAAGGCTATATTAATAACTATTGATGACAATTTAAATTATAAGCCCAACTGTAAAAATGCTGTGGTTTTCAGTGGTTTTGTGTGGCACCCCATACAAAATTATGGCTATAGGTAAATATATAATCTTAATATAACAATTAACCGGTTTTACAGTATTCATTGTTTAACCATAATTTTGTGTTTTTGTTTATTTTATAAACTGTCATGAGTTATTTGCTTGTTTCTGTAGGCTTCTTTGTGAGTGAAAATACAGATAAAATCCATCTGATGTATATCATTGCGATAAAGACAATGAAATAGTTGGGAAGTGGGAAGGATGATTCCATTAAATCCTTAATGATTCCATTAATGTGGTGTCTGACTGTTAAATGGGCTCACACTGATGTTCAGTCATGTGTTTACTCTGGATCTTCGTGCCGTTGTGTTACATTACTAAGAAACTTCTTTATTGCAAGATCATACACACAAAGAACATATAGATAGCCTATATACAACGTTGTTATTAACATCAACTTTGTGGCCATTTATTTTCTAATCATATGACTTTAATGATCATCACAGTTCAGAGTGTTCATGGCTACATGGATCCGTCCTGTTTTTGTGTTATGTACAGGATGGCAGTAAGGAGCAGTCTACACACTTTGAGAAGCGATTTAATGATGTTGATTATGACAGTTTCATCGGCCTGATGGGGAGGAGGAGTACAGGTGAGACGGAATGAGAACAAAAATAAAATAGCAATAAAAGTGTTCTCTAAGTAGATAATAAATATATATTTTAAAGATTTTTTATCAAGTCAAGATCGTTCCACAAATTTACCTTTTAGACGCAAGTGCTTATTGTTATTTTGTTTAAACATTTTTGTCATTCTGGCCCTTTTGTAGATAATATGAATGATATCTTCGTTGGACTGTTAGGACGCAGAAACACTATGTCTGGTAAGTGAATGTGTGTAATGTAATTTGTAATATGAGGTCAATTCTGCATCATAACTGTTATGTGCACACTGAAACATAGATATACAGTATACTGACCTCTAGTGGTCAGTATGGAGAATTTGGGTATATTAAAATTGACATCTAATTATCTTGCTTCTAGTAGCTTAAATAATGCTATAATAATAGATTTACATTATTTATGTTTATCTTGACAAACAGTTGTTCCTGCTTTGAGAGGGGAAAGGAAAGGCAACTTCTTTTTGAAAGACAGAAGGCTAAGGTGAGTTTTGTTGGAATCCAAATAATCATCATTTAACCTTTTACAAGCACTAAGATCAGTGCTGCAAAGTGCTGCAATGTTATTGGTTAGGAGCACTTTTCATTAGGAGTACTGAGCATCTTCAACATGACAAATATTTTTGACCCTTAGTGTTCAAGTTATAAATATTATAAAAGTTTATACTGTTTTACAAATACAGTATTAAGTGTCTAACAATCTAATGATTACATGAGTGAAGTGACATGTTTTGTCTGTTTCAGTTTTAGAGGTTTCGGTGTAATTTTGCTGCTTTCTTGCTGTGCTTTTCTCAAGGTTTTGCTGTGCCATATGAATCTCATTGGTTTTAAACTCATCCACCATGGAATTATGCCATGCAGAAGAAAGAAAAGCTGTTTTTGTCAGAGCCACGATTGAGTTGATTTGTAATAGTGCTATTTATTTTAGTGTATTTCATCTATTTTATGTGGAATATGAGTTTTTACTCAAACCCCCAAATAGTTTCCTAGTAAATAATGCACCTGTCTCAGATAGAGGTTTTGATAGATTTACTATGGGTCATAAGAAATTAAAAAAAAAGATCAAATTGAGATTTACTATTTGAATTGCTGTAATAAGAGCTGTAATATATGACCCCTGCGTTGTAAGCATGATGTGTATACTTTATTCACAATATATATTTTAATGATCTGTTTAATGTGTTGTAAAAATACCCAACCTGAAATATAAAATATTTATTTCAACCAAATATTTTAGTAGGTGTGCATCACAAATAACATTTCTAATATTCACAGAGAGCAGACAAAATTATTTAATGTAAAATACTTCTTTATTTAATATGCTGGTTATTGTTCCTCATCGAATCAGTTTCTTCTTGTCAAACATGTCTCACACACTCTTTTATAAATAAAAGATTGCTATGGAGGTTCTGTACAGGATTCCCATAAAAGACGCTACTGAACAAAATATATTAAGGAAAGCAAGTACCTTTGGATTGAAGACAAGGGCATGAAACTCAGAAACACAGATTCAAATTAACAGGATTGAAAAGAAGCTTTGCATAAAGACGTCTAGCTGGTTTTTGACGCTCAGTTCTGCATCATTTCTGACATATCTGTCTTTATACACACATCACTCCATCACATCTCAGAAAGCACAGAAGTAACAGAAAGACTGTTAATAAAAACATTTCCTTAAATCAGACAACCAACTGTGGACATTCTTAACCAAAACACTCTGCAAAACAATCGCTATATTGTAAATCATTTACAAAGATAAAATAATATCAAATAAAACACAGGTATTTTTGCCTCAAGTAAAATCTTGTACATACTCCACTGATTGTCCATTAATGAGACTGAATAATACATGTTTACTGGTAGCAAATAATGCTAAATTGGATTACTACAAAGTCAACAGCGTAATTAAAAATCTGTAATCCTGCTACTCGAACAATACAATGATTTACAAGACACCAAGTGTACCTTGTGTGTGTGTATTTTGTAATGGATTTTTGATTTGAACAAATGTAATTGAACAAAATCAAGTTTAATGGAAACTTGGATATTATGGAATGTGTACACATCGCATTTCCAAACACTCAAACATTAGTAACCTGGAAAAAGTATTGAAGCAAAAAACTTCTACATTTTCTGATTATGCCCGAAGCAGTACATTACATGCTGAACCTTCCCAAAAAAAAAACAGGATACATAAAATTTCCATTATTCGGACACTTCTTACTGTATATGAACCCTGCTGAGGTTAATCCGACATTATGCAGGGAATTCAACCCATTCACACTCGAGTCAAACCCAGTTCCATTGCTTTGTTGATCTTTAACAAAAGTGACATTGTGCTGCGAGTGGTCAAAGGGCAACAGTGGTATCTATTTCAAGTTCATTGTAGTTCAACTATTAAAATAAACTTCATTTGAATCCCTTCACAATTGTGCCAAGTGTCAAAAACTAAAAAGGGCAGGTAAAGATAAATGCATTCTTTGATGAAAAACACAACAACGTTCTTCATTACAGTTTTTTTATGGCAAGAAGAGAGCAATACATCTCTTTCTATTTGAGGTTGGTAATGGTAAAAAGTCTATCACTTTGTGATTTAGACAAAATGGAAGTTAGTAAAGGAATAATATACTTTTAATGTGTATTATTTTAATAATGGTTCTGTCTGCAAGTTACCAACACCAGCATATGTATAATCCTATGCAAATATTTGAGAAATGAAAAACATAACAAATTTAAGCAATAAGTAAACAATTAGTGTACGAGGCACATGTACTGCAGTTGTTACACTGAAGGTATACACAGGGCCAGATAGTTACATTCAGGCCTGGAAAAACTAAAACCTTTGTCACAAAAACTCACGAGCAACAACTAGGCTAGCCAACAGAATCTTGCAGTTGAGAAAAGCTGTATCAGCTCCTTCAACTTTAAAAGAAAGGAAATTTGGCATCTTAATGTGGGCTAAGAGATGTTTAACATGGATTACAGCAGTAAAAAGATACAAATCTCTAAACCACACCTTTGGCAAATCTATTACCCAGGTACTGTGAAACACTGCCGGATCTTCTGTGTGTTTGACTGTAAGCTATAAAAAAACATGATACGTGTTACATTGCCTGGACAGAACGCAAGTTGGAAGTGCATGGTTTCTCTGGATCAGAGCAGAGGCACTGGTTTATGGGAATAAACAAGGGAAAGAAGCGAAATCTTTTGTTTTGGTGAAACATGGCATGGCTGGATTTCGTGCATAATTTTTTTTTATCTCCTAGAATAACAAATTAATGCCAAGGGATGTAGACGCATTCACAGAGTGCAAATTGCTTGTGGGACAAAATGACGCCTTGTTAGTATGACATTATGGCGGGCTGAGAAACAAAATCACATCCCATGCGCAGTACACTCTGGGTCTACATGTTAAAACCTTCATTTAATACAATTCTGTACTGTCAAACATATATAGAGAGTTATATATATATAAATCTAAATATTCACATACAAATGCATTATTAAGAGAAACACCCTTCCAAATGGTACCGGTTTATTAAACCACACATACATGCACACATCTCTGTGGCATAATATACTGTAAAAAAAAAAGAAAAAAAAACTCACAGCCACAGCCATCCCCAAAAAGTTATTTAGGAAGATTTTAAATGTAATTTCTTTAAAAATCCAAACATTAAACTGCTATAGCTTTTCATTTTGTTCAGGGGATTTGTTTTCTACATTCTTTGTTTCTACCGCCTGATTTTGCTCTGAGCCTCCGACCTCCACATTGTCTGGGATTGGGGCTTTGATGTCTTCTGGTATATTGGGTTCAGGGGGTTGATAGCGGTATTTGTAGCCAAAGGCACGCAAGTGGTAAGTGTAGTATTCCAGCAGGTACATGTGAGATGCATCCACATAGTGGAAAGAAACAGCCAGATCTGAACAACACTGGGGTCCCTAAAAGAAAGAAATAAAAAGAAAACATTAAGGTAAGAGTCTGTCCCATTACACCCTAAATAAATTCCATCATTTACATGTGCTCATGATTTTCTTTCTAACCACAAATGTTGTTACACAGAATGTTCACATCCCTCATTTTTAATGCTATTAAATTAAATGACAACAAGGAGCTGTCAAAAAAAAATGCAACCATTAAATCACCATAACTCATGTCATATACTGCATTGTACAAACATCAATTTTGTTAAATATGAATGTAAAGATTGGTTACGGGACTACTGAGAAAGTGCAATTCTCTGAAACTAGATCACTGAGACGGCTCGATGTACTTTGATCTGCACCAAAACACATTCGCACTTCCTTGGGTCAAAGCCATGGGAATTTGCACATTTCATTTGTGTGTAACATGAACAGACTTTTAAGGTGTGTTTAACATTTACATAACATTTCAAATGTGACGTAAAAATGCAGAATAAACAGAACACTGCACTTATTCAAAATGACTGTCAATGAAAAACCATTCAAGCCCACTGTATCATCAATATGGTATTGCAAGACTAAAGTCAAATATAAGAATACTCGTTAAAATATAACCACAGTTAAAAGAATGAGCATGAAAAAATCGTGTTAAAATAGCCATGATGGTGACAAAAATAAATAAATGACTTCTTTAACTCGTGTGAAAAGTCCTGCGTAACTTGGTAGTTGGGCGGGGATCATTAACCTGGCATTACTTATCAAAAGAGATAAATAAATCCAAAAACATGTTGCAAGAAATTTTTAAGAGCTGTCTTATACAATGCTGCCTACAATTTCTGCAACTACCATTTGGAACACACTTGGATTTAAAACAGTAGACAATGATGATAGATCCTACGATCTATATTTCTTAAAAGCAACCACTGTGTTTGTGTGTACATTCTAAAGATGATGAAATTCTGACTTGAGAGTACAGACATATATTTTGTGTTGTTCTTATTTTCTATTCTTTTTATTATTATTCTTTACTATTTTGATATAGTTATTAGTTATATATTTTACCTACTTATTCTGTTCTATATTGCTGTCCTTTCATTTACATTGGATGCTGCATTTGTATTGTCTTCACAAGTAGATATGAGTTCCAATGGTCTCATTCTCAAGGTTCATAATAACGTCACGAGTCTGAATGTTGTGAAGCAGTAATTTTCCACTGTCTATGTTGGTATAATAACACCTGATGAATCTGTTTCTAGTCAGACGAAGTTAGAATGGGCTAGACGGAGTTAGTGGGAGTTCGCTCCTAAAGAAGCTATATGAACATCCTAACGCAACTATGAAAAATGATCCAGAATTCTGCTGCACGCCTGGTCTTCAATGAGCCCAAGAGAGCTCATGTCACACCTCTGCTCATCTCTCTGCACTGGCTCCCCATAGCGGCACGCATTAAGTTCAAGGCACTGGTGCTTGCTTACAGAACAGCCACTAACACAGCACCCATCTACCTCAACTCTCTCTTACAGACCTACATCCCCTCCAGAAGTCTGCGGTCTGAAAACGAGCGGCGCCTCATTGTTCCTTCACAGAGAGTCATGAGATCCATCTCAAGGACATTTTCTTTCTCCGTTCCCGGCTGGTGGAATGATCTTCCTGTTTCCATCAGGACTGCTGGATCAATTTCACAATTCAAAAAACAGCTGAAGACCCACCTCTTCCATGAGCACTTAACGGTCTCATAATATAAAAAAAATAAAATTCTACCTCTATTTTTCCTTTTCTAATGTTCTCTATATACTTGCTTATACTATCTTGACGTTGTATTTGAAACCTTGTATTACTAGCACTTCTCGTGAATATTGCTTACTTAGACGAATCGCTTGCTGTTTTCCTCAATTGTAAGTCGCTTTGGATAAAAGCGTCTGCCAAATGAATAAATGTAAATGTAAATGTAAATGACTTTCTCTAATAAACTTGGCTCATTTTATTATAACATCAACTTTGTCTCCTGCCTGCTGTTTTTCCCTCTTCATTTCTGATAGTAGACATTTAAGTCTGGATGGTTAGATCTACCACGTTTGGCTTCACGGTAACAAGATGGTATCATTTGGATCAATAACAAGATAGTAAAATCTATCAGATCTATCAATGACAACGTTTACATGCGCACCAATAATGCGACGGCTCGCAGTAACATGTTTACATGAAATGATAACATCTCTTTGCTCGTGTACATGAGTTTTATTAGTCTGATTACTTGCTATAATACACAGTACAAACAATGATCTCATGTACAGTAGGTGTGTGTTACTGGCTACATATATAGACGTATTTTATGGTTATTTGGCGCCGTTACGAATATAGAAATATGATTGAAAATGCCTCCGCAACAGTGGTATACACTGTCATCCCGTTTGTGTTATTTTTGTGTGAAGATCAGAGACTGCCGACAGCGAGTTGTGTTGACGGTAAAACTTCATGTTTACCATGAGTTTGCCCTTAGGATGTGTGACAGAAGCACATGCGCACCTTGGTCAGAGCAGCATAAATGCGACTAAGGTGTTTACGTGCCTTCTTATTGCGAATAAAACCGGCATACACCACATATCTTACTTCGACTATGCTTTCTGCAATAATGAGCTTAATCGCATTATTTACATCTAAATATTGTGTTTACATGAGGTAAAATGTAATCGCAATATTGCCCAAATCCTATTATAGTCGCATTATAAAGGTGCGTGTAAACGTAGTCAATGTTGTCATAGCACCGAGTTTACGCTCACCTGCACAATGGGGTAATAACAGTAGTTCCAATACCAGAAGGTCTTGGGAAATGTGCCAGTGAGATGGGAATCGGGTACAAAGGGATGGAACGTCTCTCTCTGAATGGTGTCTCTGGAGTCTCCTGCCAAAACACCCACCTTCTCCATGCACTGTCCCATGGCCAAGTCCTCCACCGAGGAGGTATGAGTGCAAACTTTGGTGCGAAAACCTTCCACAAACCTCCTCAGAGCCTCTTTACTGAGGACGTATCCAGCCCCGCCGCTCATGTAGCCCTGTTTAACATAAGGCTTAAACCGCCTGCCAAAATATACCGGCTCTTCCGGTGAATAATTGGCCAGGATCCAGCGCAGATTGTCGACAATCACGTAAGTGTCATCGTCTGCTTTCATAAACCAGTCCGCCTCATCGCCGTGTTTCTCCATGACGTAGTGGAAAGCGTGTATGGTTTTCCAGTACAGCTGATCCCGACCCTCCTTGGTGTTCAGGCCAACTGTGGGAAAATCCAGGTCATCCACTGAGCTTATGAACACCACAATGTTGCAGTGACGGCTCCATGTGGCTTTCACATGACGAGCTTTCTTTTCAAGGTTGCTGGGACTGGTCATAACCCAACACAGAATACGCACACGTTTGTAGAGATCGTCAGCCAATGTGCCATCCTCACCTAAAAGAAAGTCACAGAGGATTGAGAAATGTTCAGATATAGACAAAAAGACATTATACAGGTGCTGGTCATATAATTAGAATATCATCAAAAAGTTGATTTATTTCATGAATTCCATTCAAAAAGTGAAACTTGTATATTATATTCATTCATTACACACAGACTGATATATTTCAAATGTTTATTTCTTTTAATTTTGATGATTATAACTGACAACTACTGAAAATCCCAAATTCAGTATCTCAGAAAATTAAAATATTACTTAAGACCAACACAAAAAAAGGATTTTTAGAAATCTGGGCCAACTGAAAAGTATGAACATGAAGAGTATGAGCATGTACAGCACTCAATACTTAGTCGGGGCTCCTTTTGCCTGAATTACTGCAGCAATGCGGCGTGGCATGGAGTCGATCAGTCTGTGGCACTGCTCAGGTGTTATGAGAGCCCAGGTTGCTCTGATAGTGGCCTTCAGCTCTTCTGCATTGTTGGGTCTGGCATATCACATCTTCCTCTTCACAATACCCCATAGATTTTCTAGGTCAGGCGAGTTTGCTGGCCAATTAAGAACAGGGATACCATGGTCCTTAAACCAGGTACTGGTAGCTTTGGCACTGTGTGCAGGTGCCAAGTCCTGCTGGAAAATAAAATCTGCACCTCCATAAAGTTGGTCAGCAGCAGGAAGCATGAAGTGCTCTAAAACTTCCTGGTATACGGCTGCGTTAGCCTTGGACCTCATGAAACACAGTGGACCAACACCAGCAGATGACATGGCACCCCAAACCATCACTGACTGTGGAAACATGGATTCTGTGCCTCTCCTCTCTTCCTCCAGACTCTGGGACCCTGATTTCCAAAGGAAATGCAAAATTTACTTTCATCAGAGAACATAACTTTGGACCACTCAGCAGCAGTCCAGGCGAGACGCTTCTGACGCTGTTCGAGAGTAGCTTGACACAAGGAATGCGACAGCTGAAACCCATGTCTTGCATACGTCTGTGCGTAGTGGTTCTTGAAGCACTGACTCCAGCTGCAGTCCACTCTTTGTGAATCTCCCCCACATTTTTGAATGGGTTTTGTTTCACAATCCTCTCCAGGGTGCGGTTATCCCTATTGCTTGTACACTTTTTTCATACCACATCTTTTCCTTCCCTTCGCCTCTCTATTAATGTGTTTGGACACAGAGCTCTGTGAACAGCCAGCCTCTTTTGCAATGACCTTTTGTGTCTTGCCCTCCTTGTGCAAGGTGTCAATGGTCGTCTTTTGGACAACTGTTAAGTCAGCAGTCTTCCTCATGATTGTGTCGCCTACAGAACTAGACTGAGAGACCATTTAAAGCCCTTTGCAGGTGTTTGGAGTTAATTAGCTGATGTGGCACCAGGTGTCTTCAATATTGAACCTTTTCACAATATTCAAATTTTCTGAGATACTGAATTTGGGATTTTCAGTAGTTGTCAGTTATAAACATAAAAATAAAAAATAAAAAAACATTTGAAATATATCAGTCTGTGTGTAATGAATGAATATAATATACAAGTTTCACTTTTTAAATGGAGTTAGTGAAATAAATCAACTTTTTGATGATATTCTAATTATATGCCCAGCACCTGTATAATTGCTTGAGTCCATAAACAGAATTGACAGTTTTATCACCTTTGGGATAGTTTATTGATAAACAGCTGACGTTAAATTATAACGTATAATAAGAGTCTTTCTGTACACTTTAATAAGGACATCACATGTGATGCAAGGTGGAAAAGAGTCCAAAGTCCACCTCTAGTACACAGTCACCAAAATCGTAGGCAAACAGGGAAAGAACAATAAAGTCACAAAACATATGGTCAAATAAAGTAATAATGAAAAATATTGTGTTGTCTTAACATATTTACAGAGTGTTATGCAAGCAAATAAAAGACCTAAAGCAACAGGTTTACTCGGTGTCAGATGGTATCAGACAGTTACACTAAATCCACAATTCCTTGGACTAGGAGGCAGTATTCCATTGAACCATTGTGTATATTGTTTTTGACCCTACCTGTCTAACACACCTCTTTAGAGAATGCCTTCACTGTGCAGTTGTGAAAAGATTCCAGGATCCAGATTTACTTGTTCTTTTCAAATGAATTTCTGCCACGTCACAACTAAAACCGAACCGGTCACCAATAGCTCTCACTTCAACACTATGCTGGTTTGTATCTAAAACATGCAAACCAACTTGGTTTAGAGGTTTTAATGTACATAATGTCAAAGACAATTATCATCTATTCCAGCCAGCTATCGTAGTTACGTCCTCCCTACATCTCAGGTAAAAGAAATAAAAGTAGCAGCAGAAGACTTGTTCACCTGTCGTCAGTGTTTAGAAAAGTTTTTACAGTGCATTACCTGTATGGTGCGGATGGTTCAGGTTAAAGAGAGCTGACCTCTCCTTCTTCCAGTTCTTGCTTTCCGCTTCGAGCAACTCCTCCACCGTTTTCACGAGCGTCTCCGGCCTCGAGTTCCGAGTGAACCCGACCTGATGCAGAAACAGGTACAGACTGCACGTGCCCACCAGAAAGCCCACGTAAAACGCGGACCGCGCGCCTAGAGCTTTCATGACGAGCCCTATAGCCAGACTCCCACCTCAGAGAAACTTCACAGAGCACAGACAGTAACAGTGAATAATGGCAACTTTAAAGTATTAGCATTTCACCTGTGCTAATTGGATCTGTGTGTCAGCAGCACTGTAATCATTATGACAGATTTAAACGACAAACAATTGACATTGTAAGTTAACACCGTCACACCAGGACATAACTACTGTACTGACAGACAGTTCAACACTTTAACTAGCAAATTCTACTCAACTTCCTGGTAGCTGCCTTTTTATGTATAGTGACATATATTTGCTTTGCAAATAAGATACAAGATTGACTTCCCTAGAAATGACAATGGTGACATGTATACGCTAGTTTTACACGCTTACCAGGCACTCGGTTTCCTCCATAACAAAAGTGTGAAGAACTACAGGAGTCGGTTTCGAGCCCAAATTGTCAATCCAAGTTATACGAAGCATAACACTAAAGCCAGATATGTCTGAGCTAAATTAAAAGATCCCGACTCCAAAACCATTTTTTTAAAGGCATGAAAATGTGGTTAATCAGTTTCGGTTCGAGCTAACCAACAACATGCCTGCTAACTGTATGTAACGTTACGTTCACGAAGTAAAGACGAGGTTGGTGTGGGAGGATCGGTTCCCGTATAAATAAAAAAAAATGTAAAGGCAAACCCCTTTAAGAGTTATTCGCTGGCAGTCGTTTCACAGACATTGCCAAACCACACGTTCCTCATAAGTCTTGACACTTTATAAAACATTTTTCGATCGTTTCCGGAATCTGAAACAAGGGTCGGTCAACTATGAACCTGTTGACGTCACAGCTATTGAAGGACACACGAAGCGCATTTCATTGGATGAATCAGCAACACGTCGATAAAACGCGGCTTCTGATTGGACCATATTACATGTTCTTTAGCCTTTATCACATTTCATCAAAAGGCACGATACTGTACTAGTGATCCTGAAGGATCATACACCCCAATAAATGTGGTCCGATGCGATTGTGCTGTTTAGCCTGTATTTTAGACTGTTTCTTTCAGTGGGTTGTAAACATGAAATAATTATTGTTGTTTGACGTCAACAGTTAAAGCTGCTGTAAACGGATTTCTGCCTTTGCAAACAGGTTTTCCCACCCAAACTCGCGCTGTTGGCAGACAGCCGCCTCCACGTTTCAGTGCTGGTGAACAAGTGCGAAAGTCTCAGATTTATACTATTTATTTAGTTTTCGCTGTTTATATTGCAGTAAGAATTAGAACAGACAAGTGTGATTTCCCAGAACACTAATTTCAGTGACATTTTATGGGTAGAAAAAACAGCAGCTTTAACCACTTACATCCCCTCACAATATGTGCTTAAACCAAAGTATGCCATAAATTTTGAACAAACAATTCAGAAACATTGTTTACATCCTAACAAATAAATCATTAAAACGTTTACCACAAAAGCAGCCCTTAAGTGCCAAGAATGTGGAAGAGGTGGCTAAATCTTACACAGAAAACCTTAACAGAACAACACGAGTATTATACTGAAAGGAAACCTAGCTGCTGACAGGCTTACAAATCTGTCAAAATGTTTTCAGTCCTATGGGCAAAAAAGTATGATAAAGATCAGAAATTCAATATTACTCAATAATTTAAAGTGCAAGAAACATGCATCATCTCTCTAACCCCTTAATCTGGATATAACTGCATCTCCCATTTATGCAGTTTCTTGACCCTCAAAAGCGATCAACATCTTAAACAGCATTCAACATCTTATTGTGACTGTATTTGTCTTGTCATGAGAACAGAAGCCATGACTACCATTTCAAAACACCAGATAGTATGTGTATGATAGAACGACATTCTTTCACGGTTCATGTCACACATATTTAAAGAGCATTGGTGAATTATTGATTGATGTCATCTAAAACCAAACCAACAATAAAGGTGAATAGACACACAATGCAAGTGATTTGTATATTTTGTAAAAAAAAAAAAAAATGTTCCAAATTAAGATGGAAAGCAGGCAGCAACATGAATAATATCAGCAATGCTTGTACAAGATCATCAGAGTTCATGGCAGTAGGATAAACTCATTAGGGTTCATATCACCAAAACGTTCCAGAAGAACAGTTGAACCACAATGATAATAACTAAAAAACAGCGCACTGTTGGAAAGTGAAGCCTGGGAAGTTGTTTGTTCAAGTCAAAGAATGTCGACTGTCTGTGTCCCTTAAGTCCATGGAGTTTGAGAATAGATGTCTTAAAAATCTGCTTCATCAGTATCACTGTTTCCTGTCGACTGGCTCTCATCCTGTTTCTCTTCCCACACAAATCTGTAGTTATTTTCTAACTCTTGCTGCCTCTTCTGTTCTTTATATACTTCCTCTGTGCCGCCAGTCTGTATGCAAAAAAAGAGCAAGAAACACATTAATTACTAGGGCCTATCATGCCACATTTAACAAGATGTAACAAAACACTAGAATGTGCCTTTAAACTCCGAATACCCCACAGATCATATACCATGCCCTAAATGCCCCTTTTGGAGTCAAATACACCATGTTTTTGTGTTTATATATACTGTTGAGCTGAATTAATCTACACAAACGCGTCAAATTCTCTTAAATAGACGGTTGCAACCTTTGAATTGGGATAAAGCTACTGATTTATAAAGAATGTGAAAATATTAGTTGTCAATAAATGTAATATATTTGGCAGCCTTCTTTTAAACTGATTGTACTGTACAGTATATTAGTATACCAGAAGATTGATGAGAAGTTCTCTAAATGACTTTGTATCCTCCTCTGTAAGCCACTGGTCTCCTGCTTCCTCCACTGTTTTACGAGTTAAAATCTTCACCTCAATCTTGCCTGAAAAACATGCCCAAAGACCTTAGACATTCACACAAATTCATTTAAACAACTACCGTCACGATGGTTTACCAACAGAAGATCACAGATTATTACTTTTTCTCTCCCACACACACATACACACAGCCGAAAGATGTAAAGACAGGACCGATGCATGCAGAGAAGCTAATGAAGGCTTTGGGAAGTGATAAAGATGAGTGAAGCACGTTCATGCTCATAAACCTCCATGTTTTTAACTCCAAAACCTGAAAAACTAGAGCAACACCCTGTGATGACAAATAAGGGTGAACACCAAACATTCTTTGTAACGTTATTCGAAATGCTTCCTTTTAATATCATTGTTAGGACAGACAAAGACCTTGTCTAATGTTTTATGCAGCCATGCAAAAGCCAGCATCAAGGGAAAAACACCCAAATCATTGGCATCTAGGAGGGTTTTAAAGTTTCCCAATATAGTCTCGTGGCACCCAAGTTTAAAAGTGCCCTGCGAAGACCGTGCATGTGTGAAATTGATTTAAAGGGAAGAAAAAAAAAAGAACATGTTATGTTTATTTAAAGAAAATGACCAATGAATACGTGGAGCAAAGCTCAAGCAGAAAAATAGTTTTTAAAGATTTCATAAAAATAGGTCTTTGCCCCACTTACAAAGACACACACAGGTAAACAGGAATACTTAGTGTGTGTGCTGGTGTGTGTTCCGGCCTACCTTCGGCCTTGATGCCGGCTCTTTCTAGCTGTTCTCTGACCACTTCCTGAATCTGCTGCCACTGGGGGTCGCCCTCGCCCAGTTCCTTCACCTTCACACCCCCCTCATCATCGTTGCCCCCGGCAACCGCTCCTGCAGCCACACCTCCGCCCACCTTATACTTAGTCACCCTGACTTTTACCTCACCACTGCTGCCTGCTTCAACTTGGGTGAGAGACAGAGGGAAGTGGAGGTTACCGCGGATACAGCGGAAATTCTCACTCCCCATTTGACATATTATAGTCTCTCAATGTAATGTAATGGCCCAGTCAGCCTTGCACTACAGTACGACAGGGTGTAGTATTAGTGTTAGTGGTGATAATGATACATTAATATAATGAAGAGAACAGTGGCCCCAAAAATCCAGACACTACCACTGGATTTGAGGTTTAAGAAATAAATCTGGACAATTTCTGGTTGTTAAATCAGTAAAACATGTCCAAAGTTAATGTGATACAATTTTTTTTTAACTGTAATAACAAGATTACTAAAGGAAACAGAGTTTACTAAAATAGAGACGTGGGAGTTTAAGTTACTTAGAAAGAATAGCAAACATCGCTAAAATGTTAGTTCTTAAAAAGCATAATTTGTTTGCAAATGCCAATTTTTTTTTTTTTGGAGCCATTGTATGAAACATACATATACATACACACACATATTATAGACATTATACTAAACAAATATTGTATAGTGTGCTCACATGCAAGTCTCTAAATACCTGGTGTGCAAAGGTGAAAGTTACAAGCAATTTAATGAAGCCATTCTGCCATCTGTTCATTCATGTACTCACATCCACACATGTTCACTCAGCATCCTTTCTCTATATTTACCTGGTGTTTTAGGAACCAGGTTTGGGCTGCCAGGTGAATTGCCTCCCTCTTTTGTATGCGTAGAATGTGAGTTTTCATGCACGTCTGTGTTTTTCTCGGTTTCTCGTTCCTTCTCATGTTCGCTTTTGTCTTCAAGATGGTCCAAAAGTTTCCCCAGCGTATTCTCCAGAGTTTGTGTAGCCTGAGAGCGATCGAACTCCCCTTTAAGACCTTCGTTCTCCAACT
The DNA here is from genome assembly GCA_026939265.1 of Oreonectes daqikongensis. NCBI lineage: Eukaryota > Metazoa > Chordata > Actinopteri > Cypriniformes > Nemacheilidae > Oreonectes > Oreonectes daqikongensis. Next base: position 8,479,569 of record JAOTQM010000022.1, read on the forward strand.
CCTGCTGGGCCTGGAAAACAAACGCTCACTAAATGCAAATTCATGGCTAAGTGTATTGCCTAATCTGTATGCGAGCTGTAGAGCGCATACTTCCTCTATTATGTTGTCAAACTCTTTCTGCATCTCCTCTTTTATTTCTTTTATTTTGGTGGAGGGGACGGTCATATCAGCCATATCCTCTTCAAACTCCTGCATCAATCTTTCATCTTCATCGCCGTCCTCTACCTCCACATCACTTTCTGGCAACTTTTTTTGTTCCTCCTGCTCTCCCTTTTGAGATGACTGCTGGCTCGCTTTCTCCAGCTCCGCTTTCCTGTTCTAAACATTAAATCAAATTAGTGCACATTTGGGTCAAATACCCATTCATTTAATACAGATCAATTATAGACAACTTTGTATTCCACCCATGGAACATCCACCCCACCACATACTGCACACTGTCCTCTAGTGGAAAAAAACATGAATACTCCCTGTGGCTCCAAGACCTGCAATATTCACCTTTTGGTTGCTCTCTCTGAGGTGCTGTACAAACTTCATCAGGTCTGCTGGGTCTGTGATGATTTTAAAATTAAACTTTTCCTCCCCAAATACTGAACAAAAAAAGAAAGAATGCATAAGAAAGAGGAGAAGCTGTATAATTTCTATGTAACATTATTTAATTGTAATTTAATTTATTTATTAAGGTTTTCTTACTGTCATTTTCATGTGACGAACTTTTCTGAGGCTCCTGAGGGGTCTGTAAGATTGTTGCAAATATATACATGAACAGTGCCCTTCAAAAATTGGCTGTTTCAAAGAGTTACAACAACTGCACAGGAGTAAAGGCAACGGAAAGTGTTGTATCGAGTATGAGGCTGTACCTCTGACTCTAATGCGCTTGACTCTGTGCTGTCTGGTTTGGTAACTCCCTCCCAGAAGTCCTTGTCCTCTGGTTCTTCACTAACCGAGTCCCCCTCAGCTACTTCAGCTTCTACACAACACAAAATAGAATAAAAGTTTGTGTTTACATAATATATGTCTGTATACTGTGCTTATTAATTCTGTATTTATAAACACACACACACACACACACAAATTTAGGAATTATTTACATTATATATACATTTAAAATAAATATTAACATTTATTGATTATAATATATTTTATATTTTTCTTAAATACTTACATGTGTAAGTGTTTATGAATACAAAATAATATGCACAGTACACAGACATATATTAAGCAAACACAAACTTTTATTCTGAATGCGATTAATCGTGATTAATCGTTGCCCAGCACTAAAATATATGTAACATTGTTTGATGGGGCAGAGATGAAAATGCTGTACAGAGATGCTACTACAAAAAATAAGGGCACAGAAGGCCAGATACCTGGCAGAAAGTTATACACTATGTACATACATTTTTAGTTTAACAAGCAAATAATTTCTTGTTTCATTAAAAGATCGTAAAGGCCAGAAGACATCAATAATATAAGAACAAGACTTAACAGACGTTCAACTAAGGTTGGTATATTATCACTTTATGTCATTTTTTGTGATTTACTTAGGGCTGTCACAATTATTAAGATAACGTTCAAATGACATTTCTCCATCATTTGAGTTAGTCATTTACAAAATGTTTACATTTCTAAAGGATATATTTTCTTCATCGAATAAATTCATTGTTATTAATCGTTATATTGTCAACGACAATTAATCGACAGCCCCATTTCTTTTTTTTTTTTTTTTTTTTTTTTATACAGAGATTTCAGTTGACAGTAACAGCACACCTCTCTTCAACACCAACATGTTCTGAGGCATTATTTATGTGCAGGGCACAAACAAAATTGTAAGTTACATGCGGACGTTTAATACTTTGGGTGCAAGTATGAGCACCGACAACAGTGATGCTTGCCCTATCAAGCATTTAATCGCTGTCTGGATGCTAACCTTTGGTCTCTGACCCTGAAACTGAAGGCTCATCTGAACGTACTGCCGACTCCTCTGTTTTGTCGTCCTGCACTCCCTCATTCTTTTCATCCTTTGACAAAATTTCATCCAGGTTCCTGAGCTCCTCTGAGATTTGCTCCACTTTACGTTTGGTGTCGGCTGAGAGAAGAAAGAGAGTGAAACAGATAGCTAAAAAGACAGATGTCCAAGTGCTAAAAATAATGCATCAATTAGAAGACAGTGTATGATTAAATGTCTCTGGCGACATCATCTCTGAGGGCATCACTTCCACAGCCAAGAGATTTTCCATGAATAGAGTAAGTAGACAAAAGACAGAACAATGTATTTATCATCCAAATCAGACCACTCAGGTCTAATAAAATCTTTGCAGGTTTCCTTTAACTGGGAATTCTTTTACGCCGAATTTGTACGCTTCTCTACAGCATACATTTAAGTAAAACTGCCAATCATCTGTTACAATGAACTGAGATACAGTAAACTAGAACTAAATTTCACAAGCCAAATGATAATAAAAATAAACCTCAACTATAATGCAATAAAACAGAGTTTTAGACTTCTTCACTTTATTTATCACAATCCAACTTACAGACTTGAGCCTTAACATAGTCCATATACTGCTGGGCACTGAGTGCGGGTTGGCACACAATGCCTTGCGGCTTGGCAGTGGATGGTGGGCGCAGGAGAGGGTGCTGGCATGTACGAGAGGTGTGCACTGTCAGTACGTAGCGACAGGACTGAGGTTCATCCACCCGCGCAATATAGTCACTAGAGCCCTCCTCGCAAAGAAACTGTCATTCAGAAAAAGCAGTCATGTTAATTGGATGTGATGAGTACAACAGTATTATAACAGCTCACTCCTAAATGTGTCCTGCTATTCTCATGAATGATGGAAGGATGACCTAAATTATTTTGTAACATTTTCTACATGGCCTGGATAAGCCAGGTACATAGGGACTATGGGTAGATGTGTGTGTGGGCTCTCTTACTCTAACTTCTGTCTCTCTGGGATTGCCGTTCAGGTCACATTTGGAACCGTTGACATAAGACTGACTGTGGTACCTTTTCAGTTTATGCTGCTTAGATGCCTAAACACAACAGAAAAGGAAGAGGGAGGAAAAAACAAGAAATTACATAACAGTAATGAGAATAAATCAGCACAAAGGATACTGGCTAACTGTATGCTATGTCCATTTAGGGCTACTGTAGAAACATTGTGGTGCAACATGGTGAATTCCATGTAAGGGAACATTTTTTATCTTAAGGTAATAAACATAATACTTCATCATGTACGGTCTTTATACACCCCTGAAGACATAGTTATGTATATTATATTGCAGTAGATCCTCCTAAATATTACACACAGCACCTTTATTACATAGGACCATTTAAAAAAGCACCATTATCGTGCTGAATAAAAGAACAAATAATAGAAAAAAGAATTTGTATAAAAAATTTAGGCACATTAACCTTAAGTTTTACCTTGGCAGTTTCATTAGTCCAGTCAAACTCTGAACCATAATATCCCAAAAAAAGCATGTCTCCCTTGATCTCCGAATCTATAAGAACAGATAAGAAACAGCTTTAAAAAGGTAAACAGCTCTGTAGGTGTCACGTAATACGTTATCATTTTTCATGTTAGCAATTCATTAAAAATATCAAAAGGCCAAAGCTAAAATAAGTTTTGTAAAATGGTCAATTATGTCTAGACATAAACGTAACACTTCAAATACACATTATAAGACAAATACAGTTAGATAATCTTTTTAATAGAGGCAGAACTATTTTAACAACAAAAGTTCAAATGTGACCCTGGCAAAACATTGAGCAAATGGCCTTTAAAGTTGTCCAAATGAAGTCTTTATTAGCATATTAGCATAGCATATAAAGTTTTTATATATTTACGGTAGGAAATTTACAAAATGATCTATAATTTATATCCTAATGATTTTTGGCATAAAAGAAAAACCCATCATTTTGACCCATACAATGTATTTTTTGGCTATTACTGAAAATGTTCCTGTGCTACTTATGGACTGGCTTTGTGATCCAGGGTCACAAATAAGTAAGCAAGTGATATCTGTATCAGCCAACAGTTGTCAGTATCCCAATCAACCTGAATTCACTTTTAATAACATAAATGATTTAACATACCTTCTAAGTGGTATTGCCTAACATGCTGACCGTAGCAGAACTCATAAGTCCACCAGTCTTTGGTCTATAAACAGAACAGAAAACAGATGACAGGTCACAATAACATGCATTTTATTGTTTGTAAATGAATTACTTTCAGCAATGAATCTCAACCATTTTGACATAAAGGCCCCCCCACTGTCCACAACACTTGAAGTCCCCCTCACACTCACAATTTCTACTAAATATAATATTCTGTAGTTTGGCATAACTAGAAAGATGTATGTAATGCTTGTTTTGTCTTATTTTAAATAATTTAAGTCCAGCCATCAGCTCCCTGGATGTAAAACAAAAAGAGCCATTCTCAAAAGGCGATCATTTGTGAATTCTTAGTCATTCAAATCCTACCGGTAGTAGTGCAATAGTGTTTAAAGGTATAGTTTAACCCAGAAATAAAAATGATGGCATTATTTATACACCCCTGTATCATTAAAAACCTGCATATGACTCTTCTTCCGAGGAACAAAAAGATATTTTGAGAAATTTCTTAATTTCGTTTGGTTACGTTCTTCAAAATTTCTTCTTTTGTGTTCTGCAGAAGAACGTCATACATGTCTAGAATGACATGGTATGAGTAAATGGTGAAAAACGTCCCCTTTAATGTATCTGTGTCACTGTGTGCTATATTGTTTGGGGTAGATGTTAACCTTAACCAGGCAGTCTGCAGTCTGCATGGGCTTGAGGAGCTCCGGGACTCCCGGGCCATTGTAACCCTGCACGTCAGGCTCTGACACCGGGTCCTGATGGAACCGAACTGCCTGAGCTGGCAGACGACACTCATACAGCTGCTTGTATTTGTTAGAAACCAACATCACATCTTCCATCTAAAAACAGGAACCGAGAGGACAGAAACAGAAAAGAGAAACTGAGAACTAGGGAGAGAGTTGATAACACGTTACATTTAGCTCACTGTAATGCGATTTATTATCGACAGCTGAGGTCAGATGCTGTTATAAACATGCACAGATAGATAATAACCTGCTGTCACTTTAGCAGGTTAAATCCACCACTTGTTACTTAACCAGCTTTACTAGTCAGTTGATTTAGTAGGAAACGGCATCATTCTCTCATAGATATGCAGTTTACTGTTTGTTTATGCCTACATTCGGACAAAATATAACTAAAGCTAACAGATTTCTTTTAGCAAACAAACATCTCGTGCTAACTGCAGCCATTCCCAGAACAGTCTTACCTGTCCCATAATAACAGGATCGGGTAGAATCTGTATTCCATATTTCATTTCATTTAATTCTTCGAGATTCAAAAAAGCAGACACGGACAAAAGAAATGTTAAGAAAGAAACAAATAATCCTCTTAACCAATTAGTCAAGGAGGGAGCCATAGTCCTCTCATATCGCAAAGAAACTAGCGTTGTCAAACGACTTATTTTAGTGCATGTTGACATGCGCCAAGCAACGTGGATTGGACAACGTTTTGAAAAGTTGAGATATGATTGGATAGTGGAAGCATCAGTCAAGTTGAGAGTGCGCTTTTATTGGCTATTTTGCCGTTACAGTCATGAGCCACGAATTTGACGTTCATTGGACCCGCAGTATTTTAGTCAAAGTAATGTGTTGCTTTTGCCTCGGGGGGTCACTGTTGAGTAAGCGTTCTGAGGGCTCACTACATCCCATGCAACGCAGTTATGCTATTGGCATGTATGTGATGGACGGAAATTATGAATACAATTAGCATCAATTTAAACACATTTCAAACAGAACATTCAACTGACTGTAAGACATAGGCTAATGCAATGTAACCTAATTAATTTATCTCTACAAATAAATATTTAAAATTCTACAAGTGAAAAATTATTTTGTTAGACCACATTACAGTAATTTACAGAATTATCGATCATTTCTGTCTTCTCCCCAACCCTTCAAACTACTGTAATTTGTCATATGAGAATAAGCCGAAGCAAAAAACATTATAATAAACAAACACTTTCCGGCGCAGGTATGATAATGTGAGTCTAGAAATAGGCTAGGCCTACTTCTTTTGGTATTTTACAGGTCAGTGGGTAAACTTGTTAAACATGGCAAATGTGGTGTTTCATGAGAAAGCATTTTTTCTGCGACCATGCGAAGAAATGTTATAATAGGCTAGGCCTATTAAAGATCCAGAAAAGGGATAAGACTGTAGGCTATAAGATGAGATATTTAATTTTGATATATCTTATTTTGTGAATAAAGAGGTTTGGCTTATAATTGTTTTCCAGCATCATTAATTTACAGACATATCGGCAAAAGAAAAAAACATATTGTTCCAGGCGACATGAGCGCATGTTGTGAAGCTGCATCTTTTCTCTCCACCACTCAGAGGAGCGCAGCTCACCGCGCTGCAGCCCTCCACCGCTATTACGACAGAGGGGTAGCCCGACTCCTCTCGCTCTTCTCCTCCTCTCGCTCTTCTCCATTCTGAGGTGTATGTCATGCCACCGGATTTTCTTTGCATCCATGTGACAAACGCGCCGGGAGGATTTTAGGGGTAGGAGATCCCTCTTGGTGGCGACATTACAGGTAATAATTATTTAAACAGATTGCTTATCCGCTCTAGTGCGATTAGGTCTGATATGATTTACCCACTAATTTACGGCGCATTTGTTTGTTGATAGTTCACGTTTAGGTCAATACAATTAAACAAGTGTCGCCAAATGAATTGATAAGCAACCCGATCCTGCTGTTTGACCATATCGCATTGGTTTTCAAACCTGGGGTGCATTCGTTATAAAACTGTGGTTCTGCATTGCCTAATGGTATTTTATGTGGATGGTGTGACATATGGCGACAACAGGCCATGATGCTTTCGGTAGCTGTCTCTGTATTGCTTTATCCTACAGACGGTAGAATACATTTTGTGGAAATGATGAGTACGCCAGTTGCTATACCCCTTAATGGCTATCGACTATTTGCCAAGGTTTAAAAGGCTTATGTCTCGAACAGCCAAAGGTGCATCTTGCCAGCTGTGCGGCCTGTCTGAGTAACGTTATATAGTTTACATTGGACTAGGAATCACCGCACATTGGCCCGCTATAGGCTATACCATCAATATTAGGAGGGAAGTCGCATGAACTGGGCGTTTACATTTTTCTACATAGCCACGAATGGTTAATTCACTGCGTATTAGATGTTCAGTTTTACATATATTTCTCTAAAATAATTCTGTCGTAGAGCACACTATTTTTACCCCACTTATTCATTTTAATAGCGTTGTTGTTTTGTAACACCATCCTTAATGTCAGTAGACTAGAATATATTCTTTTGCTGTGCAACAGTTTAACACGAGAACTGTTGGTATTCCTCCATAAATAGTCAAGATATTTGCTTATAATTTGTGCTGTTTTAATTGGATATGTAGAGCAAAAGAGAGAGAGAGAGAGAGAGAGAGGGGGGGGGCAAATGCAGTGCAAAAGCCCATGCCTAAATAAAAGCAAGATTATATCACTTCTTCAGCAGACCCTGGTGTTGTGAATGTTTCCAAAGCTCTGTTGCGGTCTGAGTTTGTCGTCTATTGTTGGTCACATTTTATGTATAGCCGGCCCTAACACTATTACACCAATGATCTGCATGTAATATGCTAATGTTTAATAAATATGTGCAGCTGCGTGTATGTACAGTTACACACAGTTTTGTTATTAGTCCTATTAGGTCCTATAGCTTTTTGTAACCTGGATTCTTCAAAGGAGTGTTGAGTACTGGACGCTTGTTTGTACTCTTAACATGTGATGTTTTGTGATGTGGCACAAGCCATTCTTACTTATTTTAAGAACTGGAATACATTTGTTGAAACAGTATGAATAATATACTAACATAATATTTTATTACCATAGTAGTATTAAAATAATAAAGAAGGCCATCTCTACTCCTGGTTGACAATGATGGGCATAATCCTTAACTGAAGCTGGAATGAGCATCATTTCTAATTGGAGATCACAGGTGTCATCTCCCCAGCCTTTATGAGAGGTTGGCGTCAACTTGGATGGTAAAAGTGGAAAGTCAAATAAATAAATATATTAATGTAGCTGCTGTTCATAACGTTCAAGCAGGAGATAATAATTTGAGATATTTGCATATGATTTGTTATTATATTATTATAAAGGTCATAAAAGTGTGAATTACAATAGCTTCTCTGCATTGAATTCATAGAATATTCTGCAACTTGGCAATATTTTAAAGGTGGAAGAAAGCCGTTTTCATAACATGTGAGATGTGATTTTCAAAAAACAGGTTGTTGTCTAACTCTAATATATTAGCAGTAAATGTTGTCAAGACGATCATTTTCTCTGATCTGTATGATCTCACAGATCTCTGAAAAGTTGCTTTTTCTCCGTAATTACATCAACAAAATACCTCAGCACTGGTTTTCAGTAGTTCTAACAATTTATTTTGTCCATTTTCTGTAACAGAATATCCATCTAGTTACCTAAAACACATGGTTTTAGCTGTTTAGTTATGTTGGTACATGGCCATAAGTATGTTGACATCCCATAATATAATTTGCTTAATACAAAGCATACACAAAGCATATACAAAACAACCCTGCAAACACTATAATGTAAGAAATATTACAATATTACAAAATTATTAAGTGCTTTTAAAGCTTTTGTTTTAATTAATCTGATTCCCCAGATAAGTAAGTCCATCAAAAAAAAGGGAATATTTAGAAAATATAATATATGTCATGTTATCTACAAATACAATTTATTTTTTATAGCAAAGCAAGGTTCTAAAGAAATAGCTGTGGAATCTTGTGTGGAATAATTAAGAGAGCTACTGTCATTACTGATGATGGGAACAAATCCTTAGAGGCATGTTTCAGCATCTTGTGGTAAGGTTTTCCTGAAGAGGGAAAGCCTTTATGCAGTAGCAGTTAATGGAAGGACCCACTCCCTATTAGTGGCAATTGTTTTTTTTTTTTAAATAAAAATGCTTACAAATCACATACGGGTGTGATGTTTGAATGTTCACATACTTTTTCATATATTATTTACATCCTATTTATTTTTTTATTTTGATTTTTGATTGAATTAACTGCATTTTGAATACTTTCTGAATGTTTAACATATATCTTCAGCATAAACAGCACTTTTGCAACTCTAATAAAATGTAGAGATACTGATGTAACTGATGAATAAATGCAATGCACTTGACTACAATACATATATAAATATATATATATAGTATATATTTTTTTTTTACTAGCGGATGGAGAGACCCCTCCATCATCCTCATTAACTTATCAGCTACATCAACATTGAGCCATTTAGTGCCATGGATCTTTAGGAGCAGTAATGGCAACTTACAGTACCCCTCGCTCTGATTGGATAGAGTGAGTATATAAAGTCCTACAATAAATGAATGAATTGTTTTTTGAGTGAAAAGGATTAACATGGAGACCAATAAAACTTACACATAATTACAAAGTTTTAACTAATGGTTTTGCAAGAAGAACCATTTATGAACAACTTCATTTAGTTACACCAAACAAAATGTCAACACTATACTTGTGTGTTTTAGCTTGTAGCATGCGTTCCCTACGTAAGACTGTGCTGTTAGCTCTGGTAGCATCAGTGGTGCTGGTACTGGCGGTGCTACATTCCTGGCCCACTCGGGTCTACAGCACTGTGGATGTCAGGTACAGACCAGGCCCTGGAGCTGAACGGCTGCTGGAGGAGAGACTTCCTGATCCGGATCCCAGCGCTAGCACCATCCCGTACCGTGTGAAGGAGGGTGTGGCCAGGTCAGTCGGTCTTCAACAGATGACAGAAGACATGTACAACACCTCTCCAATAACATTAGAGCTCTTTTTGTGTTTTGCAAAAATAATTTGTGTTTTGTAAATAATTGGTTGGTTTAAATTTAGTTGTGCGAACTATTCCTTAACAAAGAATAAGAAAAGGCATAGAAACCTTTGTCTTCAGGTCAAAAATTCTGTGACAGATTGCCTGTGTGATAACCTCTCTCATCTTTTTCAAGGCTTCTGGCTCGTAACGGGTGTGTGTGTGAAGGAGAGAGCAAAGGGGTCAACTTGCCCTTTGCACAACTGTTGTTCCCTAGAGTGTCTGCCCACCCCCTGCACACTGCCTTCCAGCCCTCCCAGCTCCATGAGATGAAGAGACGGCGTGCCAAAGAGTATCAGAGCTTCCAAATGAGGTGCATTTGCATCATGTTATGTCAGTAAAATGAGGTTTATGTTTCACTTAGTTGATAGAGAGGAAATTAATTTTTGGAGATGTTTAGCAAATTTAACGTTTTTTTTACTAAATATAAGTAAACATGAAAACAGCATGTAAGATGTGTTGCATATGTATGTGTATGTAAAGGTCACAGACCCCGGCTGATCTGCTGATTGTAGCTGAAGCTAATAGCCCCCTGCAGTACCCAACACAGGGTGTGGAGATTCGGCCGCTGAAAACCATCCTTATACCAGGTATTGTTTTTAATATCCGTTTGTAAACATTGTTGCTGATTCTTGAGATAAGGGACAATATGTTTTAGATGTTACTATTATTTTTTAATGAATTAAACAAAGCTACTGAGAACAGGTTTGAATGAAAATGCTTTTTTCTTGAAATTGACATTAATTCACATCACAACTTAATATGTGTCAGACACACTAAAGCGTGCTATTTCTAGCTCTCTTTCTTTTAGGGTAAGCAACACAATAAATAAAATATTTCTTGATTAACCTTAATCTAAACCATCATTTAAAACAGATTTACATTACATTTTGTTATCCAAAGCGACTTACATTGCATAATATTATACATTTGTTTCTGAGTATGTGCAACCTTGGCATTGCTAGTGCCATGCTCTAACCACCACTTGAGACATTTTTAAGTAATATTCAAATCTTTCCAGTAATTGGCTACTGAAAACCATGTAAACCTGTACTAAAGTGTTTTTATGTCATTTTTGTGAGGGTTAGTTTAGAGCTGTACAGAGATGTACAGTATTATGTTTATGGAAAGTCACTTTACAAAACATGAAAACCCTATATGTGTGTGTGTGAATGATTTTTTTGTTGAACTCTTTTTTTATTTGTCTTTATTTTTTTTTTCTTTTTACTTTTTTAATAAAAAATAATAGTTCAGTGATTCAGGAATAATATTGTAGTCCCAATACCAGCTTGACTTTGAAATGTGTTTGAAACTCCTCTCACACATCTGGCCATGAATCAAAATGAGAAAATTTTATCATGAAGTCTGACAGCATTTGTCTCACTGTTCATAAGTGGGATCTGGAAAGAGCTTGTTATTAGATTATGGAATGGACCGTGTTGGTATTAGAGGCTAGTTAAGTGGATTAAGATTTAGTTACAGACAATTGACATTAACAGTACATGACTGTAATGTGTTGTAGGTTTGGCCTTAAAAGATCTGCCCAGAGATGTCTACAATGTAAGTGAAATTACAGATAAGTCTTGGCTGTGTTTTTTTTTTTCATTCATCTTGAGCCTTTTACTGCATTCAATTTATACTGTACTAAATATAGAGATATTATTTATATTAATTTGATTGTCTCTCTTTCTGTCATACTGTAGGTGAACCTCTCAGCATCTTTAGGCACGTTTAATGTGGCAGCAGAGGTGGAGGGGGTAAAAGTCAGGGGTGATGGTGAGATGCACATGACTCTAAGCAGCAGCCTTTTACCAAGTTTAAACAGACAGCTCCAGTTTATCACCTACACCAACACTTTGTTCCACCCCAGCACTGCTGACACAGGTATGCAGCATCTGCGTAATTTCTACAGAAAAATCAAAACCCAAATTAATCTGTTTGGGAACAGAGCATTATTGAATCCAAATGCAGCCCACGCACACATAAACACTGCAGGATTGCATAACCTGTTGTTCGTATGTTGTATTTCAGTTCAGTTAGAGACAGAGGGACATCAGGCACTGTTCACCATCAAGATCCGGCATGGAGTGACACCCAAACTCTACAATACAGGCTCTGATGAAGATCAAGGTAAGAATACTCATGTACATAATGCATAAAAAAATATGTTTAAGGAAATGATGCTATTAGATTACGCATCAGTAGATTTAAAGTTGTTTTATAACAAAAAATAAATGTTTCATGCATGCTAACGCCCGTTTTACACAGCAAGCGTGAGCAGAGCCTTTGCGGAGCAGGAGCAGCGCGTTCGCAGAGCGTTTCCTGCGCGCAACAATTGTGCTTTCATACTGGAAGCGTTTACAGTGCGCACCGCGCTGCCTGGGTACCATAGTTCAACAATGCAAAATCCCATTACATTATTTTAAGTAGGCTACATTTTGAGCAAAACATCATCAAGCTTATTTTACTGACTGATGTACATTGTATATTGTTTCATGTTCTTTCAGATCCACATAGTACAAGTTCTAAATACTGTAAAAAGCTTGTGAGCATACAAGTCAAGACAACAGAGGTTGAATTACTCACCATAGGAGTAATTGACAGCATGATGCGATCGCTTTTCTCTCACACGTACAACAAAAATAATATAACATGATTTTTTCTGTTTTTCCAAAGGTTATGATGAGAGTTGGGTTCAGTCAGTACATTGACAGCTTAATTAAATAGTTTTCCTCTCATATATATGAAATAAACGCATATAACATTTAAGATAGACTTTTATTATAAATTCTTTGAATGTGCTGTTGTGGTTTGGCCAAAAAAACCTTCTGACAGCACTGTTTTTGGAAGTCATGGCGACACCACTTACACGCTTTAAATGTAAAAATATTACTTTTCCTGTTAATCCCTGTTCATTTTGACCATAACGAGTGCACTGTCGCTTTAATTGAGCAGGAGCAGCGCAGCAAAAATAGACTCGACGCTGATTTCACCGCTGCACTGCAGCTTCTGCGCTGCTTCTGCTCTGCTCACGCTTGCTGTGTGAAACCGGCGTAACACAACACAAACTAGCTAACACAAATGAGTAAGCATAGATGGATTCTACAGAATTGTTTTCCACTTCTGCAAAAATATGCAGATGTTTTCACATAGTTCTGTCGAAGCGTATTCCATCTGCAAATGACTAAATTATTGCCATATGTTTTCTTTCACATTTATCATTCTATGTGTTTATTCTCAGAGTACAACATCAGCGCTCTCGTGACCATTGCGACTAAAACTTTCCTGCGCTATGACAAGCTCCAGGATTTAATTGACAGCATCCGACGGTACTACCCAACAGTTACAATAGTGATAGCAGATGACAGTGAGCACCCAAAAAAGGTGTCTGGCCCGTATATCGAACATTACATCATGCCCTTTGGAAAGGTATGGCTTGTTGTTCCTTTTTCTAAAGTGCTTATATTGTGTGTTCATGACCATTGTGATGGAATCTGTGTATTTATGTTTATGTCTCAGGGCTGGTTTGCTGGTCGTAACCTGGCTGTGTCACAGGTGACCACCAAGTATGTACTGTGGGTGGATGATGACTTTATATTTACTGCCAACACAAAGTTGGAGAAGCTGGTGGATGTGCTGGAAAAAACCACACTTGACCTGGTGAGGTTACAGATGCACAAGTTACCTACACATAGTAAACGTACAACTGGAAAATTTTGTATGTAAAAAGTTTGGAAAACATCACTAACTGCTTTTATAGATTTTTTCCACATTTTAGAATGGTAGTAAACGCCTCAAAACTATGGAATAACATTATTGTAACTGTTGAAATTATGTTGTGTCTAAAAGCATTCAAAATAAATATATTATATATAAATATGTTATATTTTAGAATCTAAAAATTAAAGTCCAGATGAGATTAAAAATTCCAATTCCAATTTTTCCATGGAATATTTCAGCGTATATTATAAATAGCTTATCAGCGTGGGTCATTCTCTTTTTAAATTCATGTGCCTTTATAATCTGCAATTAAAATCTGAAAACACACTTCCGCACTCTAGTGGCTATCCATCTCCGATGACGTCAGTTAGACGGCTTGGGCAGGGCATGTGTTAACTCCTCCCCCCCAACTGTCAGTCTGCGGCTAGTTTCATTTCAAAATGTAACAGCTTTTTTATACATCCAATCAAGTCACGATGTAAAACACAAGCCACGGCCACTATTTTCTCAGTCAATATTCTGTGTCATGTGGCAATGCGTCAGAATACGGAAGTAAAAACTTCCGGTTCACAGGGACTTTAAATGAACGTTACTGCGCATGTTCACTTTTGTTGCTTAACTTAGCTTCCGGTACACATTCGCAAAGAATAGAGTCCTTGCAGATTTTTTCTAAAAACAAGCAAAAGAATGCTGGTGCATGCGTTCAATAAAACTATCTATATACAAAAGTCATTTTAAACATTGGAATATACACTTTCAGAAAAAGATTTTCAAATTCATCCTTTTTGTCAAGTATGTCTAAACTTTTGACCGGTACTGTAGCTGAAGTATGCAATATTGATTTAGTAAGAGGAAAAGGGGGCTTTAAAGGGAAACACCAGTTCACCCAAAAAAATGAAAAATCTGTCATCATTCACTCACCCTCTTGTCATTTTAAACCTGTATAAATTTCTTTGTTCTGCAAAACACAAAGGAAGATATTTGGAAGAATGTGAGTAACCAAACTCTCATAGTATGTATTTTCCCTATATGGCAGTAAATGGGGCGTGAAGTCCGTTTGGTTACTGACATTCTTCCAATTATCTTCCTTTGTGGTCATCAGAACAAAAAAATGTATACAGGTTTGAAATTTCACTTTAATGCACTTACAAGAGTCTTAAAACTAACATGTAATGATTTACAGAAAATGTGCAAAATATATTCAAAGAGATGCAGAAGTAAGGTAAAATCAGCAAGTATTTTCCAAATATGGAGTCATACCAGGCTATGAATAAATTGTTTGTGCTTTAATGACTACTTTATATGTCGGAAGATTGGCCCAGAATTGTTTAAGCTTGGGAAGTGGACAGGGAATTATCCCAGGGAGTGGATAACGGTGCTGGGTAACTCTCTGAGGTGCTGCACTGCAAATCTGTTGGCAGTCGGTTAGCTTTATGGCAACTCAGTTTGGGTAGTTGTCCTTTCTAAAATCATGCTGTGCTGCATTTAATAAATTGCAGATATTTGTTAGTACAAGAGCAATTACAATACGAGTTCTTCAGACTTGTCATATGAATAAATGTTTAGGTTGTGAAATAAGATATGTTTGTGATTTTCACCCCATTTACAATCTTCAGCACTTTTGAAGCATTTCATTTGTGTGTAAAATATATAATCGATCATATGAACAGTAATCGTCTAAATATCCACATGGATATTTTCCATTACACGTGAAGCACATGCTCAAGGTGTTTCTTTTTGTCTCTCCGGTGAGGTACCTACACCTTTGCAACTCACCACAGTCCCCAATTAAACTTTAATCCAGAGACTGTCTATTGTCCCACCTCACAATATCCACAGCAACAGTCTCTACAGTCTCTGCTAATTAAAACTCTCATGTGGCACGCTTGACATCTTGTTATTCTTCAACAATGGATAATATAAAACAACCTCAGCCTGTGCCACGGTTAAAAAGAAATAAGATCCTTTCTGATGTTTTGTGTTTCTTTTTGATGACATTGTAATCTTTGATAGCGACCAAACTCTTATTAATTGAGCAGTTTTGATGTAAAGGCCGTACATTTTATTCTAACTATTACAATGTCCTTAAAATTACATTTCATGCAGCGTGTAATATTGCTGTGTGCACGTAAGCAGTCTGCCAAGTTGTAAAGCTGAAAGTGAACGAATAACAAAGGCTGTGTCTCGATCGCGTTGTGAAAGTAAGTCAAGAAGTAAGGTAATAATAACTGCTTATTATTAGAAAATTAAGTGTTTTTACACCTTGTATGTACTTAAACTTGTTGTTGGATACTCCATAAACCAAAGTAGGACCTTAAATCACAAAATACCTTCTCTTTAATAATTGTTAATGAAAACGTTTAAGAATTATCCCTGCTTATTACCAAAGTCCGTTTACAGAAGTCTTGCCACTCTGCGGCCATGTTTGCAACGCCTCTTGCAGCTATTTTTTGTCGTAGCTTCATTTCAAAATCACAATTAAATCGCATATTTCCGATCAATACTTAAACATGCCATGAACTGTATCTTAAAGGCACAGTTTTGGATTTTTAGCGGCCACTAGCGTTTCAGTATAGATTTGCAATAAATATTTCAGTCATTTGCTCATCCCTCCCTTTCGAAGTACGACGGTGGCCGCAACAGTAAAAAAAACATGTCGCTGACTGAGACAGCGGCTGTGATTCTAGCCACACTGTCATGTTACTTCACATTTACATTACATTTACATTTATTCATTTGGCAGACGCTTTTATCCAAAGCGACTTACAATTGAGGAAAACAGCAAGCGATTCGTCTAAGTAAGCAATATTCACGAGAGGTGCTAGTAATACAAGGTTTCAAATACAACGTCAAGATAGTATAAGCAAGTATATAGAGAACATTAGAAAAGGAAAAATAGGGGTAAAATTTCACTTCACGTGAAATTACAATGCAGTTACATTATTTCTACACTTATAAGGAAAAACGTTCGTCTCTCGTAGGTTATATGCCCATTTGTATCAAATGCTAACGTTACCAAAAAACTGGTTTCACTTTCACAAAAGTTAAACTATCTTACCAGCCCAGCAGAAAACAGGCAACTTCGGCGTCGCGTTGAAAACATTTGTCCTTCATCTGGTAATAGCTACAGCGATGTTTATCCTGGATTTCTGCCATCGTTTGTTTCTAATTTGTCACATTTACGCTTCACCGACGGAGATTCGCGCTCTGTCGGCTCTTGTGCACAATACGTATGGTCTTCCATTGTATCAAAACTTCTAAAAACAGAACGATCTATGCTTCAGCTAGATAACGACGACTACTACTCCTCCTTCTCTTCGTACTACGACTAACTTACTTCTTCGTGGTCTTCAACTCAGTGATGATGCAAGCTGCCTCTATGAATTACTAAATGCGCTCTGTGAGCTCTTGTAGATAAAACGGGGTTATTCTAAGGTAATAAAAACATAACTGTTCATTACGTACAGTCTTTATACACCTCTGAAGAAACAGTTTTGTATGTTATATTGCATTTCTTTCAATAAATCATACAAAAAATCAAGTATTGTTCCTTTAACTTTGGTTTGCTAAGGTTAAATTGTGCTAAAAGCAAACTTTTTCGAGGCCGACTGCGCACCCATTTGATTGACAATTGGCTCTTTTTACTGGAAGGCGGGACTTCGTTCGCTACAGCGGCCATTTTGACCGTTGCATTCCATTCATTGTGGCACATCTTGTTAAATATTAATATCTTTGTTATTACCTGGTATTTTAAAGGTACTGTAGGAATGTACCGTAGGAGTGGATATTAGTATAGCATCAGATTTGTTCTAATAATACACATAATCGCCTCAGCATTTTAAGGAATGAGACAAATGTATTTAAACATTAAAACGGTCACTTAAAGCAACATAAATAATATGTAGTTTTTCTAAGCCTTTTCATTGCTAAGCTGAATTTCTGTTTTATTGATGATTGTGTTTAGAAAAATGTATTCTAGCATTATACAGCCAATTCAAACTAAACTCGTCATCAATAAATATTTAGATTTTAGTAAAACGCAGGCTGCCGTGCCAAGTGTTTCCTGCTCTAAACAGACGTTGTGAGGTCACCCCACTCTCTTTTACTGGCAGTGATCACTGGGGAATTAAAAAAAGTTGTGTGGCTAAAAATGATCCAAATGGAAGATATAACTGGAACATCACATGATGCATTCTCCCTTTGCCAGCAGCCCTGGGGCAGATTATGGCTGTGTAGTGGGTCAGTTATGTGACCTTTCCAGTCAAAGAGTCTTCTGTGTGCCCACAACCACCAGAGGTTGATTCATACCCTGAAGAAAGAGAGATGGATATCCGACTGTTATAAATAGAAAGACAAACTGTATGGAAAACAGTTGTTATGTTATTCTCACAAAGAAGATATCCTTTACTAAACAATATTCTCCATTTCCATCTACCCTCCTTTCTTCACTGGTGTTTGACTGCTTTGTGTGCTTTTAGGTTGGAGGAGCAGTACGTGAAGCTACAGGTTACACTGCCACCTACAGGCAGACGATATCAATTGAAGCCGGAGAGGAAGATGGGGACTGTCTGCACATGCGACGTGGATTTCACCACATCATTCAGGGCTTTCCTCATTGCGTGGTCACTGATGGAGTCATCAATTTCTTTCTGGCAAGAACAGACAAAGTGCAGCAGGTCGGCTTTGACCCCCGGCTGGCACGTGTTGCACATCTAGGTGAGTCTGAACGATGATTTTACAAATTTCTAGTGGTGCAATGATTTATTGTGGCAAAATACTATATATTGCGACACAAAAATTGCGTATTATAGCGCTATGATCATTTTAATTATAGAGATAATTTATATATTTAGATATTCATAGTGATAATATTAGGACGTCTGCTTAATCCTATTGGTTTAACTCGCAACACGTGACTTCCGTTGACATACAGTGTTGCTGTTTTTGGTGCTTTTACTACTAAAGCTTTTGCCTAAACTTTAGATTTCTTTTCGTAATTTAAGCTTTTAAAAAGAACTTTCAGGTAAAATATTATTTTCATTTTCAAATATTGTACCAAACTGTTGTGTATTGTATCGAGCTGTTGTATTTAACTTTTACAATTTCACAATTACACCTCATGTCTTTGCTTTGTTTTGTATTTTTAGAGTTTTTCATAGATGGTCTTGGCTCTCTGCATGTTGGGTCATGCGACGATGTCATCGTGAACCATGCCACCAAGATAAAACTCCCGTGGGGCCAGTCGGAAAGCGACAAAACGTACGCGAAGTTCCGTTACCCTCCTGCTTCATCTGACGCGACACACACCAAAAATGGCCTCTTGTACTTCAAAAACCGCTTCCAGTGTTTAACACACAACTGAACACACCTTGACTCTACCTGTTTTCTTTTTCTTTCATTCTCAGTAGCTAAGGAGGCCCGTGAAAGCACCCGGGATGTGGTACAGTACTGTATCTGTAGAGTTCAAACAGACCTTTTCTTTTGGAAGGGATCCTCACGTGATCGAACTTGACTGACGTGATAAGATGCGCAGTGACTGACTGATTTCATATTTTTTCGATATCCGAGGAAGTGATGTCGTATTTTTGTGTCTTCTTTCTTCAGCTTTATTTTTGTTCAGAAGAATCTTTAGAGACAATTCCGTAAATTACGCATATCCGTTTTTCCCTCAGCCAATCAATATTTAAATATCACACTAGCTGGTATACAGAAGAAAATTTTCTTTTGATACTGAAGAACAAAGAGAAGACTGCGGAGGTGCACTGGACATTTTGAATCATGACTTAGAATTTTTAAATCCGGTTAGTGTCACTCTTTCCCATTGGACATTTGGCTGAAATGTCACTTCAGCTCTCTGCCTGGCATTCATTGTGTGTGTACCTGTGTCTGTGCGTGTTGTACTGAGGGTCATCTCTTTGTACGTTTGCACTAAAACAACTGGACTTCAAATTGGAGAGACCAGACCCTTAGCACCACTAAAAGAAATAGACAAAATATTATCAACAAGCTTAAACCACAGACAATCCAACATAACACACTGTCTCTCATTTTCCCTCTTACATACTCGACCCAAAAGATTTCTCAGCGAGAGATGGTGGGGTTCATTGTGTTTTAACAAAGTTAAATTATTTATTTCAACAGTGACTGTGCCAAAGGCGTGACTCATTTTATGTTTGTATGTTTATTTTCAAAATTTCTGGGGTCCCTACTAACCCACAGTACAAAAGCATGCAGCCTCATTTTAACAGCAGTACAGTATGAGTATAGTCCACTCAAACGTAAAGGCAATTATGTGTCCAAAGCCAGTTTTGGAAAAGGAAAAAGGTCCAGTCAGTGGATTTTGTTATGCAGAATGACTAACCTTACTTAAACCAAAATCAACATTATTACTCTCCAGCACTAGGTGGGCAAACATTAAAGAAATTACAGCCAAATAAAAAGTAAACTGTAATTTTTGAGAATTTCAACAGTAACAGTCAAAAGTTTAGACACACTTTGTTATAAATTATTTCTGTTGTCCACATTTTAAAGTAACAGTAAAGTCAAGTAATGCCCATATGCTGGGCGCTTGTTTACTGCTTTTTCACTTGCTGGTCAAGCTCATTAAAACGAGAATTAAAATAACTATGTTTTGTAAAGAAATGTATACAAATGCTACATTTATATTTGTTTACACAAATAGTTTAAGCCATTTAGGTCTTTAAATCGAAAGGTCTTTCAAGAACATCACATTTCAAAACTGGTACTGCATATTCGATTGCTGTGGTGAAGATTTTTACAAAATAATAATGAAAAATATCTGTATAGACCAAAAGCAGCTGCCTTCTGAAAAGTAAAAGCATATATGCAGGTTTAATCACTCTCGATTCCAATGTACTGTATCCTTGTGCATTTTTTTTAAGTTATCATGCTTTGTTTGCATATTGCTTATGTTGTGTGTGTAGGAGAGAGAGAGATGAGCAGATGTTTTTCATCTACATAAAGTGTGATTTACATTGTGTCTCCCAAATAGCATAAGACCCAAATGACTGTTTGCTGCATTACACATTGAAGCGCATATTCTTTGAATAATGTTGAACATTATTGCTTATTATTATTGGTTTAAAGAGGGTGCCATACAGAAGTAGATTATTGCATGGCTGTCCAAAAAGTCTTAAAAGTGAAGCATAAAACAAGAAGATCAGCTGGAACAGTGGTGTTTAATGAGTATGCAGTCAGGTTAATAGTAACAAAATGCTGTACTTGTGTAAATGCAAAACTAACCTCTGCACATGTTAGATGTCTTGAATGCCTTGTGGCTCTCTCCCTTTCTTTTGTAGAATGCTTACAGTACCTGCATATCCAGGTCTGTATACAGTAAATATTGAAGCAAGGTTACTTGATTCTTTAAATTATGCTTAAGGTGATATGGAGAGGGGTTACAAATCTGCTTTATCTTCCTCTCAGTTCATTGCACTTTTCTGTCTCATCTCTGATTTTCTCACTGAAGGCATGAAAAGAAAAAAAATATTTCAGTTTACCTCTTCCAATAGGCGAGCTAATCCTCTGTTCCAAAAATAAGAGAATATACAAGTGCATCTGGCTATTGATCATTTTAAACCTAATGTAGTATGCAAAAGCCCCTGAAACATAGAAGTGAAATTAAGCGATTTTTATTCCCCCCTACTTTATGTATTTATTTATTTCGTAAATGTATAAGGACAAAAGAAGTTGTTGTGGTATGGAATGAGATAAAAACTTTGATGATAATTTCTTGTGTCTTTTGTGTTTCTCATGACTAAAAATATTTGCTATGATTAGATGTTATAAAATATTTATTACTTCACACAGTAATGTGTGGAGGACCCACGGCACAGACAGCGGTGCAAACTTTATTGACTAAAAAACCCACAGTGAGGAAAAACACGAACTCAAAGCACAATAAAATTTGAAACAAAAACTACCCACGAGGGGGCAAAACAGAAATCACAAAACGGGAGCAATATATCAAGAACAAGGCACAGCCGAGGCAAGAACAAGGCGAACTCGATACGGGTGCAATAATACAAAACGAACCAGCACAGGACAGCAAACACAAGGGCATTAAATAGGGAACACAAACAAGGGATGATTACAAAGGGCAGGTGCAAGGCATGAGATCACAGATGGGAAAATTAGACGGGGAACAAGGGGGCGCAGCATCAAGTCGAACAAGCCTAATGTCACGACCCTGTCCACAAGACCGAGAATTTGCATCTTGACAAGGAGGACAGGAACATGACAGTAACCGGGGGGCGTGGCCGAGAGACGCAGTAGGAGAACGTATGGCGCAGGCAAGTCCCGCCCTGGCCATGCGTTTCATAAACACGTAACATAAACACACAGACATGGCACTGCCACGATCCTGCCCACAAGACTCTAGGAATTTACAAGGCAAGAAAGGCAGGACCATGACAGTTTACAATGAAAAATCTCAAATTATTCAATGAATTATACATTAGGCCTATCTTTGAAAAGAACTGTACTTAAAAAAACGACCAAAATAAAGGTTCAAGTAACACATTAAAACATTTCATTTTACAAGTGAATTAAGTACACAATTTAAAGTTACAGTACCTAACATGTCAAATAACCACACTCTTAAAAATAAAGGTGCTTCACGATGCCATAAAAGAACCTTTTTTGTCTAAATCGTTCCATAAAGGATCTTTAACATCTGAAGAACCTTTCTGTTTCATAAAAGACTCCGTAGAAAGAGGTGATTCTTTAATGAACATTTGACTAATTGGTTCTTTGTGGAACCAAAAATGGTTCTTCTATGGCATCGCTGTGAAGAACCGTTTAAGCATCTATATAGGAGTGCATAATCCCCTTTATGTCACATGATACAACAATTATACTGGGGAATAAGGTTTACCACCTTATGTATAATTCAGCATATATAGTAAGTCCATGCAATCTCTGGCTAGGCATATTTTATTGTAGTCATAACTGCCAATAACTCACAATCTTTATAATCATTCTCAATGTATGCATGAATTATGTAAATATGAAGCCAACTTTTGTTCCTACAACCCAATATCTTCAAATTTAAAAGTAAAAATTGGAATAGTTGTTATAGGTTCAAAATACTCAATACGTTTCATAGCAACTTCAAGGCAAAAATGTGAACGGAAAATTAAATGAAACGGGAAGTTTTTGAAATTTGGTGGTGGTGCATTTTCATACTAAAATACTGAATGGATATTAAAATAAAACAGGCTGAAAAATAATCTTGTCATAATAATAAAAATTATTAATAATTTTTAATGAAAACAATTGTAAGCAGGAAAGGAATGTGTTCTGACACAGAGGATGTTAGCAGAGGATGATAAAAAGGTAAACACAAAACTGACTGAGTGAATTTGTATGCTAGAAGTTACTAAATGCCATCAAAACTTCTTCCAGTGTTTAGAAGGTCATCGGAACATCATCACTACAATCCTGCAAACATTAACCATTTATTGAGGCAGAGAGCGATGTGAAGAATTCCAGGAGTGCAGACAGGCAGAGCTGTAGGGTTGCAGGCCAGAGTCCAGTGACTGTGCTTCTGTCATGTTCTTCCCCAGGCTAAGAGATTGAATTGTTTGCCTCTGATACTCAATAGGAGACTGCAGGGCTGCAGAAAGAAAAGAAGATAATTCAGAGTGATTGAAGCCTGATCAATAGCAAGGTCATGGGAGTGCCAGGAAGGTTCAATGATAATGATACCATTTAAAAAGTTGCGTTGTGATTCCAAAATCTGTATGATGTCATTTGCCCAGGATAATCTGATTTCTGGGGATGAGGCATAAAGGATAAATCGGTGCGTGCTTCTATCAACATTACGGGACGTCAACACCATCCGACATGGGTCGTCCTGACAGCGGTCTTCAATGCTTAAACAACTGACCTGTGAGAAATATGATTGGGACAATCATACAGTAAGTATAACGTGTAGTTTGTGTTATTAGCTATAAGTACTTTTTGTGAAAACTTGTGGTTAAAGATTTAAAAGGTTGACCAAAGGATGAAAATGTTGCTTTCCAAAAACCCCATACATAAACACCTTCAGTAAAGTCTCACCTTGATGCTATTTTTATAGATGTATCCTGGCAGAGAAAAGCCTTTCTTGCGGTCAATTGGTTCACTAAGAATGACAAGCTGTTCGAAGAGAAAGACCCGTCTCTCTTTGGGACGGGAGAGAATGCTGTTCTCATTTTCAATTAAGTTGAAGGTGTCCTGCTGCAATAGCTTTCCTTGTGCATTCAGCTTGCCCTGGGAATTCAATGAATCATGGGATATTTAAGTGTGAAAATGAATAACTTAAATATTTTGTTTAATTTTTGTTATATTTGGTAAATTAAAAGATTAACTTTCGGACGTTCAAACTTTTACCTTTAACTTTTTAGAATGTTTATGTTTAAATACAGCTAATGAAATACCCTGTTTGTACTATTAATACATTGTTAGCTAAATGAAAAATTAAATGTTAGTAGTTGTTAGTAGTTATTAATATAGATCAGTCATTAAAGATATGTTTTGATCATGAAGAGTCAAGAGATTACGAAAGCCCTGAACTGCAATGTAAAAAAAATATTGGTAAAGAAAAAATAAATTTGTTCTCACATTCCTGTAGCCTGTTTTTTCTCTTCCAAAAAATGTATCACAAAAAATCAACTATGAATCTCTCAACTATGACATCATAATGCATTATTATGTTACAATCGACTATGAAATCACAATAAAAAGAAAAGAAAAAACTTTTAAGAAAAAAATAAATTGGACATCATAATGCATTATATTATGTTATAATCGACCATGATGTAATAATGAATTATGACGTACTGTGATGTCATGATTGATTGTGACGTCATATTCAATTGTGATGTAATAATGCATTGTGACGTATTAATACACTGTGACGTTGTTTCTTATGACGTAATAATGCATTATGACATCATCTATTTTTTTCTCTGCAAAACATTTTTCTCTTCATTTTTTGAAGAGAAAAAAATGAGAAGAGGAGAGAACATTTTTTTGGAAGATATTTTTTTTAAGGGAATCAAACATTTTGGGGAGTATTTGAAGTGAAATTATAAAATTGGCTACAGGAGGGAATGTAAATAAAAAAATTCTTCATCAATTTTTCATCGATTCTTCACCAAGATTTATTTTATATTGCGGTTCAGGTCCTTCGTAAGAGACACCATTGTGAAACATATTTGCTTTAACAGTTTTAACTTTCACATTTTCATCTTTTCAGTGTATGGGATCTTTCCTACTGTACCTCAAAACCTTGAAGTCTTCCAACGTTCATCATGTCATTACATCTCTTTGGAACGAAACACATCACCTCTACTGCCCTCTGTGATAAAAACAAATAATTCAATATCTCACCCTATAATGTGTGTTCCTATCTTCTCCTCACTTTACTGTAAAACCTACTGTAAATAAGACTGCACTTACCTCAAGCTCTTCTGTCTGCCTGCCTGCTTTAGTGTAGTACTTTAAGAAGTCCTGCAAATAAACACACAAACACAAATAATCCTTTAACATTATAATATATATGCAGACTTAAAACTATATATTTGGATTTACATGTACATATTCAGGCTTATATATTGTTAACATAAGCATACCTTCAGCAGCAGCTGATATTTCATGATTCTCTGAACTGGTTTGATAAGGAGATCATTTAACTGCAGCCTGTGACCCAGCTGTTGTCTCATTTCCTGCATAAAAATGAGAACAGAATAGTCATACCTTACCTCATATAATTGTAAACCACAGCATCACTCTCAAAAATTACCTCAAAATAGGTCTCAATGTACTCTGAAACTATGTGCTCAGACTTTGGCTTGTTTTGACAGTAGATCACATACATGTTAAGCCTCCGCTCCTGTGAAACACACAAATGAATGTATTGCTAACTTGCTCATTTGGCAATGCTAAAAAGTCCAATAGGCTAACCGCTGTGATTTAACAGCAGTTCCTTCAGATGAAAGCATATGCTCTGTACTTACATGCTTGATAAAAAGTTGAGCCAGCAAATCAGGTTCACACACACATTTTTCCAACTCACCAAGGAAATAGCTAATGCCACAAAACACAACAAATGGTCAGACATACAAAGATAATAAAATGAAACATCAATGGACAAAGACAGATCATTTAAGTGACCTACTCCTTGTGCCAGTCATAGATCTGATGAAGATTCCCGAATACAATTTTATCCTTTCCCTCCAAATCCTCAGGCACCCCAGCAGTGTTCATTGTGGCCATATAACCCTGGAGGAGTCAGATAACAACTCATGTACAAATCCTCCTATAGTAACATAATCTTGTACTATCTGTACTGCTTAGTGTGTTGACAAAACGTTTTATGCTCTTCTACTTGTAAGTCGCTTCGGATAAAAGTGTCTGCCAAATGAATCAATGTAATGTAAATGTAATATATTAACAATTACATTTTTGGATTTGACAGATGCTTTTAAGTGACTTGCAGTACATTCAAGGTAAACCATTTATGGACAGTTTATGTAGTTAATTTAATGCAGTCATTTATGCATGTATGTATTTTGCATTTACTTCTGTAAATTGATTTAAAACCAATTTACTCATGCCCATTATGCAAAAAGACGTTTATTGAGTATTAAAAATGTCAGATTAACACTCACAGTGTATATATAATCCACACTCTCAAAGTGTGGATTATATTTACACTATGAGTGTTTTTTTAACACTGCCGATTTTGCTGTGATATGAATAAGATATCTATACATCACCTTCACTACAAGCCCCAGATCTTCCACATACAAATTCTCTGTCTCAACCAGCTCATTCAACACATATCTACATAAGAAAAACATCATGATTTAATATGTCAGATTTTGACTGGGATTCTAATATTTTATACCAGATAGCATTTATTTATTGGTGGAATACATGCTTTAAATACCTACATGCTTTTCTCCAAGGCAGTGTTTCTAGCTTCTTCATCACTCTCTGAACCATGTGATTGATCATGTTCCTTAGCAGTCATGGACGGATCACTGTCCCCATGGAGCATGTTGTGAGGACTCTGAAACTGCACACAGATCAGGTTTATAACCCCAGTATTGATTCAAGAATTAAAAAGCATCATGAATACAGAAAATCAGAATGTGAGCAATAATGATAATTACTGTAAATATTCACCTGTGAAAAGTTTGAGATAACGGGTCAAAAGTTTGATTTCAACCATTAAAGGGATAGTTCACCCAAAAATAAACATTTTGTCATCATTTACTCACCTTTGAGTTGTTCCAAATGACAGAATTTTAATTTTGGGGTGAATTATCCTTTTAATTTCATTATGATTTCAAACTTTAACATGGTCTTACTCAGTCAATATTAAAGATGTTTTTATTACACATGATAATGTAGATAATTCAGGTTGACAACTAGACATAGTAGGTTGTTGTACTGAGCCACAATAATGGTTACAAATCATATTTTAAATAAATTTTAAAGTCCCAATGAAAACAAAATTGAAGTTTATTGGCTTTTAGTATATATAAACTAGTATGCTCCAAAATATTGTTAAAATGTGCATTTAGAGGATGTATGCATTCAAAACAAACAGTCTCTCACTTCCAACAAAATGGATGGATCAACATTTTTTATGACATCATCCTGCACTTCAGCTTCTCATCATTTTTCTTTTTTGACCAATCAAAGGCTCTCTAGAATCTAGAGAATGTAAAGTCCGCCCTGCTACTGGCTTTTTTATAAGGACAGGAGCCAATTATTGTGTCATGCCCTAATTTCCGATCTTGTGTGACAGCCGTACATGGTATGTTATATCTTAACTGTATATAAACACAGGTGTTGTTGTATGATGCATCATGTACTGTACTACCTGCAGTAGATCATTTAGGTATCTGTGGTAATAAGGGCTGTCAGGAGGTACTGAAAGCTCATCACAGTCCTATTCACAGGGGGGGAAAAAATGTATATGGGCAATAAGGATGCATCAATATTATAGATAACAAAGCAAGTAATGCTATTGGTGATCTGTCAGCAACTGTGCCCATACCAGAGATCTGTAGGAGTGGGGTAGTTTTTCAAACTTCTCTGCTGAACTCAAAGGACTTTGGGTATGTGAGAGAGGGAGAGACATGTAGGCTGATCCTTCTGGGCTCTGTATCGACTTTGACCTGTGACTTTTGCCACTTCCTCCCAGCCTTCGAACTGGACTGCTCAGCCATCTCTTGAGGGCTTTGACAGTGCGCTGGGGAGCCGTGGAGGACCGTTCGGAGGAGAGAGGCTGATGGTTGCTGGGTGAGTTTAAAGAGAGGTCATCAATGGAAATGGCCGTTGACGGTATATCAGGAGGCAAGGAGACATCACTGAGGTCAGTCAATGTGTATGACTCTGGAGAGAGCGAGAGGCGAGATATCAGGAAATAATGAAATATAGAGAACACTCAATGATGCTATTGCATTTTTTTTCAGTAAAATATTCATTAATGAAACTAACTAAAAATAATTGTCTTTAGGATTGCACTTATATCATCATATTTAAAGTGCTATTAAGTTCTGTTTTTGTATCCAAAGATGCTAGAAAATTATTATCTGTGAGATTATAATCAAGTTTAAAATAAATAAATGTAATCATTAATGTAGTATTGTTAATAATTGTTAAGGTAGATATGTCTTAAGGGAATTTAAGAAAGTCTCCAGTTGTACCACAATTATTCATCTTGAGTTATTTTTACTGAATTTTCCATGCAGCCATGAAAGGTGGTGGAAAAGAGGAGATTCTGCCTTATAAGTAGATGATACAGACTAAAAAAATGCAATGATGACATCACAGTGAGAAAACGAGGGATACATTTTCTGCGCACAATATGGATTAGCTGTTTCTAAAGAACACACCATAATCCAGCAGTAACCTACAAAGCAACTATTCTCCCACACATTTACTATGTGCAGAACATTTCTCAATTCAAGTCAATTCAATATCATAAATAAGAAGTGACAATAATAAGAAACCCACAAAGACAACACAATGATATTTTTGCATCCTTACAGCAGTAGAATGATCAAATTGAAACCTTTAGCATGGTGGCTAAAAGCCTTGATTCCAATGTAAGTATCAAGTTCATAATCAATGTATGACATTTTTGTGTACTATAAAAAGTACACAGTGGAAACTGTCCTTTGAGCATAAAGATAAAAACATCCACAAACACATGCAACACACTTCTACAGTGCTTGTGGGGGTGTATCCTTAGCGACACACAACACATGCAAACACACAGAAACACTACAGTGAAAACTGACAGAGCACAGATAAATCTCTTACCTTGCTGTCTGATGTCACAACACTCACACCTGGTGAAAACCTTCTGACAGCCTGCAGCCCCCATTATACCAGCTGAGTAAACACTAGTCTGTCATACCAACCTGCAGCATGGCACTACCGTTTACAGACAGACAAATACACTCACGCTCTGAGTTGGGAGGTAATCCCTGAGCTCTAAATTCAAGCACATCTGTATAATCCTCTAGCTGTTATACACATATTGCACGCATCACCAGTACCCAGAATTCATAGAGATCATCTTTCAACAGTGTCTTTGCCTTCTGCAGAAACTGACGAGTGAGTGAAAAAAATAGAGGTGGGGTATATATAGAATGTCAAAAGTGATCCTACTTTTATTCATTTCTAGCCATACGGTCTGGACTGTCAAAGCGTGTGTGGGGCAAGCAGAGAGAAAGGGGGGGGCGGTTTAAATTTGGCTCTTTGTGTGTTCTCTACCAGTGCTTGTTGAATAACAACAGAACAAAACCAGCTCGAAAGTCTATTACAGCGGCAAATATAAGCGGATGTAATAATATCAAAATAAATTTGATATTACATTCATACATTTCAGTGGTCACATGGTCTGAATTAAAGACATAAATAAAACATACAATGAACACACATAGTTATTTTCAGTGATGGAATTGATGTTTTGTAACTATCTTTTCAAATTTATTTAATTTGTAAAGTAATTCCTTACTTTTTATTAAAAATATAATTTTATAAGAATGCCTACACCCATGCTGCACCAATAATACCGGCGAAGACGCATTCAGAATGGTAAATTTGCTGCACAATTCAGATGGCATTAAAATAACAATGTACTTTTAAGAGACACAAATTTCTCTAACCTTTACAGTAATCTACAGTTAAGTGAGAAGTTAAAGGGATAGTTCATCCAAATGAGTTTTTATTTGTTTGGTTGAACACAGAGAAATATATTTGGAGGAATGCTTGTAACCAAACAGTTCTACCATGGTAGAAAAAGTGACAATGGTAGTCAAAAGTACCCCATAACTTTTTTCTGTCCTACATTCTTCAAAATATTGTATTTTTTGTTCAATAGAACAAAACAAATTATAAAGTAATTTTACCTAACTATGGTAGTCAGTGGGGTCCAAGAACTGTTTGGTTATAAGCATTCTTCCAAATAACTTTCTCCTTGTTCATCAGAACAAAGAAATTTGCTGCTCATCAACACAAGTTTATTACTCATAGTGTTTATACAGAAATTATTATCAATTCAGAAATCAAATAAAGTTGATTGTGGAATTTAAAAATGAAACACCTTATTATGTGTGTGTGTGTGTGTGTGTGTGTGTGTGTGTGTGTGTGCGTGTGTTTGTGCGTGTGTGCGTGCGTGTGTGTGTGTGTGTGTGTGTGTGTGCGTGTGTGTGTGAATATGTGAGAAATTACACACTAAAAGCTTGTAAACACAACCACATGCTGCCATATAATGGAGTCGCACACACCATCAAGATAACAAACTGCAAGAGTCACAAAATTCCACATGAATATGTTTCATCAAATTATTCCAAGACCAAACTTTCTGGGCTAGACTTTTGGCACTCAGTTTACTAAAAAAGTTGATACACAAATGTAAAAAACGATAACATTAGTGTCCTGAACAACATGTAAGCAATGCAAAACCATTTTAAAATAGTACAGAACTGCCCACAAACATTATCCTCAGACAGCAATTAAATACTTGTGCCACAGAATTCCTGTGTTCAGTGTAAACACTCAGAGGTGCCTGAACATTATGAGAGAGTATGTTTATTGACCCCTCACCTTTGCCCTCAGGTATGTGTTCGAATATCTGACTTCTGCTTTGTTCTCCATTCTGCCGTTCTTTACCCTTCTTTGAACAAGTCTGTTTGTCTTCCAGTAAAAGATGCCCTTCACTGCTCTCTTCAATCTGAAACGGGTCATAAAAGTTAGCGTTTCCCCCCGGCTTAAAGCGGGAAGCAGTAATCAATTTTACTATGACACCTGCAATGAAATGCAAGTCCATACATGAGAGATTTCAATCTTCAAACTAGACCATACAAAGCACTCATGAGAATCTCCTCCTTAAACTTTTGTTTATTCACAAGTTCTGGATATTCATATAGCACAGCGTTTCGTACCTTATTGATTAAATCCTCCATCGACATGGTCAGTTGACATATGGTGCACATTAATTTCTATACTTATATTATTTTAAGTGTATAAGACAAATTATATCCTGTTTTTTTTGCACCAAGGTAATGCTCTATAATATATTGCCTTGTCCTACTATAATTGTGATATGACGTATAAAAATGTTTTTGTAGTTACTTCATTTATTTATGACATTTGTCAAGTTGGTGTAGTAGGAGGCATCTCAAGATACTTGTTGTGACAAGTCTGGCAAATGTCTTGTACTGTAAGAGCTTTAGTCTTCTGTTTAGAATAAGCAAAAAGAAAGCCAAGTATCATGTCAGGCTTTTAAAAAGATAGTAACTAAAAAAAAGACGCTAGCAAAAATTAGTGTTTCTTTCATGTCCTTGTCCATTTTAAAGGCATTTTGGTGTTTTGACAACAGAACCAAAGTATCCCTAAGGCATAAGTAAAGACACACAGTTCTGCTTTCAATCACCCCAAACTTTGACAGACATTCAATGTGGGTGTCTGTCTTTTTGAGTTAACAAAAAGCATTGTTGGCATGATTGTAAACTATTACAATATTGCTAAAGCATTCAAGATACAAAGCATATAGCATAGGAGAGTATAGAAATAAAGTGTTATGAACTGAGAAAAGGTAATGTTATAGAGCAAAGAGTGAAATCTATTTTAACTTATTCTCTGCAAATTAATTTGACTTCATATGTATATATATATATATATATATGTAATATCAAAACATATATTAAAAAATGTAAATTTTGTATATAATATAGTATATAGGCCTACTATACTGTATAGTACATACTACACTACCTACAAAAAAGGTTTGTGTAAGGATTACATTTACTGTGGTGGTATACAGGATATATTATTAGCTCAATGTAAAAACAACAGTCATTACAGTTGAAATAAAAACAAATGTGTGTGCATGTGGTGTGACTGCTTACCTGCTTACCCAATGCTGTTTGCTCAGAGTGAGGGATGGAAGAGTGTTTGATAAAGATGTTAGCAGCTGCTCCGTGTTGCTGTGAAGTTTGCCCAAACTCTTCATTTTCCTCTTTGTGTTTACTAGATGGATGAACGAAATGTTTGGCTGCTTGTTTTGTTGTATCTTCCCTCCTGGCCCAGTACTGTCCAGCTTGTGATGAGTTCATCCCCTCTCAGCTTTCACTTACTCACTAACACACATTCTAATCTTTTCTCATTTTGTCCACCTCCCCCGTTCCCACCCTGTTCTTCAACACCCTGCTCCATTTTGCCCACCATGAGCCAGAGAGAGAGAGAGAGAGAGAGAGAGAGAGAGAGAGAGAGAGAGAGAGAGAGAGAGCAACATGAGGAAACAAGAGGAAAGGGCTCCGCACATTGCCCCATATACTTTCTAAGGCTTTTTGGAAGTAAATAATATTGGTTTTTCTTTTTGAGTGTAATAAAGATAATAGTAAGATCACAAATCTCTATGATTTTTGTTGTTAATCTCTTCCCTCAACTTTAATCAAAATCATATTGGAAATAAAATTACATATTTAAAAAATATTTTTAAAAATGCATTACATTTAATCACTAAATTTTTCACTATTATATGTGTTTGTGAATAATAAACATATAAAACCTTTCAACAATAATTTAACTCGAAAAAAAACCAATGGAAACCACATATTTCCATGAAGTTAAAAGGCTTGTACAGATAATCTGTAGCACATCATAAGAACCAGTGTCTGGAAAGACATAAACAAATGTTAACAACAAATCCTGGACAAATCTGAATTTTAGATTGAAGTCTGGGCATTTGGGGACATTTTTGTAAGCAACACACGTCACACACTTGAAATCTCATCAAAGATAGCATGTAATTAACCTCTGTTCACATTCCATTACATACAGTTTAATCCTCTGACTTAAAGTCAGGTTCACTGTGACATGTAATACACAAGAAAAACGTTTTTCACATATATGTGACCCTGGATTACAAAACCAATTTTAAGTAGCACAAGAACATTTGTAGTAATAGCCAAAAATACATTGTATGGGTCAAAATTATTGATTTTTTTTAATGCCAAAAATCAATAGGATATATAGGTCACATAAACAATGTAAGCATTGTGACATCATAAAGGGTGACACACACCACATGACTAATGTATTTCTGTTTATTGCATGCCTTGATTCTGATTGGTCAGTAACTGTGCTTTAACATGAAGAAATGACCGCTGCACCTAACGCTTCTGTGTATCACTGCGTGCCCTTAGTATAGTAAACAAAACATTATGTTACTGTTCACAGTTGAGCAGGGACTTTAAATGATTCTACTTCATAAATGTGGCATTGATACATATTTTTGCCTTTAATATTTGTATTGTCTGGGTAACCATTTGATAAAAGCAATAAGGTACTCAAGGCTAGTATCGTAGGGAATGTCAAAATACTATAAACATATCTTACTATACTAGCCTATATCAGCTGAAGTATCACAATACCGAGTAGTATCATGATTTATAATTCATAATTCATATCTACAAAATAAACATAATAATTAGCGCTGTCAAACGATTAATCATGATTAATCGCATCCAGAATAAAAGGTTGTGTTTACATAATAGATGTCTGTGTACTGTGCATATTAATTTTGTATTTATAAAAACAAACCCATACATGTATATATTTAGGGAAAATATAAAAATGAATAAACATTTAAATATAATTTCAATTATTGGTAAATATAAATAAATACATCTAAATATTTCCTAAATATATATAGGCCTGCATGTATGTGTTTGTGTTCATAAATACAAAATGAATATGCATAGTAAACAGGCATCTATTATGTAAACACAAACTTGAATTCCGAATGCGATTAACCGCGATTAATCTTTTGAAAGCCCTTATAATAATACACATATTTATATGAAACAGTCCAGATTGTGAATACCTAATTAATGAGAATAAATAATAGACTACTGTATATTTAAAGACCAATCATACAAATGACATGAAGCAAACCACATGAAAAAAATACTGTAGTGTAGACTATTTTTGCATTTACTATAGTAAATATCCTAGTATGTTACAGTGTTTACTCTAGATCACAGTATTTTGTAGTATTAACTAACTATAACATTTGGGTAAACTGTAGTAAATACTGTAGTATCCTACATGTCTATAAAATGTACTACAGTAAATGCTAAAGTACTAGGCTACAACATTTTTCATGTGATGACATTTTTACTCTACATGTCAATGTTAAAAAAATAAAATATTAGGCTTATAAATGTGAAACTAACGACGCCTTTCAGCCGTGATTTATTTTAATTATTATTAATTTAAGATAAAGCACAGCCTCTCGCACCTTATTTTTATACGTACAGTATAATACAAATTCTAACTAACGTGTGTTCTGAAACATGTGGCCATTATATGTTATATTATTATCTTATATTTATGAATTGATAAGCAAATGTGTTAATTGACTATATGATTGTATACACTTCTTCATCAAAGCTATAAAAGTAGAGAACGTGAGCATGTGTGTTTTCTGTGAAGGGTGATTACACTTACAAGTACCCACGTAGGGTCATTTCTGATCCTGAAGACATTAGTCCGTCTAATGACTTGAGTTGTCAGACAGCGTTACAGAGCATGACCAGTACATGTACTGTACTGTACTGTATACACCCTCTATGCACACAATACAGGCACAGACACACTGTGTAGGGGCAAAGCTGACGTTGAGTTTTTTGTGGATTGTAGTTTCTGGTATAATATCTGATGCAATTTCTGTTGAGGTACCAGCGTTCACTTTTTTGCTTGACAGGTGGACACAGGTGTGTTAATGCTTATGATGTTTTCAAAACTTTTTAATAATATATAACAGCCTCACGGACAAACCATCAGGCTAAGAGCATCTGTTTTATTTATACACTGAACATGATGACTTTGTTTTGTAAAACATCACATTTATTTTTTCTGGCACACATTACATGAGAAATGACATTTTTAATGAAATTCTGTTTTGAGAAACAGCTTTTTGATATGCTTAAGCTATAGTTCAGTATGGTAATGTGTGTTTGTAATATGTGGTAAGCTTGTTTACAGGTGTATTTTAAACCTGTACGGGCCAGATTTAGCTCTGACAATTAAAGTGCAGCTATCTCAGGCTAAACCCAGAGCTACTAAAACTCCCAAACTTTCAGATATATCCAGATAAAAGAGTGTGGATTGCTCTTCAACCAGCATAAGCTAGTTTGACAACAAAAGCTTGATGACATCATGGGGTGAAAATTAGCTTTGCAAATATTGTTTTTTATTGACTGGATTGGAGATTACTGTGTTTCTTCTGTAGGTCCTGCTGCCATAAAACTTGGATTTTATTTCTGCTTGTCAAGTTAATGACTTATTACAACAGTATTGAAACATTGCACAAATGCCATCTAAGATAATGAAGGCAGGACCTGCATTCTGACAGACATGGCAGCAGTCCGAAACTCTGACTTGGAGGATCCATACCTTGGGTCAGGACCGGATGAGGATGCCTCTGAAAGAGGGTAGTGTGTTATCTGATGATTCTGTTCTCCCAGATTATGAGAGAGAAGGTGTTAAAAAGGGAACTGCCAACACGCTGTATGAGGCTTGTGTCCAAAATGATGCACAGGCCCTGAAGAGGGTGTTGGAGTGTGGTGTGACCCACAATGAAGTCAATGAAGTTGACATTAATGGATGGGTAAGACTACAGATTCATGTTAAAGAACATGAGACACACTGACCAATCACAGTTCAGAGCATTCAAATGTCCTAAAAATAGACTTTCTGTTTTCAGATTTTTCTGTGTTTGGTGTATTTACTTTTGAAAGAGGAGATCTGGCTGGCACTTGCTATTTACTATTGCTACTGTTGTAGGATGAGGGACATTTTCATTCCAGAGAGCATTTGGTTGGATACTTGAACTTTTTAGTCAGTTTTCCCAAAAACTAATTTTTACCAAAGGTTTACCTTATAGGTCAGATGTTAATATTTGGTGATTTATACGTGTGAAGTCTCTCTTAAAAGTTTAAAAGCACTTTTTTTGTTTTTAAGCATAGTTTTCATAGTCAGGTAAGTGAATTGTCATTTCCATAACACAATTGTCACATCCATAACTGTCCTAAATGGGCACACGAACATTAAAATAAAATGTGATGTGGTCTATGAAGCCATCACTTCTACATGTAAGTATATTTCTGGTTTGTACATTTTTATTCAGAGAAAGTATGTTGTTTCTCAAAGATGTGCATCCTTTTATGTCCATAATACATGAATTGTTTTCTCTTTTAAAGGGATAGTTCCCCCAAAAATGTACATTTGTTCCAAACCTGTATACATTTATTTGTTTGGTTGAACACAGAGAAAGATTTTTGGACGAATGCTTGTAACCAAACAGTTCTTGTACCCCATTGACTAACATAGTAGCAAGTGCCACAGCCCTTTTTGCTGTCCTACATTCTTAAAAATATCTCACTTTGTGTTATAAAGTTATTTTTCCTACTTATGAGGTCCAAGAACTGTTTGCAAAAAGCATTATTCCAAATATCTTTCTCTGTTTCCATCAGAACAAAGACAATACAGATTTGGAACAACTGAAAGGTGAGTAAATGATGGCAGAATCTTTTATTTTTGTGTGAACTATCCCTTTAAAATAGATAACTTGTGCATAAACTGGGTTTTCTGATGCCTGGACTCAAAATAAATACAATACAAGTTTTGATTGAAAATGTCACATCCACAGTGTGCTGAAATTGCCCAAATATTAAATATGCTGGTTTGACAACTTTTAGGAATAAATGAGCAAAAAGATGCCTTTAAAGCTTACCGTATTGTACATGGAATAAAAGCCTGGGGTCCATGATTCTGTCTTTCAGAATGGGATGATGTTTGCTTTATATAAAGGCTATCCGCACCTTGATATTAATCAGCAAGACAATGATGGCAACACCGCATTGATGATCGCAGCCCAAGCTGGTCAGTTATCCCAACTGTAATGATAATTGAAGGACCTGCTATCTGTGTTACAACTTAATTCAGTGTTTCGGTTCACAGGCCATGTCTCCATATATAATTACATCATGAATTACTTCCCTGGAGCAGACACAGAGATCAGAGACAACAGAGGGTTTACAGCTCTCATTAAAGCGGCCATACAGGACAGGAATGATGTGGTGGCAGCTCTTATAATGCATGGTTAGTGACTATGGCCTGAACCCACACACATACGCTCACAGAATCGTACTTTTTAAATGACCTCATAATGACTAAAAAAACAAGGTCCTTTTAAAGGGAATGGCGGTACTCATTGGTTTTTTGTCTGTACAACAGAAGTCAATGGGTACTGCCGTTGTTTGGCTACCAACATTCTTTAAAATATCTGCCTCTCTAATGCAAAATATATGGGACAGGGATTGATTGTAAGATTCTCTTTCAACTTTTTGCTTTCTCTGTCTCAGGTGCTGATGTAAACGCTGTAGACTCAAACCGTGGCAAATGTGCACGAGACCGGGCACTGAAAACAGGCCGCTTCGACATTCTGCAACGTCTGCGTCGGCTTGCACTTCGCCCATCAGCGGAACAATTCTGAGACTCCTACATCCCAGAGTGACCCAACCTTAAGGTGCTGGTCGCCAAAGCTACAGCCAATAAGACTGCAAGCCAAAAACTGACTCATCATCTGAAGAGCACATTCGGTTTCAGCTTCCCACGTGACCCGCAGGATGAAGGCATCATGGACCACATGGTGCGAATGACCACCAGTATACGTAACCCACTCATAGCCACGGTCACGCACCCACTGTGCCCAAACAGCCCTCCGGAGGCGGGCAAACCACGGTTGGCTGTGGCTGAGCTGGTGCTGAAGTATTCAGAGAAACAGCTGGAGGAGGGTTCGCTTTGCTATCGAAACAACTCCATCACCTCTATTTCACCATCTATCCATTCATCCACATCCGGCTCCGTGCCGTGCTGCGTTGATACATGAAGGCGAGGCAGCGTGCTGTCTATTGCTCAGTCCGGAATGTGCAGCTTCATTCCTCGAAGTGTAACAGCAAGACGCAACAGTGTGTTCCCCTCAGGCTGCGTTCCACAGATCAGAGGGACTAAGTCTCCCGAGCCCACCCCTAAGAAAGAAAAGTAAAACAAAAGACAAAAGGGTTACCTGGAGCCGCTGAAGTGGAAGTACAAAGAAGCCAAGAATGCGAAGAAGAAAGAGAAGAAAGCAATAAAAGATAAGGAAGAGAAAGATAAGAAATGCAAAGATAAGGAAAAAAGGAAAAAATATGAGGACTGAGGTCACTCTGATACGTTCTTAATGAGGTTGTAGAGGTCCTCGATGTGTTGGCATGTGGGAAAATCCTTGCTGATGGAAACAAGCAATGAAGCAATTCGGTGAATAACACAAATACTCTTAAAAGAGGAAGTACATTTTGAAAGTTCAGTTGTGCATTCCTGTTTCAAGCAACTGCTTGCTATCCTGATTGCAAATCATAGCACTGCAATTCTATTTGGTGAAATTATAGCAATGATCTGTATTACAAATAATATGATACGTTTTAAATTCATATTTAAGTCATATTTACTAAACATGTTTTTCATAGTCCATCGCTAACATCAAAGAAATTATCTATGACAAAACAGGTTAGGATGATCTTATTTAATAATTTACAAAGTGAATTTATGTCCTCTCCGTGTAATTTCTCCAACACAACATCAACATGTTTAAAGTGTAAAGAATATAATAGACCCAGAAGTCATTTTGAAATGTTTTTGACCACTGCTATGTGCCGTACAATGTTTGTTTTTGTGAACATGCATAAAGTTGTCACTGTGAGTGGAGAGCTGTTAAAAAAGGAACAGGAAGAATCAGTAGAAGCATTTCAATGTTAAATGTGGGCCATATAGCACCAACAGGCATTACTAATGGCTTAATCGTTTATGTAAATATGCAAGATCCACTGTATCCATAAATGGTGTATCCTGTAATACATGTTATTCGGTTTGTCTCCTGTGTTCACCTGTTATAGCACTGCAGAAACACATGGCATGAGTCTGTAATCTGCTCTTTTACAGTTACACAACACAGTCATCCTGAAACAGGCAGTTAAGCCATGCTGGATTTAAGATCCCACAGGGTCACAGAGGTCATGCAGAGACCTCTGACAAGAAATGGTAAACTAAACAAAAAAATACAATATTTTAAATGTGTTTGAATTGTATATACATAATAGCCTAGGATGTTTACCAATATTGTAACTGCAAAAATACTTTTTATGAATCATTGAACTTCTTGTTTGGTGTGGAGGATGTTACACAAACAGTTTCAACAGTGTAGTATTTCAGTTCTACATTTTAGTTGAAGGTAATCATCATCTGTCACAGTTTAATTTATGTCTACTTGGCAGGATGATTCCGGGCAACAGAATAGGTATGTGGGTATTTTCATTTTTATTATATTGTTGATGTCAAGATTCAAATCGCAAATTGTGCTCTAACTTGTTGACCGATGATCCACGTAAAGTAGACTGCAAATTTTAATAAACTTTTCAAATTTTGTTTTTTATTCTAAAAATTAAGCGAATTAATTGTTTATTATGTGGTCCTCAAAATCTCTGAATTGAAAATGTAGATTAGACTTGACCGACAAACTTATTCTATTCTCCCTTATACTGTACAGAGCAAAGAAATATTTTTCTTACTTTCCAGAAAAAAGAATGTTTACACACACATTCCCATGGTTGAGCTGGTAATAACTCATAGAGTACTGTCAGATTTAGACATGTGTATATTCAGCCTCCTCTCAAGGTTACTTTGTGAAGAATCTTGTGGATTTGTGTGTTTCCCAATTATTAAGTAATGATGAACCATGCACATTTTATGTATAGTTTGCCCAAACATTCTGCCATGATTTATTTATCCTCATGTCATTCATAACCTGTAGAACACAAACAAAAATATTTTGAAAAATGTTTTAGTGGTTTTGTTTCCATACAATAAAAGTCGATGAGGGTCAATGAGGGCCAGTGTTGTTTGGTTACCATCATTCTTCAAAAACATCTTCTTTTGTG
Organism: Oreonectes daqikongensis; assembly: GCA_026939265.1. Taxonomy (NCBI): domain Eukaryota; kingdom Metazoa; phylum Chordata; class Actinopteri; order Cypriniformes; family Nemacheilidae; genus Oreonectes; species Oreonectes daqikongensis. The sequence goes on from JAOTQM010000022.1 coordinate 8,519,845, forward strand.
TTCTGCAGTTGAAAATGAGAATGTCATGACATGACATCAGAAAAGAAAAAATCTTTGGAAAATACTGTGTTTCACGATTTATTGCAATAACATCTCTTTTCCTCACAGCATTAGCTGTCGTGTGTTGGATGATGTGTGTGAGATTCACAGTGTCCCAGGGTAATTTATTTTACCTTAAATACTGCTATACATTGGGAAATAAGCTATAATGGAAAATTAGAATAAGCAAACAGTTATCAGTTATTTTACATAATTTTTTCTGGTGCCCCATCTGAAGAAATATATTTTTACCTGAATTTTTAAAACAGCAGTTTCTCATCTTATTGCTCCTAATATGGTTATTTTACAAATATAATGAATGAATAATGCATATAATGAGTTCCACAATACAGCATATCTGAAACAAATGAATTTGTTTTAGGGTTTACTAATAATACAATTTCTAAGCTGATGCTAACATCATTATTATTTATTAATTTCTCTCTTGCTGTCTCCCACCTCTAGGTGATCTTCCAGCTCCCAAACTCAGTTTTTCACAATATGTGAATGAAAGTAATATTCAGCTAGATGCTACAGTCAGTTTGGAATGTTTCGCATCTAGTGCTCCATTTCCTATAACTATGTATATTGGCAGGTATAAAGGCCCATCACAGACCTTAGATACTGCAGTGGCCTGGCAGATCTCTGAGACTATCAGATATTCAAAGCCATATACTTTCACCATCACTGCCGATTCTTCCACAGAGGATGACATTGTGTGCTGGTACAAAACCGCTTACAATAAACAGACGTCTGGATTCAGTAACCTTGTTAAATTAGTCATATGTAAGCAATGTTATTTATATGCATTACAAATGTTTCTTTCTTTTTTTCTTTCTTTCTTGAAAAGTCACTGTTTCTTTGTCTTGTCCCTTTACTAGCACATCTACCTCCTCCCAAAGTGACTGTGAAGCCCAGAATTTTTACTGTGGGTGGAAATTACACAGTGCAGTGCGATTCAACTGCCAGCCATGCAAGAAACTTTTCAATGAGTTTGTATTACCGAACACTCCCTGTTACTCCTCAGACCACCCTGTTCCATCTGGGTTCACTGAATCTCACTGGCAATGACAATAGTATCATTTCAAGACAGACAAATGCAAACATCCAAGTAGAATATGGCTGTACAATGAAGATGTTGTACAATGGAAAAGTGCTTCATTCACCGTTGTCTAATTTCGAGGCAGCTATTCCAGGTAAAGAAGAGCAATGCATTGTTTTGTACAGGATGTGTGCCTTTATTAATTATATTTTGAATGTAAAGGTTAGGGTTAGGGTTTATATACTGTACATAACAAGATAGCTGTGTTTACAATCCATGTGGACAAACCTCAAATAATTTAGTCATGGATTCATTTTGTGAGAATTTATATTAACAATATTTCAAACAGACTTTGTAAACTGTAAAGGACATATATTGTCGCTGTCCTCCCGAAACCTCCGATGTCCAAATTTGCTATTTTTCAGGAAATGGAAAAACTTTTTGATTTATAGTTTAGAAGATGACAATACTTTTTATTGGTTATTTGCCAAACCCAGTGACATACATAAAGGCTGACTAATTATAATGATTTACAGCAAAACAAAATTAAAAATTAAAATATGGAGATCCTGTACAAGATTTTAAAAGGACAGCAGCGCTATGTGAGATTATTATTTTTCATGAGAAAGGCAAAAAAGTAAAATATCTCTTGTTTGTAGTTTTATTTTTCCATCATTGTCTAAAGCTAATGTGTGTAACTCCTTTTAGAGGAATTATCAATTCAGCTCTCGAGAAATGGCCGAAGAGGTGGCTGTCTGGGAAATCTAAATATCAAGGTCAGGGACAAATGGGAACTTGTTTGTCAGAAACCCATTACCACACATTCATCATCTGCAGTTGAAGCTGCGGCTACTGCTATGGTAGCATGCAGGGAATTGGGATGTGGGCTTGCGGTGGACTGGAAGAGGGTTGTGGATAGAAGTATGAGCCTCATCACAACTGCAGGGGTTACATGCAGCGGGCGCGAAAGAAAGATCAGAGAATGCCCAACTGAAGAACTTGTGTGCAGAGATATAAATACTCTCAGCATAATTTGCTCAGGTGAGCCAGAGAAAAGAATAATGTCACATGTTAGGAAATTTTTCTGTTTTGTCTCATAAATGCACTTCCTCTAACTTTAAATTTGACAGATGCGATGCCTCCTCCTAAACTATCAGTGGTTGCGTATGGTCCTGTCTCCACATTGTATGCCAATGACAAACAGTCTGTGAAAATCACCTGTTCCTACAGCTCACCGTATCTCACATCATACGACACTGTAACACTCAGTCATACACTTGATAACAAACATGTTTTTTATTGATGCAAATAATTATGTTATCATATTCATTTGTCTTTTCTGTTTTTTAGATGGAAATTGTCTTCAGACTCAATGGCAGTGTTTTGAGTGACCCCTACATCGCAATAAACAGCAGCATTGATTATGAAATATTTGCCCCAGTGTCTGAAGGAGTGTATGACTGTGTGTTCAGACTTGATAGGATGTACCTGTCTCATGTCAGCAATAGCGTTGTCATTTACAGTGAGTGCCTATTATTGACCTGCATTTCACATGCCATGAAATACATCATTAAATTAATTAGGCTACAAATGATAAATAACTAATAAATAATAATAAATTCAACACAACAAACATTAAACATAACAATATTTTTTTGCAATAATTTAATAATCCAAATGTATTTTTCTTTATTTTTTCTATAATATTTCATAAAAGTACAACATTTTAAATATTCCATAATATGATTGTTGCCATAATACAAAGATTTTAGTGTGCAATGCTGGAATATAAAGTGATAGTTCACCCAAAAATGAAAAGTAATCTGGCACCTATTCACTTGCTTTGGTTTTGAGTCCATAAGATGTGAATGGGTGACACTGCTGTTTGGTTACCAACTTTCTTCAACCTAGCTTCTTTTTGTATTTTGCGGAAGAAAGAACATTTTCATTTTAGGGTGAACCATCACCAGGGGGCAGTGCTGAACTACTATGCATTTAAAAACTTGTTGGCCACCAAAAAGGTGACGTAAGGAAAAAGATCTGATAAACATGGATAGAACTATTTATTACCATACCCCTTCATCGGTTACTGTTTGCAAATTTTTGAACAACTGGCCTAATGTGTCAAAACGTTATAAACAACTGGCCACTGTTGGTCCTCCACATGCTGGACATGGGTGTACTTTTTATTTCTTGCACTCAGATGTTAGCAGTAGATGCTTCAGGAAGAGCCACCAGGAACAAACTTGTTGGTCCAACACATACAACAGTTCCTAAATTGGATCTGAGACCAAGGCAACAGCTTAAACTGTTCATCTTGTTTCACAAACCTCCACCAGGGAACACATTTGTCATGAAAAGGTGTATCTGGTCAGCAAAAGTGCACTAACTCTCCTAGATAAACGGTGCACACATACATGGCTATCCACATGTTGCAAAAAACTCATTGGACCAGACAGACTTCTTCTGCTCCAAGGTCCCTTTCAGACACTTGCCCCATACACAGCAGAATGTGATGCACTAGCTCTTGAGCCATTGTGCATCTTTTCAAGCTAGAAAGTACTTTAATGGGGGAAGAAAGCTATTTCTAAAATTGGTAGCTAAGAGCACAATAAACATATTTCTGAATAAATACTTGACATCAACTGTACCATAAAGTTTGTTTCTCAAACTCAAGCTAAAAAGACACGATTATCCAAGTTGTTTGGGATACTGGGTTCACAACACTCAAGCCCTCCCTCAGAGATTGGCTCTTTTTACATGTAGGCGGGACTTCCATCGCTAGGGCCGCCATATTGCATATTCATAGTAAAGGAACTGCAGCATCTTGTTAAAATCTACAATCTTTGCCAATACTCACACCATTGTTTTTATGTATTGTACTGACGTTTAACACCTTTTGCAGGACACAATCCTCCGGATCCAGTGCCAATAGTTGTAGGCATTCTCACGACTGTAGTTGGGGTAGCAATTCTGATATATATTTGCGTATTTAGAACAGCACAAGAGATTGAGAGCAATGAAATTCCAAGAAGCTCCTGTGACCTCGAGGCAACCAACACCCATACTGCACAACCAGAGAACAACATGAACTTCTTACCTCAGCAGATGTAATCCAAAGGAATTTAATATATGGTTTGCAAGCTTTTTAACTAAAGCATAGATATATATCATCTTGACAACCTTGCTCATAAAATACTATGTTTCATGAATGGTGGTGTGAATGTTGAATTTATTAAGCAATTTTACAAAGGGCTTCTGCAAAAGGTTAAAGGGAATGTATGGCAAGATTATTGAAGTATGACAATGTTTATGTATTTTAAAGGAGTAGTTCATTACAAAACAAAAACGCTGTCATCATCTACTCACCCACTTGTCATTTCAAACCTGTATGACTTTCTTTCTTGCAGAACACAAAAAAAGATATTTTGAAATATGTTGGGAAACAAAAAACGTCTATCCCCAATGACTTGCATTGGTTACCAAAATATTTCAAAATATCATCTTTTGTAACTAAATTAAATGTTCAATTATATATAAAAAATCGTTTGCTAGTTCTGTTGTATGCTTACATTCATGTGCAGCTTGATGATGTTGAAACAACAACAAAAAGACAAATTAAGACAAAATATGTGGTTTCAGATTTATTGTATTCATATTTCAAGTTGTTACAGAGTCAATCAATACAAAATAAATCTGGTTGAACATGGTTTCAGTTTTGTTTTGTTGGACCAAATGCTCTGAAAAGCCATTTTAATACAGGGGGAAGTCTAAGATATTACAGTTGTGGTAACCACACAGTAAATGGAGCTTCCAGCTTCCAACTTAGCACATACAAGGTTAAAGAAAGATGGTCCACAGAAATGCTATTGTCTGCTTTTTTGCTGTAACAGTTCTGCCTTTTATGTAAAGTACTTGGACATTGGAAGTCGACAAGTATTCACGTTCATAAAAGTGGCTGAGAGTCATATAACTTTTTAGCAAATATGTAAACTATTGCTGACAGCCACTGCATAATGACCAAAGTCATATTAGTCAAAATATCTTTCATATATACCAAGGAGCTTGTAACAGCACAAAACATCCACTCAGGACTTTCAGGACCTGTATAGCAAATCCCTGATTCAGTAAAACTCTTGTATTGCTTGTGGTCATAGTGAGACTTGAAATTGTACTCTTGTGAAACCCCGGTTGGCTTCAGTGGTTTCTGAGCGTATATACTTCTAATAAAGTCTTTCTTTCCCCATACATATCAGTGCAGAAACAAAACAATTCAGTGGCTGGGAGCAAACCTTTCCCATTACATTCTTCCTGGTGTCATTTTAGTGAAATTGGGTTGATTTAAAAATGGCAGTGAAACCACCAGACAAAAGATGCACGTTAACTACCATCAACGCACAGAACAACCTAAATTTTGTGTTTAAGAAACTCTTGTCCTCATCTGCTTATTAACAGGGGATAGCTGTCTGGCTAGAATATAGCACCATAGTTGGTTTGAGTTGTAAGAAGGTTGAGAGTGATCTAGCAGGTAAGGAAGGTAAGGAACTTGGTAGGGATGGGGAGCTTCTCCTTAATAGCGTCTACTGCTGACAGAGGTGACACTGGTTTTGCTGATGGTGCCGCCTCCGTATGAGCTGCCGCCTCCGAATGAGCTTCCGCCACCGTATCCGCCTCCGCTTCCGCCACCGTATCCGCTTCCACCACCGTATCCGCCTCCGCTTCCGCCACCATATCCGAATCCAGAGCCACCACCACCACCAGAACTGAAACCTGAGGGAAAAAGAGAGTAGGCTTAGATACTCATTCAACATTGAACATAGACAGTGATAAAAGTTGTAGGTGGAGAGAACATTGACTTACTGCCTCCAGAAGAGGACTGCTGCACGTGAATGGTTGCCTGAGCTCCACCGCTGGACAGTCTGTGCAAAGAAAAGAACAAATTAGACTTTTTTTCAACACCCAGCCAAAGGCTTGTAGAATAAGTGGAGGTACATCTTCTCTCTCTCCTTACCTGCTCTCCTCTCCCTCCAACAGCTTCCTGTATGTGGCAATCTCAATGTCCAAAGCGAGTTTGACATTCATGAGCTCCTGGTATTCGCGCACCTGGCGGGCCATGTCCTGCTTGGCTCTCTGGAGGGCTTCCTCGAGCTCCTTGATGCGGAGTTTACCCTGGGCTACTGCCTGCTCACCACGCTCCTCAGCCTCAGCGATCTGGGCCTCCAGGTTGGCACGCTAAACAACAGTGACATACAGAATCAGCTTTAAAAGCTAAAAAATAGTGTGAATTATTAATGTTTAAAAATGTGATCATTGATCGTTACCTGTCCTTTGACGTTATCGATTTCGTTCTGCAGGCGGGCGATCATGCGGTTAAGCTCTGCAATCTCAGCCTTGGTTGAGCGAAGATCATCACCATACTGACCAGCAGAGGACTGCATCTCCTCGAACTATAATGCATTGAGACAAATCAATACCCATGTAGCCACAGATGAGAAGACTATTTGAGCTAAATAAGTTATTATTATTATTATTATTAATATCTCTGCTTGACCCACCTTCTGTTTGTACCAGCTCTCTGCCTCGGCACGGCTGCGGTTGGCGATGTCTTCATACTGAGCACGAACTTCGGCCACAATGGAGTCCATGTCCAGGTTTCTGCTGTTGTCCATCTCCACAACAACTGATGTGTCCTTGATCTGACCCTGGAGCTCACGCAACTCCTGCAAATACGGATCAAGCATTCTGTAAATTACATGCTCTTACAAAGCAGCGGTACCCCATCCTAACTAGTCTCGGAAACAGATTCGAACTTACAGCCTCGTAGACTGCCCTGAGGAAGTTGATCTCATCCTGAAGAGCATCAACCTTGGCCTCCAGCTCAACTTTGTTCATGTAGGCGGCATCAACATCCTAAAATGAAAAGGAGCAGGATGAAGATATTTTATCCCATTACAGGTGGGAAAAAAACAAAAGAAGACGAAATGTTAGGACGCTCATTACCTTCTTGAGCAGGACAAACTCATTCTCTACGGCAGCACGCTTATTGATTTCATCCTCATACCTGTTGAACGGAGAGAAAATGTGAATAATTTCACATAAACTGAGCACAAATCATTTAATCCCAGTTTACATGACAATTTCACTCACTTGTTCTTGAAGTCCTCAACCAGGCCCTGCATGTTCTTCAGTTCTCCTTCCAGCTTGACCTTCTCATTACCCAGGCCATCGAGCTGTCTGCGCAGGTTAGCAATGTAGGCCTCGAACATGGCGTCAATGTTGGAGCGGGTAGTGGTCTGTTCCTGAAGAAGACTCCATTTGGTCTCTAGCATCTTGTTTTGCTGTTCCAGGAAGCGCACCTGGGGAAAGCCAAAAAGTAGTTGATGTTAGCAGGATGGTCATTTTCCGTTTTTTGTCTATTGCTCCTTGGAGTTAAAAAAGTGAAATGAGAAATATCGCAATCCCCTAGTCACAAAACTCAAATGGATGACTAATGTGTAAATGAGTGGATGAATGAATAAATAAGTGGTTTAATAGATTTGTGTGAACTTGTATGGCTCTTTTGTAATTATGCCTCTTTAGGTCTCTTTGTGCCTGCTCTCTGGCACCATTGTTTAAGGGAATACAAATGGGCATGAGTCATTTTACCAGGCATTTTTCTGCAGGGTGGAGTGAGAGGATGGGGGAGGGTAAGGTGAAAGTGGACTGACTGGGTGTGGCAATGCTCCACACAAACTATGAACTCCTAGATTGAAAAAAAATTGTCTTCCAGGAATGACCTCGCCCAAACCTGCATTGCTTTACAGATAAAACAGCAGTAACATCAGGGAAAAAAGCCATACCCGCCACACCCTAATGCAGGTTTTGTGTTTGGCCACTGGAGACTTTATAACACCTATCTAGGTTCTGATCTACTAAACTAAATGTAGACTATACATATACATACACTTTAAGTTATTTAATAATTATTTGGTGATTCTTAACCTCAGAAGGGCTTTTATAGGCGTACTGTAGTATTTCACCTGTAACCTGCTGACTGTGAAAAGTCATAAAATGGAGTTAGCAGTGTCTACAATACAGATGAGTCATACTGGACACAGAGTTTACTGCACATTCTCCCACAGGCACTACAAAATAAAGGTGTGTGTATGCAGACTCCATGCCCTTTAGGGTGTGTCCTCTGTCCACATTTGCTCAGAAAGTTGTGAAGTATTTGTTTGTTGTCAAATATGGGTGTATCTGACTCCCAGTTGACTTATCCTTTGATGAGACAGTAAGAATGAAAATAATCTGCACTGACACAAAGTTTCACCGCACTGTATAATAACATAATGACTGTTAATTTCAAATAAGCTGTGCAATTGCTTTTGTGATGTAATAAAGTCTAGACTTTGGACTACTTAAACAGCTTTTTGCAGGACTGTTTGAATGTGTGTGTATCTATGACTCATGTAGTTGCTAGGTTATTACCAAAACTCCACCCATATTTGGACAGCCTCAGCCCTAGGTTTTTTGAGAGCTATTTTCCAAGCTACAGGAATACTCAAGTGGGAATGGTTTAACATTGCAGAATTTAGACGAACGCTAAATGACATTTGATTGACAGCTAACCTTTTACTTTCACGTAGTGACGTTGCACTCTAGTGAACCTCATGTCAACTTTTACAACAAAGAAAATGCGTGGCCTTTTAATGCTTTTTTTAATGCATTGACTGTCAATGTTATTTTACTGCCACGAGCAATACGTTTAGTAACTTCAGCCTTAAAGTTCAAACTTGGTTTGGTAAAAGACAAATTCTGCATTTGTGCTTGGGCACGTGAATGCACGAAACCCAACATACATGTATTTTTGCACATCTCGTGTGATAGGTTAAATAATACTCACTTTGTCAATGAATGAGGCGAAGCGGTTGTTAAGAGTCTTGATCTGATCTTTCTCTTGAGTGCGGACTTGCTGAATCATGGGGTCAATTTCCAAGTTGAGGGGGGCCAGGAGGCTCTGGTTCACGGTAACAGCGGTGATGGGAGCCGGGACGAATCCCATTCCTCCTCCCATACCTCCGCCGTATCCTCCACCCATACCTCCGCCGAAACCTCCACCCATACCGCCACCCATACCGCCACCCATGCCTCCACCCATGCCTCCACCATAGCTGCTGCCGCTGCTGAAGCTGTAGCTGCCTCCAGCTCCACCTCCGAACCCTGAACCGACACCGGACCGCCTGACGCTGGTTATGCTGCTCGATCTGCTGGAGCCACCTGGAGCGGCGAAGGCTGACTGACTGGAGAAGCTCTTCTTGGCGGAGCCACCGCTGCTGAAGCCGAATGTCCTGGTGCTCATGGTGTCTGTGTGAGGGTCTTGTCTTGAAGTTGACGAGAAAGAGGTAAGAGAAGTCTCTCTGAGCGAAGAGTGGAGTGGAGGAGGTTGCTCACAAAGGAGAGTCAATGTCCCTCTGCGTGCCTTTCCAACGCTGGCTTACCGTTTTTATACATGCACCGGTTGGGCGGAGCTTCTCGTCACGCACACACACACTCGCGTACACGATACACTCTCACACACGCCCTACCTGTTAGACAGGTACAGAGAGAAAGTGGCAAGATAAATGGTGGCACGCCCAGCTCGAGGCTTGGCCTCAGGCAGAGCGTGAAAAGGAGAACAGGAGAGGTAGAGACTTAAGCACAGACATTCCAGTTGAAATTCAACAAGTGAGAAAAGACAGCACAGCTCTCACAGGCTGCCAAAGGGTGTGTTTTTGCCTCTGTATCTGGTTGGCTGGGCAGGCTTGAAGTATGAGTTAACCTCTGCTCTTTCAGCAGGGTGGGGCATGCTGTAACTTTCACATTCATGAATTATTTCTTTCCATCTGCTTTTGCCATGGTGCCTCGAACCAAGTGCAGGCTTTTTCTCCCCAATAGCTGAACAGTTGCATTGTTAAGAGTTACAAGGAAAAGAGAACACAGTTTCCGTTCGTAACTTCCAACTTCTTCCCAGTAGCCCTAACAGCTAACATGGGTTATGGCTTTTACTGTAACTACACGTAAATACACACACACGCACGCACGCACACACATTGTGTATGTTTGAGGTGGAGCTGTGAGCATGTAATTCCAGAGCTGACTGCGTTAAAGCAACGGTGAGAAAAGTTGATCAAACTTCTTTAGCAACAAATATGTCAGTAACGCCACACAAATCAACCAATGTTCCCAAAGTGCCATCCGCCCTGCATAGTCAGACAATTGCTCAGTTCTAGTACAGTATTAACTGTTGGGTGTTACAGCTGTCAGTGATGAGCATTACATAGTATGACACAATCCTCTACAACTACATATCATGACTCCATGAGAGTATAATGCAGATGTGAAAGCTGTGAGCTCATCATGTATAAAACAATGCTTTGTATGAGTGTTCGTGATGAGCAATACGTTTTTGCCATGTTTGCTTTTATACCGAAGTAAAGAGGTCTGGGACACAATGAAAGGAAAGGCAGGAAAATGCATGTCCGGGCTGGATCCTCGGGACATTGCGGAGAATGTAGACTATGGCAAGTTATTACTGTAAACCAGACGTGTTTAACACCGGGGTTAGGCCAGGGTTTGGCCAGAAAGCGTAGGCTTTATAGTGTCTGCAGGTTGGTGTGCACACTCAGCCATTACTTTTTGGACATTATTCATGTGCACATATTCACCTGCATTTGTGTGAATGCATGTTTGTGCATGTATGTCTGAACATTGGGTGATCTGAAATTAAGGTGTGTTCTCCATAAATTGCAGTGTGTGCCTTATTTGATCCTGGTAACACAGCAGGGTTTGGCATCTTGGCATTAATGCAATGCAGTTACCAACAGCAGGGTGTGGCATGTTGGCATTAATACAATGCAGTTACCATAAAGATAGGCAACAATGCATTGTAAATAAACTATTTGCATTTAGTTGTGTGATTGATCATTTTACAAATTAGTAATCTTTGAACATGCATCCACAGGGAGAATATAGAGAAACTGTTATAAATAGATTTGGTTGTACATCTACATATTACTGCAGTAACATATACAGTGATCATACTATATGCATTAAAGGAATGACTTTGAAGATAGAGATAAAGATCTGGAGCAGGTTGCACATTCTTAGGACAAGAACTGGCTAGGTGACAAGCTGGGACACACCCTTGGATTATTGACTTGAAGCATTGCACAATACCTGCATAACCCCTAAAATCATTTAAAGCATCAGCTTTAAAATACTAAAAAGGTAAATACATTCACATATACATGCATTTGACAAAACCCACACTTCTAAACTTTTTCCACTGCTTTTCAATTAAAGTTGAGCTTACAGATGTGCAGTACCGCGTTCATCACGGAGAAAACATAAAGCATGTTGCTGGGCCACCTGTCAGTCACGAGGAGGGTGGAATCATTGTCAGATAAGCACCATATATGGAGGTTACAAACATCTCAACACTGCTTGGCTATGAACCGAATATCTTCAGAATTCGACTTTAATGGCACACCCCATAGTTTAGATCTGATCAAATGAGATCTTTTTATCTCTGTATTTTGTTTTTTGTTTTTAATCTGATTGAGTCATAGTGGTAAGACACGCAAAACACCACACAGTGCATCAATAGAACAACAAACACAAAAGCGAACCATGTATCTGTTTGAGGTATTAATAATACACGGGGGAGGAGTGGTTATTACCTTTTCACTATGTATTCATGAATACGTTTTATATCGAAAGGGTTTTGTTCTGTTCACCATTTCTGGGTTACAGCAACATCAAACAATAATCATTTAAGGCTTTTAGAACAAATGTTCTATTGAGGCTAATAGAAGAGTTAACGGTTGCAAAATGAGTTCTGTGTCATTTACAGACCTGTGCATTTGCCCAGGGGACCATACCTTGTGGTATGTGTGCTTTGCATATTAGTAGGAATGCTTTCAAGTGACCAATGAGGCCAGAGAATCAGCAAGTGTTTTGAACAGGAAAGGAACTTATATCAAGGAAGGGACATCCGATTGTAAAGAAAGTTTACGCAGGCCTTCTGAACAATAAATCATATGAATACACTGGAATATATACTGAAATATGAATAAAGGTTCAAGTACCATGCGGCAAGAAACAGTATCTGCAAAGGCATGTCCAAGACTTGTAAATTGCATAAGAAAGACTCTGCATGCATTATAGATTTGATCCCATTCTCCCACTATAGAGCAATTGCTGCAATAATAAAATCACTGGGTTTGTACCCAAATTTGTTCCCAATAAATGACAAAAGCAAAATTATGTTATAGATTAAAATCGTAGCTTTTAGGAGCAGAGACTCGATTATTTCATTATTAGGGTTTAGGATTAGAGTTAGCATTATACATTTGTACTGGTCAGTGGAATTAAACCAGTCTGGTTTGTATTTCCTGAAAATGCACAATGGACCCCCCCCAAATGATGTGAAACTCCACCATTCCCAGTTAAACAAGTTTGGCCTTTCAGGATGATACGATTGCATCAAATGAAACTGTTGTTCTGTGCTGGACATGTATGATCAATATTTTGCCATGCACTACTCATTTACTATTTTAAAATACAAAAGGTACATTTAGCCACATATACTTTTATAAAAAAACATAAGATACACCAGATACCATCACCAAAGTGACATATGATTGTGCCAAATTAAGTTGCTGTCTACACCAGCATTAAAATAAGCACAACCACCATGGATACCTTCATACATGCATACAAGATTATCAATGTGTCTGCAGCCTAATAGTTGGATGTTAAAACGCCTTGTAAACCTTAAAATTTAAGCACACATGCACGCACCGACACACACACACACACACACACACACACACACACACACACACACACACACACACATTTTAGGTTGTTAAAGTCCCAGACAGTTATGCATTCTAGATTTGACAACTCTTTGTAGATCATATAGAAAACTCTTTATTTATCTAAATAAATTAAATGCATTAGTGTACAGTATGCATCTACTTCATATATTTTCTCATTTATTGGATTTTTATTTCACAGGATTAGTAATAGAATAGTGAAGGTGTTTCTGTCTGTACATGCCCCCTCTCCTACTTCATGACAGGAGTATGCCTTCTTTTGGCTTAGTGGATGGGTGTTGGCTTAAAGAACTGAGAACTTACTCTCTCGCATTACTCAATGTCAGAAAGAGCTGCCAACTAGTAGAAACTTTGTAAACCAACACAGAATACCTTCAAACAAAAAAGGTGCTCATATACTGTAAACAGCTACAATCATAGCTCTTAGCTTGCCAATTCACAGAGATGGGTTTATGTGTATGAGGCACACCCATATCCCGAGTAGATTTCTTGCAAAGTGACAAAACAGTGTGTACACACATGTAAAACTTTTATGAAAGTAGATATCATTAAATTACATATGATCATTCAGTCTATAACATATACATTATAGACATATAGACTTTTTAACACTTAATGCAGTTGAACATTAAAAGCATTTTTTATGCTTTATTTATGAGTTGTATGAACAAAGCAAAACAAAAATAAATAAATAAACGTAATAATAATATAGGCTACAATAAAAATAATAATAATTGTAAAAAGGAAGTAAAGAGTAAATATAAAAAGTACATCAAAGTGTGGCTTATCAATAACATTAAAATTATTTTGATTTAATAAACATATTTTACATTTCATAAAATGCATTTTTTCATATCATTGTAGGAAGAGAACAATGTTCCCATTCTGACGCCTTAACACATATAGGCTTGGTTTGACAACATGCCCCACCAACACATCAAATTTAGTTTCAACAATGAACCTTTCCTCAGAATTTAGAGACTTTATTTTATGAGCGTTTATGACTTTTATACATAATTTCAACAGATCATAAATTCAAAACAGCTGGAATGATTAGGCAATGAATTTTGACAAATTAAATTACATTACAAGGTTCAGTTTTTTCACAATATGTGACTCTCTCTGTAAAAATGTATGAGAAAAGTGCTAAAGAAAGAACAATTACGATTTGTGGTGGTTTTGATATTATGTAGGCGAGTAAAATATTTGTATTCATGTGGCAGATATAAATATAATGTCATTGTCAATAGCTTATTGTAAATTTACACTTCACAGGAATGTCATTGCCATGGAAAACAATTAAAAACTTGTTTAACATGATATTGTGCAATTACTCGGTTATATTAAAAATGTATTTATTTATTTAAACAATTGCCTTCCAACAGTTAGTTCCAAAGAATAATAAAAACTAGACAAGACTAGACAAACCAACATATGCACATACAGGTGCAATGTTAAATCTACTGAAAAAAACAACAACAAAAACAAACCCATGATGGTTTAAAAAAATGTTTATATTTGATCTAATCATGGGTTGAAAATAACCCAGCATTTTTTTAATGAAATTGAGTGTGAAAACTTACACATAAAACATAATACCATTTGGACAAAAGAAACTGTATTTGTGGTGTGGTAGGATTGATCTAAGGCACATAGCACTCAAGATACTGGCACACAGACATCAGTGTTGGGTAAAGACGGGAGTTCCCAACATAGCTTATCAGTTCAACTTCAATGGCCTAAATTCTTTATTGGAGAACCCGCTTTATAAGCAATGCTAATATTCCAGGAGATAATGACTGTAACAAAATCTTTTCATGTTGTTGTTTCACAATAACTAAAATATTATTATTCATTTTTGAATATAAATATGATTTTATTATATGCATCCACTTTTTAATTTAATGTACTTGGCATTTTTACAAAATATAACATACATAAACTCTCTGCAATTCTTTCACAACCCTCTAGGGACTCGCAAAGCCAGGTTGGGAAACAATTTTACAGTGTAGGAAACTCTGCAAATGAAAGATTGTGCCATGATGAAGTTAAGGAAGTGTGGTTAGGTGGGTGGTCTTTATTCAGTGACGAATTTGAGGTGGTGGTTTCTTTCTGCACCAGTAGCAGGGTCATATTTTCCTTTACAGTATGCTACATTTCCTGTAGTTTCCTATAATGTTTATTTTTCTCATGGAATTGTTTTTCTATTGTTTTGGATCTCTTTAGGGGATAAGAATATAGATTAGAATAGAATGTTTGTGTTTTTTATTCAGGTTTTTTTTTGTGTTTTTTGTGGTGCTTAGCAACCACTGAGTTTGTGACGTAGCCCTTCTATCCGCAGTAACAGAGTGAGCCTACTCTTGTTTAATCAATGACATACGCTCCATTATAGTCAGATCAGAAAGCCTAAAACAGCATTCAGCTTGCTACTGCTTCAACTATGTCTGACACATTAATACTTCTTCATTCACCTTTGCACAGTAGTGAGTTGTAGTGAGTTATTTGCATACTGTAGTGAGTTATTTGGATATAGAAAAGTTTGAGGAGTAATATACCACAGAGTCTAGTTATGTAACTCCAGCATGTGATCTGTTCAAGCTCCACCTTTTTCTGTCAAAGGGGTTGGATTCATGTCACAACTATGCAAGATCTAAAAAGAAAACAGGCTGTAGTTCACAAGTCTTTTTTCTGTGACTAGTACATTAGTGTGGAAAAGAGTTATTTGACTACTCTGAAGACAAAAAATTTCCATGGCAACATACAGTCACAATTCAAAGTAGAAAGACACACTCTCTCATGGCAACACATGCCAACCCTAACCGTGCACTTTCACCATAGAAACCTCACAGCAGAATATACAGCACAAACCCTTGCTGTTCTTTCCTAATGCCTTTCGTCCGTCTGCTGTTTGTTGTCTGCTTCACTCTCTTGCACTTACATTTGTGTATACACATGTTTCTTATTAGTTTCTGAAGAACTCCATTGTTTATTTAAGGTACCTAGGTGTCAATTACTATGTAAAGGGTTAAAACTCGATGGAGAACACAATGGATCTTTCACTCAACACACAAACACAAGAATTCTAAATATGGGTACATGTAATCCTGTGCAGACTTCATGTGTCAGATGTCAGATAAACTTTTACAAATGTTACAACTTTGAACCTTTTAATCCTCAGTCTATACAGCTTGATTTCTTTCAGTTGTGATTATTATTTTAAACTCGTGCCATCTTAATGCACTGAAATAAATCTGTAAGATTAACATAAAAAAATATGTAATTTTTAAAAAAATAAAGTTGTTTACTCAGCATAATTAATCAATTTTCAATTCAATGTTCAATTTAGATTTTTGTATGTTAAAGTTTCATATTTTCGTATGACACACTAAACATAAATATTTTTAGTTAATGCTACTTCAAATTTTCATTTATCTTTAACAAAAAGATATTACGTTAACAGATATTTACATTTGAAAATGATCAAAAATATATTAAACAAGTGTTTATCTTGACTGATAAACACATAAAACAACACTTAAAGAACATCACTCTCAAAATGCAGTCTTAATGCAAAGCATGCTGGGAAATGCAAATCCTCTTCCCAGTTGAAAAAATGTATGTTAACACAACACAAATCATGAATGTTACATAACAGAACATGAAAAAATAATAATGTTTTGAACAAATTGTCCAAAAATTGTGTTGTATCAAGTAAATTGGACAAACAGCAAAAACTCTTTTTTTTTAATGTGGTGTAATTTAATAATTATGTAATGAAAATAGATAATTGGTTGTGCAGTTTTGAACATCACCGCAAAGGTCTGTCATAAGAACATTGCATGCAGAATGTAAGCTGGACAAGTAGAAATATACATCGCTGGCCTTTTAAATGTATTTAATTACATTGGCAATAATAGTTTTTCTAGTAAAGCTGCTAGCAACCCACACTAATTCCAACCAATCGACATGTAATAGTTTTGTAATCTTTCAATAGGAATAAGTCATTTAACAAGAAATACACTTAAATTATAAATTATTCTCAGCTTATCATTTCACCTTTGTTGAGATTTGAAACTGCTATGTGTGTGCATGCATGTACTTATGATATATATGCTTGCTTCCTCAATCTGCTTGACACATTGACACACAGTCTTTGCTTAGAGACACAGGTTAGTTAATGTTTAATCCATATGATATGGGCCATGAGGGTGTGGATCATGCCAGGAGGAGGCTTGTCTCTTTGTGAGCGTTTGATTTTACTCACACATAAAGTTGGCAGGGTGGAGTGCTGTGCAGTTTCACTGTTGCAGTTTGCAATTATATATATATATTTTTTTTATCAAAGATTTCTTTGGTTTAGAATATGAAATAATTGAAACAAAAACATATTCATTCTAATCAACTCGTGAAAATGTTTCCGCAGCTGACATGGAACTTTGTGCAAAACCTGGTGATTCATATCCCAGAATGATGAGAGAGCTATTTTTTCAAAGAGCATTTTGTTTGTTTCAAATGATGCAACAAAATCTGACCTGCAGAGAACATTTTGCTAGTACAAAAAATGTAAAACCCTAAAGCTTTTTGTGATTCCCAGGTGTTGATTTCAGATTTTCAGTGTAGTCATAGCTTTAAAACTTGGTTCTTGTATATGTGTTTGGATGGGTGGACATTCCCTACATACACATCTACACCCTTAAGGGTTACACATACCTTCCTTGGATAGTGGACGTTTTACTGTATTGGCTAACAGGCACTGAACAAAGCCCACACTGTCTGAAAATAGAACAGAGTGAGGATTTACCACTTTTTACAGGCCAAGAGAACTGTCACTGAATAGTTGCCATCAATGTTCAGCATGAGAACGTTTGACAACCGAGAAGTACATGTCTGTGCTTGCTTGCATCATATTATGAACTTGATGAAACTGTCATGAGGTGATCAGCATAACCTGTAGTGCACAGAACAGAAGGTGACTTTGTTGTTTTAGATAAAATGAGGACACTGATTGTGCTTTTAAGATGAGCTAAAGATCAAAGTATGGATTGTTACGCGATAAAAATAAAACTTTCTGCACAGATTACTTACACTCATGTACAAATAGAGAAAAGAAGATTTCAATGAAGTCGCACAAGGAAAACAGCATTGATTATACAGGCAGCAATCTCTACTGTAAGTGCTATGACAGCACACATTTTTAACACCACTATGCAGCAGCAGTTTTTGCTGTAAATATAAACACCAAGACATACCTTATATTTACCCTTCACGAAAGAGTAAAGACACATGAATAGGCATTTTCCTGATTACCTTTCAAATGTTTTTGGTTTATGCAACTCCTCATAAAAATTGCTGACCAATCTCACTTAAAACTGGAATAAACAATTTGTAGAATTTTAATTCTGAAATCTGTGTTTATTAGTCAATGCATATTTTCACTCAGATTCTTGTCCTATTATTATCATGGTTTCAATTGTAAAAAAAGATTTTCAACTAGAAAAAAAATGCAAATAAAATAGATATATGCAGATTTGTGGCTACTACATAAGATTTTTTAAATGTTAGAAATAAAGTAAATTACACTTATTGCATATTACTTATTATTTGCAAGTATTACTTTGATTGCATATGTGCAAACACATGGGCAGGAGAGGATAGGACAAATCTAATGCAATTGAAAATGCAGACAGTGACATAAATATACAGTAAAATAAAATGTTTTCCTGTAAAATTACAGGATATAAGGATATATGTGACCCTGGATTCCAAAACCATGTCTTATGTGTTTGTTTTTGAAATTAAGATTTTTACATTATCTAAAAGCTGAATAAATAAGCTTTTTATTCATGTATGGTTTGTTAGGATAGGACAACATTTGGTCGAGGTATAACTATTTAGGACTCAGGAATCTGAGGGTGCAAAAAAATCAAAATATTGAAAAAATCAACTTTAAAGTTGTCCAAATGAAGTCCTTAGCATAGCATATTACTCACAAAAATAAAGTTTTGATATATTTACGGTGGGAAATTTACAAAATATCTTCATGGAACATGATCTTTACTTTATATACTAATGATTTTTGGCATAAAGAAAAATTGCTAATTTTGACCCATACAATGTATTTTTGGCTTTTACTACAAATGTTCTCATGCTACTTAAGACAGGGTCACATATAATAAATAGTTTCCTTAATTTTTCTTGTAAATTTGATGTCTTTTTCTATAATTTTACAGTTTTTGACCATAAATAATAAACTGTAAAAAAATGTTTAAAAAAATTTAACATTTCTGGCAGCTGGGGTGCCAGAAATAAACTGTAAAATAACAGTTTGCCCTGTAAAATCACATATTTTCCCAGTTTTTCATATAAATGTACGTTTTGCTCTGTAATTTGTCTAAATACATGAAAAAACTATTTAAAAAAACCTGTAAAATTCTGTTTTTTTACAGTGTAGTGCTGAGCCATGCTTTAAGCTATTGTGTGTTGTTGGTTTCTATAGTTTCATTCCAGTATCGAGGTATCGAGAGGACCTTTAACATCTCATGAGCAATTGACTGTGAGAATTGGAGCAGAATAGCTGAAATAGCTGCTTTCATTGTTAACCACAGCTTAAAAATGAGACACACCTGTAAAAAATATCCATCAGCTTATGCAAATAGAGAAAGAGAGAGAGCGAGAGAGAGAGAGAGAGAGAGAGAGAGAGAGAGAGAGAGAAGCAGGGCAAAAGGGGGCATCAGGGGGTGTGTCTGGTGAAGCGCTACTCTCACACTTCAGGAATGCCTGCAAACCAAACCTTGCAAACCTGTTTCTCAAGACCCTCTAAACATGGCAAAATGTAAGAGATGCAGGAAAAAGATCTATATACTCATTAAGTTTCTGGGGTTAAAATGTACAATCAGTACAATCATTGTTTGCGTAAGAGAATTCCTGTAAATGGTGGCAATTAGTACTTCTCAAAGTTTTTAGTATTATAAATGCATTTTTCCAGTTTGCATTTATTGATGCTTTTATCTTAATGTATAGGGCTAAAATAATCTTTAAAAGTACAAAAGTGAAAAAAACTGAATTAACTAAATACCACAAAACATTACATAACTGATTTATGTAAAAAAAAATCCATGTCAGCATATTCATTCAGAAGAAATAAGATTTATGAGTTTGTTTGCTATATACTGGGGTGTATAGCAGGTTCTGTCAAAACCTTGATGAGGCCCCCCTGACGCTGAATACCACACCTTCTTTCTCTCTCTGTGTCTTACACATACACATACACATACACATACACATACACATACACATACACATACACATACACATACACATACACATACACACACTATCTACCATTCTATGCATTATGTAACAACAGACAGATCATAAACAGTCAAGAGAGTTGAGACCCCAGTTTAATCCATTTTAACACAGTTCTTTTATGCCTATGTTTGTTCTATATGTTTTGTGTATATGTTTCACAGGTCCACAAAGAGGTAAACAGGTTTGGCTTGCTTTCCACAATGAAGGTACTCCAATATGGGGTTTAAATAAAGTTCCCACCTGGAAAAATCACGCACTGTAAAATCTCTAGGATTTTCCAAAGATTACTCTGTGAAATTATTGCGTGATCATTTATGTTGTAACAACAGATTACTGTTATTCTAAGTGACTAAATCATTAAATCCTACAATGGTGGAATTAACAACAGAATTAATTTGACGTCGGTATCAAGGTGAGCCATGTTAAAGCGGTTGGGAACATGGATCTTTTTTTTTTATCTCAATACAATCTTTTTTAACCAGAAGATTTTCCTAACCAATCCTGTAGAATAGTTTTATTAAATAGATGCAACCAAGCATGCACAGCTATATTTGTCATGCACAACTTGACATGGTGACAATGAACACACATACTTTTAGATTAAAAAAACGTTGACTTTTACACAACCTGTACAAGTAAATACTGATCTGACAGTATGCAGTCATCAGTTGTAATGAACAGCAAAACTATTTTAACAACCTCAACTGTGCTATTTAAACAATTAAGCACAGAAACTAGGAATTGAGTAAGGAAAGTCAAATTTTCAAAGAATGAGGAATGTTTGTACTTAATGATGTGGTAAAAATACATAAAACTACAGAAGGGCATATAAACACACTTCATTTGTGTGTTTGCGTGTACATGCAAATTTAGCCATACATTTTCAAAATATGTATTTTTTTTTAACATGATGCAACTAGTGTAATAAGTTATATTATAAAGATAGCATTGTGAATGAATGCACGCACACATTCTGTGTAAAGAAACCTATTTAAAAGTTTGCCTGAAATGTTTCTAATCATCTAAAAAATCTTTTAGTCTCAATGTGTTTCAATGCGTAAATGTTTGAAATTACTTTTGCAGACAAAAATATAATTATGCCAAAAGATTTCAATTTGTTTCATACATTTTTTTAAACAAAAGCCCAGAACTGATTGGAACTCATTCAAGACCTCAAAAATCTATGATAAAATTCCAAGTGTATCTTTGTATTTTGCAAATTCTAAAAAAATGTATCTTGATTACTTTTAGATGCTTTAATTTGCTACATAATTCATAGTTACAGTTGTGCTACTATAGTTTTGATGAGTTTCTATATTCTATAAGGTGAAAAAAACTGGTAGGCCTATTTGGATGACTGGTAGTGTGTATCTTATAAACATACATCCACCACTCCTGTTTGCAAAATATATGTTTATATAAGGCCTCACGCTATCAGAAATATGCATGGGAAATGGTCTGTGCAGAATGTAGGAACAGCTGAGACCCGGATGAGTAGATAAATGGGAATAATGGAGAAACCTGGCCAGTGTATTATGTGCAAAAATTAATCCCTCAAGTTTCTGCTGGTATCTGCAATTAACTACCAGCTTGTTCAGGCCTGCACAGAAGGAGAGAGATCGACCGAACAAGAAAAAGAGCGAGAAAAGGGTTTTTAAAGCACTGTAAAAAACAAAATGCCATGCTAAAAACATTACTTGGATAAAGTGATAACAGGGACAGGGTCAAACAAGGAGAATCTTGGTTAACAAACAAGCAAACAGGCAACAATGCAGAAAGTCAATGAAAAAATGTGTGTGTTTTAAGCAGGGGTTAAAGGAGGGAAGATATGAATCTTAGGGGATGGGTTATTAAGGTGTGTTTAAGGTGTGGTCATGAAGAGAGCAGGGCTAAACAACCTGAGGCAAATGTGTCAACGTTTGTCATTGCAATCATGCATCAACCGAGTTGTTGCTATGTGTGGCATTTTCTACAAGGGTATAGTTTATACTTTACCTTTCTGCACACTATACCTTTTGCACAACAATAACCTCCTTAGCTGATGTTCAGCTTCACTTTTTTGTTAATTACTATACAACTGCACAACAGCTGGAGTTAATGGGAGAAGAGCACACAAAGCAGAACATAGTAGCTCTGTGCATGTTGTGGCAAGAGCTCACATGGGAGAAATTCCAGGGCACTTACCTATTGTAACTTGTCCACACCACTATTTCGACAATGACAGGTTTTACCACTGTGTCTTTGCTTGCATGTTACATACATAACACAGCCACACACACTATATATACTGTATGAATGAATATGATCAACTAATAGATTCGTCAAAATATTTAGCTTATTAGCTTAATCCAGTCTGAGCAGGTTGTGTTTTATTTCAATTCATACAGTAGGTGTGGAGTCTAGATAACTTAAGGACTGTAACCCTTACAGGATAATGTTTGCTAATGGGGGAGGAGACACGGTCATAAAAGTGGTTATTACTATTACCATGTTAC
This sequence comes from Oreonectes daqikongensis, assembly GCA_026939265.1. Taxonomy (NCBI): domain Eukaryota; kingdom Metazoa; phylum Chordata; class Actinopteri; order Cypriniformes; family Nemacheilidae; genus Oreonectes; species Oreonectes daqikongensis. The sequence goes on from JAOTQM010000022.1 coordinate 8,542,590, forward strand.
ATCTGTGTACTTGGCAGGATATGTGGACTTATTTATTTAGGAAGCACTTACATACTTGCAGACATCACACTGTTTAAGACTATTGTCAATATTAATGTATGCTTATGTGTGTGCATGTGTGCAAAAGCGTGTGAATTTGGGCAAATTAATATGTGTTTTATTATTCATTAATATTTCTGTTTTTAAAACTATATCCTTTTTAATTTTGTTCATTTTGATTTTAGCCAAGACTCCCCATAGTGCATATACATATAACAATAACCTAAAAACAATGTATGAAATAAAGGAGTGCTCAAGCTCTTTCATAGTTTGATTTCTAAATGTCCAGAAAAACAAGTTGTACTTGGGATGTGCTTGAAACAGAGCCATCTGCTGTTTTTACATGGTAGTAAAGTGCACGGTTCACATTCACTACTGAAAAGTGAAAAGCAGAACAATAGCTGAGAAGAGAATGTTTGTTTGTTTTGTTATGTCATCATATGTCATTTGTAGATGGATGTACCATCATTCCATCATTCCTAGGGATGTCACTTCATTTCTAAATCATTACTGACTGCTACAAGACAACTAAAATGACATGTACCCTTGTTTATGGTATACATAATAAATCTACTTCTGGTGTATGTGTGTTACTGTATGACTATGTCTGTATAATCTATGTTTTAAACTAAAAAAATGCATTAAAGGTGGTAGAAGCCCGGTATCTATGAAATATCAAAGCAAATACTCAGTCATTTGCTAAAATTTGAATAAGTAAAGCTTAGAATTACAGTGTAAAACAGGTTTAACAGAGCAAATTGATATCTTTCCAAACACCCCCTAGGATACACAAACTGAGAGCGCAGTTTATTAAGCTTTAAGGTTTAAAATGGAAAAAATCAGGGAAATCCGTTTTATTCCACTTTATTTGAATCAGGAAACTTTAGTAATCAGGAAAGTGTATAAAGGTTTTTGATTGATCACAATAGACTCTTTAGTGTGTTTGTTTCTCCATAGTTGTACTCGGCTAAGCTAAAAAAAACACACACACACACACACACAAAATTAAGGATATATATGAGAGAATTGTGCACAGTTAGGACAACAGAGAACACTGTCCGGGGGCCTTATTCAACACAAAGGGATGTGGTAAACATCCACACAAAATGTATTGTTCTGTGCCCCGTGAATTCAAGTGACGGTCCTGTGCACGACTTCATCTGTTCACCAGTTATTTACTCATGCACGCTTGCAGACTTATGAATTACTTCCATGTGTCCCTCTGAAGCTACACGTTTCTTTGCTGTCTCACTGGTGATGAGGGTGGTCTTTGGTCTTTCTGCTGACCCAGCCACTGTTACCCTTGGCAACCACAATCTCCTGCTTAACCAGACTTGTGTCAGGAACATCTTTTCCAGCACTTTGAGATGAGGCTTTCGTAAGGTGGCTGCCTTCGAGGTCATAGTTGAAGGCTAAGAAAAATAATGTGAGAGTATTGTCACTATACTTATTCAAGTCAAAGGTGTTCATAGGGAGAAATGCAGGAAGAAACTTACAGTTCTGTTTAGAGACGGAGAACGTCTGGAAGCTATTGTACAATCTGTGAAGGAACAAAAGTACATATCAGCTTTCTTAATTTAATGTGTAACACTTGCTAAGATGCATGATCAACTCAAAATGACAAACACAATATGAGCTGCTAAAGTGTTTGACCCACCTGCTCTCCTCTCCTTCCAGGAGTTTCTTATAGGTGGCAATCTCAATGTCCAGGGCCAGTTTGATGTTCATTAATGACTGATACTCGCGCACCTGACGGGCCATATCCTTTTTTGCTCTCAGTACAGCCGCCTCAAGCTCCTGGACACGAAGCTTCCCCTCTTTCACAGCCACTTCGCCACGCTCCTCTGCATCAGTCATCTGAGCCCGTTGGTTTGACTGCTGATATAACACGAGGACACAAAGATTAAACTGGTTTTGAAATCATCTCGGTCAACTAAGATCATAGGCCTACTTGTTAAGCTTTATTAACATTTACTTCATTATTTTCGCTTTCAAATAAATAAATAAACTGGATAAAAATTACTTGACTTTTTTAACTCAATTGTGCTAATTTGCTACATGTTTCACAATCTCTAAATGACATACCATCTCTTTCTATAAAGTACCAATTGTACTACAAGCTACATAGAAACTACAGTACAAATTTAGACAATTATTTTTTACAATCAGTACTAATACATGCCATTAGAAATATTGATATACTCAGTACTTCGATAGAAATGTTCGATTACAAATTTATGAAAAGTTAAGGTTCTTCAGTGAGCATCACATTGAGAAAAACTGCATTAATACCGCGATTAATCGCATCCAGAATAGAGGTTTGTGTTCACATGTCTGTGTACTGTGCATATTAATTTTGCATTTATAAACACAAAAACATGCACAAGCATGTATATATACTTGGGAAATATTTAGATGTATTTATTTATATTAACAATAATTAAAATATATATAAACGTTTATTGATATTTGTATTTAATATATTTCTTAAATTTCTTAAATTTATTTATAAATACAAAAGTATTAAAAATGTTATTAATTACAAAAAAATAATGTAATTAGGCTATTAACAAATATTATGTAAACACAAACTTTTATTCTAGATGCGATTAATCGCGATTAATCGCGAGTTAAAGATCTTTTAACTACTTAAGCACTGCCTAAATGTATGAAAAGCTGCTTTGCAATGATGCAAAATTGGGAAACGCGCTCATAAATAAAATTACATTTACATTTATGAATTTGGCAGATGCTTTTATTCAAAGGTTTTATTCAAAGGACCTGCAACCTAGAGGTACTAGCTGGGCAATGTTTGGTTTCAAATGCATTTGTTTAGCATTCATTTATTTGACATATCATTCATTTTCTCATTATTTATATACATTTATATACAATATGGTTTTTTATTATTCATTTTTATGTGACATTACGAGAAATTACCTTGCATAATGAGTATTATTTAACATGCAAGATGACCCGTGAATAAAGTTCTTACCTGCCCTTTAATCATTTCCATTTCAGACTGTATACGAGAAATATTACGCTTGTACTCAGCAATCTCAGCTTTGGAGCTTTTTAGGTCATCTCCATGTTTGGTGGCTGACAACTGCATTTCTTCAAACTAAAATCATACAGGACACACATCATTCAGTTGATGATGATTAGAAAATGCAAAATGATGCAAAGCAATAATTCAAAACAATGCAATAAATCAATCATGTCAACCTCGCAGTTTAAAAACATAAACCTTTACGTTACACACGCATACTTTACAAGCTCACACACGTCTTGACACACACATGTCAAGGCAAGAAGAAACAAATAATAACAAGAGCTCAGAAACCTTCAGTTTGTACCAGCTCTCTGCCTCGGCACGGTTACGGTTGGCAATCTCCTCATACTGGGCACGAACTTCAGCAACAATCGCATCCATGTCCAAATCTCTCCTGTTGTCCATCTCCACAACAACCGATGTGTCCTTGATCTGACACTGGAGCTCATGAAGTTCCTATACAACACAGAACAAGAAAATCACTCCATTTATGCATGTTTAATTATATTTGCTTCTAGCTATAAATAGGAATATATATATCTCTTTTTTTGTATAAGCATTTAAAGGCTATGATGTATTATGCAATAAAAAGATTATCAATGAGGGTATTGCATAAGCAACATAAAAAAAATATTTATTAGGAGGTAGTAAACCTTTACCTCGTCATAAATATGCCTAAGAAAGTTGAGCTCATTTGCTAAGTTATCCAGTTTGCATTCCAGCTCCACTTTATTCAAGTATGCAGTGTCAGCGTCCTAACACACACACAAACACGCACAAACACACAATTATCATAATTATATTAGTTCTAATAAGTTGTAATTGACATCATTAGTTTTCGCATGTTTTTACGAGCACCTTTTTCAGGATCACAAATCCATTTTCGCTATCGTTCCGTTTGTTGATTTCCTCTTCGTACCTGAGGAATTCAGTTTTATTTTTGAATGTGCGTGTGGAATGTCCTTCAACACTGTATTGTGAAAATATGCACATACGTTTTACTAAGACACTAGCCAGAGGCTCCAACTTTTCTCACTTGTTCTTGAAGTCCTCAACAAAGCTGTTCACATCACGTAAGCCAGTCTCCAAGCGGTGCTTCTCATAACCCAGACCTTCCAGGTGTCTGCGCAGGCCAGCGACGTAGTTCTCAAACATAACATCAACGCTGGATCGGCTGCTGGTCTTTTCCTGCAGAAGGGACCATTTGGTCTCCAGCATTTTGTTTTGTTGCTCCAAGAAACGTACCTGACGAAATTGCACAAGAATGGAGCTAACAAGTTTGTCTCTTAATTAAAATGATGGCATTAAAATGCGTGCACTAATTAAAAAGCTAAACTTATATTTGATGGAGTGTATTCCATTGTAGGACCTTGAGGTTGTTTATGTTCACCTCAAATGACTAATTGTCATTCTGGATTCTGCAAAGACCATTTTGATTTGGTTTACATTTTGTAGGATTCTGGGAAAGTGTAAGGATAATGTTCTTCTCTCAGTTTATCTGTGTGCTTGTGTTTATACAGGATAAAGGCCTGTTAGGGAGAGGTCTGTATTGCCCACAAACAGTCAAAGGTGTGTTTGTGACCGTGAACATTGTCCCTTTAGATGAGTCAACCAATTGGGAATCTTAATAAAAGACATACAACAGTAATCTAGGAATTGCCAAACCATAGTATTAACAAAAACAAGCAGTGGAGCATATTTTCCAAGTTTTCTTCTCCTGTGCATGCTAAAAGTAACAAGGGTGTTTATGAATATCATGCATTAAAGGTACAGTATGTGATTTTTTGCTGATACATGTTGTAAAACAGTCAGGAATGATGAAAGTTGATAGAATTAACAACAAAGTGGAGTGCTATACATGTTAAAACTATTACTTCAGAAGTCATGACATGAGGTGTGATCTACTGAATTGGGTGCTGAGAAGATCAATCGGCATATGATTTTAAAGGCTCATGAGACAGTACTGCTTTCTCTGTATGACATCAAACTATCGCAAAAGCGGATGTCATACATTATGAAGAGTTTGTATGCAAAACAGATATAAGCTGTATTTTTATTTTTTCAAAAATCATGTTTTTTATTGTGTTTCATGTTTTTAGTGTTGTATTATCTTAAGGGTCGTTCACACTATGAATGAAAACTATATTTATATTTTATACAAATGAAAGAGTGTAGCAGTCCAGAGCATCCAACCTTTGCAGTTATATATGCAGAAAAGGCGTTCACGAATGAATGCTCTTCATATACAGATGATGCAAACAGACAACACAAGCTGACGATGGGACGACGACACATACTTACCCATACCCATACAAATTGAACCTTACACATTTGGGATACTGCAAGTACGCAGGTAAACATATTATTAAATCTATAGAAATACTGTAAATGTAAAACCTCACAAATTTGTCCCAAATATAAATAAAAAGAGAACGTTTGTGGAGATTTCAGCGGAATCTAGTTATGAGGTTGCGAATTGCAACTCACTCCACCATTCACCCCTCCCTTCGAAGCATTATGGCTGACACAGGACAAAGATGTTGTCATGTTTTTGCTTCTTTGCCTAAGGAGATAGCATATTTATGAAATGCGCTCTGTAGAGCAGTTTGTCCGTTTAGGGATACTGTAGAAACAACATTCCATCTAAGGCAATAAAAACATAACGCTTCATTATGTAAGGTCTTTATACACATCTGAAGCCTTTCATGTTATATTGCATTTCTGTCAATAGATCTTCCTAAATATCACACACAGTCACGCAGAAGAGTCACTTACTTTGTCAATCAGTGAAGCAAAGCGGTTGTTCAGGGTCTTGATCTGTTCTTTCTCCTCCGTCCTGATGGCATGGATGCTGGGATCAATCTCAAGGTTCAGAGGTGCAAGGAGACTTTCATTGACCGTTACAGCTGTAATCGGAGGGCAAACGGCTGGAGCAGAACCCCAACCAGGTCTTGCACCCATACCTACACCATATCCAAACTCCAGACTACCTGCACCTCCATGTATCCCAGAACTTGATTTGTATCCAACAACCTTAAACCCCCCAACCGATCCTGCAACTCCACTGGAGACGGACCCGAATGAGCTTTTGGAGGACTGACTGCTGTAGGACCTCACAGTTTTCTTTACATTTAGCATCTTTAATCTGGCACAGAGAAAACTGAGAGTCGAGAGGATAACCGCAGAAAAGCGAAGGGACGAGAATTTGTCTCTCGGCCTCTTATATGAAGGTCAGGGAGTGGCTTGCGGCTGGTTTATTGGACAAGAAACAATGTTGAAGATATGTTTAGGGGGTCAAAGGGTTATATGTGGGAAGAATGATCAAGCTGTTATACATTAACTGTTTCTCTGAGCACAGGGCACATGCATGGAATATTCTAAAAGTTACAGAATCAATGCAATTCAATTTCATTTCTATAGCACTTTCCACAATGTGCAAAGGGGGGTAAACATGAAAATGACATTTTAAAAAACATGAAAATGCATGAATATGCAAAATATACTTTCATTGGGAAGTATAAACAAATCTATTGCTTTGGACAGTGGATTATATCCAAGATGCTTAAGGTCTAAAACTAGTTAAGGCACTTTCAAAATGTTTTTTTTTTTTCTAAAATTGCACCCCAAAATGGGTAAAAAAATGTATTAAGACTTTAATAAAGAGTCTTGATTTCAGGACTGTGTCTGACTGCTATGTAAGTACTTGTGCAATATAATATTCTTATATCCACCCCCTTTAAATGATCCCTTCATAACTTACATGAACTTGACGTGTCTTTATTGACATTCCCCCACTATCTACAAATTAAAAATTACCCTTTAAACTCATTAAAATGAGTTTTGCGCTGCATTCCAGCACACCATTGGCTGGGGTTCAACAAGGGTAATACAGTATGGGCTAATCCCAACCCCTGCATTGCTGTAAAGATAACACTCTAAGACTTTTAACTGTTTATTGCTGGTTATTGATTTTCAATCTCCCTAATTGCAGCTCACTCTTTGTATGTAACACCGCAGCATACTGCAATATAATACACACCACATCACTGTGAAAATACACCACAATAGAAATATTAGGAGACCTGTTTTCAGGAGACCTAAATTCACTTTTACATGGAGAACATAAATGTGTCGGCAGAGTGTGGACTAAACCACCTTATAATAATAAAAATCCACCAACTCCTTTTTTAATCCTCATAAAACCTCAACAGTCTCATTAAACAAGCGGTTGTCATTTTCTGGGCAAAGTGATGTCACATTGCTTAGGCCTCACACTGATGGACCGTAGCTTATTCTATGCGATTTGGCTGTTCGTCCACATGCAAACGCACTGAAATTTTTTTTTAAACTCCTGCCAGGATGAAGATTTGCAGAAACTCCGGTTGCATTGTTGTCGTGTAAAACCGAGATTTTGGCATGTGACGGAATGCGCACCATTATCGGCCTTGTATGAAATCAGATTAAACAGTCTTTTTTCCAGGCTTCTGATTGGCCAACATGGCTTGACGGTTAGGGTTATAGCACCACCTGTTGGTTTGGCATGCTCTTGACAGCTCTTAATAGCGCGTTTTTGTGTCTTCATGTGGACACGATGTCCGAGTTGACTAGGCATCACATATAAGCATAGTCTCTGACCATGGTTTAATTTCATTTTTTCAAGTTTACAACAAATACCAATGGAGTTTTGGTTCCTTGCCAATGTCGACTCTGGCTTGCTCACTTGCTCATGCTGACATTGCTTCTAGGTTCTTATACTTTATAAACATCTTGAGGCGTGCATGGGCCCTTAAAATCATTCTGACTTCCCCCCTTACGGCACAGCTGCTCAAGCCAGTCACATTCGGTGTAGACACGACACTAGTCTTGTTGTAACTGGAAGCACAAGTTCACACAGCACCTTGGGCTCTGCCAGTAAGGGCCAGAGACCAGGAGTTCATTTGCATTTATAGAGACCACACACCAAAACAGCATGGTTTCCCTCACGTAAAAAACTGCGCATTTAGCGCATGTGGACCCCTAAGACTTACATTACATCTTATAAATAACAAAACTTTTCATTACATAAATAATATACAAGCTGATCATTTAAGAGACAAACAACAATTGCTTTTGCTAACAACAAAAAGTGAACAGATTTAAAGAGACAGCACAGTTCATTACGTAGGTGTGTCATGTCATTTCACGTTATTCATGGGAGGGAGGACAGTGTACTTACACAGTAAAAAGTCCTGTCATCTTTTGTTCCCATTTTATTGACATCTACTGGCATGCTAAGGTTAACTTCCAGCTACCCAGGGTGATTACAAGTTGCTTCAAAGCATTTTTGTATAGCACTAGCAAGGTCATAAGTTGGATTCGCATGGGAACAGACAAACTGACTGATGTACATTTTGAAATGGAAGGTTGCTAAAATAATACATTTCACCAGGGCTGTTGTAGGAACCAGACCAGGTGGATTGAAACATGCCTCCAAAACCATAGCACGGGACTTGTGAACTCTGGTTCTGGACAGACACTGCCTGTCATTTTCATGTAATCCTAAAGACGCCTATAACTTGTTCAGGTGTGTTTGGTTAGTGTTGAAGATCAATTCTGAAAGACTCTGGCCCTCAAGGAAAGGAGTTGACTGGGCCTGGCTTAAGAACCATGGCTTAGGTGGCTTGGGTGATCTCACAGGAAATCAATAATAAAGAAAAACACTAATGAGACCACTTTGTAATGTCTCAATCTCTTAAACAACAATTATACTAAATGGAGAACAAATGGAAACCTAATTTATGTTTCCCAACCCTGATCCCTGAAACACACCAGCACAACACATTTTGTACGTCTCTTTTATCTGACACACCCATTGCAGGTCTGCGTTTACTCTAATGTGCTGATGAGTCCAATCAGGTGTGTTCTATCAGGACATCCAAATGGTGCACTTCTGATGTGCCTCCAAAACAGGGTTGGGAGACACTGGCTAAAGTAAATCTCGGAATCGGAAATATTTTTCATGCAATTTCTCCAAAACCAATCAACTCTATGCACAGAGCACAGTCTATCGTCTCGTCTGTATTTAGCCGTATAGCTGATTCGCAATGACCTGCGGTCATTTTTGGGGAATTGGTGATATACAGATTATAGTAAAATACATCTTGTTATTTGAATATTATATATTAAACATTCAACAGTGCTATAATAAAAAACCTTAGTTATGATCTACAGCGTTTAAAGGGATAGTTCACCCAAAAATGAAAATTCTGTCATTTATTTGCTCTCTTGTCATTTCAAACCTTTATGACTTTCTTTCTTCTGCAGAACACAAAAGAAGATATTTTGAAAAATGTTGGTATCCGAACCACGGCGGTACCTATTGACTTGCATTGGTTTTGTGTCCATACAATAGATGTGATGTTACTTATGAGTGGAATGGCAAATAAAAAACGCGTAGTTAAATCATGAAGTTTTACATTCTTTAAAAATCAAAGATATTGTTTAATGCATTATTTCATTTGTTTGCTAAATCACAAAGAGGTTCATTTCATGCACACCAATATTAGGCTATACTGCCGGGGCAATTCTCTGGAACCATAATGTTTCTCAATATCAATGCAACATGTTCTCTATTTAAGTCCTCCTTGAGGCTTTTTTACTTCATTTTCACTCCGATTAGGACTACATGTCATACACTTTAGTCAGCACGTAACGCAACGAAACCTAAACCAGCAGTGAACCTATAGTGACCTTTTTCTTCTGACTTGGGAATTAATTTTGAAGATGAATTCTGATTATTGTAAGGCACGAGAAATATAATCTTCAAACAGTGCTTGCCGTGCACTCTTCATTCACATTGCCTGAAATAAAAGCGAGGGTGTGGTGCCCTAGAGGTATCCACAGTACAGCGATCAATGTTAAAACAAGTCTTTAAAGAGCAGATATGCACAACATATATGAAACCTGTTTCTCTTTAGGGGCACCGGTGGGTAAATTTATAACCGTGATGAATCAACTGGCTTATAAGTGACAGCTTATGCAAGCAGGCATGACACATCTGTTTGCCTTTGGATAAACTCATACAACTAAGGTGTAAATGGAGACAATGAAGAGTTGTCAAAAACAAATCCTAATATTTTCTAGCTCATGCATTGGGTTTTTGCAGTTGCTTACAAACTTGTTTGCTGTTGTGCATCGTAAACTTAATATTGGTGGCTAAATCATCAAACATTACACATTGTTTTTATAAATGCAGCTCCTCAAAAGTCTAAAATGCTGCAGCTCAGCACCTAAAAAGTGACACACCTGCCCAGTAATGTCTGTAAAAGTTGAATGACTACAGCATGATCTATTTGAACCAGAATGCATGTTGTAAAGCAACATGGTCAAATGTACTATAACAATACAAACGCTACAGATCCAAAAGTAGAGTAAATACACGCAATAGCCATAAACACCAAATAACTGTCATGCCTGTTTTGCGGTGTCCTGGTTTTTTGTAATGTTTTTATTGCCCTCTAGTGGTCGAGTATGGAATTGCACAATGTTTTCAATACAGTGACATAATCGCTGATGAAAATAATGTAATGTGACAGGCATGTGTAGGCCTATCATTTTCACAACCTTAACATACATACTGCTTCTCTGGTACAGTTACATTTAGTAAAAGGAATGTGTTTGTGGCAAACAACATTTATTTGATTGTTTATAACTGTTAGGGAGAAAACATATTATTGTATTATTATAGTAATGTATTTGCAGCAGATTTCTATACCTGTCTTACCATAGTTTTACTGCAAGTATTAAATGCAAATATAAGCAAAAATATAGCAACTTTCAAGCATTTTCAATCAAACCAAATCATCTCAGGCCAATATTTACATTCTCTTCTGTTAATCATTCACATTGTTTTATACAATTTTATTTATTTTTGTCATGAGAAGATCTACTCCTTTACTTTCTCACTGCTTTAACGCACGCTACAGTAACTTATGAACAATGCCTGTTGGAAAAAAGAAAATAAAAAGAGAAATTTGATTCCAGTTTTCTATTGTTAAATGATTCAAATGTTCCTTTCTTGTTCTCCGCATTATTCTTTTCATTCTCCCTTTCCTGCCTTTTTTCATATAATGAGTGGGCAATGGAGAGAACCACTGGGTGGAAACACGAGTCGAAAAACGCCCAACACAAAAGAGTCATAAAACGTTCAGCTGGATGTGGCTGCCAAGAACATTCAACCTCACTAATGCCTGCAGAACCCATATTGACTGCAAAACAGTGCAGTTAAAATGAGCTTTCACCCTCTTGGACCATATAGACCATGTATGAAAAAATACAACCACTTTCAAAAAAAAACAAATACAATACTGGGAGTGATTTTTACTTTTTAAAAACACTGCTTTGCACACACCTTGTGAATTTCTATGAAAAGAAAGAAAGAAAGAAAGAAAGAAAGAAAGAGTGCTGGAGGGGGATCATGTGTGGTGGGGGTGGTGCAAATTCCTTCATACTGGTGTGTGACTCACTGCGCCTTCGATTTCCTACTTTTTGACACTCTTATGCTTTTTAACTCTCTCAATTTACTGGTTCCGAGTGGTTTTCATTCCATTCTGTATGAATGAGCCACACTACCAACAATGACTGTCATTGATTGAACATTAGACTGAACAGATCTTTATCCAAACATGTGACCTCCAATATAATATAATGATTCTGTTATAAAGTGAGAAGAGATTATAAACATATTTTTTGACCAGTTTATCAAGATAAATCAGTGACTATTCACACTGCACCAGGCGTGCCGCACACAGCTTTAAAAGTGAAGCCAAAGTAATTTGATCGCCCCCTGGTGGCTGGCTGCAGTATAGGTCATAAACCCCTCCCTCTCCGTGTAATCGAACGGAATTCACGGCAAACTAAAATATTTAATTACACTTCAATTAATTTTTTTTTTTTTTGCAAAAAGTGGCTTCTGTCATTTTAGTTAATTCTTTAAACGCTCATGTATGTTTAAGTTAAAAGGGGCACAGTAACATGATTTCTTCGTTTATAATTGACGATGCATTCCAAACATGATATATCGCCCTCTGAAGGGCACTTCGGAGTAAAATAATCATGGCCGCCATATTAATTGACGGTTACTATTGATTAATTAAAGTGTCGTTCCAAAATGAAGTGCTCATAACTGGCCATTTCAAAGGGTCCTTTGGAATGGAGGCTTTCTGAAGGTTGCAACCAGGCATGGATTGATGCACAAGCTTGTGTTTAGGAGCCTCTGATTGGCCAGATTTTTTTATTTCATTTTAAATTTACTTCAGCGAAAAACGAAAAAAGGCCCTCATTGGCTCATAAGAAAGTGATTTTTCATGTAAACCGTGCCCCGTTCCGAACTAAACTGCAAGCTTGAAAGGCACCTGAAAGCCACCTGGGGGGGGGGGGGGGTTGCGGCTCAAATGAAGAGCAGCCTAGGGGCCTCTGATCACCTTAATCCACCTCTGGGTGCAACTAATGGGCACTTCGCACCACCATGATTCTTTGCGTGGCGACAGCCGCTGCGTTCCAAGGGCTCATCCCTATGTCCTAAGCCCTTCAAAGTGTTTTTCCCCTCCGGAGTGAGAGCTTCAAGGGTTGAAGGGTGTAGGGTACTTCTTGAAGTGCCCTTCTGTGTCATCAATATAAAATATAAATATAATAATTTATATTATATTTTATTTATATTAATATTTTATTGTATAATAATTGTATTAAATAAACAATTTGTTTCATTTTTAGTTCAACCAAGTAGCAGTTCCTCTACTGGTAACACAAAATACTGTATAGACATACTTTTAACTTGCTAGCTAATGTCATTTACTTATTATTTATTTTGCTTGTTATCAAAAATAATCTGCATAGACTCTATGCTTTCCGGATGTGTACCGAAAGTAACATTTTATACCTAAGCTGTCTGGATTTAGTTCAGACACAAAAATGATGCTTGTGTAATTGTGGAGGCCCAAAAGACCTTTGTTTAGACAACACCTTAAAAGCTCTGACCTTTTATGTGGGCACAAAAGAAATACAGACTGCTTTTGCGTGCTACGCAACAGGATTTAGTAACATGCTCGGTGCATTTTAGGCTAGCCACAATACAGGAAGTGAAAACGTTGCTTAGAAACCAACTGTCAGATGACACACACACACACACACACAGTTGCCATGTGTATGATGGAAACAAACATTCAGTTTTGAAGGGTCTTGAGGTAATACAGTTTTTCATACAAGAAAGCATGCAGGGGAGTTCCTCAAGCATAAAGCAGAGAGGTTTGATCCAGCCCTATCTTTTCTGCTGCAGGGCTGTTTGTGATTTGGATCGGCATTTGTATTTAGAGCTCCCGGAAATCATGGGTTGATGACTCATCTGGTAACCAAGCTCTCTGGAATCTATGGACAACCCCATTTAAACAAAGACAAACTGCATATCACACCCCTGTCATGTTATATCTGTCAGTAAGAATAGATTCTCATCCGCTGAAGTCAAATGAGTTTTTCAAAAAAGGCAACATATCGCCTGTTACATCAGAATGCTACTTGTGTACATTTTTAAATGGATCATCCAAACTGGTCTTTGGCACTTTGAAAAGTTTGATACAATATTATAATAACTCCCAAGAGGAATTATTAAAACCGGTATTAAAAAAACCCAGAAAGAAGGTTCAACTTTCAAACAAATGCTTTGTGCGGACTCCTCAGGTTTCTTTTAGGTTGGGTGTGTACAGCCTCTAGGTGTCTTGTTGTATAGATCCCTGATATTTCAAAGCAACATCATCATCATGACAAGTACGCTTTTTGTTTTCTGTTATTCTCAGATTACAAAAAGCTGCGTCATTAGAAGTTCACTCTGTTCTCTATTAAGCAAATGGAAAATGGAAAAGTGATAAAAAGGACTTTCTCACCGAAACAAGTCTGAAATAGCTCTCCTCTTTTGAGCATTGAGCTACTGGAGTATGTACTTTAACGCAGCGCATTGCATATTTGGACAGTTATGTCATTTTAAGCTGGACACCTTAAAAGGTCAAAAGCGAGTGAGACTGTTTGTAGAGTTGCAGTTTTAAGAAAAAGGCATGAAATGAGAATTCTTTTACGTGAATACTCAATGCTTTAAGGATCTATGGCTTTGATATATTGAAAGGCGAAATCTATAGATGAAAGGATGCTTTACACAATAAAGTGACTTTTTGGAAAATGTACTCCTAGGTGTAGCCTATCCCTACGGGCTCGATCAAAATCAAAAACCATTGTTTACCATCTCAGCCTCTGTTTTCATCAGCTGAGGCTGTAATTTAAGATTTCACTAAAGCATTATGGGATTGAAAGTATGGGTCTGTATCTTGTTGCAGTATGCACATGTGGCCTTGGCCAGATGAGCTCAGGCTTAGAGTTCAAATGGTAAAGGGGTGAGATCGGCTAGAAAGGGAGTGAGAGGATGTGGGAAGGGCATTAGAGAACACCGAAAAACGAGGGGGGGGAGAAAAAATGGACCATGTGGGCAGGGTCTTAGCCGGTCAGCGCGCGTGTCTGTGAGTCAGACAGAGAAAAGGAGGAACAGCGAGAGTTTCGAGTATAAAAGCCTCACAGTTCTGTTCCTGTAGCTCTTCAGCGTTGACGTCCCCCTCCGTGCACTCAGTTTCTCGTGCAGTTTGTACTTCCTTCCACCAAACACCATGAGCTACTACGCGCCTCAGGCATCTCACATCTCCTTCACGCGCTCTGTACCCGTACACCGTGCCGCTAGCACGTATGGCGGGGCGGGAGGTCAGGGTACGAGGATCTCCTCTGCCTCTTCCATGTCTCTCCGTTCTGCCCCTAGAAGCGGGGGTATTTCTGCTTCCACTGCCTTCAAGGTGAGCTCTGCAGGCATGGGCTCTGGGTCAGGGGGGTCCCTGATGGCTGGCGGGGGCTCCACGGGGTCCATCATGGGCAATGAGAAAGGCCAGATGCAGAATCTGAATGACCGCCTGGCCTCTTATCTGGAGACGGTGAGAAGGCTGGAAAAGGAGAATGGCAAACTGGAGCATCAGATTAGAGAGGCCCTTGAGAAAGGAGGTCCGGAGGCCCGCGACTATAGCAAGTACAACTCCATCCTGGATGATCTGAGGAATAAGGTAAGAGATGCTGGACTATACATGCTTTGAATCTGTGTGTGTTTTTTTTTTTTTTAGTTTTTTTGTTCTAGTGGGGGGTTGAGGTATTTGAGAGTTGAAAAGACCCAGTTGTTGTTCACCAGATGTTTTGTATTTCAGCAGTCTGGATGAAATTGGAGACACAGAAACAATGTGTGCAAAAAACGGTGTTTATATAGTATATAAGAATATATATTCATGTAATATATATAAATGTATATATTAGGCTATATAGTTAATATTTTATATAGTTTAACAAAGTTTATTTAGAGAAACTTTGTGAACTTATAAAACTTGCAAAAAGTTGTTAAACTTTGTACAAAACGTTAGCCATTATCATGTTAATGTTAAAAATGTTTTTTTTTACATTTAGTATGAGAAACTTTCAGTCTAGAGCAAATGACTTCTCAAATATCTACATCTCAATGGAGGGTGTGGCACACCCTTTTCTTCTCCCTCTCTTTTCTTTTCTTTTGTGCTTGTTCTATTTCACTCTATTACTATAAGGGAATTCCTTAGATGTTGTAGAATCAGTGTAACCGTAGAGATGGCCGACATAAATAAAACACTCATAATCATTTCTAGAACTTTGACGAAATACAGGCAGCTGAAACTTCCTATAAAGTAACAGACTACACAGTCATAATGCAAACCAGATGTGGGATAAGCAGTCACACACATACACAACCACACAATCACGCACACAGTCACAATTGTGCACAAGAATGCAAATGCTGCAGAACTTGAGCAACATATGTGGATGTCATTATACCATTTAGAGCATAGACATATAAAGGAATTGCTTTCCTTTCGCAGTTGCAAAACTATACAAAGCAGAACTGAGCATCTGAGCTAGAATAATTCATTATATAAAAATATTATAGGGATAGTTCATCCATAAATAATAATTCTGTTATCATTTATTTACTGTGTGTGTTTCTTCTTCTATGTAACACAAAAAAGGATATTTTGAGAAATGTCCATACAATGGAGGTCAATAGGGGCCAATTGTTTTTTGGTTACCAACTTTCAAAAAATATTTAGTGTTCTGAAGAAGAAAGAAATTCATAAAGGCAAGACGATGACAAGAGGATGAGAAAACGATATGAGTATTTTCATTTTTGGGTGAACTAAGATAAACGTTTGCCACAAATGTTATGCAGAAGCTCGTGATGAAGCACTAGTTTCCTCTTGCAGGATGTGTCACATGGAAGAACTTTGTAGGAGTGTGTTATTTCTATTTAAAACGCTGCATAAATAGATCATCTACACACATGCACAGTCTCTCCTGCACACATGCTTTATACTTCAAAATCAAAAAATTATTTTCACATTTATATTCAAATTCTTGTTGGTTTGCTTGAATGTTTTATAATGACATTTTACAAAGAAATCTACACAGAATAATTTAATATATGACAAAACTTGATTTTCACTTGATGCCGGTTTGCTTTTTCGGAGAGAGTTGCTAAAGGATAAAGTTTTTATATGGTTGCCAAGCAGATCTTCCTCTGATGAAGTGTGGTGAAATATGTTTCCTGTTTTGCCTGCAGGTTTTTGATGCCACTGTGGACAATGCTAGCCTTGTTCTCCAGATTGACAACGCTCGCCTGGCTGTAGATGACTTCAGAGTGAAGTCAGTATTTAATTACTGTTACATGCATTGGCAAGAATTTCAAAAATGTCTTAACACTTTCAAATCCAAAACCCATTTGGCTGAATTCACGAATGTATCATATGTGTGTGTTTCATGTGCGTTCCAGATTTGAGAATGAGATGGCCATCAGGCAGTCTGTGGAAGCAGATATTGCAGGTCTGAAGAGGGTCATTGATGACACCAATCTTGGTCGCCTGAACGTTGAGGGTGAAATTGAGTCATTGAAAGAAGAGCTTCTTTTCCTCAAGAAGAACCATGATAATGTAAATAATATTTTTTTTTTGCCTTAACAATGGTAACACTGTTTGCACCTCTTACAGGATTATTACAGTTAAAGGGATAGTTCATCCAAAAATCGAAAGTTTGTAATTTTTTACCCACATGACGTTCTACACGTTTTAAAACCTCCTAGCATCTTCTGAACACAAATAAATGTTGTATTTATTTTTGTAAAAGTTGTATTTTTGATGACAACTGAGAGACCTCCTTATAGACATCATGGTAAGTCTCTCTGTCAACATCCAGAAAAGTACTAAATATATTGCTAAAATAGTTCATCTGATCATAGTGGTTCAATTGAATTTTTATGAGGCAACGAAAGTACATTGTAAAAAACACTGTTTCTTTACAGTGTACTTTATGTGCGCAAAAGAAAACAAAATAATGAGTTTAATCATGCGCCATGAGGCGTTCGGAGCAAAACACGGATGCACAAGCGTCGTGTTGCTCCTATAAACGTGCGTAGTATCGGAAGAGAACAACATGTTGATGTTGTTTCTTTTGTGCACATGAAGTAAAAATACTCTCGTCGCTTCATAAAATTCAATTGAACCACTTTGATCAGATGGACCATTTTTATGATGTCTTCACTACTTTTCTGGACCTTGACAGAGATAAGTATCACGATGTCTATGAGGAAGCTCTCAGATGTCATCAAAAATATCTTTATTAAATATCTGGGTGGTCTTAAAATGAGTAATAAATGGATTTTTATTTTATTTAATACAGAAAAACAATTATATACCATACAGTATAAACAATTAGTAGGCCAAACCCAACAACACTGACTCAACTGCATGAGTTTGAAGCTGTTTGTCCGACCATTGGCAGCTGCACAGAACTTACACACTTCAGCTTTAAATGAATGACAATGCGTCTTTTTTCATAGACCAGATATTCCTGAACAACCTCTTAATGTTCAATTCTCAATGCATTTCCATGTCTCAGATTTCCTCTCTGTTCAATTGTGTAGGAAGTTGGAGAGCTACGAAGCCACATCTCCCAGTCAGGTGTTCAGGTTGATGTTGACGCACCCAAGGGGCAGGATATGTCTCAAGTGATGGAAGAAATGAGGGCCAACTATGAAAAAATGGCTCTCAAAAATGCAGAAGAACTTAAAATGTGGCATGAAAATCAGGTACAGATTTAGGATGAAATGACACTGATCCTGCTGATATTAAACATGATGTTTAACTTTCTCCAAACAAATCTCTCCTCAGATCTCAGATGTTCAGGTGCAGGTAGCTCAGAACACAGAAGCATTGCAAGGTGCCCAAATGGAAATTAATGACCTTCGAAGACAGATTCAGACTCTAGAGATAGAGCTTGCGTCCCAACAAAGCCTGGTAATAAAACGTGTGCACATATGTACGGTTTTATAAAGGTTTTTGATCAATTTACTAGTTTTAATAGGATAAAACAAGATGAATATGTGAAATGCACCTCCTTTCTTTAATTGTTTTATTTAATACTCGATCTCTAGAAAATATCGCTTGAAGACACACTAAGGAATACTGAGCTACGTTCAAATGCAGAGACGGAGAAGCATAATAACATCATAATGCAGCTTGAAGCTGAGCTGGCACAGCTGAGGTCAAATATCACAGAGCAGGGTCAAGAATACGAAGCCCTGCTCAATATGAAGATGAAACTGGAGGCAGAAATCAGCACATACAAGAAACTCCTTGATGGAGGAGACTTCAAGTAAGATCATCTAATGTGTATCTAAAGCTAATGTGGGTTGGTGAAATGTTCTGATCCCATGTTCTTTTTGTTGTTTAGGCTTCAGGATGCCCTAGAGGACAGAGATTAAAATGACCGGTGCCATATTTGAAACTCAACGTAGAACCATCTTAATGTTTTATTAACATTTTTGAAATGCATTCGAATAAAAACCACTTTTTTCTTTTGAAAATCCCCTCACAATTGTCTTAACAATTTATTTAGGACAGATGTTGGTGTCTTGCCACATTGTATGCCTTTTAAACATGATGTCATATACAGTATAGTCGCTTTCCATTCAGACTGTTACACCAAACACATGTAAGAAATGTATGAATCAAAGAAAATATATGGCCAGCTTTTCACAACAGTTTATAATAAGGCCACTTCATTGTCACATTTCTCTTCACATTTTTGTTAAAGCTTCCAGAAAAGACTGTATAATTAAACAAAGAAAGAAAGTCATAAGAAGAAAGTAATAAAAATGCTTTCTACAGTGAAGTATAAGTAGTCATTATTGAAGAGGAATGTTTGACTGTTTTTCTTTTGAGACAACTTACTCAACCTGATTTTAAAGATCTGTAAAATGCATTTCTCTACAAAAAAACATTCCTGGGCTTGAAAGGTATGCTGCCTGAACACATAGTAGACCTACACCTTGATTTTTTTTTATAGTCAAGCAAACAATAGTGACATTTAAAATTACCCAACTAGTTGGAGCCGATATTGTGGGCAAGTGCTCCTCGATTCCCGTCTTGTGGTCCTTTCCCAATCCCACCCCCTTCTCTCTGCCACTGAATTTCACTGTCCTATACAAATAAAGGCAAAAATGCCAAAACGAAATCTTTAAAAAAACAAATTATCTAACTAAAGGATTGCACTTTTTTGTCCACTATGGGTGTAATGGTGGTAAGGGAGCATAAGGGGGTCACAAACAAATTGCTTGATTTTATTGGCCATCACATTTTATGATTATTTTAGGTATAAGATTTCTAGCTTGTTAGAAATTCATTGCTTAGATATTTGACGTTTCCTAGCTTTAGAAAGCCAGATATTATTTACTACCATACAGCAAAATGGAACACAGCTTAAATTAATATATAATAATAAGAAAACAAATGACAGGTCAAGCAAAATGGATGAACTATACAGCACAGAAAATATCTATATCTATTTGCAAATATGTGATTGCATATTTATTTTTAACAATAGACATGCAAGTTAATAATTAAGGTAAATAAAGCATCAATAACAAACTGAGAAACGGAAGATTGCCGAACAGGCAAAAATCCCACTGTGTACACATGGCCATAGCCGAACTAAAGTAATGTCTTTACTTTATCATGTCTTTATAGTGTCCTAAATCTATACACTTATTCCTGAACAACATTAATGGCTTTAAAAAAAGCTTTTTAGGAATTAACAGCATGGGGAAGTTTAACAATTCCTTCATGCTAATTCTCATACTGAGGCCTTAAAACAGCAAAGGTTGAAGTGCAGTTTAGAACAAGGTAGACAGAACAGACAAAAGAAGACACAATATTACACATAAAGTAGCCTACAATAAGAAAAACAAGTCAACAGGGTTAATGAATAAGACAGATAAGATTGGTACGACTGAACGGAAAACAACAAGCGACAAGCATGTTACACTATTCTTTTATTCTTTTCTCTTTTTTCTCTATTTCTCTCTGTCTCTCTGCATCCCCCCCACAGTAGGCTAATTGTGAATTGTAACTGCTATTCTGCTTTAACTTTTTGAAAACTTTGAAACTTTTTGAAAAGTTATCATTTTTAGATAAGGAGCAGTGGAGACGTCTGCATTGCTCATTTATGTGAAAAAATCGCCTTCACGTTCCAGAAGCACTCAGCAGTATAACAGCACCCTCAGCTGTTGCCTTGACGTCATAATCTTATATTCTTTATACGAGAGTTCTTTAACAAAGCCCACATGCGTCATAACGCAAACTTTTAAAAATTACAAATTAATAAATAAAAATAACAATACCTAAAAATAACGAATACAAGTATTTGTCCCGTACTGCATGCTTTTCACTATTTCAGTCATTAACGTATAACTAATGGGAATGCCATTTGTGTGGATGATTTACAGATGAAGACACTGGCCATTTGTTGGTGTTAGATAAACAGTGACAAAACACACTGTTGTTTAACTGTAAAAACATACTAAACTAAGACATTCCCGTTCTCTCTCTCTCTCTCTCTCTCTCTCTCCCGTTTAAACGAACTCAACAGAAAAGGAGGGCGGGGGAGGGGAGGGTTCTTGTGGGGGAGGGGCTGTGCATGTGCGCTGTTGTCACAGGGATAGAGGGAGGTAACACGGAGTTAAAGCGAAGAAAAAAGAAGAGACAAAAAGAAAGTAGTGTAGTGCATGTAAGCTTGGAATATACGAAGAACTGTTGCAATGGAAAAACGCAGAGAGGTACTGGGATGTTTTTTTTAATGCATGCACCATTTAGACTAGTATACTCAAATTTTTTTAATGTGTTTAAAATGATCACTTTGTGGTGTGATTAAACATTTTCGCAAAGAATGTATTATTAAAATATCATAATTTCTATTTTTGCTTATTAAGTAAATAGGTGCATGCGATTTGGTAAGCTTGCGGGGAAAATGGGAGGCAATGCAAGGTGGAGTAATAACTTGCTCTCTTTCTCTATTTCAGCAGTTAATGAACAATGGTGAAACAAATATAACAAATCAATAACATATACAATCATCTCGCAACCCACTAAATCGGAGCTGAAGTCAAGACAGCATGGTGAGTAATGCACAATGTACAAGAATGCGTGTTAATGTGCCTGCGAATTCGTGTTGGCTTGAATTCTGCAGCAGAGAAAGTGAGTGCTTTACAGAGTAATGACTTAACCAGCTGTTTCTGTCTTCTCATCTCACAAACCCTTCAACCATCATAAGAAGTCTTATGTATTAAGTGTTTCACTAATACATTTGTACATTCTGAGCTACAGAATTGCCAGAAATTACCGGAAAAGGTCATTTGTAGTTCATGAAAGGAATTCTATATGATTGACTTCCTACGTTTACAAATCATCTGTAATTTCATTTGTTAAATGAAAAAAAGGCTTTTTATGAAGTCCAGCCAACACTGCGTTTATGTATGTGTGTGTGTGTACGTGTGTGTGCAAAGGATGTGCTCTTTGTAAATAGATCCCAGGCTGAATTCTTGGCATTCCGGGTGCAGCCGTATTTATGGAGGGGATCCTGTCTCTTCAGTGGAACTTCTAGGATGTGTGTGAATTGGAGGGAAGCAAAAAAAAGATGTACAGAAACATACAAACAGCACAAAATCAAAAAGTCAAAGAGATTTATGTACAAAAACAACCATATGACATATTTTTCAAATGAACAAGAGTATCTGTGTTCAACAAGGATTTGTTGGGATTAGTGAGGAATCTGATCTTTGAGAAACTGACAAATGTGTCAGTATTGGTCTGTTCGCTCTAGAACTTTCATCTGACTATTCTAATCTGCCTTTCTCTTCCAGAAGACACAAAAATAGACACGCATGCACACGTACACAAATTTATGCTGGATGGAAATCCAACAGTCAATCGCTCATTTAATTTGTCGTCACTCCTTAGAATGTGTGAGATTATGGACCGTGCAACCTTACAGAGATTACGTTCCCAGATTAAGATGCGAAGAATAGATCACATCTTGTCCAGATTACTAAACACTTCCATATGGTGACCGCTGGTTGCTGACCAGTCTGAACATTTTTGTCTTTGAGATGTAATACTGCATGACTACAATGAGTTTTATTTAAGGTGAAGTAACATGATCAAGAAAGCCACACTATGTATTTTAAAGGTGCACTCAGTAATGTTTCTAAAGAATAGATTCAAAATTGTGTACAGACACCTGTGTTAATGGGACCAGTTGGACCCTTTTTTATGGAATACATTTAGCGCCATCCTCAGCACTTGGTGTCAGGACATCGAGGATCACTGCCATATCCAAAGGGAATGGGAAAAAAATGAAAATCATAGCATCATTTACTCACCCTCTTGTCATTTTTCTTTCTTCTGCACACAAATAAAGATATAGTTTAAAGAATGTTGGTAACCGAACAACAGCGGTACCTACAGATTTGCATTGGTTTTTTGTCTATACAATAGATATTCTTTAAAATATCTTCTTCTGTGTTCTGCAGAATAAAAGAAAGTCATACAGGTGTGTAAATGATGACAGAATTTTCATCCCTTTAACCAAACTAAATAAATGCAAACATCCCTTTATCATGTTTGTGAAAGTGACCAGAACATTTACCGTCTTACTTTCTCAGGTGTGGTAATGATGCAGTGGTCACCCGAGTGGGCGGAGCAACACTATGATGTCTCTTCCACCACATCACCTCCAGTTCACCCTAAGCCCCTCCCATTTCCGCAGCCTAGTCGCCCCGGGTTCACAGGCTACACTGATGATATCGGCGCCCTGAGCGCCTCTAGCTTGCTGAAGCGTTATGCTGAGAGGTATTCCTTCAGCTCCTCCTTACCGGAGCACGGAAGTTTCCTTAGGAGCGAGCAGCATCAGGAGGCGTGGCCTGTCGGATACGGTGCAGAAGGACCCCCTGGTTTAGATGCATTAAAGGGGGCATTGGGGAGCGGAAGTGATCTTACAGAGCAGCAGTACAGCGGCGGCCCCTCATCTCAGGATTACCCTTCGTCTTACAGTAGCCAACACCTGCTCCCCAAACCATCCTATCTCCCATCACCAGCGTTTGCCTTACCGTCTGCGTACCTGCCTCCTACACCGGGCTATGCTTATCCCCAGCAGTGCGGCCTTGCTGCCGGTTACCCCCACAGCACGCCGCCTTTGCTGCCCTCGGGCCTGCACACACCCACGCCTTTGAATGCCCTCCACGTTCCTGCTGAACCACGCAACAGGAAGTTCGGCTTCGACCAACCCAAAACCGCCAGAGTGTCTCCTTACACGATCAGAGACAAGAGCGATCGGCAGAGCGGAGATGGGGGGAATGTTAACGAAAGCTGTGGGACGGACGTCCAGAGCTACCGCCCAGAAAGACTGTCCTCTCATACCGATGTCGAGGTAGATTCTGTCGGTAAGACCGGTAATGTGCAGCCTTTGGAGGCACGGCCTTATGGAGGTTCAGGACAGTACACATATCCTTAATTTTACAATCAGGGAAATATTTTAGGATCGCTTATGCAGTTTGTAATATAGGAAACATCAGGACAGATGTTTGGCAGTAGGTCAGACCAATTGTGAACTAAATATTCGTCTCTTCTATGCACATTATCATTCCTTTCATTTCTACACCCATTAGTGTTTGATATTCTGTTTGATTCTTTACATTCTCTTCAAACGATCACGTTATGGTGACAAGCTCTAATCCACCACACAAATCGATGAATTCCAAGCCAAAGACCAAAAAAAGTCAAGTGAAAATGTAAACCGAAAGAGAAATGAGCTACTTGGGTCCTCCTAAAAACAAAACTGAAACCTGCATTTTAAATACAAGTACAGATATGAATGTTTCACACAATGTGAGTGTAATATAAAGTTATCAGTGTTTATCAAAACAGAAAAACTGTAGGAATATTAGGTAAAAATGTACTCTTTGAATGTAAATCGAATTTCCCTCAGGAATTGTGAATGAAGCCATACTTTTTATCTTATACAAAAAGTTTTGAGTTTGACAGATGTTTTTTGTGTTTTATTGTCTACGTAGCTTAGATTCTTTCCCTTCTCTGACATGGGACGAAGCCGTAAAAGGAAAAAACAGATTTTTGTTGTTGTCTTAGGATGTATTACAATACTAATAACAAAAACTGTATTTCAGTAAAGTATTTCAAGGATTTTACATAAAACAGTAATGTATCCCAACTTTCACAGTGTTGTTTGGGGCTGCTAAAAGGCTAAATGTGCTTAGCAGTCTTTCTTTTACTATTCCCCTATTGTGACTTTTACTATGGAAACCCACAGAGCTGTCCCAGCCCCCTAAAGCTGATCACTGGATGTGCTTTCCTCTGACCCTTTGACCTCCACCCATTCTGCTTTGAAAGAGGTATGTGAACGAATAAAGATCTTTTGTGGTGGTGAGGTAAGCAGGGCATACACTGAAATATACAAACAAAACTGAAAATGACAGTCCAGCTGATATTTAATGCAAACAAATACGGTTGGGGGCAATGAATGAAAATATCTACCTCACTTTATAATGCTGTATGTTCAGAATATGCAATTGTGTTATGTGTCAATGTCTACCTCAAGAAAAGATACATGAAATAAAGTGTTGTACCACTGCACAATTTTCTCTTTTGTATTGTTGAAGGGTTTGACAAAATAAAACTTAGGGGAATGATTCATTCATTGTTATTGATCAGAAAACAATACTCCAGTAATTCCTGCAGTATTTTTCAAAACGCTGAGGTTGTATGATTCCACCGTGTTGAATTAACGCTTTAACAGTCTCTTGTGATTAAACAGAATTTACTGTACTTGCATATGCATTAGCATTCTAGATCCCAACAGGCCAAATGCACAGCCGGTGCTACAAGGTCACCTTGTCCCCTGTCCAGCTTGACATTCAGATATCATGATTTTTAATTCCCAACAGCAATCACAACCTTATGGCTGTGCAGATGTGTCTCTGTAAAAAAGTTTTTTTTTAAATTTATTTAAATGTCAACCTTTAATGTTATGATTTCTCTCTTCTACAGCCACAGAAAAAAATAAGAAACCATTTCAAAGACCATCAGTTTTTCTGAATTTAGTATTTATAGATTATGGTTAGGTAAAATTATCATTTTTGTTTCATTCTGTGAACAATATTTCTAAAATATTGTTTCTATTTGCATTTATTTGCAGAAAATGAAAACTGGAGCATCAGGTCAAAATAAAAGAAAATATGCTCTGTATTCTTAAATATTGAAAAGAAAACAATTTTCACTTTGAAGCAATACAACATTTATATTTGTAGGCTACATGTATTTAGGAAAAGTAATTTTTTTATGCAAAAACCTTGACTTTTGTCACAGTTTGCATGTGTCTTGTCATGCTGTCAGCCTTTCACATTGCTGTTGTTGCTATCTTGAGGTTTGATTTTGTTAAAATTCAACAGACGTTGGACCGGAATGGTCCCAATACATCTAGAAATGCTGATTAAATAAAAATTTGGAATAGACTCTTCATTCTTCCATGGCTGTATTTAGACAATACAGTTAGCTTATAGATTTTGTTGTTGTTGGTGGTTGCTTTATTTTTAAAAGTCCATAAATTGCTTTAAAGGTATCTTTTTGAAAGTGCCCAACCCAAACACTAGCAATGAAACGCTAAACAGATGCTGACTTCTGACTCTCTTCTTTATTGTAATGCACCCCCCTCCCCAAGCTCCCTGCAGTCAAAATGCAGTCAAGCGTGATAGATGCTCTTCTCTCCATCCACCCCCCAGCCCACAGCCTCCAATGCTTTGTTTTAAAGACGTTTCAATAATATGTAAGCCATTTCTTCTGAAACTTGATTTGTCTTTTATCTTTAAAAAAAATATTATAATATAGATAATATATAATAAATCAATAAATAACTATAAATATTTTAAATATAACATTATCACCCCCATAATCATCTCAGACTTTCAAATGTCTTTCTTTTAAACTAACCCAGCATATAATGTACCAAAGCACAATTGATAAACAGGCCATACAGTAGCCTATATAAAGTATAGGAGATCTAATTGTCACCAATGCTTATGTCGTTTAGCACCAGTTAGCATCATAAACAGATTGTTTGTGTTTAGGGTACACTTTTACAAAAGTATAGGGAAACATTTGCTCTGCTTGATCTACATCTTCACCACTAGGTGTCAGCATATGGCCAACGCCTGCCATATTGTTGGACACACCTTACAGCAAAATAACCTATTTATGTGTTTTCCTTGAACTGTGTCAGTTATCTCAGTTCAAGAATATACAAAGCATAAATTGTAAAGTATAAGACACGAAACAGTATTGAGAGCAATTACATCTTTCATCTATCATCATTTTAATGTCTCTATATATCAATTAGTAATCAATTCTTGTTCTTCAATTTTTTGTTTATCTGAAAACTGAAAATGGTGGAGTGGAACACATAACACAAGAATGGGGCAGGTTAGATGGTGAAATGTTTCCTTGAAATAACACAAAGTTCAGGAGCACTAGTGCAAAGTGATAGCAATAGTAAAACAAAACTTTTCACCGATACACCGTCCAAACGTGAACAATCAGAACCAAATGTATATAAGGTGGCTTTCTTGTTTTTTTACATTGAAAAAATGACACACTTCACTTTTAAATGTTCATTTTTCCATCCATACCTTTGCGCTATGTGCACAAATACTTTATGCACATGCTCTTGCATCCACAAATGAAATATATTTCGCTGTTCGGTATCCTCAGAAGCAAGAAAAACACAAGCACAAGCATAACTGGAAGGCTGCTTTATTGTTTGGAAAAAGGTTTCGTGCTCAAATGAAGACAATCTTTCACTGATTCTCGCTAAGTCAAGTGGTTGTGCAACACACCCTCTCCTCTCCAACATCAGTGGCAGGAGATAAAGAACAACATTATGAACCAAAAACCACTTGAGATATTGTCAGCAAATGAAGGAAATAGCATCTCAGTCATGCTACAAAAGAATAGACAGAAATCAGTATTTATAGAAAAATAAAACAAGTGGCTGAAAATTAACAGAAGCTGAGCACAGAAGTCAAACTGTATCTCTTTCTACACGCTCGACCTTTGAGAGATTCATCGAGTGACAGCTGCACTCCATTTTTTCGCCCCATGCTATCGGACAATCTCTGATGATGAAGTCAGGCTGATGCCAGTTAAGTTTTCTTTTTTCTTTTGGTTTTTTCCGTTTTTGTCTTTTTTTTTTACATTTTGTATTTTTTGTTTCTTTTTTGCTTTTTAATAGATGTCACAGACATTCTTTAGTTCAGTTCTTCTCCCAGTGCTCATTTGAAACAAGCTCCACTTGTTTAGGAGAATTTTATGCAACATCATCTACATTGTCAACAAACGAAATTTGGCAGCAAAAGGCACCTTAAACAAACATACAAAGACAAGAAAAGCATAAGTTAAAGCCTAACCAAACCTAAAACTGCAAATTGCATTACTGTGTATCTAAGAGATGAAGAACAAGCTAAGCTTTTAAGTCAAGCTGCATTACACACATTTAAAGTGACCAAACTGTCACACACTTTCCCCTCAACCCCGTCCCACACACTCGCTCTCTCAGACTCCGACTGAAAGATAACGGCATTTGGCGATTAGACTGGAAGATGAAAACAGGGAAGTGCATGTGTCCACTGGTGCATATGTATGCGAGTTCGGTGGAAGGGGCGGTAGGACATATTCACACAGGGTGTAAATGGATTGCTGGTAGTGCATTCCCCTCCCGAAAACGGGCGGCATAAGCCATAGCGAGCAGCCAGTACATCACCGTGCATTGAAAGCTGGACCTGCGCGCGCAACACACGCGTCACCCCCTTTTGAACACAACCACGCGGACATGCACTCAATCCAACACGCGCGCGTACACGAGCACACACCGTGCGGGCCAGGCCAGAAGTTTTGGTCGTTCACCGAACGTATTGCACAAAAGAAACAAGCAAATGACAGCCAGTGGTGTTTCCCCTCCACACCAAGCAGAGGTCAACATAGAGGAGGACAGTGCTCTCTTATTGTATATACATACATATGTATATGTGTGCATATATATACACATATGTACATATACATGTATACATAAATACATATGTAGTATAGCTCTATATATGCCTTGATTTCTGTATAGATTTATATATACTTTTTGCTTTTAACATATATTGGATTTCCCTCTTTAATGTGAAAAGTGTCTCGACAAAATCTATACCTTCTAACAAATATGTCACAGTCTACAAGTGAGACCAGGGCAATGAGTGAAGCCATTCTAATAAGGTTATAATTGTCAGTATTCGAGTAATAGCAGTAATTTTTTAAAAGTACGTCTGTATTTACAAAAAACTATGCATGCCGTTAAAATAAAATGATATATTACATTATTTATAGTCTCTTAAAAAGTTCATTCTTAACTTTTCAGCATTTTGTGCAGCTTACAACATAGCCTATACTGTACAATACATTTTTGTAACTCGTTTTTCAGTTGAAATGAATGCACGATCTTTTAGATTTGTTCTCTTTAGTCGTTTTTGCATTTATACAATCGAGCCTGCGTGGCTGCATAAATGAGAATGGTTCGAGCTTTGCTGAGCTTTTTGTTTTGGTTCAAGTCAACGCCCTCGCATGCAGCAACTGGACCATCAGATGAAGGGTTAAGGGTAAACATCACGAAAAAATGGAAAATGTTGTAGCTTTAAAGTAGGAGTTGCCCGGCTCACAGTAAATAAGCTGCTGTGGGACCAGTGCCTAATGGTTATTTGGCATTAGTGTGGTGGTCTACTAATGAAAAACAAGGCAGACCAGGGGTTGGAGAACTGCACGTTTAAATCAAAGGCCCTGTGTTGTTCCATACAACTGTCCTGATTTTTCACATCTAATCTCATTGCCTCCAAATGCTTTGCTCATACCTAGAATAACAACACTTTATTACTCTGTCAAACTCCGCACGGAAGGAAGCTGCTTGGGGTCAGCTCCGTGTCAAATAGCCCTACTCTTTTCTTTCCATGAGTTTAATGAGGTGGGAGCGCTCCTGCCTTAGCTCCGCCCCATCTTACAAACATTCTCGGGACCCGACGTGAAGGCCCTTATTGATGACATCAGAGTCACAATGATACATCTGTGTTGTATCCTGAGAAGAATGGGGAAACTCAACAAGCATTGGTCTGAAAGTGCTAAACGGGAGGGGATTGGTTCTCCCTCCCCTGAGACATTCCAGAAACTTCCAGACACACGAAAGGATAAAACAAACATCTTTGGCTTTTCTTTAAACAGCTCGCTGTCTTTCTCAAGTACCGTCTCCGTTGACAATGTCCTTGCCCTGGCTACAATTGAACCATTGCTGAAGATGTGATGGCTTCATAAACCGATAAAGTCCAGTTAATCCTCAAGGGACAAACGAGTATGAGACAAGACATATTACATGTATAACAACAAAACTGGTTAAAGTAATAACATGTAGAAATTAGCATAACTCGATTCGTGTAAAATAAAAAGCCACTTTCTCAGAAACGGTTATAGCTCATCTCATCTTACCCCTGATGAGGATCAAAAATGCCAACCAACTTGCTACGCCCCTAATAATGCCCGAACCCTCTCGCCCCTCCCTGGACTCACCTACCAAATGACCCGCGGCGCGGGCAGTGCCGTAGGTGAGGTAAGCGATATTGCTGCATACAAATAAAATAAGAAGCTTTAGGAATTACAGTGTTCATATTTGTATTGTTTCCTTCCGTCTCCATACGCACACAATCCGTTATCTCCTGAGCAGCAAAAAATTGGATGTCCCCTTTATCCATTCTCTCCAATAATGTGCCACAATGCTAGTATTTGTTTTAATGTAAGTCACAGGCATTTTGCACCATCCCAAATTCTGTCTTTTTTAGAATCTACTACATAATGGTAAGTAGAGGAGATGTTTGTAGAGGCCAATTGCGTTACATTAGTATCAAATTATGCTCTATCAAATTTCTGGTAGTAAATTTAGCCAGTGGACAGCCTAAAACATTATCAAGCCACTGTGGTGGTCAGTATTAGTGTTTCGTGGACTATGAATATTCATGCAAAATTTCTGATCAAAACATGCCATCATGCAAGTCATTTCTATGCATTGAACAAGCACAATAATTTATTATTCATTTGGAGATGTGTATTGGGGCCCCTGGTTATTGCCCCCGGTCCTATTGGTGTGAAAGCCCATGTAGAAAAAGCCTTTTGATGCAGGTATAACAAAGTTATCATGACACAGGTACTGAGGGTGACATGGGCAAAATGTCGAATGTGATTTTTTTCTCCTGCTTCTCCTTTTTTGCCGCTTAAATATAATGTAAAGACCATGTAAAAGATATTCAACGGCAACAAACGCTAAGAGGCCGTTGGAATTAGCCAGACTCTTGGTTTTGTTCACACTCGTGTCAATCCGGCTCACTCGCAACACTTTCTTGAGTTCGTACACATATTTATGAAATGAAACGGTGCAGACTCCTTCACCGTCCACTCCAGGAAGCTGATTCTGTCATGAATAGCAGTGTTTCTGCATGAAACGACGCAGTTCGTAAGCATGGTATCCTAAGGGCGGTCAATCCATCGCTGTTCTCCCGTGTGGATTATCGCATTCCCGCTCGGCGAGGAGTTCCATACTGAAGCGCGATATAGCCCTCTAAATATGCTTGATCAAGTATCGGTCTTTTTAAACTCATATTTGATTTAGTTTCAATCAAGTCTTGTTGTAACAGTGTCACACAGGAAGCTGATTATGTTTGGTTTAACTTTTAAGAGTCTTCAAGCTTTGAGGAACCCCAACGCTTTTTCTGCATCGATGCACCTGTGACGCTTGTAAACAATTTTTTTGTTGAGTTACTTAAATATTGTTTTTTCCCTTTAATGAAATTAATCTGTACATCTGTATACTTTGATTCAGGGTTTCCATTCACTTGAAATGACAGTTTTTTCGTTATTATATTGTCATGATCATTAATACTGTCCATGAGTTTGACCGTCTTTAACACTTGGATTCCCTGACGTCTTTTTGGTTTCGGCCTTTCTCTTTGCGTCCCTTTCCTTCGTTGTTGTCGTCTTGCTTTTCCTTCTCAGGCTTGGTTACGCTGTCGTAAGATGGCAGGGATGCAGTAGAGGGCGTGCCTTCCTTCTTCTCCTGATTGGCTCCTCCGTTCTCAAGTTTGTTGTTGGCAGGCCTGCGTTTGCAGATGAAGCCTCGGTGCGCCAGGTGCGCGCGGTACGCTCTCTGGATCACCATGGCCGACACTTCCTCCTGCTTGCGGCGTAGCGTGGTGGTGATGGGCTCGTAGGACACTTTGGAGGGATTCGCCGCCACGAAGCGCTCCTCCATTTGCTGCCGCATCATATCCAGGTCGCCGCTGTCACCCAGCACACGCTTGGTAAAGGCAAACAGAATGTCCAAGCAGTGTATGCGATCGCCGCTCACCATGGGCAGATCCATGGCGATCAGCTCGATGATGTTTGGCTTTGGCACACGGAGAGGATGCTCTAACGTATCAGCAAAGTCTGGCAGCTTGGCGAAGGTTATGAATTGAGAAGCATCCGGGTCGAACTTCTCCCAGATCTCGTAGAAGGACTCAAAGTCATCTTCGCAGAGTGGATCGGCGCTCTCCTCGGTGGCAACGCTAAAGTTCTCCAAGATGATGGCGATGTACATGTTCACCACGATCAGGAAGGAAACAATGATGTACATTACAAAGAAGAAGATTCCAACTGAAGGATTGCCACAGTCACCTTTAACAGTGGTTCCTGGGTTCTCCTTTTTAGGGTCGCAGTCAGGCGGATAGTTTAAGATTGGAGCCAAGAGACCATCCCAGCCGGCTGATGTGGTGATCATGAATAGACAGATCATGCTATTGCCGAAGGTCTCAAAGTTATACATGTCATCGATTCCTACTTCTCGCTTCACATAGGCGAAGTTAGACATGCCAAAGATGGAGAAGATGAACATGACGAGGAAAAGCAGCAGGCCAATGTTAAACAGAGCAGGAAGTGACATCATCAAAGCGAACAGTAATGTCCGGATGCCCTTGGCTCCCTTGATGAGACGCAGAATGCGGCCTATTCGAGCCAGACGAATGACTCTGAACAAGGTCGGTGACACAAAGTACTTCTCAATCAGGTCTGCCAAGAACATACCTGAAAAACAAAGCAAAGAAAAATTACAATATTGTCCCACGCTGAAAAATGTCACAAAAAAAACGTTCCTATAAGAAACAAGCTTGACTGAGTAACCTCAAATGTAGAGTTAACCACAAATACATGACAATCTGGCATTAAATACTTTGTTCAATGATTCACGCTCAAACCTGTATAACCAAACAACATTGGCCCTCATTTACTTTCATTGTGTGGACACAAAACCACTAATACATTTCTCAAAATTATAGTCACATACGTGTTCTCGCTGACTGATCATTTTAATATTTGGGTGAACTATCTCTTTAGAACACTAATCTAGTGAAAGAAATCCCATTTGGGCGCAGTACTCACCAACAATGGACAGAATGACAACAACACAGTCAAAGACGTTCCAGCCATTGGTGAAATAGTAGTGTCGCAGAGCAAAGAGCTTCAGGACAAACTCGCCGGTGAAAGCCACGATGAATATAAAGTTTACCCAGTACAGGATGTTCTCTGTCTCAGCCGACTGATCATCTGTTTCCACCATCATAGTTACCATGTTCAGACAGATGAGTATCATAATAGAGATATCAAAGGCCTGCTGGGTGACAAAGTCAAATACCATCCCCTGGATTTTGTTCTGCAAAGGAAAGAAGAAAGAGAGAACAGACAGTCAAAAGCCATTGACTTTAGATGTTATGAGAGATGTGGTGCCATGGCCTCAAGGCTTTTGCGTCTACATACCAGCGGTCTGGGGATGGGCTTCTGAGGCTTCTTTGAACCTAGTTTCTTCATAGCGTTGTAGTACTTTTTCTGCTCTTCTGTCATGAAGATATCCTGACCTCCAAAGTATAGGGAGGAAAAAACACTGGTTAAAACCTACAGTACAAATCTTGATCTTCATATGACCTCACGTATCAAATCATTTCAAAAGATAACCTCAGCATAGCACACTACCATTATAATAAAAAAATAGCAAAAAATCCAAGCGTATAGAACTTTAGTGCTGAGACACTTATCTTTTTCTTCTGCTGGTTGAAGTTATCGATGATGACACCAATAAAGAGATTCAGAGTGAAGAAGGAGCCAAAGATGATAAAGATCACAAAATATATATACATGTAGATGTTGTCCTCATAGAGTGGCTGGTCCTCAACCTGTGAACAGCAATAAACAAGTGACTTGCTCGATATTGTCAACCTCTGCACACTGTCACACCATCAACATGAACCATCAAAGTTATTTAAGAAGCTATAAAATTATTCTTACCCTTCTGGAATCCACAGCGGCATACATGATGTCCATCCACCCTTTGAAAGTAGCCTAGGTCACAAAAAGAAAATCAGAATTGCCCAAAGCTGTGCATGGTCGGGTACAATATGATGGTTCAAACACAAAACGTGCAAAACAGCAAGAAAAAAATCAAGTACCACTTGAAGGAGCGCCAGGTAACCTGCGCCCACATTGTCGAAATTGATCTTCACATTCTTCCAACGGACTTCATTGTAGTTTGCGTTGATGAGTGCAAAGCAATCTGATTTGTTGTTAACAACTTCAATGGGAAAGTATTCCTCTTTCGTCTCATTGAAGCAATAGTAGTACTTCCCAGCAAACAGGTTGACACCCATGATGCTGAAGATCAGCCAGAAGATCAAACACACCAACAGCACGTTCATAATGGAGGGAATGGCACCCACCAGAGCGTTCACAACAACCTACACACCAACACAGATTAGGAATGATGGGGAAGGGATCAAAACGAGAAACAAAAGAGAAAGAGAGTTAGAGTGTATTACATTGGGTGCCCGGTGTTAACAGCAAAACTGTTGTGACATTAAACATTAAATGTGTGTATCTCCAGGCTCTTTTACAATAAATAAAATGTGTCCGCCATCTAATCATTTAGTCAAAGTTTTTGCATTCAATGTTTGTTCTTAGCCACTGCTAAGAAGAAACAGGTTTGTTTTAACACTCTCTTTTGGCTTACCGCTGTAATGACAGTGTGGAAATTAGATGAACCCAAAAGCAGATATTCTAAGCTTTACATAGATACCAAACTTGAGTGGGTAATTCCAAAAGAGCGAACAGCAGAGAGTGAAGTTTGTATGCGTGTTTCCAGGCATGATTGTTAGTGATTTTGCAGCATTCATCATTTGATATATTTATGGTTGGAAATTTACAAAATGTCTTCATGGAACATGATCTTTACTTTATATACTAATGATTTTTGGCGTAAAAGAAATATCTTAATTTTTGACCCATACAATGTATTTTTGGCTATTACTACAAATGTTCTTGTGCTACTTAAAGACCAGGGTCACAAATATGTGTGCTAAAAGTTAAGAGGTAAATTACAGATTATCTGTAGTTTTATTTTTACCTCCTAATTATACATTACTCAAAAGAGGATGGAGATAAATATATAAATACACTACCATTAAAATATTTAGGGTCACTTATGACCTTATGATAAGTCTTTTGATCCAAAGGCATATGCTTTGTAGACAAAAATATAATTATTCAAACATGTTAGCTTCTTTTATTACAAAACAAAATTTTATTTAATGAAATGTTTTTAAAATGTTTGACTTGACATATGACTTTTATTTTAAATAATGCAGAAAAAGCAGGCATATATGCAAAAAAATTATAAGTGTAAGTGACCCTTAATTTTATAACAGTAGTGTATATTGTAACTTACATTATGAAGATGATAACACCAAGATGTTGAAAACTGGTATGGATTCATGGAAAGTATTTTTAAAGCTTGTTATAATAATAATAATAATACCTAAACTAAACATCAAAGTTGCAATGATTGTCAAAAACTTTATTCTGTTCTAAATTATTAGGTTGAAGTTCTGATGAACTGGAAAGTAGCATAGCTTAACAGTAACATTAAGAAATAAAAACTGACTGATTTTTATCTTATTGCTGATCTTAAAGTAGTTGCATTGATTTTCTGTGTGTTAAATACTGGATATCAATATTTTCCTTTTTCCATACCAGTACATTGTAACAAAAGAACCAATATATGAAGCCACCAATCACCACAAGGTTGAGATGCACAATGAGACATTGTAGAGGAAGTCTCTTGGCCTCTTAATTCTTTCTTACTCACGGTACACGCAAAAGCTGTGATGTAAAGGGCGTCGCACACCAGACGTGCACATTCTGTATGCATGAACTCACGTTTACCATCTATTTCTGATGCAAGATGGGCCAGTTTTTAACTTTACCTCATATTTTATTGTTATTTAACATCAGGTAGCTTTTTCCTATGTTATATATGGTGAAAAACCTATGAAGACTAATGTTCAAAAACAAATGAATGCATTTCCGGAGTCACATGTGAGCACACGCTAAAAGATATTGAATGGTGTCACCAGTATGCATACACATACTGAAAACAACGTGAAAACAATATGTTTGATTTGTAAAGATGTGGTGTTTTTCGTCCAGTGTACGACCCCCTTCAGAACATTGTCTGATTGATTAATCATCAGATATGATAAGGCAGTAGGAGCGCATGCGGGCCACAAGTCTTAGCAGAAGCCACGACCCCCTTTTTTTAGTAACATAAATAGACAACCATCATACCAAAACCATACTAACTTATTAATTAGTAATCCTGGAAATACATCCCAAACAATCTAGTCCTTGCTAGAGGGGTACATGGCTTTCTGCTTACAGCATGCATTCTACATGAGCAATGACAAAGAACATGTGACACAAAGAATACTGCATATATTACAATATGTGTATTACAAAACTATGATAAATATGGTTAAACATCACAAAACTGTTGCTTTGCTTTGCAAAATTGCTAATTCTATTGATATCATCTTATATAAAGTAATAAGTGATTCTAAAAGTGCTGGTATACTGATAGTAGATTTTGTCAATATGTTTCACACAAAAAAAAAACTATAAAGTGTTTTGATAAAGGTTTTGCTAAATGAGATATGAGACATTATAATAATGAAAGAAAAGCTTTACCAAATGATAATTAAACAAGCCAAAAAAGAAATTCTTGGCTGTATTATTTACATTTTTTGGTAACGTTGTGAAACATGTCAATAAGTGATAAAATAATTACAGTATAATTGTTGTGGTGCAGAATAGACACATGGTGAAAATGAGTTTGATTGAAAAATTACAATCGGGCCTTCAAGTAATGCATTTTACTTAAATGGCAATGATATTGGCCCAATTAAAAACCAAAACATAAAGAAATGGTTGTGATGAGGCAGCTTTACATAATACCCCCTGATGGTTTTATCTCGTCTTTATTCTAAAACCATAAGTTTCCCCAAAAGTTGCTATAAGATTATTTGTGGTTTCAATTAAAAAAGGACAAGAAATCTAAGCAATTGATCAAATGAAATAAATATTTCAGCTGCATCATGACGCAATGTTCAAAAAGTTTTCCATGCGGATACTTTTGAAACACATGCACGTGTGTAGGTTTAGCCACTACATTGTCATTTGGATTTCCAGAATCCTGACCGATTTGCTCATTCCTCTTTAGCTGTGGTATTACTTTCTGCACAATGGTGGTTTACAGCATGCAGTCGTGTTCTCACAGAGTGACTGGCATGCATGGGGCAGCCCTGGATCTTACCCTCATGCCCTCAAACCGGGACAAAGCTCTCAGGGGCCTGAGAGCCCTCAAAGTCCTCAGGGACTTTATGGGGCCCAAGTCTGAGTAGCCCAGCGCATTAGCTATAAGGCTGACTATAGACACCTACACAAATAGAGAAAGAGCAAGAGAAGGAAAGAGAGAGTCAAAGAGGATGTCAGGGAGAGCGAGAGAGAGAAACCCTACTGAACTGTATGTTGACACTGAGCTGGAGAGGAAGTAAACACATATATACATACATATACAAACACAAGCTCATGTATGTATGCACATATGTGTATTCAACAACAGAGAAAGAAAGAGAAGGAAAGAGATTAAGGTTAAACATGGGGTTAGCCACTCAGAGTTATAGGCATGTTGGGTGACCCTTGTTTTAATCTTAGTATATGATTTGGTTTTGCTATTTCAGGCAGACGATGCTTGGAAAGCAGCTTACAGCAAACCTGGAAGGAAACTTGTGGTTTGTGAGATAGTTGCTAAAAGAGAAACAACACAGGTGAAGGAACACATTTAGAAAAGATGTGTGCACAAACTTACAAGCACATTCACTTTACTTTGTACACACAAAATACGCACAATACATACTGTACGAACACCAACCGCACACTGTACGGTACACACGAGATCATTCGAGAGTCATTAGGGTAACAGGGCGGTTTGGGAGAGTAAGGAGGCAGAGAGAGATAGAGGAACTCCTGTAAAAGAACAAGAGTCCTGACACAGAGACCTTACCCTGGCCCCTCACTTCCCGGCCCTCTTATGGCCCCTCTGTGTCCATCAGCACTAAAGAGAAACAAGGTTACAGTGCCTGTCAGGGACAATAAATGATCAATACTTCTGTTTAGGATTTTCATACACATACATAACACACATTTTTGACAGAATTTGTATTTTTCATTGCTTCAATTCTTTTAAAGCATTGTAACTTTGACTTCCAACACCGTGTCCAAACCAAACACGTTGCCAACATGCGATTAAAGGTATCAGCTCCGCCCACACAGCGATCTCATTCGATGAAAGTTCTGCACCTCATGAATATTAATCATTAAACATGAATGAGGAGAGATAGAATCCAAAATCGTAGCACTTATAGCATAATGTCCAGTGAGGCATCACAGGAGTCATGAAAATAGGATGCACCTCTATGCAATCTCTTCAGCTGCAGTGCGAGAGAATGCTTAAGTCTTATTGTGTCGTGTTTGGTTAGGACGCAGTGTAATAATGTGCTTTTTTAATTAGCAAATGTATCTTTAAGACTTTTATGTATGTAAATTCGCTACATTCCTGAGGGCCATTGCAAAAAGCCAGTTTCAGTGGCTACTAAGGTATAGGCTGGGGTTTAGTTTTAGCTTACTCAAATTTTTTGCCTCAAAAAGGTAGATTGGTTTGGGTTTTTTCAACGCCATGGTAGCTTATGCTAAACAAATTTAGCATTAAATTGATTAGCATTAATTTAGTTAGGATTTTAGCACTTCCCACCAAAGTCTATGGGTTTTTTGAATGGAATCTGTGGTTAACAAAACCTCTAAATATTTTCACATTTTAATCTACAGTATGACATAAAACACACTAGTTATATCCTGCTTGTGAATTTTTTTAAGCTTTATTGTGTTTTAAAAACAGCAGTTGCTAACTAGTTGCTAAAAGTGACTATATCCTTTGGTGGGGATGATAGACGCCATTGGGCATATAAATCTCACAAATAATGCGACATGGGCACAAATCTCTTAAAAACGTTATTTCTTACTAGGGAACACGTTTTTAATAAAGTCTGAAAAGTTGTCGATGGCTTGGTAATGGTATATTACGTTGATATTGAGCAACTGTAGTGCAGTCTGTTAGTCTGTTTTTTTTACCTATTTGTCAGA
Organism: Oreonectes daqikongensis; assembly: GCA_026939265.1. Taxonomy (NCBI): domain Eukaryota; kingdom Metazoa; phylum Chordata; class Actinopteri; order Cypriniformes; family Nemacheilidae; genus Oreonectes; species Oreonectes daqikongensis. The sequence goes on from JAOTQM010000022.1 coordinate 8,581,836, forward strand.
TATGGTGACCCATACCCGAAATGTGACCTCTGCATTTAACCCAACCAGTGAATAGTGAACACACACACTTCAAGTCGTGAACACACATACACCGGGAGCAGTGGGCAGCTATCACTGCAGCACCCGGGGAGCAAACGGGGGGTAAGGTGCCTTGCTCAAGGGCACGTCAGTTGTTACCTGCCGGTACTGAGAATCAAACCGGCAACCTTCTGGTTACGAGTCCGACTCCCTAACCATTAGGCCACAACTGCCCCCTGTTAGCTTTTTACTGCATGGCGATTGTATTTAGGCTTTAAAAGTAACAAATGTTGTGTTAGTTTGTAAAGATTATCTTAATAGACAAAATGTGTAAACATCATAAACCTTTGTTAATCACAGATCATATCTTTTGCGATCTTCTAAAAGTCTATTGGAAAAATGCACAGGCTTATGGTCGAGGTAACCAGTGCAGCGCTAACTTCCGGGCTGGCCTACAAAAATACGTCATCTCTGCTGTACTCAATTAGTTGTTAACTGCGTCTTTTATGTGCATGCGCATAATGAGAAATCATCGATGTAGGGTTTAAATCTGGGTTAAGAGTGAAAGTTGATAACCATCGTCAAGAAACATTAAACCAAATTAACTTTTTATTGAATTTGATTGAATTTGATTTGTCAATTTATAACTTACTCCAACTCTGCGTTTGTTCAACTCGCTTCATACAACAGGCCTCTGAAATGTTAGATGATTAACAGTGTCTGGTCAATACCACAAAAGCCCAATGTTTAGCAATGTTATAAAGAGCAATAAGATTATCAAAATGTAAATGTTGCTAATTTAAATAGAAGGAAGAAACAAGAAGGGGAATTAATTAGAAATAGACCTGTTATTTCTCAATTCAAACACTGGATGGAGAATGGACCAGGATTCACTTGAATCTTATAGACATTGAACAGAAATAGAAATGAGTCATATTATGACATAAAATAGTACATCTACATAGAATTACTAGCCATAAATAGTGGAATACAGATTTCGAAAAGTTAAAACGTTATTTATTATGTATTTATTATTTATTAAATAGTTTATTCTTTCCTAATTAATATGAACTAAAAAATAATGTTAGGACTCAATATGTTAGAATGTCTAAGATTCAAAGTGAATAATTTTTGCTGATTTTGATTTATTGACTTACTGTATGTTAATATAGAGGTAAATGCCATAATATATCTTACAATATCATACAATCATAATTACATAAGAGGTGAACATTTCACTTCCTATCCATAAAATATATACCAATAGTTCACAGTTTACTATGGCATTACAACATGACTAATACCACAGCACACTGGACAGACTGAGCCAGCAACAGAATACTCTACCACTCCAAAAGAATAGAACATATTGCACTTTGTAATAACCAAAAATATAATTGATCAGCCTAAAAGCTTAAAAGATATAATGACTTACACAAAACTTTAGAAAATTTAAGAGACCACTTATGTATGTACTTGTTTAAGTAAAATGATCCTATTTGTTTCATTCTGTGAACTAGTGACAGCAATTCTCCCAAATATCAAATGAAAATGTTGCTTTTGTTTTTATTTAACAAAAAAGATGCAACATTTGCAGATATTGTATACTAATGTTTTAACATGTATTTTAGAATCACTTTCAAAAAATGAATATTTTATGGAATAACCTGATTTTTTGCACAACTTTCATATGGTTTTGCATTCTCTCAGTCATTATGTCACTCCAGAGGTTAATTTCTCTTGAAATTGGAATTGCCACAGTACATGCAGATTAAAGCAGTACATGATTAAAGGCAAAACAGGAGGCAATTAACTGGTTAATCTTCTGAAGAGAATCATGTTACATAGTGTAAGGTACTACGAGGGATAATAACTGTAAATTATGGATATGAATGTAAATTACTTACATCCACAATGAAGAAGTCCAGCCAACACCATGCGTTGGTGAAGTATTTGACAAACCCATAGGCCACCCATTTCAGTAACATCTCCAAAATAAAGATGTATGTGAAGACACTGTCTGCATATTGTAGAATGATCTGGATGGTTTTCCTCTGTTCAATGTACACATCCTCAAATGCCTTGGTGACAAAACAGAGAAAGGGATTTTATTGGTTAATACTGTATCTGCATTTTATTGAGGACAAATCACATGAAGCTTTAAAGGACTTAAAATATAATACACAATGGTTATTTAAACCATTTTTATTTCTTTTCTTTCATCAGTGAATAAAACATTTAGTAAAATCAGGTGTTAGTTTAAAACAGTGCTCGAACTGACATCCTTTTCTAATCTGCTTCCACCTTGTGATTTGTGGAATGTCTCCAACAGACAAGAAAAAATGCTATTGTTCACCAGTCACTGACTTCTCATATCAGTTTGTGCTGAATTTAAGCTTTGAAAATGTTCATTTTACTTTTGAAGACACTTTTTTACTTTCAAACCCACTGAACTATGTTACAGGACTCAGTGCAAGTAGTCCATTTTTACATGAAACGCATATAAAAGTCCTCTAGCACGACACAGTCCCTAATATCACCAGAGTGGGGCACTGCAACCCCACTTGCACTGGCTCACATTTCTACATTAATGGGAGTTTGGTGACGATCCCTAAAAGAAGCTGAGAGAGGCGGCAACATCTTCTGCATGTGGGGCCTTTTCTACAGCATTTGGCTATGGTCCCTAAAAGCAGACATGAGATACTGCAGCCCCAGGACAGACTGCTGAGGTGCAGGGCCCACTACAGTGCAATATAGTAATAGCCATTAGCTACCTACATAGATCATATAGCACCCAGCAAGCAATGCAGCCTCAATCACATTAAAAAACCACCTGCACCAATAGAACTAGAGTTCCAGTGCATTAGTAATGCAGTAAAACATTGTACAAGAAGACACTGTGCATTGTTAATAAACCTGTTCCAGAATCTTCTGGCTCTCACTATCTACTGTACATACAGTATTTATATTTGTTAAATGATAATCAGATATGTCATAAACAGTTATGAATTGGATTACGAATTTGGTGAGTTAGTTAAGCAGTGTAAAACTAAGGACAACTGGCCAACCGGGTCAGTGCTTCTGGGAGTTTAACTGTCAGGGGCCTGCGACTGATGAGCCCGCATTGGCCCAACACACATGTAAGTAACCCACTGCAGATGTTAAATCGATATAGATATACAAGGTGCTACTGAATGTGTGCCAGTGAATATTGCCACAATGAGAATCTAATGAAGTAATATTTCTGGCACGACCAGTGTCTTACAAGGTTTGTCTTATTTGCAATGTGTTGTGTGCACGGTGCTTTTTCTCGACATTTCAATTCAGCGCCATTTTATCTCACAACTGCAATATTATTTAACTCTCATCTCCTGGTTGGCCTCCAAAAAGATTTACATTTATGCATTTGGGAAAATGCTTTTATCTACTCATAGTGCATTCAAGGTATCCAATTTTAACAGTATGTGTTCCCCGGGCATCAAACCCACAAGCTTTTACGATCCTAATGTAATGCTCCACCAACTGATCTACAGAAACATGTGTGTGTATGTTTGTGTGTAGTCTCACCAGAGCTCCAGAGCTGAGCAGGATCATAAAAATGATGAGTGTCTCAAACCAGTTGTGCTCAACAATGAGGTAGCAGGTTTTCCTCAGGAACCACCAGTACTTCCCCCAGCCCTCAGTGATGGGCACGTCACAACACTTGTAACGTGCCACACAGCCTAAGAAACACATTACACATAAACTCAACACAAAAACACAAATAACTTCTCTTCCAGTAAATGTGTGACACACTGGATACTCATACAAACACTATATACTAGAGTGCATGTCAACAAACACATGGATTGCTTACCATCGGTCCAGCACGCCTCTGGGTCCAAGTACTCTTCCACCACCTCTACCACAGCCATTTCATCCTCATCTGGCTTTATATCTATAGTACTTCCCTCAGAAGAGCTGGTGTCATCCAGCTATATGGGAAAAACGGGTTAATTTAAATTTTGTTTAGGCATTCTCTTCTGAATGATTTCTGAATAAAATCAACCATACTTTACATACTTAATAATCTTCATAGTAGCCTCCAAAAAGAACAATACTGTTCTGTAATGTCACTGAAATTATGAACGCAATATACTAGAAACTGATATCAAAATATTAAAGTCAATAATCTTCCTAGTAAATTATAAACAGAGGCCAGATGTGTCCTAGCACTAACCTTCACTGTTCTTCTGGCTGTCTAGCATAATTAGCATTCACTTCACCCAACCCATAATTAACCTTGACTCAACATTCAGCGAATTAACAAGGTTGAAAACTAACATCTATATATGCAAATCAGACAGTGATGAATGAGTTATTGCTGCTATTTATGCAAATAAGGAATTGCTTATTGATTTACTTTTGTTGTAATATTATGGTATCACACATGTGATCATGTCTGTATTTACTTTTGAGAACAGCTACACTAAAAAACACAACACACAGACATAAAGGGCAAAACATACTAGATGACATTAATAGATTTTGAAAAAAGTCACAATACGATATCGGTTTTTAGAAATTGTCTGTGTTTACTAGTTTATTGTGTTCCTTCTAATGTAATATTAAATTATACTACGGATTGATTAAAGAAGAGGCAAATAAATATTATTTGTTGTTTCAACTTAATAAATTAAGTTACCCGGCTGCCTTAAAATGTTTTGTTAATTCAACTTAAAAATATTAGTTAACATAACAATTTTGCATCAAATTCACGCAATAACTCTATTTTTATAGTATTAGTATTTTTATGTTAAATTAACAAAAACCTTTAAGGCAGCCAGGTAACTTTATTGAAACAACAAATCAATTTTTACAGTGTACCTAATACAACACAATCGTACATTCGTGACATTGGACCCCACAATAGAGGACGTTGTGGTAAGATGCCCCACTTGAGAACATTAGTGCACTTTTACTAAGAAACTGTAACATATTTAATTCTGAGCTACACTGTATGATGAAAATTGAATTGATAAATTAGGTATAAGTGATTCACAGAATCAGAAAAAATATAGGCTACAGTATGAAACTACTGGTTTATTCTACTATGAAATATTAACAGAAATATGAACACATCGATTATTGTCCCATCTCCTTATTAAGATGATATTGCTAGATGTTTATATTAATATCAAAAGTGATATTATCAATAATAGTAATGTTGAATAGTAAAGCAGTGTGGTATGGTATACTTCATTTTGCAAGCAACTACCATCATTTGACCATTTAAAACTGATTTTAACAGCTACATAAATCTTAACTGGAGTGCCTGACCGTGATCACAGCAGACCAGGATGACACAGCAGTTTTAGAAAAGCTTAATCGTCAATACACACACACACGCAGCAGTCAAAAGCATCAAAGAAGCCTCACACACTACCACTGCAGTCCTCACTGACTCAGCCGGACCAATCAAAAATGAACACCCACCCAGCAATGCTTTGATTGGCTAACAAGCATGATCTACAGCGATGCCACTGGCTAGATATTCAGCACGTGGAGTTCAGCAAGACTGGATCTGTTACGTCTAAACTGGGTCAAGGTGACCCAGTGTTTCCACAGCGATCAGGACATTGACAGGAAAGTCAGTGTAAATCTATGTACTGTATACCTGTGAGAGACATTAAAAAATGATCCGTTTTGAACATCTTTCAGTCAGATCACATGATTTCCTGCTTGGCGAGTTATTCTTGTAGTTTATTTCTATATTTAGTTTGTATTTTGCAGTAATTTCGTTTTATTGAATGACTTTTGTCTAACAAAGTCACATACAGACCATTGCAAGAACCATTTACTATTAATATATATGTTTAGGTTAAATTATAATTTTAGTTTTATTCTAAACTACTAACAATATTTCTCCCAAATTTCAAATGAAAATATTGTCTCTATTTGTATTTATTTGCAAGAAAGACAACAAATACTGCAAAGCAAATAAGTTTATATTCACTTTTAACCAATAAAGCAATAATATTTGTACATGTATTTAGGAAAAGTTTAAAGAATATGTGATAACCTCGAACCTGTCAGTTTTTTGCATTGCTGTTAGATGACTATATGTCATTGAGGTTTGATTTTGTTAAAACAGATACTGGACTATAGAATGGCCAAAATACTCTTCATGGTCTCTTCATTTTTTCTGCGGCTGTATATTAATGTTTTCTTTAGTTTAGATTACATCTTAGATTACTGCATTTCGTTGCCTTGTACTTGTACATGTGTAATGACAATAAAGTTGAATCTAATCTAATCTAATTTTATCACTTTAAGTATAAGAATGAGTATTTTAGGATGTCAATGTAAATGTGTGAACTAATAAACCTATTTTAGATCATTATTCTTACACAGTCATCACTATCAAGTGCCATTTTTATGTTTAATGATGACTGGTTTGAAAGGTTTCATCAAAAGTAAAATTGTTTTATTTAATCTTATATTCAGTTTTAGAAGTCACATGATAGACTGGTCACCTGTCCAGGGAGTTTCCCTGCATACAGCTCGAGGGATGCTGGGATAGACTCCAGCACTCCCTACAACCCAGTAAGAAAGGGACATACTGTAAAAGGTGGATTTGTTTAGTTATTGAAAGATTAAAATATTAAAAGATTATCCATTTAACTTTTCCTCAGTGTTTATTCTATTTGTTAGCAATGTTATAATCTGTCCCTGGTAGTGTGTGAACCCAGCTTCAATATTTTCATAAATCTTTTGCACACATATACGTGTGCAAACACACACACAAACAAAGGAAAGGCATTACATCATCTAGTGGACTGCATCTATTCTTTGGCTGAGTGGCTCAGCACTCAGCAGCAGCAGCAAGGTAATAAATCACAGGAATAGCACAACTCAACATTCTTATACTGCTTGCAAAGCCTTAATCCGCCCATGCTGCTGTAATCTGCAGTCTGTAATCAACCACTGACACTGTCTTTATCTACTCACACTATAGACAAACACCACTATCATCTGCTCATAACCACTGCATACGAGTTTAGTCAAGCACTAAAAATGACATCATATTCTACAAGAACGTATTAGTATGTACAATCTTGATAATCTGCAATTCATATCTGAGACCACTGAGTCATGCAGCCTTCTTTTATCAATTAAGTTTTCCTTAAACAAGAAATCCTAAAAAATAACGTGATGTTTGTTCTCGCAATGGAATGTTACACTATTTTACCGCTAGAACTCGTATCTTTGCCAACATGCACAAGCCAACTCCTTCCAAAGTAAAGCTTCAAAATGATGATCCGTGTGAATTCTGTACAATAAGCAGCAGTAAGCCATTTTCAATTCCTTAAGGAATTCTGTATGGGCTACATACACGATTTTATAGGTTTTACTTCAGCCTGAAATCAAAAATATCACCACTTTTTTAATAGACTAAGTCTTTTTTAACAATAACATCAGCACCAAGGTATTAGGAATGGTATCAAATATCAAAATAATATAGTATAATACAGTTTAGGAAACATTTTTTACTTACTAGTCTAAAGACATACACTGCAGTCCATTTAGCTCTATATTTTATGTAATGCTTTATAAAAGCTGTACCAAAATATGCTGGCTTCATCGCACCTTTAACCATTTGGCTTTGTAACGCAATTTTTTAAAGTAGCATTCCCCAGCACTGTTGTTTACATTTACACAACTATCTAACCCATCGATACCTGCAACCTTTTCCAATTCTGTAGTCTTAATACTCCTCATACTTACATCTTTGCTATTTTCTACATCCGACTCGCTGCTGAAGTCCTCCGTGTTGAGGTTCTCAAAATCGGACTCTCCCACTGCAATGGGCACCCGTACTGTTAGGTTGGGGTTGTGTATAAAGGACATGGGTTCCTCGTCGATCATGTATTTCCCAACACTGCTGCCGATGCCACTTGTGGTACCATTACCGTTTTTGGGGTAGTTGAGATCACATTTGATGTCCACGCCAGTGTGGTTACCTATAATGTTGAGTTTCTTGTCATACATGTCGTCGAGAGGTTTGTCTTCGTCCTCAAGAGGTTTCTTCTTCATGATGTGGGCCACCAGGAGTCTCATGTGAACTTTGAACCAGGCGATGCCCTTCTTGATGCGAATCACTGAGATCTGCAGGTTGTTCATCTCGCCATCGTCGTCTGTGGCTGCCAGATTATCAGCACTGAAGGAGCTGAGCAGCAGGGCCAAGAACAAGTTCAGCACCTGATCAAGAGAAAAATCGATTATTGGTGATACAGTTGTAAATGATCACAGAACATGAAGGAGGAGGAAGAAGAACCAAGGCAACATAATAAAACAAGAACTCACCACCAAGTTTCCAATGACCATAACCATCATGAAGACTGTGAGGCACATTGTTTGCCCTGCCACCTCCATGCAGTCCCACATGGTCTCGATCCACTCGCCGCACAGCACCCGGAACACGATGAGGAAAGAGTGAAAGAAGTCGTTCATGTGCCAGCGAGGCAGTTCGCAGGTTATTGCGATCTTACACACGCAGTCTTTATAGCTCTTCCCGAACAGCTGCATGCCCACCACAGCGAAGATGAAGACGATGATGGCCAGCACCAGGGTCAGGTTTCCCAAAGCTCCTACTGAGTTACCAATGATCTTTATTAGCATGTTCAGAGTGGGCCATGATTTAGCCAACTTGAACACTCTCAGCTGTATAAAAGAAAAGTTTGAAGAGCAGAAAAGACGGATATAATTTTAAAATACTACACATAGTCAAAGACAAAGAAATCTTCATTTATACGCTCATCACACACCAATCTGAAGGATCTGAGCACAGACAGCCCTTCTACGTCAGCCAGCCCCAGCTCTACTAAACTCAAGCTCACGATGAAGCCATCAAAGATATTCCAGCCCTCCTGGAAGTAGTAGTATGGATCCATGGCTATCAGCTTTGCGAACATCTCAGCTGTGAAGATACCTGTAAACACCTGAGGTAAACAAAAACGAATGAATAAAACACAAAAAAGTTTTAACTAAGGACTGTACTTGTCACTTGACAAAAGCATGGTAGAATGTGGTCATGTGGTACATTGTGGAATGTGACTAAAATCATTTACTCAACAGTTTGATTTGGACTTTTAAGTCTTTCCTTTTTGAAGCTATATACTGTTATTAAAAAAGGCCTGTATTACAAATTTGTCTTGACCGGTTTCTCAAAAATAGGAAAATGGGAGGACATGATGACAGGACATGATGTTCACCAGACCTTTACAGTTTATTACTGTACTAATCTTTAGAGTTACCTAAAATATTAATGTAATGCTTCCTGCACAACAGCACACACGCACATTTATCTCTCAGTTCTCTTGTATTGTAAGCCTGAGTACTGCGGGACCACTGAATCGGATATGAGAAAGAAGGGATGGGGCGAGGATGGAGCTGGAAGAAACTAGAGACTCAGAGGATGATGGAAATTTGTTTTAATGCAGGCTGCATTTTCAATGTAGGCCCATCAGATGCTGTGCAGCAGACATCAGTAGCGCACTGGCAGAGACCTAACTGAAAATGGAAATGTGGGATAGAGGCCAGTGTTGTTGCTGTTCATTACAGACATGAGAAGTGATGGAGTGAGAGAGGACACCATTGAATATGAAACATATAAGAAGTCAGATAAAGTTTTCTTAAAAGTAAATACCCGTACGATATCCCCATATAATCATAAATATGCAATGGCCAGCATCTAGCTTAGAAGTAAAATGTATTACTGGTGTTACAGTTTTTAAAATAAAATAAAATGTGCAAAAACAAATTTAATTTGGTAATAAACAGGAAAATACAACACCGATTTCTTTTTTCCCGATTTTGTTTCTTTTTTTTATAACCAATAGGTGTCAGTACAAATTCTAAATCTCTAAATCTAGCAACCTCCTATGTTATGTGTTACGTATGCGGCTCTACACACAAGCAAACAAGAAATAAACATTCTTACCAGGTTTCCCACAAAAAGCACTTCTTCAAAGTGTGGTGTCATGGGGTAATGTTCCATGGCCATGAAGACTGTGTTCAGCACAATACATATTGTGATGGCCAGATCTACAAATGGATCCATCACTATCAAGTTCACTATTTCCTTGATTTTTATCCAGAGAGGACAACACTCCCATATCAGGAAAGTATTGGAAAACTTGTACCAACAGGGTGGGCATTTTCTCTGAGACTCCTCCAGTTCTGTGACGACAAAGTACATAAATTATGTTTTGAATAGCAAAATATGTAATATAAATATATAAAGCAAAGACAAAGATATATCAATATATATATTTTTATATTGTAAACAATATTGTTTATATACATTAAGTAGATATAGACATATTTTAAGTACTTTACAAATTATCATATGAAAATCTAGTATAGATTTGTCTGCTGCAACCAGCAATGACAATGCAACAATAATAAAGATGTGTTGTTAAGTAGCATTAAGTAATATTTCAATTCTGGAAAATGGTTTTATTTATAAAACTAGTTCACAAATTAAAACCCAATGTCAAACTGATACATAAAGGCCAAAATGACAGATATTAGACTATACCTTCCACCAGCGTGTTGGTGACAACAGTCATTGCGCTGTTAGCTCGCTCTTTCCGGCTAAAGGAAGTATTGAGCTGATCTACGGACACCATTAGAGAACCTGAGTGTTTTCTCTTCCCCTCCACCTCTGTGGTCTGAAACATTCCACGTAAATGAGATAAAGACAAAGAAATTAGATTTTTTTTGGTGGCGGAAACATACTAACCCATGCCAACATACATGCACATGCTGACAAAAACAAAAGCACCCTGCACACAATGTCACCTGCAACTTACACTAACAGTAGCACTGAGGCTAGTTCACACCTGACCACAATGTTTGAGTAATACCAACACAGTGCTGCCTTGCAAGCACTAAAAAGTCATTAAAAGCTATGATGTTTAGCATTTTAAATGAGACACTTTATTGCTTAAGTTTATTACAGTAACCTTAGTAACGTATAGTTAATTCATAACTATGAGCCTATTTGACTAACTTAGAAGATTACTCAGCTGTCCTCTATAATATCAAGCAAGAACAAAGCAAGATACAAATTCACACACTGCACAAGGCCCAGTTTTCACTACCAAGTCTTTAAATATCAAATGAATTGGTATTGTAAACATTGGTCATTTTTAAGTTTGTATAATCTGAGTTCATTGTTTGGATTTATATTTTGTCTTTGGTTCTTTGTTTTGATAGATCTTTACAATAATGTTTAACAGTGCAAATATTTGATGACAGGAACATGTTTAGTTAAAGGACAGGTACATGTTTAGGATGCAGGATGCTGGGTGGAAACTGGGCCAGAACTCATGCTTCCCACACAGGAGGAGAAGGCAAAGAGAGTATAAGGATGTCAACCACCATGCTAACTAAAATGAGGCACAATGCTGTTACTGGAAAGGTTAGGTTAGGATAGGTTTGTCTTGCATTACACTTTTTGGGGGGAGCAGAGTGGTCCTATTTGAGTGGAACGTATTTTATGTGGGGAAAAAATAACTTTGATGTTGTGTCATTGGCGTGAAGGTATGGGAGTGTGGGCATCAGAGGAATATACTTTATGTGATAAGAAATATGTAATTTTATGAATGGAAAAATTAAAATTAGCATGTAAATTATATAGAATGCAGCAAGAGAAGGAAAGGTTAGTTAAAAAGATAGGCATTAATGTTTAACAGCCAATGTGCGCACAAAGGGACCAAATGAAAGCTCTCCCAATTTCTTGTTTTAATTTTTTTATTTAAAAAATGTATTATATATTTTGATCGGACATGCAATTAACAAAGGGAAGACTGTTGGGAAGAAGTAGGGACCGGTGGGACTCGCTGATCAAGAAAAAATAAATAGAAGGAAGAATAGAAGCAAAGGCGTGGAGAGACAGACCAGAAATTCAGAACCAGGAAAGGAGGTCGAGATGGGATAATAAACTGGGAAGAAAGAAAATCTAAACTGGAATCATAATGGGCCACTCTTGTCATGCCTATACTCTGAACCTGCCCCCTGTGGACGTCCTTACACTGTCATCAGAAGCTGCCTTATCTATTTTCACCTCAGGCAGTAGGCGGCCAGGCCCAGGCCCGATCAGAGACACAACGCCGTTGCAATCCACCGTGCTGTTTCTCTTGCAGCCAGGGTGGGGCGCCAGCGGGTTGATGCGTGAGGAACCCTGGCTGTAGCCGCTATAGCTGCTGCGTCTGTAAGGGACAAAGAGGGATCCACGACGGTCTTCACTCTCCTCGACCGTGCTGTGCTCGTCGTCTGCGAACTCATTCTCCGAGCCCTTGAAGCTGAATATACTGCTGCGACGGGACATGAAGGGCGAGCCAGGGATGCTCAACAAAGACTGCGAAGCAAGAATGTTTCATGTTATAAATAAACACAGCAGCACAACCAATGGCTCTTTTACTAGAACCATAATTGCTGACCAATGCCATTTAGTGAATAATTTAACATCTAGTTACAGGTCACTATTATTACTCTGGTGTTCTTTTTATTTATATAACTATGAGAAACCAACTGACTCTTCAAAATATATTTGATCTAAAAGGAAAATGTGCAAAAACAGATATTCAAAAATCTTTTTTTTGTTATGTTAACATGCTTTGACTGTGTTTTATTGTGTATTTTTTGGTATTATTACTTCATCAAAACACCCTAACTGCAGTTTGTATGCTTGTGTGTTTTCTGTCAAATACAAATAGGACAGTGTCTACTGGCTGGCATTTTTTGTCCTTATCTGAGCTTTTTTTGACAGGTGTAATTTAATGCTCCCTGCATTTAAAAGAAAATGTGTATAGAAATTGAACAAAAATTGCTTTATAATAAATGTATAGTAACAATTAGGTTGTACTGTATATGTGAACATTTTATTAGCATTAGCAAACATTAATAAAGACTAATGAAGGAATGAAAAACTATATTGCTCATTGTTAGTTCATGTTAGCTAATGCATTTTTTAAAGGTATAGTTCACCCAAAAATAATAACTAAACGTGTACCCTTTCCAATCTATTGTATGGAAACAAAACCAATGCATGTCAGTGGGTACCACCGTTGTTCGGTTACCAACATTCTTTAAAATATATTCTTTTCTTCTGCAGGAAAAAGTAAGTCATAGAGGTTTGAAATTACAAGAGGGTGAGTAAATTATGACAATGTTAATGTTAACTAATAGAACCCTATTGTAAAGTGTTACCAAATAAATAAAAATACCAGTATACAGGTTTACATTTATTCATTTGGCAGACGCTTTTATCCAAAGCGACTTACAATTGAGGAAAACAGCAAGCGATTCGTCTAAGTAAGCAATATTCAGGTTTAAACCTGAAAAAATTCAGGTTTAGAATTACAGATGTGTAAAAAATGATTGTTCTTGGCTAAAATGACCTTTTTCAAACTCAAATCTCCAGACGTTTCAAGATGCTAGTTGAAACAATTAATATTGCTGTTCTAACTGTTTGCTCAAATTCACTGATAATGCAGAATGCTGGTCGCTAGCGCAGGCATTTTCTCTGTGGTGTGCGGAGAGACTTCTCAGTAATGTAGCAGTTGCCCACTGCAGACTGAGGCCCAAATGTATTCTCAGTAGGGACTGTTTTCCTCAGATGATTTACTGAGGAGTACAGGGTTAATCTGGTAAAGGTGACCCATAATCTCGTGTGAGACCGCCTTGCTGCATGCACAAAGGAGAACTTTCTTAAGCAGATTTTAGAGCATTATTTAAATATCGGTAACAATCTCTGATAGTGGCTTTTAAACTACTGGTAACCAGGGGTCAAAACAATGCCGGGGGAAATGTCGGGTCATTCTGTAATAAATAATGAAATCAGCTTCCAATTAAAGGCAGTGTTTGCTTAATAAGGTGCTTTTATCCATTATCACAGTGGGGCTAATATGAGCAAAATTTGCAGGGTGGGGCTTTGGACCTTAGGACCTGTGAGTGCAAGTTCCTGTCTAAGCACTATATATTACTGCTCTCATCAGATGAAAGATTTATAGTAGGTTGTTAAATAATTTACAGGGGCAGTGAAAGTATGGCGTTTCCCTGCCTTACCCCCTCATCTCGCTACAACAACATAGAGATCACAGCATTATCTGAAACATGTGTTGACTGCATTTTGGAATAACTAAATGATCTTTGTTAAGCACTGATAAGTGTGTAGGCACTAATCAGAATAGGTGGCAAACTTCATCATAAAGCGGTGATGAGAGGTCATAAAGCTCTATCACTAAATTTGCATTACATTTACCATTCTGAGAAGACCATCCCATCCCAATGCATTGTGATATGCATAAATAAAAAAATATATGTAAATAAAAAATAGAGTATTTGAGTAGTGCAGTGAATCTCAGGCTTTTTAACTTTAAGCCCCCAGTGTCCACAACAATATTCTACTCTAATATTTATATTATTAAATATTTTAAAAGCTGGAATAATAAAAATAATCTATATTCCAGCACCTGGGACGCCAGAAAAAAAAGTAAAATTATATGTTTTCTATGTTACTTTACATCCAACTTGTACATTTGCAGTATGTAATTTAACATTTTAATGCATTAAAAAAATACATGAAAAGTAACCAGTATGATTCCATAAATAACAGTTTATTATAGTGGTACTGTTTGTGTGTCATGTTAAGAGCTTGCCTGTCCCTTGTGCAAAAAAACATGGTTTTACTACAATTAAAACAAAACAAAAAAACAATGGTAAAACCATGGTTGCCACAAAATAACCATGGTTTTCAAAAAACATAAACTTGCCTGCTGAACTCACATGGTTAATAGTAGTCAATGCACCCAAAACCTACAGTTACCACACATTCACCACAAAAAAACATGGTTAATTTTTGTATAAAGCATCTCAAATTGGTTACTTAAAAAATGTTATGATGTTCAAACTCAGAAGTCAGCTGTCTATGAAGGCAGTAAGTAATAAGGGAGCCCACTAAGTTTTGTAACAGAACTAATGAATGAGACGGAAAGAATTACAGCGATAGATAGATGGGCAAAAGCACTTTCTCTTCTTCTGGTCTTTGAGTGTGTAAGGCTGAAGCACTTTGTCTAATCACCCTGGTGATATAGACGATGACTCAGCGGAAAGTGCGGCGGTGACTGCACAGAGCAGAGAACAGTAATTTTGTGGGCTGGGCTGAACTGGGCCATAACAGGAAGCACCAGAGGTTACAGCAGCTAGCTATTGTAACATAACAGAGACTGCAGTAGAGGCACACCTTTTCAGAGCGTCGGCAGAATTAGACAGATTGTAGAGGTTACCGAATAATCGCTAATGCTAGTGCTTATCCACTACCTCCCTTTATATATTCTCAGGTATTGCCCATATTTGGGATAGATTTCCATATTGAACTGTATGTCACATGACTGAGCATCTCCAAAGAAACAGATGACTGAATACATAATTGGTTATAAATAGTTCACGCTTTAATCTAGAGTGGGCAGTTTTGTAGCTGCAAAGATATTAATAAAATGCAGCACTGCTATTACTATGAATGGGGGGAAAAGTCCCGTTGCAAGTCCCGCAACGTAAGCAATATTTTATAATGAAAATAAGCAACTAATTTAACCATTATTGTTAGAACTTGTTTTGTAATGTTGTAATGTTTATGCAGATATATAGGCTGACAGGCAGGTAGGACCGAATGCAATGCTGGATGAAAGTATATGTATAATATAGATTAATATTTAGATCACTTTACAGCAACTATTACTTTTTTATTAGGATTTGATAAGACTTTCCACCAATAACAAAAAATAGATCAAAAAATATTGCCTACCCTAGCTTTAAATGTTGCCTTTATTTGAGACATGCTGACAATGGCTGACAGATCGTTTTTGATGACAGTAAGGAACAACACCTCTTACATCAAACCAATGCTACGTTTATTAACTAGAAACTCTCTCACCTGGTTCATGATCGAGGCCTTCCGCCCAAGCCTGTTGTCTCTAAAACGAAAGCGGCTCCTCTTGCTGCCATCATCGGATTCTGACTTCACCACCTTCTCGCTGTCACCTTTTTCTTCCTGTTCTTTCCGCCACTTTTTCTTTCTGTTCCTTCGCTCCTTGGCACTTTTGGAGCTCAGCTTAGACACCTCAGAAGAACTGCGGGACAGATGCCCTCCTCCGTCATCCTCCACTGCATCCTCAGATACTGTACCTGCTGAGGTTGCCATAGCATTTGCCTTGCAATGATGAAGAGAAGATAAAATATGAAAGCACTGAAAATACATTACATGGTTGAAAGTCATTTTTTTGTGATTTACTGTTTTCCACATAATATATAATGTAAAGAACATTGTGTGTACAATATAACCTTGATATATTTAATATTGACTGAGTAAGTCCTTATCTTAGAATTAGATTGAGACTTTAGCCTGGATTTTACAGGCGGGGTCATTTATTCTCAATGGCGTTCATGCTAAAACAGAAGTGGGACCCATTGCCACTGAAAAGTCAAACTGCGGCTGTATACTTGATTTTATGGATACTTGATATTTTTGTTTCTCTGTAAACAAAGAAAAAGCCAACTAATACAGATGTGTGTGCATGTGTGTGTACTTGTGCCTCCTCCTGTTGTTTCTTAAGCTGCTCTAGCATGGCTTTAAACTCCGCCTCCTTCCGTTCGGCCTCCTCCATGGTGGCTTGGTTCTGCTCTTCATAAGCCATGGCCACCACAGCCAGGATCAGATTCACCAGGTAGAATGAACCCACAAAGATCACCAGCACAAAAAAGATCATGTACGTTTTCCCCGCAGCTCGCAGAGTCTAAGTAAGAGGGATACATTTTAATTATTGGATAATACATGGACACATTATTGCTGATCAACAGCATTCTGCTTTTGTCTGCTCTGTCTACACTTATAAAGAGATTGCATACGTTGTACAACAATTGATTCTTTGCAAAAAACAAAAAAAAAACTGTACATACCAGTTGGTACAAATTTTCCCAGAAGTCTTGTGTCATGAGTCGGAAGAGGGCAAGAAAAGCCCAGCCAAAGGAGTCAAAGCTAGTGTAGCCATAGTTGGGGTTGCGTCCAGCTTTCATGCAAGTGTAGCCTTCCGGACAGCGCCTACATGCATTCACAACATAACATATTTGAAAATGTGTTTTTTTTCTTCTATCATTCTATCAAATGTGCCATTATTTATTTTTTAGGAATTAGGATGTATATGAAAACACAAATTCATTTTTCTTGATTTATATAGTTTATTCAGCACTCAAAGTGAGCTGGAACTCAGTGTATGTGAAACTGGCAATTATATATATTATATATGTTTTCATAATAAAAATAGTTGTGTGTGTGCTCCTCACCCCGAGTCTGAGCTGTTTCCACATAGCAGAGCATCCAACATGCCTGGCAGGATGTAGAAGTTTGCTGAAACAAGAAAAGAGACGTGTGTAACACCAATGCATGCCTGACATCACTTATAGTGTTTTAAAGCTTTTTCTCTGTCCTAGTATAATATCAGTCTGCAGAAACTATATGTGAGAGTTCAATCAAAATGCAGGTGGTATGTCACGTATATTACCTTTTATAGACCTTTTTGCAAGAAGTAACAACCAGGGCTGTATTAATGCGCAGGCTAACCTGGGCTCAAGCCCAGGGCTCCGGGCTGGACGGGGCCCCGGTGATGCTGGGAAATATGCCTTTATCGGAGTGGCTATTTACTTTGAGTGCAAATAGCCAGACTTGTTGGCAGAGGCTATTTACACTAACTCCACCTACCAGTATCTGATTAGAATAGACTAAATGTAAGAATGATGCTATACCTAATGTCTCCAGTGGTGTAATAAGTTCAAATAAGTACTTTATTGTACAAATAAGTTGACATCTATTAACATTCAAGTTGTTGTAAGGGATTTGTAAATTATTATTAGAGGAAAAACATTTACATGTACTATTTTTAAGCTTAAATATGAGTTTTAAGTAATAAATTATTGAATGCAGTGGGACTTGTTTATCATCATGATTCATATAATATTATGTATAAGAAACATAACATAATATTATATTTTCAGATTTATGTATTTTTTATTTTGTGATGGAGTGGTGGCAGGGAGCAACAATTTGTCTACCGGCATCAGTAGTAGTAGTTGTAGATGGATGCCTCTCAAGAAGGTAAAGCCCTTACTGTCCAGTAGCCCTTGCTGTTTAAGTTTTATAACAACTGGACAAACTTAATAACAAAACATTTCAAACAGAATGGAAAAGTCAAACTGACATCTTTAAGGCTTGTTTATGTGAAATTAAAAATAAATGTAAAAAATTGAACATGTTTCTGGACCATTGTTGTTTACATCTTGCAAAGGGTGTTTTCGTAAATTTGTTCCAAACTACCCTTAGTAGTAGGAGATTTGTTCACTTACTGTCATTCATGATGTATTCATTGAAGTCAAAGCCCCGGCTGCCATTGGCCAGATAGGTTTCTGTTTGGTTGATTGGCCAGATGACGCACTTATGCCGAAGATTACCCATAAACAGCTGCAGGCCGATGAGTGCAAACACACTCAGACAGAACACTGTCAAAATCATCACATCTGACAGCTTTTTCACTGACTGGATCAGAGCACCCACAATGGTTTTTAGTCCTGTGGAGAAATTAGAAAACAGACACAACGAGAAATATACAGTCTGCCATAAATGCTTTAATATGTCTCATACCTATGAAGGGACACACACACACACACACGGGCAATTTAAAGAATGTGTACCACACACAGAATATACTGTATATGGCCTACATGTTTAAATAAACATTGCACCCTTTCATATTATACATCTTGCTCCCATTTACAAAGAATCTCATTGTAAAAAATGATCATTTTGTACCATTTTCATTTGGTTCTATTTTATGTGTTTTCAACCCATGGTTAGATCAAATATGGATGAACCCAAATGTTGGGTTTATGATATCCTATGCTTGTCTGTTTAAACCCATGTTTGGGTCAAATATCGAAATTAAATTTGTATATTTGTATATTTACAACTAACTATTCAGATCCCTAAGCAATCACATCATTATTGTTTTCCATAGCTTTCTTTCATACATACACATGAAATGATGAGGTTATCTTATATTAAACCATAAGTACATTACATTGAACATACAGTTAAAAAATTCTCCCATCTCATCATGGTGCACACAAACTGCCTCTTTCTCAATAAGTAAAATACTGTGAATCATGTGTACAACAAAATGATTAACATTGTGAATTATATTGTATATTATCACAGTTCATTATGTTATTTGAATGAAATAAGAATTTCATTCCTGTGTGATCAGTGGTTTGTAAGATTACAGTAAATGCACAAGGAACTAAGTAAAGACAAATTATGCTAAATGTGAAACGCTTGCAAAAATGATTTCTTGTCAAACAGGGACACTGCAAATTTCACAACTGTTACAAATTATAAGATATACGGTATAAATGTGCTGTTCTCACATATACAGTAGACATACAGTATGCTGACATTATGATATTAGAAATAACTAGATTTTTAGTTTTCAAAAGAAAATGTGACTGTGCAATGTGCAAAACCTGCTGGCACAGTGCTACATTAGGGTGCTCCGGGTGGTTGCTAGGGTGTTATTTGGCAATTGATATGCTGATTTAGCTTGCTGCTATGCATTTGCTAAGGGTATTGAAATGATTACCTTACTGTCCAGGTGAAAAAGCTCATCCAAGTCTTTACATTAATTTGACCCCTAGAGATGTGTAAAGCTCTGCATTTCTTTATTCCATCCTATAACTATGATAGCTTTTTTACAACATAAATCCCAAATTATTCGTGCCCATAACACAAGTGTACAGTTTATGTCTTGTATCTATATGTGACTGTACTGTTGTTTACATAAAATCATCCAACATAATGTAAATAACATCCTGTGAAAATATAACCAGTGTTTATACTGGTTATTATATAGTGATATCTTTTATAAGTGTAGATTAAGTAAGTAAGGCTATGTAAAAAATTTAAATCATGGTTGAAATCAAACTTTAATGCTCCTAATCTCATATTTAGATTATGAGATTTAACTTGGTTTAAGCAGGGCCACAAATATCTTTAAGTTTACAGAATAGGATTTACTAGTTTTATTGTCTGCAAGTCGAAAATCACAATAGAAAAGTAAAAGCATGAGTTAAGGTAGTTTGTTCCTTTTTATTATCGGTTTGTTCGACGATACTAGTTACATTTTTTTTAAAGCATTTTAACATTTTTATGCAAGCTTTATTAATATGTTTGTTTAATTGTTGTTCTATCTATGGGGATCTACCCATCCTTTATATTTTAACCCTTGTGTGGTGTTCGGGTGTGCGGGACCAATGTTCACTTAGAATGATGCAATTCATTGACTCATTTTAGGAAACATAATGAACTAGATTTGGTCCATGTAACAAAATTAATCTTAAGAAGTTTTCAAAAGTAAAAAATGTAATTTATTCAAAAGCGAATTACTGGGGACAGGTTGTGACCTTGAAGAGATAAGAGGGGAACTCTTTAAAAGATAAACACACATAGAATATTGAACACATATCAGCAAAACAGACGGTGCTTATAGAGAGCGGCGCCATACACAAACAGTATGCAGAGAGCCAACACAGAGAGAGGAAGAGGAAAGGACAGGCAGGGGGAGGAAGGTCATGCAGGTCATTTAAACGCCAAGGCTGAAGGCAGCAACATCATCATTGCTTTTACATTATGGTGTCAATGTCTATTTAACCAATCGTTAACTCCCAGAGAACGTGTAACCCCATCTTTATTTCCCAGCTAATGTCTTGACAGCTGAGAGATACCATGTGATTGAACTAAAATGTTACATAATATAGAATAAGAATTTTACAATACTAAATGTGTTCAGTTTCTTGTGTTTTATGTCATTGGATGTGACTGTGTGCATGTTTCACAATATCTGTAAATGAAAACGAGTAAGTCTCGCCTACTCAAGACCAATCACATACTCGCAAAGATCTTATCTCACCTTATTCTGACGTGTCTTTTTTACTTTCCGCTCCGAGTTCTTAAAAATAACTGTAATTTTACAAAAAAGTCAAAAATATATCTATATGTGTGTATAGGATGCAGAAATTTGAAGAAAGCCACTTGTTAAAAACAGAAATATACAAAAAGTAGATTAAAAGAAAGACAAACTGAAAAAAGCAGGTGTCTCAAAAAGCATCATGCAGCAGAAATGTGTCAAACTAGGCTTGGCAGTCTCAGTGAATACGCTACCCATAACCCTTTGCTTTATGACACATCACATCGGCTTCTTTAAAAGAAAACTTGATGAGATGTTTCTTAACAGACAGATTGGGATACATTCTTTGGCTATGAAATGCACATATAAATGTCACTGTTGTATGTCTTCACGATGCCATAAGTTTAAGTTTAGGTTTCTGTTTACAATAATGGTATGCAACTAAAACTCAACGCAACAAAATCGACACATCTGTCCGATGCTGTGGTAAACTACACTGAGGCTGGACATTTACATTTAGACATTCACATTTAGTCATTTAGCAGACGCTTTTATCCAATTAGGAAGCAATAAAGCGATACATCATACAGGGGCAATAATACAATAAGTACTAACACCAAGTTACTAGTTTCCACAAAAGCCAGAACACTACATATATAGAGGGTTGTTTTTTTTATTTAGTCGACATAACATGTCAAACGTCATTTGTGACCCTGGACCACAAAGCCAGTCACAAGTAGCACGGGTATATTTGTAGTAATATCCAACAATACATGATATGGTCAAAATTCTAGATATTTCCCGAACAAACATGGCCGGAAACACGTCTACAAACTTCAGCTCACTGCTGCCCGCTCTTTGGAAATTACCCATTCGGCTCCACAATGTTATTACATTGCTATCTCTGCAAAATATTGTCCTACTTTAACAAATCATACATCAATGGAATGCTTATATATATTTAAACAATAGGCCGTTGTGACCGGTTTTGTGGTCGAGGGTAACATTTATGCTTTTAGCACGTGCTAATAGCAGCTGTTATTAGACCCGCAGTGTGTGTTCCACATGTGCTGAACCAGAACACTTTGATCTGCTTAGTATAAAAATGTTATCTGACTGCTGGAACAGGCTGGAGCTGTGATTTGAAAAATGATACTCGCTTTCTACCTGATCATTAGTTAGTCAAATGTAGTTTAGGTGGATGACTAGGTGGTAGAGAACTGCATCTCATACCAGCAACAAACCAGCTAACATGTTCCAAAAACTAACCTGACCACTTTAAGATAGCATTTTTTTGACCAAGGTCAGGAGTGTTCCAACCGAGATGGTTTTAGCTAGATTTTAAAAACATATTTAGACACATTTCAAAATATTTCTTTCTAAAATTACACAAATAAAATATGGTAAATAAAGCATTTTAGTCTCAGGCTACTGAAAGGGGCATGTGAATTATCCGACATCAATGATTTGACTGCAGACTGCAAAGCCTATCAAAAATGTATCGCTACCATTTTTGATCGTTTGGATATTAAAACATAAATCGAACATAAAATGAAAGTATTGTTCCTGCAGCATCCTCTTGAAAAAATACAACAAGTCAAGAATAAAAAATAAAAAAAACAGTAGTCATAATACTGGTAATAATACTTTGCATCGGCGTGGGAAGCAGCTCAGCCTTCGTGTTTAAACGCGTTCTCACCTGGTATGACAGAAATAGTTTTGAGAGCTCGTAGAACCCTGAAGGTTCTCAGGGCTGATACATTCCCCAGGTCCACAAACTCTGTAACATATCTGCAACAAGGGAGGATCACACACAGAACAAACACCATGACACAACACACACACAACACCACGGCACATACGACACGACACTGCCACCAGCACCACCACTGAACTGGGAGGAAGACGTCACGCAAAAGCCCGTCTAACGGGAGAAGAAACGAACGGAGGAGGAAGGAAAAGACAAGAGCATGAAAAGAGAGACAGCAAACGGCGCCCTCTGTTGGCCCTGAAGATGCTGGACTTACCTGGGATCACAGCAACAGTTTTCAAAGCCCTCAGCACCCTGAATGTGCGCAGAGCTGACACATTGCCTAGGTTTACAAACTCTGTAATATACCTGCAGAATGGATCGCAACACAGTTACCAGAGAGAGACAGAGAGAGGGAGGAGAAGATGAGGAAAAAGATGAGACCAGACTGAGGATGGAAGTGCAGTGAGGGAAGAGGAGGCTTATCCCTTAGACGTAAAGAGAAATTAAATTTTGTATCTTTATTAAATAAACAATTTGTTGAATGGGTTGTGTAACTTTGTCGCATTTAAAGGAACACGCCGCCCGAAAGTAAAAATTCTGTCATCATTTATGTTGTTGCCACCCTTAAGTTGTTCCAATATTTGGAAGAATGTCAGCAACCAAACAGATCTTATCCCCCATTTACTGCTATAGTAGAAAAAAAATACTGTGATGGGGATGAGATCTGTTTGGTCTTCCATTGTGTTTAGCAGAACAAATAAATTTATACAGATTTGGAACAATCTAAGGGTGAGTAAATGATGACAGAATTTTCAATTTTGGGTGGACTGTCCCTTTAAGTTTAGCCATACAAGTTACGATTCTGCTGGTAAACCAAAATAATACTGGCTAGACTAACTTGCTAGTTTATGCTACATTTCTTTCGCTTGTTATCAGAAATAATCTGCAGGACTTCTTCGCGGATGTGTACCGGATTAAGTTTGGGCCACAAGAGCGTGTATGCGCAGACTTGACTTGTTTATGTTGTTGCGTTGAAACCGTCTGTAAGTTGGTTTAGATTTGCTGAAGTCTAAATCTAATGACTTTCTGAAGAAAGCCGCCCATGAATGCCTTACTTATGAAAGACGCTGCATATTAAATTATGTAAACATTAAATAATATTAAATTACTTCACCTTTAAAGTCACCATGAAACAAAAGTTCAATTTTCTTCTTTTCCGTATCATGACGTACATCCGAGTAAAACGGTTTCTGAAATTTGAAAAAAAAGTAGGGCGGGACTTCATGTCGCCCTCTCCTAATTGTTTCGATCGTTGTAAGTTAATCTAATACACCACTGGTACTCATTGGACAGTCAGTATAGTTCTACCTCTTTTTCAGGCATTACGTCATGCAGAGAAGAGTTGATCTTTAAAGAGGAGCTTAATGTTTTTGATTAAAGATTACAAGTGCAAATTAATTTGAGAAAAAAATGATGTACATGGATAAATAATTCATAATCCCTGCGACGCTGTGTAAGAAATTGGTTTTAATTGCATGATGACTTTAAGAAGCAGGCTATATAGACAAGTACGAAAGTAAAAAAAAAATGCAGCTGAATTAAGGATAGAGAGGACGAGAGTTATGATAAACATGGATAAGATCAGGCATCTTTGAACAGTGAACTCCTATCCATGACCTGTAAGACACTGTGCAGAACAAGTCTCTCACTCACACACACCCCTATGCAAGCATGACCTTAGGGTTCAAAGTTCATGTTGAGGTCATAATAGTGTTACAGCTTTATATTTTAGATGCTTCACAGACCTCTACAGAGCATCATGTGTCTTAAGAATGCCAAACTATATTATATTTTAATAAATATTTTTTGTTGCATTGACTGTAAATAAACTTAAAATGTATATAAACTGAATAATAAAAGCAGGGGAAACTTCCCAAAACAACTCCATGCTACGCAGTGGTAAGAACTTGTCATCCCTTCATGAAACAACAATCAATATTATCTTGTATCAGTATTATCTTAAGGTTCCTTTAATGTATGAAATAAAGTGGAATTATACTTACGCCATAGAAATGACCATGAAATCCAGCCAGTTCCAGGGGTCTCTGAGGAAGGTGAAGTCGTCTATACAGAAACCTCGAGCCACAATTTTTGTGAGTGACTCGAATGTGTAGATCCCCGTGAAGGTGTATCTGATAGATTGAAATGAAATGATCATCTTGTTTAACTTTCTGTCCTTTTTATTCACACATAACATGAATAAAACCAAACAGAATAGAAAAGAATAGGAAATACTTACTCTACTTGTTTGGACCATTCTGGAGGATTGCTGAATGTCATGAACACACAATTTGTCAAAATTGTACACATGATGATCATGCTGAAAAGTGTAAGAAGCAGTTAAGGAAATTCTGAATACGTTCATCCAGGAGGACAATATCTCAGATCAGATGTCAAAACAATGGCAGTACGACATAAATTATATGTTTGCACATAATAAGCAAAGTATAGAAATATAGGCAGCTGACAGGTATACTATTGCTTATAAATGTTAGTCAAATGAAGTGGGCAAACATACAAAGTACATATCTGAAAAACAATCATCATCATAGCAGTGGCAATGTTCAAAGCATTGAAAAGGATATGAGTGTATCAAAATTTTAATTGCTATTCGCCTGAATAGGTTAAAAGGGCTAATGATATATAATGAGGGTGTGGCACTGAAACGGAAGATCGTTTTCCCTTTGTTAAGCACTATAAAGGTCTGAGGAGACAAGAAGAAAAAAACACACACACACACACACACACACACACAGAAAGAGAGAGAGAGAGAGAGAGAGAGAGAGAGAGAGAGAGAGAGAGAGAGAGAGAGAGAGAGAGAGAGAGAGAGAGAGAGAGAGAGAGAGAGAGAGAGAGAGAGAGAGAGAGAGAGAGAGAGAGAGAGAGAGAGAGAGAGATTAGCTACAATCTGCAATGAGTTAAGTCTTTCATAAAAGGAAGAAGAGAAATAATAATAATATCTAACTGGGGGGCCAAACATATATTCTGGTTCATAGTTCATTACAAGCATAATTTTTTTCATTTTTCTGTGATTAAACAACAGATCATTCTTTTATAGATAACACAAAAAGTATTTTAATTGTCGTCTGAATAGTTTTGGAGGGGAGCAAGAAAAAGCTGGGGAGGCAATTTTCCCCCACATAGCACACTTCATGCCCAATACAAGATCCAAGATCAACATGTGTGTGTTACAAAGGACATTTTCTAAATCAAGCCTGATGATTCAAACCCTGCTTTATGCGATCGGCGCTAGGACAACCGCAGTGAGCTCTGGCAAAGAGATAGAGCTCTTACAGGAACTCAGACTGTAATACTAACGCTAATGCTAACCGCTAACACTGCGATCCATCAGAGGCAGAAGTGCTGACTCCAGATAGTGTGTGTGGGACAGTGAAGAAGGGGTGGGGGGGGGGGTGAGGGAATGAAGGTGGGTCAAAAGCCCTGCAAAGCTCCTTTGATCCCATGTAATGTACAAAAAATGACTTCGTTCACATCTGCGCCATTACATTCCAGCCCACATCACTAAATAAGCACTTTTACACAGCCCTGAACATCACAAATATAAAACACTTATGCAGAGATGTGTGTTTTATGCAGCACACTCCCCACTCAAGGAAACACCAGAGAGACACGCAGATGAGAATCTTCCTGAAATCGAATTAGATTAAAAATAGACAGCTGTCTGAAGGAGGACAACATAAGCACCCTCATCTCAGAACACATCTATCCCCAGCTTCTGCATTTGTCTGTCCATCTGTCTGTCTGCAACTGCTGTTATCATTTTCATCTCAAACACTGTAACATGTTTAACAAAATCATATTAAAAGCAGCATATGTCAGTCAGAAAACCCTGTGTCCTCTAATCTAAAGGCAGCTGTCATTTTGGGGCACATATTCCCAAAGACTGTCACACTAGCGAAAGCTGTGAACAGCCCAGAAGGCTCCATGTGTTACTGAATACCGAGCACTGGTTTCCCCTGAGTCTCTCTCTCGCTCACACACACACATACACACACACACTGCGACAGACTGTGGGCTTCCTCCACTGGCGGGAGCTCCCACACTGCACTGTTAGCTCAAGACGTAGCTGCGGCTCTTTCTCTAAACCTCACAACATCCTGTCCTAAATATCCAGCAGATCTTTTTGGTCTTTTCTAAATCTTCATATGAATGAGCATCACATTTACAGGAGGACGTCGCTTCATCGCTGTCATGAAATTACATAGCTAAAAAAACCTGTGACAAGTGTATAACAGTCCAGAAACATGCTCATCATAACCTGAAGAAGCCCATCTTAATAACCAACATCAGCATAGTTCCAACAATGACCTTGACTCCTTGTCCTTGTGGCTCCAGGCCCCAGTTTAGACCTAAAAATGTCTAATACTTAATCTCTAAATCATCAAGACTATATGAAGGATCTTACTTTAACAGAAGGTGATGGATGCACTGAAATGAGGTTGCAAAAACATGTTACAGATACACGCAGCGTAAAGGTCATGTGCATATAATCACATCTACATGCGAGTACAATGCAGCCTGTTGGTCTTTCCTACTGAAAGCATAAGTGATATGCTGCAAAGCTACTGAAAATTTCATCATCTACAGAGAAGAGAGCCAGAGAGACATGAAGACGTGGACAAGAGCTGGGGAAAATGCTGCGGGGGAGGAGGATGAGAGCTGGGGTGGAGGGAGGTTCAGTAGTGGTAAAACTGGATATAGCATCACTGTTGCACTTAACTCCAAGTACATCCGATCTACTCTACGTCATTCAATGCACTTACCGTAAGGCCTCAAATGAACACCCCTTCCAAACGCTATCTGACACTTCTGCACATTTATTCACATCTATCTGTCTACAGTATCTATCTATCTATCTATCTATCTACATAGATATCTGTCTGTCAACAGACAATAAAGATCTCAGTATCATTGTTAACATCATACAGTATTAGCTACTTACCATGTGAAAAACACAATACAGAAAATAAAGTACAAAATCACTAATTTATGATTTTGTTCTAATGTTACAGTACATAAAGGAATAAATATAGGAAATGAGCTATAAAATTATATTGACAAAAGCAAACAACATTTCCAGAGGTCACACACAGCTGCGGGCCGAACAGAAAACTCCACAACACAGTCTATGTCAACTTTAAATAATAACTGAATGGTCAGCTGGGACACATCCCATATCTCACAAGCATACATATACAAAGTCACATGACTCCAGGGCTTTCTGCAGGTTTACACGCCCATGACATTCTGAATGGCTCTTTCACCCCACTACTCAAGGGACAAGTAGAACTGCAACTCTGCACTTCTCCACTTCCTCCTCCTATTCCTCTCTTTTTATTCACGTTAACCCTTATTCCACGACGCATGACCACTGGTGTAAGCTGCTGCAGACACTGGCCCTCACACATGAGTTGGTACTGAGTGTACCAACAGGGATATGCCGATTCTGCACCTTTACTCGCACACAAACAACATACATTGAGGTTGAAGGTCATTTTCAAACCAACTGGAAAGTGGACATGGGGTTGTCATGTTAGGCTGCACACTGGCTGCACATTGAACCAACCACACCTTTGAACAGATACAGTTGAGCACATGACAGAGCAAATCTTTATGCACACAGTCGTCTATACTCTCTCTGTCCCTACATAAATAAAAGGAATGATTTAATCATGCATTTCTAAACATCAGGGCTATAACTACAATAAATAAATTCAGGATAGCATTGTAAATTGTGACATTCCGATACAAACTTATGGAACACAAGATAAACATAGTGCCTCTATCAATGGTGGTTTACTTAAAATTGCCAGTTGTTGATACATCTCTGGCTGTGATGTATTTAGATCAATAATATATGGACAGAAGTATTAAGACACACCCTTCTAATGAACAGGTTCAGTCATTTCTGTGAGCTTAAATCTTAATGCTACAGCATAAATTGGTATTCTAGAGAATTGTGTGCTTCTAATTTTATGGCAACCGTTTGGAAAGGGCTCTTTTCTATTCCAACATGACAATGCCCTTGTGCACAAGGTTTAAAAAGAAATGATGATTCAGTCTAGTGTGGAAGAATTTGACTGGTCTGCATAAAGCCCAGACCTGAACCCAGCTGAACACCTTTGCAGGCTTTGAGCCAAATACTCTCACCCAAACCCATCAATGGCTTTACACATGGGTACAGTCATTTTGGAACAGAAACAGGCCCTTCCAAAACTGTTGCAACAAAGATGGTAACACATTTCTTTAAAATTGTATTGTATAGTATAAGCATTAATATTGTTTTGATAGGAATTACTGGAATAGAGGAGTGTGTAAGACATTAGGAATGTGACGAACTTGCCAAACTAAAGCCAAAAGGTTAAAAATGCATGCATTTACTAACCACCTCTGGATTAAAGCTACATTAATATAAACATACACTTTCTTAAATAAATCAATGTAGAAATGTGTAACTCTTTAGCTTTGTATGTTATTATCCCATCTAGCTAGAATTCCCACCAGCCATTATAACTCTCTCTGCACTTCTGCACACCTCTCCACCACTCCCCCTGTTTTCCAGTACTCCCAGAAGGAAGAGAGCGATGCATTTGGATTACTTCCTCTAAATTCACCATAGAGAGGCAACCATATTCCACCTGCATGGGGGATGATTTATATCAGGGACAATACGGGACTCACTTTCTTGTTCACATAGAAGGGGTCCAAGTCCTCCAGGGGCACGGCCAACATGTTTGAAGGGACATCCCCATAAATAAAGGGGACGCCCTTCCCGGCTTCCAGGTCAGTGTTAGGCTTAGGTTTGTTGTCATCATCGTCATCACGGTGACTGCTGTCAGATCTGGGCTTAACAGGCTTCTTCTTTTCCTCCTCGGCGATTCGCTTCTCGATGTTGGCCAACGACTCAGGGGTGAACCTCTTGAAGCTGTCGGGTCCTGGAGGTGCGAGCAGCTGCGCGGCCATATTGTCATCCTGCAGCAGAGCCCTCTTTATTTAGAAGCCATTCAGGACAGCCAGCTCTAAGAAGAGGAGGGGAGAGGCAGGCACCCAGACAGATGTACATAGGGAACAATGAGAAAAGAAAAAGAACAGATGTTATAACTCTGTAGAGAATTAAATAAAAATACTTGAAGTAAATACATTTGCACGAACGTAAAACTATTCGGAATTTTAAGATATTTATGTATTCGCCAGTTATCAATTGATTTTAGTGGCTTCTGTTATTCGTCATCCTTTTTGCAGTTCTCTCTCTTGCTGTTTTCTTACTCTTACACACACAAACACAAACACACACACACACATTCATTACATCCATTAAGAAGTAGATGACCAAGCAGAATAATACCAAATGCGCTGCAGCACTGAAGGTTCAACCTGTGTGTGTGCGTGCGTGCGTGCGTGCGTGCGTGTGTGTCAAAGAAAAAGAGTGTACATTAGTGAGTAAGGTCATAAATGTATTACTGCCCTATCAACCCTCAAAGATGACATGGATTATTTAACTATTAAATTCCAGTCTGTAACCAACAATATTCAATCTGGCCATTCCCAGCAAAAAACAGATAAACATATTTATTGGACTGTTTAATTCATACCAAAATCTCCATCAAGTTTGTGGATCACTGGTAACAGAAACTTTTCCTTTAAGCAACCACACACTACAGTGAAATCAAAATGAACATTTTGTCATTATTTACACACCCTCGTGTCGTTCAGACCCCCATGGCTTTCTTTCTCTTCTTTTGAAACAAAGCTTGTATTTTTTTTAAATAAAGTGGATGGTGACTTCCTCTTCTCAAACATATGACTCGTGCTGTACATTTCAAGTGTCTCAAAGGCATACAAATGGGTTTGTTGAAAAACAACCCTAAAATATAATCTATTATATTTTATTATTATATATTATATGGGCCTCCTCTAGTCATCTTCTTTTGTGTTGTAGATTTTAATGTTTTATTTATAAAAAAACGTCCAAACACTGCATAAATGACGCGGGAAGGAGCAGGTCAAAATAATAGATTTTAGGTTATTTTTCCCATTTGTATGCCTTCATGACAACTAGAAATAACTGGCAGGCATGAAGATATTTAATGTTTTGCTTGCTTTTGAAGCACCCATTTAAACTCT
Organism: Oreonectes daqikongensis; assembly: GCA_026939265.1. Classification (NCBI taxonomy): domain Eukaryota; kingdom Metazoa; phylum Chordata; class Actinopteri; order Cypriniformes; family Nemacheilidae; genus Oreonectes; species Oreonectes daqikongensis. The sequence goes on from JAOTQM010000022.1 coordinate 8,612,868, forward strand.
GTGTTTTGGTTTACAAAAGAAAGCCATCAGGGTTTTGAACGGCATACGGGTGAGTTATCAGAATTATCTAGCAGTTAGTCTCCACCAAAGAACAGCAAAATCCTGTTTCAGAAAACTACTATGGGTGTATTGGTTTAAACTTTTTGATCTCATCCAAACTCCTTAGGAAGGAGAATACTGATATAAATAAACACAGTTTTTCAATTATGTTTGGACAAAAAAAGCATAACAACAAACGCATAGTCTAGAATTCAAACTTTAGGCCCACATACATCTGCCATGAAAATAACATTTAAACTCTTAAAAAAATTTAAAATCAAACAGAATTATTTACACTGGTGCTCTTTCTCTTAGCTTCCAGCAAATTTCTTATATTGCTTGAGCTCTGTCCATGAAGTACAATCCAATTCAACATGATTGATGTTGTGGCAGTGTGGCATATAAAAACTCTGAATGACATCAGTACTGCTTGGTCACACTCTCCAGTGTTTCAGGTGTGTGTCGCAGACTCAGTTCCAGCTCTACGGTCCCTCAGGCTTCCCAAATCTGGGCTGTTCCCTTTCAGAATGACCCTTACATGCATTTCATCTTGCAAGCCTGTCCTGCATTTACACTCCTGTGGCCAAGCTTGTATATACAACTTATCTCAGGAAATAAATAAACAAGCAGAAAATGTCCAGGCGTTTCCAAGTGCATCAACACCAGAATAATGACATATCTGAACTAAATGTTATATGTGCTGACAGCTAAAAACCAGGTATCAAGCAAACACATTTCTACAAATTCAAAATTCTTAAGCTTTAAGACTGTTTGATCTGATGTCCAATGCTTATTGCCTGTTCTATACCCTTAATGACACAGTCAGTTAATTATTTATACGCAAAAAACTGATTCAGTTAAGTCAGCACAGGCCAAATCAATAGGCAAGTGCCATGATCACGTGACATCGCTCTTTATGACGGGCGACTTTATCACCATTAAAACACATGGCTTACTGAACGACAGCAAAAACGACATTTGAAAATCCCAAAGACTACAACGTAAACAGAATGACGTGCGTTTCAAGTTACACGAGGGCTCTGTCCAACCTCCAAGTCTCCTTTCCGGGAAAAGTAGAGACGCCTCGAGCTCAAGGTGATAGGCTACATAAACGACACGCTGTGTCGGAGAGACGGGCCCTGGAAAGTCCTATTTACAATGACCTTACAATTCTTGTATTTCTCCTTACAGGCTATGGCGGTTATACCCACCAACTGTTATATGAAATCACGTATTTTTGTCCAAATCGATGGTTAAGCACCAACAAAGTGAAAAGGAAAAGCCAAATCGACAGGTATAGGCTACTTACATGCACAAGCAAAGTCATTGCCTAATCCGTTCCCCCGTAAAAGGTACATTCCGGCCCCGTCGTGAAGATATTCCTACAAATTTCGGTACAAATAACACGTCGTCTGTTTTTAAAAAAAGCATCTAAAAACCGACATAAAGTCTGCCGTTGACACACACTGCCGTCGAATACTTGACTCCTTAGTGGCGCTGTTCTTTTCAGCACTGCTTTGCGCGAGTTCACGCTCGTCCTCTAGGTGTAGAGAAAATCCATCCTCAAGCCATCAAACATCCCGACTAAAACGTTTTTTTTCGTATGTGATTCTGTCTTTAACTAAATGGTACAGAAAATGAGTGATCGGCCTCTGTACATTACGGGGAGGGGTGGGGGGGCACAATTGTCACGAGGACGAACCTCCCCCAGCTTGTCCCGTGTGGAGAATAAAGGCCATAAAATTGGATTATAACTCTGCCTTTTCGACCAAAACACTTAGAATGAGAGCAGGCAAACTCAGAATGTGAGTTTGTTCGATGCCTCGTATATTTGGATTTTCCGATATAGCCTATGTTTGATCATAAATCACCACTAATATATAGCCTACTTCCTGGCACAGGAAATCATACGATTTACAAATCTTTAGCGATTATAAAAATCACACGTTTGCGTTTCATTGATTCTCAATATTCTTCCTCTCTCACATATCTCGATTACTTAAAAGCTTTGTGCAGTAGCCTTCTAAATATTACGGGGTTACCAGATCGGTATGTCCAAGTTTGTTTGCAGTAGGCTAATTCTGACATCTGTATGTTCACGCGTGGGCCCCACTCTCTCGACTGAAATACTGCAGTGAAGCTCGTGTGAAGGCACGAGCCAGCGAATCAATCTGTGAAATATAAGTGATTACTGAATCTCAACGCCACTGACGTCTCAGACAGCCGTGCCTGTAATGTTTTATCACGTCTCGAGTTTCTGTTCCGGAAGGTTTTATTTTCATTTTATTTGAACACTTCAAGAACATTTGGGACTCTTGTCCGCTTCAGCACCACACCCGTACAGTCAGACTGTCCTCCCTCTGATTTAAGCCGCAACACCGCACACAGAGAGGCACATGATTTCGCTACCCTTCAGATCGGAGTGAGGAGAAAATGAGAACGGTTCCCGTTTTAACGACAAAACGGAAACGTACAGATTCTATGGAGTATAGCCCAAATAAGTATGGCGAGGGTGACTCGAAGGGAGGGGGAATGCAGGCGCAGGGGGACTTAAAATGCCACATTAGTAATTTTGACATTTTATGTTGCAAAACACTGTCACAAATTACATTAGAATGCTTAAAATAGCGTCATGCGGCGGTCTGGTGTTCGCTAGCGAAAGAAACCCATGCAATAAAGTTTGCGGCGGTCTCACTTGCCTGTCCCATCCTATGCGTATATTCTACATTTCGATACAGACACTAATGTTATGTTTTCATGGCCAGGCCAACACCCTCATTTACCTTTGACTGACTTAGCTTCTTCGCATACAATCCATTTGACCGGTACTATAGCTGTTAGTAGTAAATTGATATTTTCCTGCGTTCTCTGCAGCAAGACTATCCACATCTGCGAGCAGAAAAGATGCTGAGCGAGAGAGACCGCTCTGCGGCAGATGAGTCCAGGTATGAGGCACGCTCAGAATGGGCTATAAACACCTGACTAAAATAAAACACTTGCGCTGTAGACAAGAGAAAGTCTACTTACTTTTTCCGCATTAAGAGCGATCCATGTAGATATTGCGTGTCTACGGATGTTTAAAAGACCCATGAGAAACTGCGGATGTCGCCATATTGTTGCCGCTATCTTCCTTCCCAGTGCGTACGGCTAGCCTGCATAATTGATGACTCTCAGCAAATTGTTAGGGAGCGTCTGCAAGTACCCTACTTCCGAGTTCCCGTACTGACCGAAGGAACGCTGCAACGTAAGCGAAACAGCGCTAAAAGGGAATATCAATCACAATGTTAGCCCAATTTACCACACAAAACATCGTTTATTTAAATTGCTGCACAATTGTCAAATTTTCCCTGGTTTTGAATGACTGTAAAATTGGATTTCATGGCTATAAATTCGGACGGTTAATTAATATAAAAATAGGGAGAACAAGAATTGAAAAGCAGTAGGCCTATTTATCAAATGAAATAACTATTAAAACTTATTCAAAATTGTACTTTATTCAGTTCCAAGATTAGATTACAATTTAATTCCATGAAACACAAATTATAGGCCTACAGTCTTAATGCATTTTAAAATGGACTCATCAAAAATTTTCTAATTTTGAACTTATGATTCATAATTTATTGTGTTAACACTTTGGAACATTGGAAAGTCTAGGGGATCAGAAAGAGATTTATTTTTTTAAGAAAATTGAAATATTTCTACTTTATCACACACAAATTTAATTTAAATGTCATCACTATATGATGATCAACTGGAATTCTGGAATGAACCGAAAATGATGCAGTATACAAAATACATAAACTTTCTTGGGGTTTTGTATTATTTAAAATGTTTTTCTTGAAACCCTTTTTAATTCTGATGTCAAACACAGCGTTATTAGTAATACTGAAAGCATCTTAGACCACGAGATAATGAATGGTGGGGAAATGAATCCATGTATTACGTACAGTCAGAATAGTGCAGAATAGGCTTGGTCACTCTGTATGCTTGTGGGGTTGATTCAGCCGTGGGTGGTTTGGTTCAGCAGTGTTGAGGAAGCAGGTGGTATAAGTGGTCAAGGGTCTTTCACTAATCCTGTTAGATAGTGCAAGAAATCAGCCTTAGACTTTTAACCTACTGCCAACTCCCCCTTCTGGGCCACCTGAGCATCTTTTCTAGTCCTCACTGATGAGCCCCAAGTGGATGAAGCTTTGCTGTGCAATGCGCCACCAGCCGTGGCTGTGTTTGGGCCCTGTCCTTGGTGCTTAAGTCCCACTTTGTTTGTGATCCAAATGGGGCATCGCAGGTTTTTAACATCATACTGTCCTGCAGATCTAATAGAAATGACCAGAGCACATTTTTGTTTTTTGTTAGAGATTTAAATGTTTTTAGTTGCTAGTAATACAAGAGCTCAGAGCTTCTAAAGATATTACTGTAAACCTAATCTCATTAAGTAGCCTAAGCCTGTACGTGACCATGGAGGATTTTAGGAATAGTGCTTTTGTTAAGACGGGCGGACAGGCAGATGAATTCGCTTTAAGCCGCCACAGAATCGTCGAAATAGATATAGGGCCCTGCTCGAATTCTTTATACACGGACGCCACCTGTAGGCACACTAGTGTAATTGTCCGAATATTATGCATATGTTGCAGGGCCGGCCCTGTACATCTGGGGGTCCTAAGCAGGATAATTTTGGGGCCCTGCCTTGCAGTGAAGTATTGCCATTGCAAACCAACTCTACAATCTAACATCTATGAATCTAACACATTTTAAACATTTTATCTGCACCTCTTTTAACATGATTTCCCACAATTCTTTCAGTAAAAGATGACAGATTTGCCACATTTTTCTACTTAATTATCCATTGTTTACCTAATTTGTAAGTCGTTTTGGATAAAAGCATCTGCTAAATGACTAAATGTTACTAACTGGTTTTGTCCACTAGGTGGCTTCAAAACTGTAGGACAGAACGCGTTTTATGCCGTTGGACGCGCCTCTTTTGTATTGATTTCAGTTGGCAGGGAGCCTTTTTGCGCGCTGCTTATGCGCGCCGGGCGCCTCGCGGTTTTGAACATGAGTAGCGCGTTCGGCCTGATCGGCCCTTTACACAATCTTCAAAAAAGTTATTGCATTTACAGGTATTTACTTTTGAACTGCTTTTGCCCTTTTGTCCACACTTTAAAAAGAGGGATAAGTTGGAATAGTACTATTAATGTAGCAAATAAATTAAAGATTGTACAAAAGATTCTAGGTAGAGTTTGTATTTGTTTTTTATCAATTTCAACAACAAAAACACTGCAACATAATAACTTAAGTGAACAATCATTAGCAAAAAGTAGAAATACAATGCTTAGTAATAAAATATATAGCCTACATAAATCTAATCAAATTACCAATAGAACCCAACGTAGGGCACCAGGGGCCGGTTGCACCAGCTGGACGTAAAAAAGTTGGGTGTAAGTCTTAAGTCGGGCTTAACTACGTCCAGACTTGTGATAAATATTTATCTAAATACGACCAGGCGCAGCTACGCTCACCTTAAATGATGCGCGTCCCCGCGGCCACATTCTACCGCATTGAGAGTGACATTCTTACGGCCTCCAATGATTAAAAATGTTAAAGAAGAACAATAGTTAGATAAAAGAAAAGAAGATTACAGTAAAGAAACCGCTTAAAAACCGTGCAAATGGAGTAGCCTAACGATAGCCTATAAGGAAAAAGACGTCTGTCAGAAGTCAATGAAGCAAGCAGCGCTCCATTCCCGTCTTTTTAACTTGTCCAGTGGAAAAAAACTTTACCTGCAGATTATTCTCCATTATTTCATTCCATTCTATTATTTACCCTAAATAATGTCCCTTAAATATCTGTCTTTGTGAAGTGCGTTAAGATAACAGCAGATTTGTTTAAGTTCATGTATAAAAATAAACACATAACAAGAGCATTATAGCCTTCCATTCGCTCTTGTGAAGTAGGCCTTAAATTAAAATAATCCAGCGCTGTCTCAGGTGGTAATCGACGGATATATTAAGTTTCATGCTTTTCCGTTTTATTGTAGGCTAGACTCAAATCTCAAATAGCCATACCTATCTGATCGATCAGCTTTCTTCCGCAACAGCAAACAGCGCATCCTAGCCTACTACTGCTCACAAATCTGAGTGTTCACACTTGTCAATGAAGAGGGCTAAAACACGTTTCAAAATGCATTTTTTTTCTCTAGATGACGCTCAGGCGCCGATTCCGCGCTCTGCAATCTGTATTAGATGCGGCATTAAATCTCTTTTTTTGACTGTAGCCTATTTTTTTCATGGAAACAATTTTACTTGGTGCAACAGGTATAGATTCTACACCAGGAGTCGCATTTTACATCCAGACTACTCTTACGACCGGGTGTATTCTACGTCCTGTTGGTGCAACCGGCCCCAGGTCAGTCAGAATCAGCAGGTGATATTATTGTCGGACGGACCACTAGTGGGGCCCCCTAGTGGCGGCGGGGCCCTAAGCAGCCGCTTAGTTCGCGTATAGGGAGGGCCGGCTCTGATATGTTGACTGGGTAGTCACGTGGTATTCGTAGCTCCCCTTAGTTTATCAAACGAAACTGACAGTTGTCAGAAATGGCGTTTTTAATGCACGCGTGCGCTTTTGTAGTGAAAATCATAACCTTACCACTGCAGGTGGCGGAGTTGCTTGGACTTTTGTCTTTTTACAAACGCGTCTTTCCTTTTTTCTTGTATCGATTCGTGCCTTCCTACAATGATAAAATGAACGACAAGAAGAGAGAATTATTTCGAAACTTGTCTAAATTTTACCCTCCGAACGGCCCTCTGCGGGTATTGGAGGTCGGCTGTGGAACCGGGGCGAACTTTGAGTACTACCCGAATGGCTGCAAAATTACATGCGTCGACCCCAACCCACATTTCCGAAACTATCTGGAGAAAAGTATGGCGAAGAACGACCACCTCGTGTATGATAGCTTCGTTGTCGCCTCAGGTGAAAATCTCCAGGTAGTGGAGGACAACTCGGTGGATGCTGTGGTGTGCACACTGGTTCTTTGCTCAGTCAAGGATATTCCCAAGGTTCTGCAGGAGTCACAGAGAGTTCTGAGGCCCGTAAGTTGATGACAGACGATTAAGTTAAATCAGCATGTGTTAAGTCCAGTGATCTTTTAGAATAACGTAAAAGTATTGAAAACACAGTTTCTGCATATGTCACAGTCCGAAGGGTAGCATTACATAACTACTCAGTTACATTAGCGTAGCATCGCATAACTGCACGTAGCCTACATATCTATTTAATCAAATTTCATCTTTGCTAAATGTAATGTAATTGTAATCAATTTTATACAGGCACTAATCATACAAAGGTTTTAGCATTTATTGTACAATGCATTCAACTATTTGCAATGATTTTTATTTTAACCACAACATCCTTTTAAAGCCAAACAGCCCTTGGGGATGATTGAATGTTTTTTTATTTAGTGTATTTACTTAATAACCATTAAAATGATTTACAATAGGCCTATGCACACAATTATTTCTAACCTTATCCCAAATATGCTATTGACATAATTATAAATTACACGAAACATGTAAATTACATATTTTTCATCTAAATCAGCATTTTGTTGTTTGCATCAGTGAATATTGTCAGTCAGTTGTACATTTTTATCGTTAAACACTAAACAGTTGTCAAATACTGAATGATTAGTCAATTGTGTCGTGAATATATTAGGGCTATCAAAAGATTAATCGAGATTAATCGCATTCAGAATAAAAGTTTGTGTTTACATAATAGATGTCTGTTTACTGTGCATATTCATTTAGTATATTTTTTGTGTTTTGTGTATATTCATTCAGGATTATTTGACAACCCTAGAATATACATTTCATGTGCTCTTGGGAGCCCCCTTGTGGCGGGAAGAAAACCCACTCGCACTGTTAAGCAACAAATGTACAGTACGTGATTCACTGAACGTTGCTCTTTTTTTCTTCTTTAGGGTGGAGCATTTTTCTTTCTTGAGCATGTGGTGTCTGACCCCTCAAGCTGGATTTATTTTTTTCAACATGTTCTACAGCCATTTTGGTAATATAAAGCACACACTAAATAGACAAATGCACACTGGGTCTATTCAATGGATCACCCTTACATTTAACTCAATACATAACATAAAATTAAAATGTTTTCTGAAATGTGTAGGCTATATCAGAAATGTACAGTCTAAAGTCCGGTTGGTGGAAACAAATATATACATTTTAAAACACAGAAAAATACTTTTCAGAGACGCACCTAAATAAATAACCTACCCAAAATTGTGAGGATTAAAACATGAGGATAGAGAGCATTGCCAAGTAAACAAAGGCCTGGCACAGAAATATCTCTAGTTGATATATAGCTTGTGCAAAATATGTGTTAAATCTCCACTTACATTTAAATGTATGTTTGTTAGGTATTATTTTGGCGATGGCTGTGAGGCAACTCGTGCCACTTGGAAGGACCTTGAGGCAGCTGGCTTCTCTGACCTACAGTTACAGCATATTCAGTCGCCTCTGTTTTTCATGATCAGATCGCACATTGTTGGTTACGCCGTGAAATAATAATGTGGGTTTTGCCACAAAGGAAACAATGAATATGAAGGGCCTGTGTTGTTTAACAAGGCCAGTTTAATTGCGTAAAAGGCCAGTTTAATTGCGTAAAATACAATTGTTTGATTTGCAAACAGTTAAAACAAGATGGCTCTAGGTATTTGTGTATCCTGTTTGCAGAACACTAACAAGTTCTGCAAACAAAACAGAAATAATTTTTTAAATAATAAAATCCTTGAGATTAGATGAACAGTTTATATTAGTAGTTACCATGCAAATAAATGGTTAAATATAAGTCATGCAAAAAACCCATACCATAAATAATCTAGGGAAAGGTATTGTATTTGTTATATATGCAAATAAACATTGATGTTGCCACTAACTGCATGTTTGTTGACTTGTGATGTTTAACAAGGTTATTTTTGTAGCTGTTGTTAGTACAAGTACAGTTTGACCACAAGAAATACATTTTTGGTACCTATATTGCTTACACTTGACAAGATCAGCCTGGTTCACAGTATTTTTGTATTTTTAAAATTGCCAGCTTCTGAGGTCTCATGAGACAGAATAGTGTGCATTTGACAAATACTGAGAAATCTCTGTAGATTTAATTCAGTGTATTTATTGCGTGTTCATTTTGCAGTTGTGAAAAGTGAACTGGGATAAAGCAGCGCTCAATACAACCCTCGCATTTTCTAATTTGTTGTGAAATACATCTCAATTTTTTTATGTGTGCAGCTGAGAGTCTTCATGTGAGCATGACAAACACTTAGAGCTTCCTGTCTTTTCCAACACAATCTCCTGGCAGTTCTTAACTGTTTTACAAGGTAGCTATGAATTTAAATCATCTTGAACATTTTTGTGTGATTTGCTTTTGGCTCTGTGATGGTTAGGTTTAGGGGTGGAGCTTCATTCTTTATTGTTTACAATAATTCAATATTAACATTTTCCCATGTGATCAAGTTGGTCTTTCAATATTTACCTAGTCTGAAACAGCTGTCTGGAAGCATTATAAATATGGCCTCTGAGTGACATGACTTATGCTTGACTTTGGCCCTATGTTATCTACTTAAATGGGAAAAACAGATATGTGTAAATCACATTGCAAGGGCACAATCAAACCTAATATGTCCTGTGCCATTTATTTAGTTTATTCAGCTCAAATTGAACTTGCAAAAAACTATTCAGGATTCTGCACATGCGTAAAGGCTGGCAAGTATTTTACAACAACCATGAGTTTGACTTCTTGTATGCCACTCTCAGTTTGTATTAGAGATAGTTTGGCATAGATTGTACATGAAATGTAACAAAAATATACCATTGCTATTCTAGGTCCAAGTTGGCTGTTTTTAGGTGCCTTTCACCTATAAAATTGTTCAAATTAAGGATAGAGGAAAGACATTGCCAAAAGGTAAAGAAGAATAAAGAAATGTCCAGTATAAAACATTAATCATATAAAAATTTGTGCTGACATATAAAGGAGCCTAAAATATCATTGCTGTCCTTTCGAAACACAGGATGTCCAAATCTGCAGTTTTTTTAGAAAATGGAAAAACCACTGTACTTTTTAAATGATAAAATAATATGTTGTCAAAGTTGACTTGCACTTTTAATACTTTTTATTATTTGGATATTTGCAAAACATGAAGTGTGTCTAATAAGAATGATTTATGGCAATAAAAATAATAATCACGAAATATGGAGATGCTAGGTTTCTGAAGGACAGCAGCATATAGTATTCCATTTCATCATGTATTTGTAATTTTGTTTTAAGAGCTTGAGGCTGCAAGGTGTTCATAACCTTCAGTTCTACCATATTGAGAACCATGTTTTTCATGATCCAAGTACACGGTTTTGGTTACGCTGTGAAATAATGAATAAAAGGTTATCTTAAGCATGTTTGCTTTAACTAGGCCTGCATTGTAAAAAGAATAGTTGAGTCAACCTAACATAATAAGACAACCTATCACAAGTAGGCATACCTCAACAAACAGGGACTGAAGTCCACCCAACCAAGGTTATTTTAGTTTTACTAAAATTAAAACTTTGAAAGTATATCGTATAATCGTATATAGCAACATTAAAAATAAACGAATAAATAATAAAATGACAAAAGCATATATCAAAATTGCTAAACATTTAACTAAAATGAACATAAAAACTAAAAATCTAATAATAAATGCTATTTTAAAAACTAAAATTAAAACTATAATAACTCTGCACCCATATCAAAAAAATATGTTAAAGTCATCAGTTGTCACAACATCGTCAAGTTTACCTAATGAATAACGGAACAAAATATTTTTTGTTGGCTGAACATAAATAGAGAATATAAACTGATTATTTAAACATACACAAATGTATTTGTCTATTACTACAATTGTACATATTTTCTGCTTTAGACAGACCAAAACATTGGTCAAATAACTGTTAAAACAGTTTGTGTTGAATGCATTTATACTGGTTGTGTCACTGTGTCATGCACTTACACCTCAACACTGAAAACACAAACCTCAACCATGTTAACAATCAACAAACATCATTCATTAAAAAACTCTAAACACAACAGATAACTAACAGTTAAAGCAATAACACTAAAGCATAAATTCAGCTTAAAAGAACTAAAATACTAATCTTTTATAAAGAAAAATAAAGAAAAAACAACAAATTGAACATGCTGCAAAGCATCCTGGGAACTTTCAAACTTTTGAAATATTGTTTGTTCAGATTACACTTAACTTTATGATGCACATTTTGGACAAAATCTTGAGAATCTAAGTCCAGTCAACAAAATAATCTTTGTTAGAAACATGTTTAGATTAATTTTGTAAAATATTTGCAAAACAATAATTTGACTCATTTAAAGGATCAGTGTGTAGTTTTTGGAGGCTCTATTAACAGAAATGCATTATAATATACATAACTATGTTTTCAGAGGTGTATAAAGACCTTACATAATGAAGCGTTATGTTTTTCTTACCTTAGAATGAGCTATATTTATCTACATACACAGCGGGTCCCCTAGAATTCGCCATGTTGTTTCTACAGTAGCCCTAAACGGACAAACTGCTCTACAGAGCGTGTTTCTTAAATACGTTATGGAAAAGAAGCGAAAACGTGATGACATCTTAAACCTCTCACAGGCTCCGTAGCGCTTAAAACGGGAGGGGTGAAGTGAGCGGTTAGTTGCAATATGCAACCTCATCGCTAGATGCTGCAAAAAAAATCCACACAGAGCATTTAACTAAAACTTTTGTGTACTTTATTATCTTAGTAGGGAGAACATTTTGCAGATTTTTAGATTTTTTACAGTGTGTTTAATTTCTATATCTACTATTTAATGTGGTTGTGGCGAGGAGGCGTGGCCACGCTCCGTCTGGAAGGGAGGAGCTACAGTCCGAAGCACGGAGGGCGGTGAGTACGTCATGTGGCTTCCAACCTGCTGTCTCTCATTCCAGTGATTGGGGAGAGGAGATTAAAAAGGCGCCGCCGTGGGCGCAGAGGGGTTGGTCAGCCGAAGAGAGCTACATGTCCCCAGAGAGTCAGAGACGCGAAGCATTAGCCCCAAGCTACCATGTGGGAGCGGATTTGTTTGTTTATGTTTGTTTTGGTGTTTTGAGACCGTCTTTCGTTGAAGTTAATAAATATTATTTGAATTATACTACGCCGATCCTGCCTCTTTCCTCCACAAACAACAAACTTTGTTACAGTGGTTTCAAAATAAAATACAATTGTTTTAACTTGCAAACAGTTAAAACCAGGACTGTGTTATTTCTTTTGTATGAACTGATCTTGTTATACATGTTTTCTTTTGCCAGTGCATATCTATTAGATGGGATTCTTTTAAGCAGGGCCGTGCACAGGGGGGTGGCCCGGTGGCTAGAGCCACTACCCTTTTCTTCCCGAAGTGCCCTTTTTGCCCAAAGTGCCCTTTTAAAAACATTCTCATTCATTGAGGCCTTATGGCAGGCAAGGGCAGCCTCTAAATCTTTTGTACTGATTCTACTGGATCTGTCTGCTGCTTTTGACACTGTTAATCACCACATCCTCCTGTCGACCCTCAAGGCTATGGGTGTCTCTGAAATGGCGCTACTGTGGTTCAAGTCTAACCTTTCAAGTAGAACATTTCGAGTATCCTGGAGAGGTGGCTTCTCTAGTCCCAACACTGGGTACCTCAGGGCTCTGTGCTTGGACCACTGCTCTTTTTCATATACATGGCATCCCTGCCACTACCTACATGGCTTTTCCTACCACTGCTATGTGGATGACACACAACTCCACTTGTCATTTCAGCCTGACGATCCAACGGTCTCTGCGCGCATCTCGGCATTTCACTCTGGATGAAGGATCATCACCTGCAGCTGAACCTTGCAAAGACAGAACTGCTTGTGATCCCGGCTGACCCAAAGATTCATCACAATCTTTCCATTCAACTAGGCTCATCGACCATTACACCATCCAGGACAGCCAGAAACCTGGGAGTGGTAATTGATGATCAGTTTAACTTCACGGATCATGTTGCCAGCATCACCCGGTCCCGTAGGTTTGTCCTCTACAACATTAAGAAAATCAGACCTTGTTCTGTCCAGACTGGACTATTGCAATGTGCTGCTGGCTGGACTCCCAGCTTGCACAATCAAACTGCTACAGATGATCCAGAATGCAACGGCAAGAGTGGTCTTAAATGAGCCCAAGAGAGCACGTCACTCCTCTTTTTGTCAGGTTACATTGGCTCCCTATAGTCGCTCGGATCAAATTCAAAGCTCTGCTCCTGGCCTTCAAAACCACCACTGGTTCAGCACCCACTTACCTTTACTCGCTTATACAGTCTTATGTACTAGACCCTCTAGATCCCTGCTCTCTGCCAATGAGCAACGTCTTGTGGTGCCATTCCACAAAAGGAAAAAATCACTCTCACGTACCTTCTCTGGATCTGTTCTGCGTCAGTGGAATGATCTGCCTGTCACAACAAGATCTGCAGATTCTGTAGCCATTTTTAAGAATCGGCTAAAAACACATCTCTTCCGCCAACACCTGATTCACTAATACAAAGTTTTATGTCTCTTTCTACTTTTTCCATCAATTTTTTTTAATTAACTGAGACCAGTTTTATTGCACTTATGTATTGATGTCCTTGTGTTGTTCTAATTGCTTCTATTGTTTACCTCATTTGTAAGTCGCTTTGGATAAAAGCATCTGCTAAATGACTAAATGCAAATGTAGCGGTGCTGTGTAGGCCAGTCCTTCTAAGGTTTCTAAGCTAGAGCTAGTTAACATTAAACACTAATGGAGTGTAGTAAGTGTGCATGGGAGACTTAGAACAGTTCCCTCCTGCAGTCAAGACACAAACATTTTTGGAAAAGTTGTTAATAATCTAATGTACTGCTAGAAAGAAATATTATACAACTATCCAACAATGTAATACAGTGAATGAGAATTATATAGTAACTGACTGTGGTCTCAGTGCTTTATAACATGGGCAGTTTAGCATTATGATTCATTTACAACCAAATAAAACATAAATGCCTTCTTCTGTAAACATCTTTTGTCTTACATTTCATAAAGAAATGTATTTTTTCGTAAATAACTGGACCTTGAGCCAGAGTTGAGAATCTCTGTTTTACAATAACACAAAATTGTCAAACTTGAGGATAGAGAGGAATGCTGGATAGAATATTCAGTGTGTTATTTGGCCAACTCTACACAGCCTGACATGATGGAAGAATGCTGAAATCTCTTCAGCAGATAACTAGTGACTCGTGCAAAAAAAAGAATATTTGCTTACTTACATTTAATTGTATGTTAGGTAGGTACTATTTGCAAGATGGCTGTGTGGCAACTTGTGGCATCTGGAAGGACCTGGAGGCTGGCTTTTTTAAATGAATGTGTGTTTACCATGCAAGAGGTGTTCAGTGCAAGTATACAGTACAGACAACACCCCAAAACATAAATAATCTGGGCAAAGATACCTTAAACTATTTTTGTTTTTATTAAGGATAGGTAGACTTGAGGTTGTGCTGCAGTGCCATCTTGTGGCTTGGAGCATTGCGTGTCCCAATCCTGGTCCTGGAGATCAAACACACCTGAAGCAGCTAACCAAGATCTTCTGAATTACTTGAAAATAACAGACAGGTGTATTTCATTTGGTTGAAGCTAAACTCAGCATATTGGTTATATACTGTGATAATTGGCAACATTGTATAGATTCCTGTGTCATAATAAAGATGTAAAGCCAGCCCTACTCTTATAAAACATGAAATTATATTATGAATGATAAATAGGACAAGAAAGAGGAAAGTTCATATTTTTTAAACAATTAAGCATCAAGCAATTGTTTTAAAATAACCCAAAATGAAGAGGCTTCCAAACCTTATAGAACAACTAAATTGTTTCCATCTGATCCATATGAGTGCACCTTATCGAGCTCTTTATTCAAAATCAGGCATACATGATAAAAAAACAATTCAAAGGCTGGAAAAATATTTATTTAGATTCACCTTACCAAAAACAAGTGACATCTTTATTGAGTTCATTGTTTATTGATGTCCCCTGCTTTGTGAAGTGCAGGTATGTGCTCCCTGAATCGATTGTCTTGTAACAGCTTTACATTTTAAAACAGCGGTATTCCATGAGCCTATAAGCTAAAACCATCAAACGTCGTAACTAAAGTGTGTATATGGATATGGCTTACAGACCAGTTAGACATTACAAAAGTCTGATTCTATTACACTATCAATTCAGAATAAGGCTTATTTTGAGTTTAAAACAAGTATACCGCTGTTTCCTGTTAGCCATAGATTTAGTAATAGGAATCGTTGTACTAAAATTCAGTGAAATAAAACACGGAATGGGGATAGGAATACCAGAAATTCAAAACTGGGGTGAATAGCGAATAATGCACGGAACACTGCATGACAATCGCGTCACAATTTTCATACACACAGTTCAAGCGCATCAGCTATAAAGTAAAAATATGAGTCTGTCAATTCTGCATTTCTACTGCAAGCAAAAAGAAGTGTTCAGCTAGCGCTTCAATAAAATTAACATTCAAGATTCCCTGGAAACCAAATGGGTCGAGAACAAAGCAATAACTCCCAGTGTAGATGTGCCCATAGTGGCACAAGATACATACACAAATATAAACATCTGTTGACTGCAAATAAAAAGATGGAAAGTTAAACATTCTTTCCATATACTTTGAAAAACGTATTTGTTGTTTCTGGTCAATCGTTCTTAGGCTGTTAGTTAAAAAGGAGTTAAAAAAACATACGTTTGACAGAAGAAGGATTAAATGTATACCCTGTGCCAAAAGTCACTGTTTCTGTGTTTGTATAAGCAAGTGGGCAGACAGGTATGCCAGTAAAGTTCCTTTAGCATGATTGGAGGAATGTCCCATTAGCCACTTTTAACACAGTACAGGTCCTTTAATGTCTTCAGCTCTTCAATAAGAGTCTTGTTTTGATTTTCCAGCACAGCCACACGGTTTTCCAAACACTTCACATACTCCTTTTTCTTTCGCCGGCATTCTCTGGCTGCCTCCCTACACAGATTTAAATCGGTCAGATTTAACCAACCAACATCATTTCGCTAAACAAACTAATTCACTAATGTACACCCACCTGTTCTTTGCCAGGCGTATCTCTCTCTTCATTTGTGGGTCATCGCTCTTGCCCTGGGAGCTGATGACGGGTGATGTCATGACAACAGTCTGAGGCAACGATGAGGAAGTGGAGCGAATCTGGTAAGCTTGCATTTCTCCCCCCGCACCTACAACACAACATCACAGCCGGTGTGTCCCACATGTGCTCTAAACCAACAATGTGTGTTGAATGCCACATGTAAAGGTTGTTTGGCCTATACAAACCTTGGAGCACCACCTGGTTGCTGGGCAGTAAAATCTGTTGCCCGTCAGCAGTCTGGGCATACTGTAGTATAGTTGGCTGGCTTGGGTTCGAGTTGGTCATGGTGAGAGTCTGCAGACCCTGCAACCCCTCTGATCCGGTGCTAGCCAGCTGAAGTGAGCCATTGGATGAAATTGCAACTGCAAAGAAGTCAAGTCTATAATTTAGACATTGTAAGAATTAAAAGTGCATGGGTAAATAAACACACATAATTGCTTTTGTTGTCTCCTTCGTGTTGCTTATGAAAGTATTTGCTTCATTTCTGTTTCCAAATATATTAAGGAAGTTACACGTTATTGCTGATGTTTTCATTCCCTTCAAAAACAATGTATATAGTGTGTCTTACTATATTGGCCAGTGCTTGTCTGGTAGATTGGAGTGGGGAGTGAGACGCTGGTTATAGCAGAGGAGGTGCCGCTTTCTTCGTTTTCCTCATTCTGCATTTCCTCAGCCGAGAGATCATTTAGAATCTTCCTGAAGCATTAAAAGAAACAAAGTTTAATGCAGCGCTTATATTCCACATGCTTTATCTGGTGCCATAACCGTATCTTTTTTCTTTTATGAAAGGGTAAGGGCACAACAGTGGAATTCAGGAAGTAAACATCAACGTCTCCACAATGCAGTAATACCTGTAGGATGGGCGGCGAGCTAGGATTTCCCTTGACTTCTGGTTAGATCCACTGTCAGATGACTCTTGAGAATCATCACTGTCAGATCCTTGACCCTAAAAAGAAACATTGAGGAGGAAAACCTGGTGTGTAAATGATTCTGGGATGAAAACAAAGAACAGCATGAAAAACAGAAGTGTTACCTGTGCATGTGCTGGTGGAGACTGGATAACTGATGACTGAGCTGACTGAATCACACCTTGCACCTGGTATTGACCACTGGGCAGCTGGACCACAGCCACTTGAGACCCACCCAGAGACATCTTTACACGACATACGAGGAGGAGGATGATGTTAAAGCAATGAACAAAAGCAATGCCTACTCAAACGTAAAGGCTGGCATTTACAATCACGTATGTGAAACGTGCACATGAATGGCTTTTTTGCAAACACTTAAAGATTTAAAGGACCAATACGCCATAAAAGGTGCTTACGAGCCTATATGAAATGCACACGGCTATACAGTACCTGTGCTATCTGTGATATTTGAGAGGCAGTAATAGTTGTAGGGATGATAGTTTGGGACTCGGAGCCATTGGTGTTATTCTGAACCTCCTCCATTGCCACTGCAATAACACAGAAAAGTATTTAGATCCGTATGTAATGCCACTGTAATGCTATCTATGACATCAATTGTTTTTTATTACAGTTACTCAAAGGTACAAAAAATAGTGGTAGACCGATTTATTGTCACGTCCATTGCTCATTCATCCATTCTGTGTTTCTGTAGCTCAACTGGTGACGCAATGCGTTAGCAGCGCAAAAAGATGAGGGTTCAATACCCAGGAACAAACATACCGATTAAAAATAAAAACAATAGTTTGGTTCGCACTGTAAGTCGCTTTGAATAAAAGCATCTGCCAAATGCAAAATATGTTTTTATACGTGTGAACAGGGAGGCTAACAGTCACGAAACTCAATTTAGTCACGGTTTTCATTTCCCCAGTAACGTTACAGTCAGTGTTCCAAACCTGCTCCACCACACAACGTTGTCCTTTTTACGTTATTGTGTCATTTTGTGTAAAACTCTCAAAAAATGTAGGTAGACCAAAATGAGAAAATTCAACGCTGAAAATATTAAATAATAATGACAACAAATAAAAAACTACGCAAGAAAGAGCTATTTAATCTCAAAACTGCAGAAACAGACACGAGAGCTGCTGTTGTAACGTTAAATCAGTGTGTTGTGGATGGAGCTGCATTGTCTCGTTATTAACAGCACTAAACTAAAACCGGATGCTAAAACGCCCATCAACCACTAACATTCTCCCAAAAAGAAACGATATCGACCTAACTTAGTTTGTTTTATCAAGCCATAATAAAAATGCAGGCTTAATTCACCTGTTGCTCGTTTTTTTGATCACACCAGCTTCTAACAGTGCATTAAAGCAAAGTAATATATGGCTAAGGCAGCTAACTGGCTAAGTAAAATAGATAGATGTTTTTGGAGTTTATTTTATAATTTATATCACGAAATATACCTTATTTAGACGGTTTTTACAACCGCTCTTGCTTACACTACACATAAACATCATCACAAGGAAGGTAGAATGTGTTTTGGGGATTTTGTAAATATTTTGCGAAAGCCCACGTTTAAAAAAGTCCTCTTCCCCCGAGAGATCGTTGCCAAAAGTGCATCTCTAAATAAACCAAACCGTTGCATTAGTATCAACTGCTGCTGTGTGTTACGAAGCCCGTGGGCGACTTTATGCCGCGCTCTGTACAAACTTTCAAGCTAGTGGCACGCAAGTACCCGCGTCAATAGACGTCAGCGATACGGGGAGCCATTAAAACACCTTCCCGTAAGACGAGCACTACAACCGAGCAGACGGGCGCCATGACTCTAGCGAGGGCTCGTCTAAAAGAAAGAGTACAAAAGCAAAGTCTTACCTTTAATCCGTTCAAACTGCTCCTAGAAACAACGATGCGGTGCTTTAAGACGCCAGTATCCAAACTGTACAGTGTAAAGTAAGTTAATTAATAATGCATTTAATAAACCTGGGCGGTTTCCATTGAAAAAATCTAAATGGCTTGAGGGATTTTTTCCTGAAGGCCGCGATAAGCACCGCCCCTCAGAAGGACGTGTTACGTAATCATGTTATACGCGTTGCGATTGGACAATATGGCTATAACACAAAGGAGTCTGGGGACATGAATGAAACTAAGGGATGTTTACACATGTTCAGTTCTTCAAAGTCAAACAAAGAGCATGCTTTTGTAAAAACACAAAACTTGATCAGTGTTGCAAAATAAAAGCCTTTTATTGTTTTTCATGGTTTTTTTTCCATTTAAGTACAAAACAGTAACAGTAACCAATGTACAAAAAGAAACAGATGTGAACCAATAGGGAAATGTTTGCTTGCATAATAATGACTTTCAGTTGTATTCTTGAATGACTAAGAAAACTTGAAATATAACTTAGGAAAAAATGACTTTGACATACTGCTATTAATATCAGAATTAAAAACAGAATAGTAATAGGCATTGTCTAAAGAATGAAGTCATGTTACTGTTGCATTATTCCAGAAGTCTACAAGCAAGTACATTTCCCCCCTAATGGTGTGTGTTTGTGTGTATGCCCGCCAAATACTTGGAAATGTGTCTGCAGTTGGTTGCATAGTGTGTAAATCATTTGGTTCCAACCCTAAGCTGGCATCCAGAATTTCAATAAACAGAACTGATGTTTTACTTCCTGTTTTTTTTATAACTTTAAAAACATAAATTGTAAAATTCTACTTGTAAACGACAACTAAAGTTTCTTTAAAGAACAAAAAAACAAAACATTAAAGTGAATATTTATATATGAATTTCCTTTCTGTCCTGGAAAGCACTATTTCCCTGAAAGTCCCATGTAAAAGTTCATTCACTCACTTGTGCTTTCACATAAACTCAGCTCTGACACCATTACAAGAGCAAAAATAAGAGAAATACATTTCATGACAGTATATTAGTTTGGGGAGAAGGTATTTTGGGAATGATCATGAGGCCAAACAATCTCTTAACTGTGTTCTCACAGTTACAAACTGGCTATCAGTACATAACTGTGAACTACAAACACTGTAAACACACACACACACGCACGCACTCACGCACATACGCACGCACACACACCCCACTTTACAGAATGAGGTTAGTCTAATGTACTGTGATGATCAATTGTGTGAGGCCTTTGAAAATAGTCTTTTCCAAGCCCCGACAGTGCCTGACTTTATCATGCTTACATCATAAAGACTTTACATCACATAAGAGTTCTGTAAAATCTCTGAAACTGAATTCTAAACAGAAATTCATGACAGACAGAGCTGAACACAGACGTCAACCCATCACACATTATCGACCGTAAAAGAACAAAGAGAAATGAAGCAGGCTATTTACAATAAGTCCTAAACCTTAGACCCCCGCTCAGCTAGGGAGGGATGTCAGTGACAGTAGTTAGTATCCTGTTAATCCAAAAATCAAAATACAGCAACTAACATACAGTACAGTAGAATTTATCATCTGTACACAAGCAACTATTTACAATTATTTATGGTTTACAAGACGCTGGAGTCATTCCTGGTAAAAATGTCTATAGTACAGGAGACAGCACCTGTCATTGAAAGATCCTTTAGCGCTGTACTTTTGTACAGTTAGATGTTTACAAGTAGCTTGCTTGTACAGAGGCATGAATTTCTCTCTCTTTTTTTTTTTTGCCATTTAGAGGTTTCAATGGCTTGTCCTGATGTGTAAAAGCACCTTTATATGAGAGCAAAAATAGAGCTATACCTCAGTTTGTTTGGTTTGTGATGAGGTTTATAGTTGGATTCATAATACGAATGTGTTTTTCTTCAATTTCTTACCCTATATGTGGAGGAGTAAGCTTGAGTGATTTGTAAATGCAGCAGGTGAGGTTTACACTGGGCTTTGGAGCCCGACAAAGTGTATCTGTACTTTTTTGTTTTAATTTTTTTGGTGTGCGTTAAGGGGGTCGCACTCCAGACGAGAAGCGCAGCACAGCATTTTTACAAATCAAATCTTCAATCCTCTACGATTCTGGACGCTGTTGTCCTTGCTGTGACGTGGTGCTTCTCATCCGCTGTGCAACCCGCTTTAGTCATATGCTACTCAATAATGCAAGTAAATGTTACATAACAAAGACATAACTGTCTGCTTGTCAGATATTAGTCCACGTTACAGAAAAGATCCACATTTATCTAATAAAGTGCACAAAGCTTAATGAAATATGATTAGTGTTCATTGTTTTTTTTCATGCTGATCTTTTATAGGTTGAGGGAATGGGCTTGTGGATTGGAGAGTTCCAAGCTTTTATCAAATATCTGAATTTACGTAAATATTTTTCAAGTTTTCCTCACTTTGAGTTGTTCACCTATAGACGGATTCAAAGCAACATCAACAAACGTTACTGTGCATGCACGCTTTTGTGGCCCAAACTTAACTTTCCTGCAAATTATTTCTGATAACAAGCAAAAGAAATAACAAATAAATGACATTATCTAGCAAGTTTAAAGTATGTCTAGCCAGTATTATTTTGGGTTGCCAGTAGAAGAACCATTATTTGGCTAAACTTAAATGTGACAAAGTTACACGACCCATTCAACAAATTGTTTATTTAATACAATTATTATACAATAAAATACAAATATAAATTAATATTAAAGGTATAGTTCACCCACAAATACAAATACAGTCACTCATATCATTTACTCACCTTTGAGTTTTTCAAATCTGTTTAAGCTTCTTTGTTCTGATGAACACAGAGAAAGATATTTGGAAGAATGCTTATAACCAAACAGTCCATTGACTACTATAGTAGGGAAAATTACCTTATTTGTTTTGTTCTGTTTAACACAAAATGAGATATTTTGAAGAATGTAAGACAGCAAGTTCTGGGGCACTTTTGACTACCATTGTCATTTCTCCTACTATGGTAGTCAATGGGGTCCAAGAATTGTATACAGGTTTGGACAACTAGAAAGCGAGTAATTCATGACAGATTGTTCATGTTTGGGTGAACTATACCTATACCTTTAAAATAAATAAAATATAACTAGTTTACCGAAAGTTAACTTCGGGCCAGGCGTGTGCGTCCGATGAAACTGTCTATTAGTCTTGACCTTTTTAGTATCATGCTGTATATAAGAGTAACATTGTAGTCGTCTTTTTGAAATCTTTTTCAAATGTCTCCTAATCGCATTGTGGGTAAAATGAAATAATTTAAACTAAAATAAACTAACAACAAATAAGCTAACAAATAGTGTAAAAGCTGGCTGTGTACATTTCTAAACAACAACCTGCTGAAAATAGATAGCAATTCAGTGTTGGCCATTATGTTTTCAAGTACAAGCCAAACTGTACATCTTTACAAAGTAAATAAAACCTCACAGCCTAGTAGATGCAGGATAAAAACGTATATCCAGAATAGCTCAAAATCTCAAAGAAACATTGAAGCCAGTAGTAAGATTTAACACTAAACACATTGGAATGTGGGTTTACTTTGAGCTATTCAGATCTGCATCCATATGTCAGGTGCGACTGCAGTCCCTGTGGCAAAATCCATTAGCAATTTCTCGTGTTCACTGAAAGGTTTGTGGCTTGAGTCCAGTCAGGGATAAGGCGGCCCTTCTGAAGGGTGGGGGTCTAGTGGTGTAGTGTTTAACCTGGGTAAGGGCATTCTTTTATCTAGAGCATTACAGAGATGTCTTACTACCACACTGCCCTTGAGCAAGGCACTTAACACCAGGTTTTTATTTCTCCATTTGCATGAGGACTGTCTCGGCAGCGAGAATACCGTATGCTGCTATGGATAGAAGCGTCTGCTAAATGACCACAATTGAGCATCAATTTCAACGCCATCCCTAAAATATTATCCTTAACAGCCCTGTAACACTCAGCACCATGGGTAAGCTGTTGAGTTGCCAACTAACTCTATTTAGAATCAATAAAAACGTACAAACTGAAGCTATACACTTATTTTTAAGCACCGGCCAGAGCTAAAATAGGCGTGTTTCAAAAGAACCAAAAAGCTGTGACGTAAGTGATTCAAGTACGTTTGAATCTTGTTCTGCTGGACTGCGTATATGGCATTTTGGGGACAGTTTAGGGAGGGCAGTGGTTCTGGGGGAAAAGGAAGTCAGCAAAAAGGATCCCTCTTCCGAAACATATTCCTCCTCATCTCACATATTTCGCATCACCTTGCCCCTAAACAAACAGGGCTAAGTCTGTTGATATTGTATACGAGTCCAGGCTCCATTGCACATCTCTGGTAGGCCCTTGGCTTGCCCATAGCCTGACTCACATGTTGTATGCTACGTATATGGGGTCCAACTGATCTGCCAGGAAGGAGTCTCTCAAGTGCATTCTCTGCTTCTCTCCTCTGGAGTTTATAGGGATGACGCCTGGGTCAACAATAACCACCACACCCACGATTAGATGGTGCTCCTCTAATACAACATTGGTTACCAGTGGAACCAGGTCTAATGCATCCTGCTCTGAACCACAGAGTTCAGCCACCACCACCAGCAGATTTGTCCAGGTGAAAACGGCACTAAAGAGAAAGAAAGAGGGGTAGTGTGATTGCAAAATAATTATACAAATGACTGACAATGACTTTATATAGTTTTTTATGAAGACAGACCCCTATTCTACAACTAAATGTACACAGACTACATCTACTTTCCAAATTTCCTCAAAAGGGACAAACTAAAGCTAAGGGCACACACACACACACACACAGATTTTACCTCTCGCCGATGCTGCGGTGTGCACGTGACACACTGGTCTCGATGTCGATTGGATGATATCGCAAACCTCTCAATTCCAAAGTCTCATCCAGAGACCCCACGACAAACAGGGCGTCATGACGATCTAAACCAATACAAGAATAAGTGTTACAGGTATGAATATTAGGCACAACCTACAAGGACACTCATCTAGTTTGCCATAACAATACATATCATACTGTTTATGATAAGAATCTATAGGTGTGACCCAAATTGCATACGTTTTGTAGCATGAATAGCTTTAGTAGTGTGTTCACATAAAAAAAATGAATGCCCTTATTAAAACAAATCGGTCTTTCTGTCTACTGGTTATTGAGGTCATGTTGGTAAAAACAGGAAACACCAATATCAAAAGGGTCACATGACACGATTTCATGTTTTCCTGTATCTTTGGTGTGTTACAAGTTGTTAATTAGACACGTAAAATTGTCAAATTTAAAGTCTCAAAGCAAAAGATATGTTCTATTTAAAAGCAGAGGCTCATCCAGACCATAGAATAAAACTTAGATTTGACAATCATTTTTATGACAATACTGCCCTTTCAAAATTCATATACTAAATGGTAGTGTACATAGTGGATTATGTAAGTACATAGTATATAGTATTTGGGACACAATATCTTCATGCACCAGTCTTCCTGTCTCTTACCTCCACTGGAGTCGGTGAGTTCAGTTCTCTTGACAAAACCCAGATATCCAGTTCTGGCCCAGAGTGTTTGTGGATCTCCAAAGCTCAGTTTAGTGTTAAAGTGATCAGCTTGAAGATTTTCCTCTCCATATATAGTGTAGTACCCTGTTGCAGTGTGAGGACTGTTCACCCAAATCTGGGAACAAGAGGGAGTGAGTAAAAGCCAAATCAGCACATGTACATTTGGTTCGGAATCACTGTACTACAGCAGAAAATTTTGGAAAATACATTCTTCAATCTATTAACATTATAATTGAAACACAAGCACCTCTCCTAGATGAGAATCCCCCAGAGGTCCCCTGGTTTCTGGATTGACTATGATCACCCGTACACCAGGAAGAATCTAAAGAGAAGCAAATAAAACTTTATTACTATTTTTAATGTCACAATGATTTACAATTGCACCTGATCGGTTACTTACTGTTCCAGACTCCATGAGAGGAAGAGACTGCGGTGCTCCTCGCTCCACTAACCTCACCCTAAAAGACAGAAACACTGTCATCAATGTTATGTGTTGAAAAGAGTCACTCTGAAAATGTTTTAGTTCTTTTTACTCCGATTGATATGCTGATAATATTTTTATATAAATTTAATATACAGTGGCAAGAAAAAGTATGTGAATCTTTTGGAATTTCATGGTTTTCTGAATAAATTTGTCATAAAATGTGATCTGATCTTCATCTAAGTCAAGGGTATTGACAAACATAATGTGTCTAAAAATAATAACACAAACAAATTCTGATCTTTCATGTCTTTATTGAGAACAAAAAAAAACAACCTCATAAGGCTTGTGGAAACAGTATGTGAACTCTTGAGTTAATGACCTCAAAAACCAAATTGGAGTCAGGTTTTAGCACACCTGGAGTCTAGGTAAGATAATACGTTTGGAGGTGTGGACTACAGCTACTTTGACTAATAAAAACCCCTCAAACTTTTTAAGTTTGCTCTGCACAAGAAGAACATGCTTATTTTGAGCCATGCCTTGCCAAAAAGAGCTTTCAGAGGCCCGACGATCAAGAATTGTTGATTTACATAAAGCTGGAAAGAGTTAAAAAGTTATTTCAAAGAAATTCACCTGTCTACAGTTAGTCAAACAATCTACAAATGGAGACACTTTGGGATTGTTGCTACTCTACCAAGAAGTGGGCGCCGAGTCAAAATGACACCAAGAGCACAACGAAGATTCATCAATGAGGTAAAGAAACAACCCCGAATGACAACCAAAGATTTGAAGGCATCATTGGAACCATTGGGGGCAGTTGTGGCCTAATGGTTAGAGAGTCGGACTCGTAACCAGAAGGTTGCCGGTTCGATTCTCAGTACCGGCAGGTAACAACTGATGTGTCCTTGAGCAAGGCACCTTACCCCCGTTTGCTCCCCGGGCGCTGCAGTGATAGCTGCCCACTGCCCCGGTGTTTGTGTGTTCACGACTTGAAGTGTGTGTGTTCACTATTCACTGGTTGGGTTAAATGCAGAGGTCACATTTCGGGTATGGGTCACCATATCTGACAAAAACAGGTCACTAAATTGTCAACCAATTATTAATTCTAAGGGTTCACTTACTTTTTCCACTGCCATGTTGAATGTGTGTGTTCAATAAAGACATGAAAGATCAGAATTTTTTGTGTTATTATTTTTAGACACATTATGTTTGTCAATACCCTGGACTTAGATATAGATCAGATCACATTTTATGCCAAATTTATTCAGAAAACCATGAAATTCCAAAAGGTTCACATACTTTTTTTGCCACTATATATAATATTAAATATACACAGGAAGCACTGTTCTTTCTGGAAGGGTCTTTATCCTACCTGTCATGTCGAAGGGACTTCATGTCCACATATACAGTTGAGGGGTCTGGTCCAGTGGTACCCTGCAAGACCCCACAAACAAACAGATCAGGTGCACATCTAGTGACTTACACACATACGGTTTTATAAATTGTACTTAAACCGCATGATTCAGATAATCTACCTGTAGGCAGATGGCTAGGTTGACTCGCGACCCAAAAGCGGTGCTGACAGCCCGTGTGGAGAGTCCAATGTCTTTAAAGAGTTTGGAGAAGGAGTGTGTGAGAGCTAAACGTGGACGCTCCTCAGCGATCACCACACAGCTCCTCACACATGACAGATTCACACCACGAGCCTGCAGTCAAACAAATTCAAGAAAAGCATGTCAAGAATATAGGAGCTATGCACAGTAAAGTGTAACAATCGGAGTAGATCTGTCTGGAAATAGTGCCTCTTGTGGTCATTTTTGGAATAGTGAACCAAGGCTTTAAGTAGATTTTTTTATAACTTTTGACCAGTTTGTGGCGTTGTAAGCAAATTTATGTGGTTTTCTCAGGGTTGTGATAGAAAGTTCCATGTTGAAACAAAAACTGTTGCTAAGAAATATCAAAACTGTACATTTTAACACAAAATATCAAATCAGGTCATGTCCTACAGTACATGCAAAAAATATGTTTTTATAACTTTTGACAGCTATGTTTCAAGATTTATCTCACCCAAATGAGCAGAAATCCTAACCTTACCTAAACATATATATATCATGTGATAAAGTTAGGACACCCTATTGAATTTTATGGTTTTTCATATCAGGACATAATAAAAAAGTCTTCACATCATTCTGGAGGAATTTTGGCCCACTCTTCTTTAGTGCTTCAGTTCAGGTTTGTGGGCATTTACCTACGCACAGCTCGATGAGCATCTCCCTTTTGATCTTGTCTGTCTAAAGGACATTGTTCCAGAGGTCTTATAGTTTGTTCAGCTGCAAGTTTGCAAACCTTAGCTGTAGCTGTGAGGTTTGAGGTGTAGTTATTGTTTGCAATTTCTCTGAGCACTGCACGTTCTGACCTTTTGAATTTTAAGGGATGTCCACTCCTGGGAAGATTAACAGCTGTCTTGAATGTCCACTTGTAAATAATCTTCCTCGCTGTAGAACGATGGACCTCACATTGTTTGGAAATGTCCGTATTATGCTTCCAAGTTTTATGGCAGCAACAATTGCTTGTCCAAATTCATTGAAAAACCTGCTTGGCATTGTGTTGACACACCTGAATGCTCCAGACCAGCAAACTGCCCAAATTTCTGCTTTTATAGAGATGCTCACACTTGTTTATGATCAGTCAATCAAAATCATTTGATTAGCAGTGCATAACCACAACTTACCCTCTAAATTCATATGGAAGCGATAAGGGTGTCCTTACTTTGTCACCCATGACTTTTCCATTTTGGAAAAAAAAAGACACGGTGTAATATGTCACGTGTTGTTGTTCATCTGTGGTTAAATTTACCTAATTTTAAAGGCCTGCCATGAACCAGATGATTTTTTATTATATCCTGATACAGAAACCCAGAAAATTCAATAGTTTTTCCGTACTTTTTTACATGACTGTGTCTATATTTTCACACCCGTATATTTGCATACTTATAACAGCCATTATTAATAAACATAATCATAAAAATAATCATAAACTCTATAAACATTATTTATGATTTTATAACTAAATTTAGGATATTTAACACAAAATGAACTATGGAAATGATGTTGTGACAAATCATATTCTTGCTGATATTTTTTAGATAGATTGCGCCTGTGTTAGATATTTGTTTTTTAATGTGCGCCTTGTTTGTAAATTTCCACTCCCATCAGCGCTTTTCTGAAACTGCGCGCTTACGCTATTTTGCCCCGTTTAGTAAATCTGGCCCTTAATATGTTAATGTTAATATGTTTGAACAATTATATTTTGGGCTACAAAAACAATTTACCATTCTATCATACAAATGATTTTAAGATGATGAGAAAGATTTTAGTAAAGTAACTCTAAACTGTATAAGTGAGTGTACCTTCAGCATCTCTGTCTGTCCACCCAGGCCTTTGGTGCAGAGCTCCATCACAGAATAAGAGCAGAATGTGTCTCTAATACGATACTGACTCAACGTGCTCAGCCACAGGGCCAGTGAGCTCTCCAGCTCCATAGGAGGAATCAGGATGGACTGGTGACCCGAGTACACACTGCACAACACAAGCACACAGTAACTTTAACACATTATATCTTCATATCTACTCAAATCACGAGATGCGTGAAAAACATGAACAAAGCCGTGAGTCACTTTTATGTTAGCATGAGTCATTTGTACGTGACTGCGTGCGTGTATCCATCTGTTACCTCGCAAGACACCAGAGAACAAACCCAAGTCCACAGTACGGGTCGAGGCAGATGGCGATCTGGCGCGAGGAGTAGAGCTCGCACTGCAGCTTTATAGAGCGACACAGAACGCTCACCGCCGCGTGAGAGATCTGATAAACAGCCAATCAGAGAGGAGTCTTGAATGCACAGTAAAACCGACAGTTCGCCAAAATTTTATGAACATTATAATACACAGCCAATGCAATGTGATCATGATAAAAGGTTAAAACACATCTATTGAAACCCTGTGTCAAAATTCATCAGTCTCACCTTAACCCCTGTCAGCATGCCTGTAGTCGAAACGCTAAAGTCCAGGTAGGCGATCATCTCGGCATTGGGTGGTTTGTAAATTGTGGGTGGTCGTTTGCGAGGCAAGTCATCTGGGAAAAAAATATAATTAGTTTTTAATTTGAACTTAATCTTAAGCCTTTAGTTAGTTAAACCTGCAAGATGTAACGTTTTTTGGTTAAAAATAAACAAAAATCTGTTATAGTGCAAATACATCAAAATTTTTATGATGAATATATGTGCTATATTAGAGCTTCAAAACAACCTCAATGCCACTACAAAGCTAGGAAGAACCAGGATATTTCTCAAAAATACTCAAATTGTATCAGGCTGGAAATTGCATGTCATATTAACCTAGGATGGCATGAAGGTAAGTAAATAAAATTTCAGTTTTGGGTGAAATATTCCTTTCATTTCATGTTTTAAACAGCAATGGCAATATAGAGGCCAAAGAGTGATTTGCTATTGGCTATTGTTACTCAGAGGTAAGTGCTATCATGAGGAAAACATGGACAAAATCCATAATATGTCACTGATATTTTTGGTTTTCATTTGAAATCTTCATATACAACACACAGATAACAAAGTAACTGAGCATGTGTGAATGAGTATGTGTTACCTGTGTCTATTATGATGGGCCATGTTTTTATGTTGACAGCGGCTGCTGCTTCTTTAGATCTGAGAATCCTTGTTAAAACCTGAGTAGTGAGAATGCAGGCAGCCTTACTGACCTGAAAGTGAACAAAGAAGCTGCAATGTTAGGAGTGTCATTGCCCTAACAAAGTTAGGTTACAAGCAAAAATACACGAACACACATAAACAAAAAGATGTTTAACAAATCGGCAAACGTGCATGTGACTTACGTCGATGATCATGCGGACAGTGGGCAGAGTGGCAGAAAGGTTCTGCGGGTGCGGAGGCCTTACGGTGACGGGAATACAGCCGGCATACAAACAGCCATAAAATGCTGCGATCAGATCTATACCTGCACACAGAGAATTCATATGTGATGTGTTTGCCTGTGAGTTTCTGAAAACACCTTTTATATCATGACTTTATTCGTTTTTACAATTCAGTAATGTACCATACAGTAGCTGAAAAAAAAAAAAAAAACACACAATACAGTAAGATATAGTCTGAACCGGTCTAGTCTAGTGCATTTGCGTGTGCATCTACACACTAAGACATCTTGTGTGTTACCTGGTGGATACAGAAGCACCACATTCTCTCCAATGTTAATCCCACTTCTCTCCATGAGAGCAGCAGCAATCTTCTCGGCTCTTTTATGAAGCTGAACACATGTAGCTGTGCACACAGCCACTCCCTACAGAGAGAGAATAAAAAAGAGAAGCTTACAGATGATACATACATAGCAGATTACCTGCCAACAAATCGCAGCTGGTCATTGTGGGTTTGTAAAGTGTCTAAATGTTTTACTGACATACCTTTGCATTTAACAGCACAAAGAGTGTGTGGTCAGGGTCTGTTTGTGCTCTCCACTGTAAAGCTTCTGCAAGAAACTGATGCTGAGAAATAAAGAATCATCATGAGATCACTGCATTAATATTAACAAGTTGTTACAATGAAAAAAGAATTGTATACTATTTAAATCTGACTGTGTAATGTCAAAAGGCACAAGAAGATGGGTTATTGTGTGCCGATGGCCTCTGCGCTTACCATCATCGTAGGCCACATGCACAGCTGCATCCCCACGCAAGCATTAAAATACCACAAAATGCATTTCAAACAGACAGCTCGACAATAAACTGACTGCATTCTTTTTTTATGCATGTCTCACCATTAAATGTTGCAACATCTGATCTTACCTTCCTGACCAGGTCTTGGTCCTCAATCAGTCCTAGATCTCGGCCCGCAGCCTGTGCAATTCTTTTTCCAGCTACCAAATTGCCCACCATGATGGACGCAGGACCGACGCCGACTATATACACATTTCAGTTTGAGAGGGAAATCACATATGCACATACATTTTGGTTAACATTGGGGATTCTCAGATACACACCTGGTTGTTTCTGACGTGGTTTGGGCATATTGGTGACACAGGTGTGGGGGCACATGAGAATGTTGCAGGGGTGCAGCGCCCCCTCCAGGAAGAGTTGCTTAGTGTCTGAGATGTGAATGCCCCCTAGGGGAGTTTTGGGTAGAGTGTTGGCGGGGACCAGAGCGAGGCAATACAGTCCCACCTGATGAATACTGTCAATTGCCTAAAGTCAAGAAACAGTACAATTACAAACAAATGAAATGATCGAATCTTGAATTCTCTGTGGAAAATGTTCTAGTTGTGACAATAATATACCTCTATCAGAGGTAAACCGTACTTAAGTATGTTTACATTTCAAGGATGTATGCTTGCATTTTCAAGCATCTGTACTTTATTGGTGTTTTACTTCACTACATTATAAAGCATATATCACACTTTTACACCACAGAAATCTTGTACTTCCTTAACTGTATTTTACTTAAGTAAAAGTAAGAAAGTATTCGATTTTTTTTTTTTTTTTTTTTTTTTTTTTTTTTTTAAGTATTATAGGTAAAAAAACAACACGTAAAATGTATTTATGAAATGTAGTAAAGTAAAAAGTATAATATATGCTAGTGAAGTAAATTTTTTCCCAAAAACACTGAAAGTACAGATACTTGTAAATTGTACTCGAGTAGAGTAAAAATACTTTATTACTGTCCACCTCCTGCTTTGGATGTAATGTTGTTAGTGTGTTGTGTTGTTTATTTTTTGGCCTCAAAGTCACTGATATTCTGGTCGTGAAATATAGTAAAAATATATTATTGTTTGGTAGTTTAAAAATAAACCTCTGGAATGTTTCAACATGTTTTGCATATTTACTTAAATAAAGTCTGATTTCTCATAGTTAACACAGTCAGTATAATCTGCATTTTCTGGCAAGGTGCACAAATGATGGATTACCAAATTTTTGGAGGTTTATCTAAACTAGGGCTGCATAATATTAAAGAAAAATGTTATGTGATAACTTGCTAAATAATGTGATAAGCATGTTTTAAAAATGTAATTAAATTACCTAAAAATATATTAATAAAAACTGAACCAACATGTTTCATAAAGCATCATTACTTCTGAAAGTAAACAAACATGTTTTACTGCTGGAATACATAGAAACATAATATGCACATCTGCAATATATGTCAATATGTTTTCAATATTTTGTGCAGGCCTAAGAAACAAATGTT
The DNA here is from genome assembly GCA_026939265.1 of Oreonectes daqikongensis. Lineage (NCBI taxonomy): Eukaryota > Metazoa > Chordata > Actinopteri > Cypriniformes > Nemacheilidae > Oreonectes > Oreonectes daqikongensis. Next base: position 8,645,205 of record JAOTQM010000022.1, read on the forward strand.
GTGAATGCAAGCCAAAAAGTGAATAGTATTATAGTGATTGTTTTAAATGGTGTACCTGCAGGACCCGACTCATCCACTGAAAACTATCCTCTTCGCTGGCATCAGGTCTCTGCTCTGCTACAATTACAATCCTCTCATCGAAGAACACAGTCACAGAAAACACAGCGATCCTACAAAACACACACTTCAGATTTTAAATCTACTCTCATTAAAACAAACAAATCCATAATTCATTACACAAAAATGACATTAAAGGGATAGTTCACCCAAAAATTCAAATCTACTGTTTATTTACTCACCCCCAGGCCATCCGTGACATAGGTGACATTTTGACTTGAGTAGAACAGTAAAGAAGATTTTTTGGTATCTTTTTTTACCAAAAAATCTTCTTCACTGTTCTACTCAAGTCAAAATGTCACCTACGTCACGAATGGCCTGGGGGTGAGTAAATAAACAGCAAATTTAAATTTTTGGGTGAACTATCCCTTTAAAACAAATTGTCAACACACCCTGTGTCAAAATGGACTGCTTTAAAATCTAGTGGGCTGATTAGACAGCATTTTTGGACATCAAAAGCATGTTTGAATGCTTGTATGCATAATTCTGTGAAGATGGGCAACTTGTTAGGATTTGAAACTTAGCCGTAAAATAAAAGTGCTACATTGATCTTTGTAGTAGAAAGTTGTACATGTACAGGTTGTACATACAAATACCCTCACCTGCCTCTGTACACGGTCTTAACTGGTTCCACAGCAAGCGCCGTCGCTACTAGATCATCAGCATTGTGGCGACGACCGCTGACCATCAGCAAGCCCTCATTCTTACCCACCACAAATATCAGACTCCCCTAAACAAAGAAGATGAAGGAAAAATAAGAACACATATTGCAAACTTAAGTTATGGCAGCACTGACTAAAACTGTACAATGTGCACCTGACTTTATTTTCCACTTACCGGTCCAACAAACCCCAGTAACCCGGATCGCACAAATGGGATTTCACCAATAGGGGCACCACTAGCGTTCACTGGAATCACCTGTAGCGTAAAACAATGCATCAATTACCAGCAATTGTTGTCTGTGTAATTTAGCACAAAGTTACATCGCAATGTTGCCACTGATGCTTTACCTCAAAGTTGTTTTTGGTAACCCCAGGCAGACCGTAGTACATGGTTCCGCCGGCACGAGAGTTCACAACAATCTCTCCAATCTCATCCGTCTTACACAGCATGGGCGGGCCATCCGGTCTCACAATGCACATCAATGCTAACACACAATAGACACAGACTTTATGAATGCACACATGACCACAGACTTTTGTCTAAAAAAATAACATCATACAAGTACAAAGAAGACTGCAGTGGTACAATACTTACAGTAGCACAAACACATATTCATACGCTGTGGTATTAACCTAGACTTTATAGAATTATAATGGTATTTTCATTGTGTATGTTTAAAAAAAATAAGGTTCTGGTAATGCAAATGGTTTGATGTAAAATAAACTCTACATAATATTGAAGATTCTTCATTGTTTTATGACTAGGATGGAGGAATGTCAGACTGCACACACAACACACCTCCAGGCATGACATGTCCCACGTCCTGTACAGTAAGAGCAGAGTTTTTGTCTTCAGTGTTGACCCTGATGACTCCATGACTCAGTCCAGTCATTGATAGAATGGCTCTCGCTGGAAGTGGAGCACCAGGAACCCCAGGCCTAAGGAAATGTATATCAAATATTTCTGATTTGTAGATTTGGGATAAAACACTTAAGCTGCATTATATCCTGTGAAAAGACCAAACTGGCAACATTTTTGTTTAAAATAATATTTCTCAAAAACACGACAACATAAACAAACGTTACTGCGCACGCACACTTTTGCGTATACATCTGAAAAAAAGTCCCTGCAGATTATTTCTGATAACAAGCAAAAGAAATAACACGTAAATTACATTAGCTATATCAAGTATGTCTAGCCAGAATTATATGTCCGATGAAACGTCTATAAATGTGTGTGTATTAGGAGGTCGCACAGTCCAGTTCCAGTAACAAAAACTACACATAAAAACATCAAACAAAATGAAAATGCTTTAAAAAAAAATTACCTGCGTATGGCAACTGTCATGGCCTCAGGTGATGTAGCACACGGGCAGATGACCTCCGGCTTCAGGCCATGAGCCTGAAACACGTTCAAAAACGCGTCACATGATGAAACTGACCCTACATTCAGAAACAGATGGAAACAAAAAGAACAGCAAAAAGTCAAATGAATGTAGAAATGGCAGCATAAATTGCTTGCAAATAAACAGCATCTCCCATTATTTGTTGCAGAAGGGTCGTGAGAGTAACTCACATGGATTGGCTCCGTCTGCAACAACCAGCATGCGTAGGGAGGCCAGACTGGTTTCTCTCTGATCTCTGTGTGCCATCATCGCCCAGTGCAGATCACGGCACTTCACCAGGGCCACCCGCGCTAAAGGAGTACATACGTTTGTCAGACCAAATGGACAAATAAATCTTTTTAGTCACGCATCCATGTGTGCTTTACCTTTGTGTATGTGAACCCGTTGAACCCAGGACAGTGGACAGGCCTTCATTACTGCATATGGAACACTGATGGTGTGGATTCTGTTCATTACACTCTGGAACATACACACAACACAGATGTTTTTGCATAAAGAAAACAAAAGACTGTTTAGTAGCAGTAAGATTTACATTGTTTTTATGACAATGAACCAGGAGGCCATTCTAAATTACTGTAATTCCCATTATAATTACTGTAATGTAAGACACATTCATGCCACAAAAACATGTGGAAAACTGAATACGCTTTAATTTGTTTTTGGAATGAAATATTTGGGATAAATTATACATATTTCTTTGCAAGCCAGACAAAGCTTCAGTCAAACCATTTTAAAACTGCAATCCGTAACTTTTTTCCGTAACTTGGTAGGTTTATAGTAATAATTTATAATTTAAGCTTTCAGGTAGGATTTCAGGATGTATCATTTGACTTCCAATTACATAAAGCAACCTGCAAGTTTATGTTTCGATATAGATGTTGATATAGAGGCAAAAGTTATGAATTTCAGGTCCATAAAAAGGTAACAGTTATTATGTCTGAATTATGTCTGTAGTGAAAACTCTGATCTACAGACATTTGACACTCACCGTAAGAACTCCATGCCACAAACCCATGTCCTTCTTAAAGTCCAAAACATTCACCAGCGTCTCACCTGCATGCAAACGTATGTAGTTACATCTCTGACTGTGTAGTGCATAAAGCTGCATCGCTGGTTATTTGATTTAGTGTAGCTGCAATAAAATGATGGTGTTTCCATAGCAACAGAACCACTCACCCTCACAGTAGTTACAGGCCTGAGTAAGTGCCTGGCAATGTGTTAACATGGCCACCTTTGAAACTGCAACACCCATCACTGTGCCTTCCTTACTGGCCTTATACTGCAGTAGAGAAATGCAACAGACATGCACACACATACACAACAGTTAAAGACCAAACTTTTGAAGATCTCAAAACAAGTCTTACAAAGTTGCAATAAAATGCGTGCAATATTATGTTTGTTTACTGTTACAATACAGTAACACATGATTTCACCTCTATGTATGATGTGTCTGTGTTGGCTGTCGGGATATGGGGCTGCCAGTCTTTCGACGGCTTGGTGAGGTATTTGGAGTCCGTTACCACCCACTTTAACCTGGGCCAGCCTATCAAAAAGATCCATTAGATCCATCATTCCTGCACACTTTTGAAATGTGATGGATCATTACAGTGTGTCAAGACTCTCACCTTTAAATTGCAATATTTCTCCAGTGGGGGTTTTTGGTAAACCCTTCAGACAGATCTCACTGGTCAGAGCCAGGCCCACCCCACAGCTTCCTAATAAAAAGCCAACCTGACTGCTCCCTGCGTCCTGTAATCACACACAAAAACAATGGAACCATAGTGTGAACTGATATCACGCTATTTCCATTGAAAGCTATGTAGAGCGCTCTCTAATGTGTACCTTTCGTGATAGCGGTACTTCAATGGGCACGGGAATGACTTCAGCCAACAAACAGCCATAAAACGCAACCCAAAACATGCCAGGGTCACTGTTAGGATAGACCAGCGCCACCTAGGTGCACATCAACACATGTAAATAATTAAAAAGAAACAGAAGAATTTTTTGGAAGATATTTTGAAGAATGTTGGTAACAGAAAAACATTGGTCCCCATTGCCACCAATGGTTTTAAGTTACTAACATTCATCAAAATGTATTCTTTTATGTTTTGCAGAAAAAAGAAAGTCATACAGGTCTTAAATATCAAGAGGTTAAGTAAATTATGAAAGAATTAACATTTTTGGGGGGAACTATTCCTTTAATGTTACATGTTACAATGTTAAAAACACACAAAAATTGGAGTATTGCCAATTTTTTTAACTGAAATTTCAGGTTTGGTCTGTCCTAAAATTTAAAAAATGCACTTGTTCTTACCCGATCTCCTGGTTTGAGGATCTGCTCATTTTTGGTACCCAGTTTGTTGAGGAGAGTGTAGGCCAGCTTTACACTACGACTCCACAGTTTCCCTGCCAACCACGCACCATTCAGTGAGTTATTACCCTGTCAACCAATCCCAACACTCGGTCTAGTATCTTGTAGGTGATGCGACTCAGTCTTACCATATGTAAGTGTATAGAGCGGTTTCCCAGTGATGTCAAGAGCTGTGAGGGCAGGACTTTTGCCCTGCGTGGCACCCCATCGAGCTAATGCCGCTTGAAGGGCAGGAGGCCAATTACTGACAACACCCAAAGGCTCCCCCTTTACAGGGATAATCTGCCGACCTTCTGGTTTAGGAGTGTTAGGATCTGCCCGAGGAACTGAGGAGATTTAAAGAGACCGCTCACTTAAAAATAAAACATGGCCTGTTCACACACATTTATCCCATTTAAGACAGAAACGTGTTAATCCACATTATTGTTCTTTTTCTTTTTTTATAAAAAAAAAATGATATTCACTGATTTCATCATTTGTACCTTCCACAATCTCCTCTTGGTCATCCATAAAGAACTCGCTAAGTGGAGGCCGCTTGGGTCGTTTCAGTGTGTTAAGCAGCTGCTGGATCTTCGTGGAGACACGACTGGACACTGGGACACCTACATCAGGATCAGGGTCAGGCAGGGCGGGATGAGACAGACGAGCAAACACGCACACATACACACTCTCAACTCACCTGAGTATCTGCAAATTATAACTAGAGCTCACAGTGGCCCCAAAAAGTATTTTGAAACTTAAGCGCTCTATATTTATAAGAATATCATTGCATAAGATAACAAAAAATGAAATAAAGTGGAAACAAATGATGGTAGATTTTTTTCTTAGAACTGTCACTTCTCGTAGCCTTTTTGCAATTCGTTTTTACAAATACGTTTTTAGCATATCATATTTCTACTAGGGCTGTCAAACAATTAATCGCGATTAATCGCATACAGAATAAAAGTTTGTGTTTACATAATATATGTCTGTGTACTGTGCATATTAGTTTTGTATTTATAAAAACAAACCCATACATGTATATATTTAAGAAAAATATACAATTTATAATCATTTAAATATAATTTCAATTATTGGTAAATATAAATAAATACATCTAAATATTTCCTAAATGTATACAGGCCTACATATATGTGTTTGTGTTCATAAACACAAAATGAATATGCACAGTAAACAGACATCTATTATGTAAACACAAACTTTTATTCAGCCCTAATTTCTACACATCTACACATCTGTGGAAGTCTGACATTTAAAAAGTGTCCAAATACTATTTGTATTTAAATATAATTTTTTTGTGAAACTCTTTTTATCAAAAACAAACCTAATTTCACAACATGTTTTGCTAAACAAAAGTATGCCCATTCTTTAACATTATTGCCAGTTGGTTTAATATCTTGGTTATTGTGGTTAAGGTTAAGTAAGGCATAATGTACAGGCAGCAGGTTATTACAGAATAAGCCCAGACAGTGTGATCAGGACACGACGTGAAGTCTTGTATCACACTGAAGGGGCTTATTCTGCCATAACAGCCCCCTGCCTAGTGTACATTATCCCGCTTATTACACTGCTATACTTGCTGAGTAGTGTGAAAAATAGTCTGATACCGATTATTTGCCAATATATTGATGCATCTCTAATGGAATGTCATTTATAACCACTTTATTCAATTTTAGCTTAGGTCCAAATACCTTTTTGTGGCCAGTGTGTTTATATATATATATATATATATATACTTATATATACTTATATATACAGTATATCTCACAGTGGTATTTTTAAGTCCTGTCCAAAAATATCATATATAACATGTTTTAGATACCAAATAAAACCCAGAGTAATGTATGTGATTATCTTCGAACTTAAGATATTCTCTTCATCATAAAACATCAAATACATGACAGCTATTAACTTTCTTACATAATTTTTTTTTTAAATGCTCAGGAATGTGTAAAAACCACATGTGAGCAGAGATGATGGATAAGTGATTTTAGTATTTTATATAATTTTTCTAAGGATGTGTTAGTTTGACTTTGGCTACGTAACACACACACAGTATACAAACACAAACACAGGTTCAAATTGTACAGTAACTACAAGGCATTTGCGAGACTAATCATCACCTCTGCCTACTCTTCTCACTGACAGAGAAAAGCAACATGACACAAGTGGATAAAAAACAGAAAAGGAAAAAGAAACAGGATGCAGTTAATGAAGCGATCAAGCATAGCATTCATAAAGACTCATTGAATCGTCTTTATTAAGATGTAAACACAAATTTGTGAGAAGCATGACAGAAAGTTATGAGGAGCACTCACAGTCTGACATACATTTTAACATGTATGTGCATCTAATGTAGGACGCAAACATGTTTTAAATCTGTATGTATGTTTTGTTTCTACTTGTCTGAACAAGTCAACACACACACTCAGTACCGTCTGCGGTCTCCATCATGCTGGACCGGCTCTGTCCTCGACTCATTCCTCGCACCACAGCATTGGTAGGGAGATCCACACGAGAGCCTCTGGCCTGAGCTTGGGATGGCACATCAGGTGGCCCGACTCCTCCTCCTGGGTCTGACCCGAAATAACACACATTACTCGCTTAAATTTAACAATGTCTTCTGAGTCTGTGTAAAACTGTGCCTATTCAGCCAACCTCAATTCTTTAGGCTAAAAAAAAATCGAATTATTATACAGCTTTTTGAAATACTTGATTCTGATTGGTCAACTTTGGCTATATATATTTAAATACTTCTGTATAGAGTGTAGAGTATATTTCACACCTGTCCCAGGCAACTTATTTCATGAATATCTGTGCTTGTTTAATGTCATTTTTTTGCATTCTCTTTCGTCTATCTTGAAAAAATTATATTAATATTTATTATTCCAATTTTTTGTTCCTTTTTTTAATAAACCTCCATGTAACAAATAAAAATCAGTCTAATCCAATCCCAATGGATAAAATAAAACCCCACCCTGTATTATTATTTGCTGAATAGTCTAAAAAAAACTACAATATAGAAGTTAAAAGTATGACCCTTACAAAATACAGTGTAAATAGTGTCTACAATTGTGCAAATGTAACTTCTCATTGTCTTTAAATAACTGTCAATTAACGGAAACCCCGCTACACTAAGAGCAACATTGTCTACAGTTACTGTTAACATCTCTTGACATTTTACACACACTCAGGGTAAGTCATGTGCAGGAAGAACACACCCCCTTAATAAATACAGACTGGAATCAAGTGTATATTAAAGCATAATACAAGATCAGTCCTGAAGCGCACAGTAAACTTAACCACGTCTCAAAGAATCTTTAATATTTATTATTTCATCAGCTGCTATGTAAGGACCAATCATTCATAGGCTTTAAATACACATGGTTGACAAGAGAGTGCAGGAGAGGCTAAAGGAGTGAGGCCTAAGGAGGGGGCGGAGAGAAATTCGTAACTCACAGCAATTCGTGCACACACAGGGCAAAGTGAAAATTTGCTAACACTTGATTTTACCTCTTCCTATTCTTCTCACTGATAGACAAAAGACATACAAATGAACAAAAAAGAATTGGACATAAATAAAGCTGTTCAGAAACGATTAAGAAAATAAAAAAAGAGCAAAATGACTGTATAAGCCTTAAAAAAAACTAAACGATACAAATTGTGGCAATAAAAAAAATCATGTGGGTAATGTTTGGCAGACTAACCTATACGTGTTGCAGCGAAGGCCTCAGCCAGGGCAGAGGGCTGTGAGTGCGAGTGGGGCGGCTGAACCTGCTGAGGAGGGGGCGGGGCCTGCTGAGACTGTGCGGCCTGGGCGGGGCGAGATTCTCCATGAGAGAGAGTGGAGGAGGCAGAGGAGGAGGTGGAGGAACCGTGAAGAGAACTATTGATCCATGTGTCTGGAGACTGCTGTGGGCCTGTACTTTCACTTGACACTGCCTCATCCTCGGAGGAGGAGGAGGAGTCTGAGAGAGAGAGAGAGAGAGAGATGAAAATATGAAAGAACAAGAACAACAGGAGAACTAATTATAACAACTGGACAATTATTTTAGTTACTGGACTGGATTTCAAACCCACAATCCTCAAAGTAAATATATTACTCATTTCACATACCAAACAGTAAGCAGATACCTACATATACATTATTACTGTACATTCTGTAGTTATAACTGTCTCTAGTTGTCTACCTGTACGTGAGTGTAATAGGAAATGTGTGGAATCTTACCTGGCGGGGTACAATTGTCGATTGGTGACTGTACGTAAGTGGAGCGGCGTTTGGTTGGCATGGGCAGCGCCATCTTTTCCTCCTTATGCTTTGCCAATGCAGCTTGAACCGCCTCTGTATGAATGTCTGAGAAAAAAAAATCAAAATTCGTGTTTTCTAAACTTCTGTGCTGATCGAGGTGTGAGCAGATTCTTTAGCAGACGGTTTTTATCCAACAATACAGGGACAGTCAACCTTGAACATCCTGAGGTTAAGCGCTTTGCACAAGGGCACAACAGTAATGAACATAAATTATGTAGTGAATTCAACAGAACACTGAAGTAGTGAGAAACTTCATGCACACACCGATGTCATTGGTTGGCCACACAAATAGTCCCACTCCAAACTCACACCATTGATTTAGCCAATGCTGCCATGTCTGGCTTGTCAAAGGAAACAGAGCAATTGTATTATGTATACAACACCATTGCATTGGCCATCGATCATCTTGCTCATAAAAAAAAAAAAATAGGTTGACCATTACAATGAACAGATAAAACAACAGAAGAACAGTCAAATATTTGATCATGTCTGTGGTAGCTCTTAATTTTTCAAAAATAAAAAAACTGTCATGATTTCCTCCCCCTCAATAGAAAGATATTTGGAAAAATGTTTGTAACCAAAGAATTCTGGGGTACCACTATGGTAGTCAATGGTGCCCCAAAACGGTTTGGTTTTCCACATTCTTCAAAATATCTTTTGTATTCAACAGAACAAAAAATGTATAAAGATTTAAAACACCTTGATGGTAAGTCACTTTTGGGTGAACTATCCCTTTAATACATACTGCCTACAGTAAGCAACCTGCCGTCTTTCTATAGCCACAACGGAAAAGAAATCCCCGATGACTCATTTCATTTAGGCTGCCATTTTGTCGTCTACCATAGCAGATGACTAAATGTAATGGAATACACGAATGTGGTCAAAGAACAGGCAAATATTACCATTTGCTCACACCCTATAAATCTCAAAAAATGCCAGAAGTGTAAATTGTTTAATGCAAAATACTGTCTTCTGACTTAGTTTAGTGCACCTGGAAAATGGTAAGTATGGAGCTTCTGGCTTAACCAAAATGTTAATTTAAGGTGGGACAACCTGTTTATCCAGCCATGGGACACAAGGACTGGGAAGAAGGGACTGTGGGAATATTATTTAGCAATTCTATTTGTTGCATTCGGTGGTGCAAATATGACACACTTCATCTTTGTGTCTTGCACTTTAAAATGGAAAAGTATGTTACATGGTGTTTTCACCTGATCTGTAGCGTTCATCTCTAGTTCCGCTGCTCCGGTGAGCTCGCCGTGTGCGCCGGTGGCGTGAGGAGGAGGAGGAAGAGGAGTTGGAGGGGCCAGGTTCAGGTGCGGGGGCAGAGCTTGGACCAGGGGACTGCCCATCGTATGCTGGAGGCGGAGCCAAACCTGCAGTAATTGCAAAAACAAATTGAAGCCAAACTGACATACACAGCAACATACCCAGGATGTGAACCAAATAAAAAGAAACACATCTTAACAATTCCTATATTTCTTGCCAACAATATACACATGATCAGTAGAGGGCAGAGAATTTTTGAATCAAAACCCTTAACCTCAAGAGAAACAGCTTGAGAGGATGTTTCATAACCACATTAACATATGAGTCAGTGGATAACTAAGAAAAACAAGGAGACAGAAATATGGCAGAAAAGGAGAAGGAGCGAGTCTAAATAAGCAGGAATATTGCTGTCATTCTTACTTTGTGTTTGTACCAAGTAGGGTGCTAAAAGTTTGGCCCTCTTCTTCTCATATCCTTTTTGTGTGATGTCACCTTGAAAGAAAGATAACCGTCTGAAAACATGAGCATTAAAAGACATTCACAAACATTTATGCACATTCAATATAAAATATTTTTGGACACACCCTGACGGAGGCACCAGCGTGACACGTTTATTTTGCTAGAACTACCCTATGTTAGTGTGCATTTTACACAACTACCAAATATATGAATAAATGGACATGACATATTGATTTTGTGAGTGAGTGATATACAAGATGAGAAAACAGCACAGCACTATGTAGGAAATCGGATACTTGGTCAATTAGCAGAAATACTTGACCGCAGAATTATGCGACGTCACACATCACTTTATATATTTATCTACTGCAATTTACATCAATACATTTTGAGTTTGGCTTTTTGGACCCACTGTATGTGAACTCCATACACATACATCTTACATCACATAAATCAATATAACACACTATGCATGCACTAGAAAAAAGTAATATCAAAAGATTAGCACATTCTTGTCAAGCACTGGTGTGAGTAAATGCTGCATCTGTGTGCTTGTGAGTGTGAAAGAGAGCAGAATGTGTAATCTAGTGGGATTATGTGGGATCTAGAAAGCTTTGGTGATGATACGTGTGCAGGGTAAGCAGCACAAAGCTCATTTCAACACGTTTCCCTAAGGGTAAAGATTTTAAGACAGATAGCACACAATTATTTAATGTAATCCCATTGAAATTAAATTGGTCTTTACACACAAGCTTCACGCTTGCTCCAAAATGCACACTGCTGACAGTAAACAGCACTGATTCATGCAAGAAACCAAGCATTTTGTCATTTCCTGCATTTAAAGTCCCCATGAAATCACTGTAAGCATTCAAAACTTACAGTCTCTTTCAAAAACTGAATTTTGATGACATCATTCTGCACTCATAACTTTTCCTGTCCAATCAAATGCTGTCTAGAATCTGAAGCGTCCCGCCTTTTACTTTTACTGCAGTAACAGTTTCTAAATGTGTTTCTTACATTTTATACTGTGGCTATCCCAAATCGTCAAATGCAGATTTGCCAGACTGTGATGCTATTGGGTATTTTAAAAGGGGGAGGAGCTACTAAAAATACCCGCATTGTCTGCCTGTTTCAGTTCAAGTTGTGTCAACATCAAATAACGCTGCATGTTTTAAGGCACTAGAGTGTGCCATTAAAAAAAAGAAAAACAGAAAGAAGAGAAGAGTCAACTGCCATAAGTAATGCATGAGGACGGAACCCATCTGCAGCTGGGATATTTTTAGCTTTAGTGGACTGTTCTTTGATGCGTAACTATATAGGGGTGTGTGTAGATGTGCTCATGTTAACTTTCTTTATGACTCTTGAGTGTCTGGAGAAAAAAAGATTTGCAAGTTATACATAGTCAGCTTTTAAGGGATGTGTAAATACGTTACTAACTCAATTGCAAACTAGAAGGTTTTGTTGGTGGACCAACCAAGGTGGTCCAGTCCACACTCTGGATTAGATAGATTCTGATTGGTTGTTGCCAGAGTGAGCAACAACATACTGTAGATTAAGCCTTAAAAGGATAGTTCACCCAAAAATGTAAATCTACTGTTTATTTACTCACCCCCAGGCCATCCGTGACGTAGGTGACATTTTGACTTGAGCAGAACAATAAAGAAGATTTTTTTGTAAATCCCTCTGCCCTCTGTGCTTCATATAATGAGAGTATATAAGGTTCACCTGTCTAAGAGTTCCTAAAGCACAACATTCCAAAATAACGGCTCCTGGCGACATGTTGACGTTTTGTGAAGCGAATCGATCGATATTTTCATAAAATTAAAAATAATATTAGCCATACTGTACAGCCTCTGCACACGTCCCGATCACGGCAGATGGCATATCAGCATGAGTCGCTCAACACTCCCTTTCTGCAGGTGGCGCTAAACACACAAGACCGCACTAAATACTACAAGAAGATCGCGATCGGGACGTGTGCAGAGGTTGTACAGTAGGGCTAATATTATTAAAAATGACATTCAGTTTTATGAAAATATCGATCAATTCACTTCACAAGACGTCAACATGTCGCCAGGAACCGCATTTTTGGAATTATGTGCTTTAGGAACTCTTATACAGGTGGACCCCATATGCTTCTATTATATGAAGCACAGAGGGCAGCGGATTTACCAAAAAATCTTCTTTATTACTCTACTCAAGTCAAAATGTCACCTACATAACGGATGGCCTGGAGGTGAGTAAATAAACAGCAAATTAGAATTTTTGGGTGAACCGTCCCTTTAACTTTTCTGTTGCATGACTTGCGAGAACATTACACTGTAAGCCCATGTAAAGCACATCCCTTAACCTATGATGCTAGCATATATGTCACAATGTCTACTTCATATCTTATTAAATCAATGCTTTTGAAAAGGGTAGTCTTGTTTCTTCTAAATACTGCAGCAATTTTTTCTGTCAGTGACATTTTCTCTATTTTTTATACAATTATATGTATACGTTTTAATTATGCATGCACACAACAGGCAATGTCGTGTGTGGGCATACAGAATCACAGTAAAGATTTTCTTGGCCCTGACAGAGGGGAGTCAAGGGAGGAGGTCACTCCTTTCCTTTAAGAGATAAAACTGTACCGATATTAGTGTTTTACTGTAATTATCAGGATAAAAACTTTTGATGAAACAGTGCCTCTGGAAACCCACAAATATCCAGTAGAAATAAATATTTTAAATATAAAAAGTATAAAATATCAGGGATTAGTGCCCAACAGTATCATAAATGTTAATAAAAAAATATATACAAATAAAATTGAATAATTAACATATAATTAATTTATATTTTCATTATCTTATTTTTTCTTTGTTCAGTAATTCCAATCAAAACAAATATTAATGTTATACCATACAATATCATATTAAATAATTTTGTTTCCATCTTGGCACTGTTTTGGAAGGTCCTGTTTCTGTTCTGAAATTACTGTCCCCCTGTGTACAAGTCATTAATGGGTTTGAGTGTTTGGCTCAAAGCCTGCAAGTCATACTAAAGTCAGTTCAAGTCTAGGCTTTATGCAGTCAAGTTCAATAGACTGAAGCTATCATTTCTTTTAAAGCTTGTTTTGTGCACAGGGGCATGACTCATGTTGGAATAGAAAAGGACCCTGTCCAAACTGTTGCTATAAAGCTAGAAGCACACAATTCTCTCAAATATCATTATACGCTGCAGCAATAAGATTTGTGCTCACAGAAATGGTTAAAGTAGTCAAACCTGTTTATGTCTCAACACTTTTGTCCATATAACGTGTATATATTTATATAGAAACAAACATGCTAGCATATACTGTAGATGTCTCTGGGAGTCACACTTTGAGTATTTCAGTCTGCCAAAAAGCTAAACGTCATTTAAAAAGCTGAGAAACGTTCAAATCAGTTACAGCACCTAAATATATACTATTCCTTAAACAATTTATATAAACCAATCATTCCATTCTACAAACCTGCTAAGGGTAACAGAATTCTAGCATCTTGAACAACAGGCAGTGTAAACCCTGAACAGATGGCCAGTCCATTGTAGGGGATTTATATATATATATTAACCCAAGTTGTTTAATAAAAAGTTAATTCATGTTATTTGTCAACAACCCCTGGACATTGGTTTAGCAATAAAGTTAATACCACTGAACCATCTGTGTATTTCTGTGCATAAGATATACAGACCAGCTGCTTTGACTGTGGGAAAATTGGATATGAAGCAGGAGTGTGTGTGTGTGTGTGTGTGTGTGTGTGTGTGTGTGTGTGTGTGTGTGTGCGTGCGTGCGTGCGTGCGTGTACTTGAGTAGTATAGAAAAAGATAGAAAAAAGGCAAAAGACAGAAATATTTTTCAAAATGTATTCGTTTCTTTTCAAAGCAACCACACTGTTTCCAAATACTATACTAATATACACATACACACACACACACACACACACACACACACACACACACACACCGCTTACTGCATCACTGGCCCTGAAACACTATGACACAACAGACCTCTCACAATAACTTTTACTCAAGACACAATACAGCTATCTCTCCATTGTGTCCTTTTTCACAAACACGCACACACAGTCTTGGATACCCACCACCAGATGGTGACTCACCAATAGACAACTGTCAACACTGTATCACACTGTACTGAAGTTTAATTTAATTCCCCCCCTTCAGTGTCCTTTCAAACACACCCCAAACTCTGTCTCTCTCTCACACACACACATTTTCTTTTTACCCTCTGGATGATGTCATGTTCTCCAGCACTAAATCTTGACACTATGACACGGTTTCCTGTTCTGCTAAAAGGATAAAAACAGGCTTGTGTGAGAGAAAATGAAACAGACAAGAAATGGCATAACAAACGATACAACATGCAGTTCATTCTTATCTGTTCTGGTGTCTTTCTAGACCAGACAACCAGTTCTGCAAACCGTGTGGAAACAGTAATGTCGGAGTTACCACCAGGGTGTGTGCGTGCAGGTGACGACAAGACTCAAATTACTGCCTCACACACCTGAGAACATGCCTAGTCAGGTGCAATCCTCTGAATTCACTTTGTAATGAACTACACGGAATCGTCTGATCAAGGTTATTATAGTTTACTAAAACCAAAACTATTAAAACATTCTAGTGAAATAAAATAAAATATCATCTGCAATGGAAATAAGTTATAACAACTTATAGCAACAGTTATAGTTACGCTTTTAAAAAAGATTCAAAATTAAACAAAAAGAAAATTAAGGGCTGGAATACTTTAAAAATCTGAACAGCTTTAAAAAACTAGACATCACCCACTTGTAAACTGGGCATCACACATTACCCGATTGGCTTTTAGCTGTTTTGGTGGCATATGGGCTGTTATGCTTTTAGCCTTTTTCGTTATGAATGAGATCAGGAAAACTCTACTGTTACCATAGCAACTGTGACCCTAAATACAACCCATTCAAATACATACCCACACATACCAAAACAACATAAATGCCCACTCAGATTGGATTTAAGAGATCACTTTTGTCGAAACAAAAGCACAACCCTGTTTAAAATCAATGTGTGAAGAAGATATTCTTTCAATACAGTATTAACAAGTTAAAACCAGCCTATGCTGTTTGGCTGGTTATAGCTGGTCTCCCAGTCTGGTTGAGCAGGCTTGTTTCAAAGGGGTTTTGGCCATTTTTTAGCAGTTCAAGCTAAACACCAACTTGGCCAGACACAAAAACCAGCTTGACCAGCTTTGCCAGGCTGGGTGGACCAGCTTAAACCAGCTATTTCCATCTTAAACAGCTAAGACCAGCCAACCAGCTTGACACTGGTCAGGTTTCCAACCTGGTGTTAAGCTAGTTTTTGCTGGTGAGTCATCTGCTATTCCAGCCTGACCAGCTAACAAAGTGGCCAAAACTCTTCTAAAACAAGTCTGCTTCATCTGCTTAACCAGCTAACTGACAGACTTAAACCACCATCATCCAGCAGCCAATGAGCTTAGGCTGGTTTTAGCTGTTTTTGCAGCATTGTGTTTGTCCCAATAAAGTGCCTGCAAGAACTTTGTAACGTTGCTTCTACAGGATTACAAGCCTCTTCTCTGTTTTTCAATTTCTTGCATTTTCCCCCCTTATGAACACCATTTGGTACACGATAAAAGCTTGATTTGAGGAACCATAAACTACTTAAACATAGTTTATAATAGCAATTCGTATGTAGAAAATCACTTCCTGCCCTCTATCTGCATTTCACGCTACAGCAACACAGTAATGTGACATCATTCCGTATTCTTTACATCATCCTCACCTGCGTTCTAGTAAATGTTACCTGAGTGGGAGGAGTTATGAGAGACATTCAGCAGTCTTTGAATGAGTTTGTGTGTGTGGTGTGTCTACTGTAAGTAGGGTGTGTGCTTCTACGTCCATCACACACCAGTGAATAATTCAGTTACTGTGGAACCAATATCACACCAGCATTCCACACAGCAAGTAATATTAACCCCTAACATGTCTCTTTACATATCTACTCTGAGCGGCAACCTTCCGGTCTCTCACATGAAACTAATAAATCATTGACCGGCCGCTAGACCCTGGCTCCAAAAGGGAGTCTTTACCAATTCCATAGCACGCCCCCCAAAAAGTGGTTTTGGTCTAAATAGCTAATCTTGCCCATAATGACAACTGTGAGGGGGTAAATTATTTTCTATACCTCGTTCGTTTAAATTATATTAAGCCTTAAAGTTCTGCATAATTAAGGGTGTGGCCACTTGAGTGACAGGTGGAATGCCGCTGCTGTAACTGTATCTTATGATGCATCTTATCATATCTTCCATCCCAACTACCAATGCCTCGACTAGCAACCTCTATACTACCAGTAGCATATAGCATTAGCAACCATTTGAAGTTTCCTGTGAATTATGGGTAAAACACTGCTTCCTGACGCTCTGTGACCTAGATCGGAGTAATCTCTCTGTTTTGAATGTATCTCTTTTCTTTACAACTAAGAAAGGCATACAGCCACACTGTCCAACTGAGTTACCTGAACTCACATACATACACACACACATGAAGAAGGAAAACTTTATACAGCAGGTCCAAGCCTCTTTGCCTGAAGTATACGCTGACAATCTATAGAGGAGGATTTCCACACACACAGCTCATTTGATCAGCTTAAGTGCATAAAAGCATCCGAGTATGTGCTAGGAATTCCAGTAGAGATCACTACAGCTTAGTCCTGATGCCTTCAATGGTGTTCATTGTGTGTGTCTGTCAGAACCTCCGATGTCCCAACCCAACGCTCTGTCATGGAGACACACACACACACACACACACACACACACACAGACACACACACAGACAGACTCTTTCATTCATAACACATACAAATAGAAAATATGTGCTGATAGTGCAGTATCTGCCCCTTCTTTTCGGGACAGGATGACATCTAACACAGATGATAAAGGGAAGATAAAACAATGGGAGGACTTGTATTCAATTCTCTCGGTCTGACATACTGACACTGAGATTCTGCTAATGTAAACAAAGACAACATCTCAACAAATGTCAGTTTTTTCTAAACAATTTTAGGTAACACACACTAGACAAAGTTCACACTATGGAGTATAAGAAAAGCATGTTTCAAGAGTGGTTCTTTTCAAAGGGCCTGTTATACTTCGGCATTAACCCTATGTCATAGCCTTTGCACCTTTTCAAAACCGTAACTACAAGTTTCGTCTACAAAGACCACAACAGCTGTGATTGTTCCACTTTGTACCCAGAGACCCTCCCACAGAGCCGAGCTGCTTCTGTGAGGTAAGAGAAAGAGAGTAAAACTAAACCCTGAGATGTGTTTATATTGCTCTTATGTTGCAACAGCAATATTCTGCTATTAAAACACTAAAATGGTTATGTAAGCTAGGAAGAAGCTCAAGAAGCTTAATACATTTTTAACTAAATCGTAGAACAAGTGTCCAGCCCCTCCCCCTGATTGTTCAAACGAAAAGAAAGAACATTTCATTATGACATTTTCTTTGTATACTGTCACCTATACCAGTCATCAATGAAAGGGAAATAGGATATGAGTGCTCCCATACATGACGAACGCTTTCTAAAGCATTTGATGGCAGAAGAATCGCAATACTTAGTGAATAAGTATGTTTTGGCTGTACACTGAGGGCTGCAGTAAGCATCTTCTGTCCAAGAGCCAAAATGTGAGGACTGTAGGTGGGACTGTGAATTGTGCCAGAACTGCATTGTGGGCTTTAACAAACAGTCCTAGCTGATACATAAACACATACGTAATATGTATAACTTGGTTCAGGTAAGCCAAACCTTTGGGAGATTAAAGCAATAAATGTAAACAGAAAGATATACAGCGCATGTATGTGTTGGATTCAGACATTGTCAATACATCTATAACCAAACATCAAAAGCAAACCAGCCCAGTATGTGAAATCTGCCTCTAGCTGCTTTCTGATAAGTTGTGTGGGAGACCTATTGAGGCCAGACTGCGCTGATCTCAGATCAGTTGATTCTCTGATGCAGAGATAAATGAGAATCTCTCTTTACAAACTCTGCTTAAGGTTTTGTTTCGCTCTTCTGAATCTTTCATACACCACTGCTGAAAAACTTACATAACCTAAGGACATGTAACGGCAACAAACAAGTCACTTCTGCCATGGGTCATAATGACACACTAAATGTAAACAAATACACACAACTAGCATGTACGTTTTATAATTCCTATATAAATACGTATGGCTGTCCCATGTAGAGCTTAAGTGAGCTGCTTTTTCGTGCACTTTAAATCTACGTGACCCATCATTGCATCTTTGAAGGGGTTTGATTGTTTATGGGGGGAAAACAAGCTTGTTTATTTATAGCCCAAGCAAAACTGCTCAGTAAATGCGCTCATTCATTAACCAACCCTTAAAATATGCATAAACTACAGAACTCCCATGATAATAACAACTGTACTAAGTAATAAAATAACCAAAGCTATTGTTATCACAAAACATCGTATTTTGCTCGTTTTCCCTGCTAACAAATCTCCTGAAATTCTGCTGTTAACATGTGCGCTTTGTTTTTTGATTTAGTTTATGCAGTCTGCAGAGGGCACATGCAGATTAAAAACAGTGGCCTGTACAGAATAAACGCACAGAGCACGTCATGTTTTTGGTTTTCACATCGTAAGTGTAAATAAGGACAGTAATAAGAGGCCTGACAGAGCATTGAAAGGCCAAGCACAATAAACGCATATCGCTACAGCGGTGTGATGTTGAAAAGAGGTCAGTATGTTTCCGCGAGCGGCGGCGACATTGAAGCATCATCGCGATCACGATCGTCACGGAACCTGATGTGTGTTGATGCTCTTATTGAGGATGCGCAACCGAGCCTTGAAAATCAACACATATTCATTCGGACACACGCATTCAAACCATCATTCATCTGTGAGAATTGATATCACGTTAATACATAAAGGCTTACCCTCCGACAGCTCCAGGTCCAGCTCTGCGAGCTGCTCCCGGACCTCTTGGGGGAGAGCAGACACATCCACACCGCGTTCCGCCATTATGAACCGAAACCGTGAGGAAAGAACGGCGCAGAACGGTTTACCGACAACAGAAACCCCGGCTCCTCCTCACAGCGAAAAACAAGTGTTACTTGACATCAGACCGAGGTCTATCATCTCCGCCATGCCGAGAAAGAAATCCCGACCGATGGGTAGTCACATGACCACGGTTTGGGATGAGGAGTCTGAGCCGATCGTCTCGATCTGTGGTGATTTTGCTCCCTCTGGCGTGGTGTACGGGAGACGTTTTGTGGCTGTTATGAGTGTGTTAGCTTTAAGCAGCTATCATCAATATTTTTGAATATCAGTTATTTATTAGCAATAAATGATTAATATTTCCCAGAAATTATAGTCTTGGTGATACTGATTAAACATTAAATTAACCACCGGACGTCAAGTAAAAGTGTGGTAAATCTGCTTAAAGGGATCGTTCACCCAAATATGAAAATTTTGTCATTATTAACTCACTCTCTTGTCATTTCAACCCTGTATACCTTTCTTACTTCTGCAGAACACAAAAGAAGATATTTTGAAAAATGTTGGTAACCAAACAACAGCGGCACCCATTCACTTCTATTGTATATAGACAAAACCAATGCGAGTCAACGGGTAAGGGAAGAACGTAATGACAGAACTATCGCTTTCAACCTTCACGTTGTTTTACTTTGTTGTTACACCTTCAAACACAGATTGTAAAAACTTGACACAACCAGCACAATCCATCTGAGAGTTCCATCAATGTTTAATTATATCTTTAGAACCATTTCAGTTAGTCATACAGTAAGCAAGTTTTGTATGCTGACACTCATTGATATTTACAGCTCTAGTTGAAGGGCTTGAATGACACATTACACAATTTGGGATCAGTGAGTTATACACACTGTAGAAAGCAGTACGTCTACATCCAACTATGATAAATCCAGAAGCAGGGCAGGTTAATGACATACTGTAAACTGATATGACAGGCTGGATAAACAAAATAAAAGTCTGCATGCTCTTCAGTCAAAACACAGGATATAAAGAGACCAAATTGTTTAAGGCGAGTATAAAATGGAATACCATTTGATCAGACGTTCTTAGCAACCAAACAGTGACACTGTTTAATGACAATACGGTTTCATAAATGATGTGTCAGTTAAGTGCGCAGGATGAAATTCACTCAGGTTACCAAGTGTGAGCCTTTCAGACCCGGGCAAAAGAAAAATAGTTTATTCTCATAACGCTTCACATTCAATAGCCGGGGTAGTTACCTACTGTACATTCACAAAATGCAAGCACGAGAGTCATTACGCGTGAGTGTTCCCTGCTACGAGACCGGATACAATTAAACCTTGGGGTCTAACCTCTAATGTCAAAGGATTTATGTCTTTTGCTTTAAGTTAACTAGAATTCAGCAGAACATATCATAATCATACTCATCTAAAACACATCCACGTGGTTACGCTACCCCATACATAGACTGCAAAATGCAGACAAACCGATAACGATATTTAAATACAAAAATATATTGCTCTTATTTTCCCTCCATTCTTAAACTTTTGCGAGTCCATTCTGTGGTGCCAGCCAGGATACGCTAAAGTGAGACGAAATCTTCTCTAGAACAGCCACAGAAGCACGGACCTGAGAGAAATACATTAGATACAACAATAAAATTAAGACAGAGGAAGAGAGAGAGAGAAAGGGACATTACGACAGTCAGAGCGAGTGTGTGCGAGAGCCATAGCTGGAAAAAACGTGTTAAAATGGATCTGCATAGTGTAGTCATATTTCCTAATGTGGCCAGAATCATGCAATGAATCATCGTATTAGAAAAACAATCGAGTAAGATGCAAAAACTGAAAAATATTTGCAAACGAGACAAAATATCAACTGAATGCATTAGTGAGAGGATCTATACAAGTACATCTAAATGTGTTTAATAGATTGTTACGAGACTTCATTTCCACTGCAGTGTGTGCGTGGTCGGGGGTCTCCTTATGGGGGCAGAGCCGTTTTGCCGCTTAGCCCAGGGAGAGTCTATGATAGCCTGTGGGTGAGTGGGGCGTGGTGAGAGCGTGGCAACGTTGGTTCCCATTTGTCACAAGAGAGGCATTTACAAATACAGTGACAGTTTTGAGGGAAAATGTTTGGGAGTTCACTCCTTTGACTCATTGACAGTATATTGAGTTCCTATTGGCTGAACGACGTGCTCATCATCTGGATGTGGGCTGTGATTGGGAGGAAGCATCTCCAGCTGCGTTGCTCCAGTGGCCAGAGCCCATTCCCGCTAAAACCGCGACAGCCTCGGCTGCTCGCACGCTCAGACCGTTGACGGACACCGGTGCCGGTACCGAAACGGGCATCACCAGAGCTGATGCTGCATTCTCGTCTACTCCTGCGGCTATAGAGAGAGAAATTGTGCAGGATGTTTAGACGTAGGTTTAAAACAAAAGGGGTGTATGGTTGGAATGAATAGATGGCTTACCGAGATATGCTTTTTTCTGCATGGCTGTAACAGGACAGTCCTTGTGGGCCAACAGCAGCTCTTTTAGACGTGTAACCTCGGTCCTCAAGAGACCCACTTCACTCTGCCAAACACATGTGCCATTGAAGCATTTTGATATTTCCAAGCGCCACGTGATCAAGAGTTTTAAAACTCAACACTATATGCATGGATGACTATATGTAGGACAGTACAGAAACATCAATCGCATAGAAACGGTATTATGAACACAGCATTGTTCTTACGGTAAGTGTGACATTAGAAGTGGCTAACTCCTCGGCGCGTTTCTCTAGCGCGCTGACCCACACTTTTCGTTTCTGTCGACAGCGGGAGGCGGCTGCTCGATTCCGCTCGAGAAAACGGCGTCTGCGTTCATCGGGCTCTATGTCTGCTCCTCGACGTCTGCGTCCTCCTTTGGGTGGAGCTGGGGATACCTGTAGGACATAGAGCCACTGAGGTTACGAAGAACAATCAATGTATGTTTATAAACCACTAAGCAGCATTTGAATGTATATTTACATCCATTTTTATGAGAATAGCAATTTGAAGCCGATAACCGAATGGTTTGTTAGGGCTGCCAAAGTTTGACATTATGGAATGTCATCATGGGATTTTTAGAGAAAAAATACCTGGAGAAAGTAAAGTCATGTGTTTATAATTATCATTGAAGCCCAACAATATCACATATGTATAAAAACACGACATACTATGTAAAAACCTGAACGAGAAGACCATTTTGCAATGTGTGTATACTTTTCCTTTCTTTTAAACTACGCTTAAATGTGTTCATTGATTGACAGCCTTATTATTACGATCTATTAACATAAAAGGCAACAAACTGAACACTAGTACACATGCAACACTGGTAGGATGTGTTATTTGTGCACCTGTGGCTGAGCAGGTGATGGTGTCTCAGTGTGATCTGTTTTTTGTACTGGTGCTGGTCCACTAGGACTCTGCTGGGATAGTGCTGCCTTTAGCCTCTAGATGGAGACACATCCCATACACAAACACAGGGAAAACACCACAGTGTGAAAATTCATGGACGAACCTCTTTGTTGCGACGTGTGTAGTTATTTTTATCTATCTTACATCTAATAATCACACTTCGAGCATGTAAACTTATTTATTGCACGTGCTAGCGTGGGTGTACGTGCGAGCGCTCTCACTGTCTTGGCTTCAGAGTGTGTACTGTATCCAGACGGAGAGGAGGAGCCGCTGCTGCTTCCACCAATAGGAGGCCCTGGAATCCCTGGGATATTGGGCACTGTGCTTGATGACCTGGCAAGCTATAGATAGACATATAGCACATAGCAAAACAAGCTTAACATATATACAGTATTCACAAAAAAAAACGTGAAATTAATGTGTAACTGTTTTAAAAATGTACAAGAGACAATGTCATCACAAATTGTGTCCGACCCTCTCAAGAGGTTGAAAATGGGACAAAAAATGTCTTAATTGAAATTTGAATTGCTAAGGGGTAGCATAACACATATTAGTCAATTCAGGTCTATAGGTGCTTCTCAATAATATATGTGCAAGGGCCAAAATGAACACTTGTTTAGGTACTTTGTGCTTGTGCGTGATAGAGATCAATACCGATATGACTGAAGTCTGCCCTGGACTAGGCAGCAGAGGAACGGTCTGACCATTTGGAAGCTGCATCAGCATAGGAAAAGAGCCAGACGGGGAGCTGAAAAAAGAGAGAGAGGGGAGCTATTTTAGGACATTTCTTTTACTCGCACAGGGTAAGAAAGGAGAGGTGTGAACAACACTGAAATGACTCATGCAATTAAAACGGTTTCAACTCAGGAGTGTATCTGCTCAAATACACGTCTAACTTACCCAAAAATGAAAATTCTGTCATCATTTACACACCCTCGTGTCATTTCGAACCCTTATGACATGCAGAATACATGGTATCATCCCTATGTATGTTCCATACATAAGGAACACAAGACATTCTTCAAAATACCTTCTTTTGTCTTCTGCAGAAGAGAAAGGTTATCACAATTGAAATGACATGAGGGTGTATAAATGGCGACTAAAACTAACATCCAGTGAGATGCTAACCGTTACATCCAAATCAGTTGAACTTTAACTTTTATTTGTGGATGAATTCCTTGTGCGCCAAATGCTCCTTCTTATTTTGCTCAAGTGTGTTTGTACCTGAGTCTGTTTGAGGGAGGGGTCCTAGTGATAACAGAGGTGGGGGAGGGTTGAGTTGGGTTCATGGAATCGAATCCCTGGTGAAGGGGAAGCGAGCCTGGGCGCACTATGGTTGGTGTAGGAGTGGAACTAGCTGCAGTCCTTGGAGGAACATCCTGCAAAATTATGGTTGAACAGCATTATTACGTGCTTATCTAGAGCAGAACTGTTAGGATTGGAACAGAGATTTCTCCTGTGCTGTCAATTCTGTTATCTGATAAGATGCAAAATCTCACCATGCCCTTCCTCATGGCAACAGGTTCTTTGGCCATGGCAACCGCATCTTTGCTGTTCGTCATGCTGGAGGCGGAGTCAGGGCTGTCAGGGGGAGATGAGTCAATCTCAAGAGGCCCGCCTCTCTCTTTATTCTCTGTTGGCGTCTGCAGAGATGGAAGCTTATGAGATCACAGACATTACAATTCAATCAATGAACTACACATTTTGGCAAATTGAATATGAATTCAAAAGGACACCTGCTCCATAACCAAAGAACCATTTCTAACATGACACGTTTTCCACAATTTATAGCTTACCGTTCCTTTAAGTCTCCTCTCCTCCTCCTCCTGTGTTTTGCGAAGATCTTGTTCAAAGGAGCCAGCCAGCTCACTAAACAAACCCACTTCCTCACAATTCTTAAGAAAACGGGTTGGAGTGGGCGTCTGATCTGAATGCACAAACACATGATGTCAGCGGCAAATACCGTCACTGTCAAGGAATGCTAATTATTAGTTTTTATATATAGAAATCTATCTGTATAAAAATAAGTGAGACTCCGTCATCACTTTCAGTGTAGACACTTTTATTATAGTCAATATTTGGCATCCAGAATCTCACTAATGCTTTACAATCAACACTATGTGAAAATGAGATTATGCAACATATACAACCACATATATATATATATATATATACATATATCATAAAAAAAGCATACCAGGTGTGTGTATATGTACGGAAACAAACCTGCTATGATAACCGTGTCTGTTCTGGCTTGTCCAAACTTCAGTGTCATCTCATGCTTATGTTTATGCACTGCCAAATGATCCTCATTGGTGAACCTCTGATGAAACAGAAATAGTAACAGAGACATGTATTAACCCAGTGATGAACTGATTATTTTTCAGGCAGCTCGTGTCTCATTTTTTGCTTCCCGATCTTAATTCAAATCAGACAGAGAGAGAGATGCAGTGGGTGATATCAAGCCATCTGTTGTTTTGATGACGGCTTATGTTATTCAGTTATGCAGTGCTATGGGAGCCTCTTACAGTTGCTCAGTGGAAGCTGGGATTAAACAGCTGGTATGTTGTCAGAATAAAACCATTGGTCAAGATAAGGCTGGGCGGTAGGAGCGCGTGTCTACCACGGCGATGAAATAAAATGACAACCGCAACAGATTGAACGAAACGAAAAGTGATGGAAAAAACATGCAGAACAAAAACACACAGATCAGGAACAAATCTTGAGCAGGAAGACGAGCTTATTATAAAAAGATGTGTGACATCAGACATTCATAACTATATTGTAGTATATACTGTTATCGTGAATATGTTCTGCATTAGGGCCATAGCCATTATAATCACAATTCCGAATCTCAATCATGTAGTAGTTCTAATCAATAAAAATCTTTTTCAATGCCAAATTTGTAAACTTTTATATTTGGTCACAGACAACTTTTATTTTGAAATAGCTGTAGATGTACTGACACAGGACAGAATAAGCACTTAATTGCTCATCTGGTACAGGTGTCAGAAAACATGCCAAAAAATAAAAGTCAGCCTATTTTTTATTTGTCATGTATATCAGTTTATCAGGCTTACATTCCTGACAGAGACAAGGTTTGGAATTCCGAATATAATGAAGAAAAATGTCGAAACATCAGAAAGTAATGAAATAAAAGAGTTTCTCCTACCTGTCCGCAGCCTGGGGCAGTGCAGACAAAAGGTCGATCGTCTCCCATTTTAGATCAACTACTTCCTGTGTCACTTCTAAAGACCATCCAGAAAAGATAGTTATGATTTGTTATTTTCAAAAGCGTAGTTTCTATTCGGTTCAGTGACGTAAGCTCAATTCATCATCTGATCATTACATCTCAATATGTCAAATGCCAATGCTTTTTAAACTTGACATTTGAATTGTTGTAGAGTGGCATTCCTGTCACATTTGCCAAAAGACTTCACTGCAGCATAGAGGCCAGCTGGGCTCAAACTGTTACATAATCTACACGATGACTACATGATAAAATGCTTTCAGTTGACTATTGTCTCGTTTCCGCCACATATACCACTTAACGTTACACCTAACAGCTAACGTTATATCACACTAACATCACAGCTAGCTAGCTAGCATGCGTTTCCTCTCTAAACCTTTCCATAAAGCGATAAAATCCCCTTCACCGATGCGCAAAAATGTCATTTTAAACAGACGATTAAACGTCGCTGGGTTGATCTTAACTTCAAGAGCCCTGAGTCTCGTTTAAATGGTTCATGTGTAAGCTAACTGGCTAATGCTAATCACACATGAGCCAACGCACTGTAACACCCAATTTACAACTGAAAGCGATTCACTCGACGCGACAAAAAGAGAACGCTCCCATTATAATCCGCGATTGCCGTACAAACGCGAGGCGATGTCGTCGATTATAATGGGAGCGTTGTAATTGTCGCGTCGCGTTCATGGTAACGCGGTGTCATGACACCTCTGCCACTCGTGCTACCAGTACGATTAGATTTAAAATGACTAATTGTAATGCATCAGATAATCCGAATATGTTGCGTGTCACCTGTTTCTCAGCCAAGGGTTTCAGTGTTTACAAACTTACCCCGCTCCTCCCTCTCTCGCTCGTTCCCTCTCTCTCAGCGTTCCCACCTTTGGAACTCCTTCATCGAGCTAGCTCACGCAATGCTAATCTCGCGAGAAATTGAGGTACCACTCAAACGGGATTGAAGTCGTTACGTAAGAGGTTTGGTAGAGTGATGAAAACTCCCTTTGATTTACACCCAACAACGTCATATGACGCAAATAGACAAATACCGAATAAATTACGATATTACAGTTATTATACGTTTAATAAAAAAAAAATTCACCGCAAAATAAGTGGTTATCATTACCGAAATCTGCTTGATTGACTTTCAGCCGTGGAACACAACAGATTTTTCAGATGATTAAAACCTTGAGCCTCAAAGGTAGAAAAAAGCAACATATGGTTCATTTTTGAAGCGTAAGAATTAATTTCATTAATACACATCAACTGATCTCTAAACATTGCATTTCACATCAGGATGAATGTATTTTGCAATGTGGACTTGTATTAGAATATTTACTAACAAAACATGACATTACTACAAAATGCTGTCTCCAAAGCCCTTAAATAATGTGTACATGATTATCACTGAAATCTACAAATAATAATAAATAAATATCTACAGATAAATACAAATAGGAAAATAAATACAGATAGGACCCAGTTGAAGAAATATCTACAAGTTGTTAAAATATTAAAACCAGAACACGAGTGAAACAGTTTCCCTTGTAATGTACTTGATATTCAAAGTAAAAAACATCTGAAAGATTATTTAAATTATTTTTGATGTCAGGCACATTTTAAAGGCATTTATAAAATCTTTACTGGGAGAGGTTTGAGAGATTTTATTTTGTGAAAATCTGAACCTACACCAATTTAACTAGAGCATTTAAAGAAAAGATACAAACATACCAATTTAAATCATTTTTATTTATTTTTTGCTTTCATTTCCTTTAGAACTTTGTCATTAAACAGCTATAATGTTGTTCAAACACTTCACTCAGCATATATGCTATACCCACTCTATCCTGGGACAGAACCTACCCTCCCTATAGGATTAAACAAGTGAGAATACTTTATTTTATTTGGCTAAAGTTTTGCTACTTATAATCGCACCATTTCATGTCTAAAAAGCTTACAGCCTACAGGTGATAAGACTAGAAACAAAACAATACATTTCATTTCAATAGCCAGTTATGAATCAAATCAATTAATTCAAATAAAATAAAAATATAAAACCAGGTCCACTGATTTTTCTAATTTTAGTAGCAGTCTCTACACTGAGAATACAATATTGCTAAATATAGAAATTAAAAAAACTGAAATAACATTCATATGTTAGGACAAGAAAGCCCACACTAATGAAAAAGTTAAAGATAGAAACAGACAGCATTTCAAACGAATTAAATAAAAAAGAAAATCGACATTAACTTCAAACTGTCAAAAAATTAATGATTAGGACACATTACCTTTTGAAGGTTCTACACAAATGTTTCATAAAACTAAAACACACATGCATACACACACATTGAACACAATAGTTTGAAACCATGATATAACATGATACTCTCACATTTAACAGCGGCCCTGCCTGTGGCAGAATGATGCAAGTGAGGAAGGAGTTAAACAGCACTTCCTGAGATTGTCTCTCTGCTGATTTGACTTTGGTCTGGATCTGTGGACAATCCATTAATGTAAATGACAAATAAGAGCAAAAGAAAAAAAAGTGTCAATGAGTAAATAAACATTTAAATGTTTCATTAACTAAAAACATCAGACTCCTAAACAGAAAAATGTGACCACTTATTTCAAAAACAATGCCACCTGTAAGCTTTTGATAAAATTAACAGTCCCTCTACCTAAAAAAAAAAAAGACAGGTAAGTTATGAGCGATGTAGCAGGTACATCATACCACCTGAAATGTAGAGGCCTTAAAAAAAGAGATCAAACACGGATTCTGAAGCAACACACAAATTTAAAGCATTTAAATCCAAAATAAGCATCTAAAGCAAAACAAAAAAATCCATGTCAAAAGCCAATTGTACAAACACCTGATTGATAAACACCATCATCACGCAAGACTTTCACAACGAAAGGGAAAGGAAGACAAACCGTGGCTTATCTATACAAATCTCGCTTTTAAAAAGCAGCTTGAGCTTCTTCAGTCAATGACAGACCCGGTCATCAAAAACACATGACCATCACAGATGACACCTTACGACACATTATACACCACAACATAACTCAAATCACCTGAAATATACACCTTGTACTTTTGTCCACTTGTTCTCCCTCCAGTCTATAGAGGTCTTGTTTTGTGCCACCAATATCTTTCTGAACACCAGTATGCTAGGCAGATATGGGCTGGGGTGGAATCTTTAAACGCCTCAATTTGATTTAAATTCAATAAATATTAAAATTCTTAATGCATCTCACTTTTATGAGATTTAGTGGCACAAAATTGGCATGGGAAAATTGACAATGTGTCACCCCATATAAATCAAGCCGAGTCCACAATTTTGCTAAAATTGACAAATACCAGAAATCATAAGATTTTCTTTGACACGTGCCAAATCGTCAGTCTTAAAACGCTCTGTCGCATGCTTTCTTTCAAATGTTTTCATTGCACTCACCAAAATAACCACTAACTCGAGGAATTAACGGTCCACAAATTTAATTTAGCTCAGCTATGGCAGACTTATATAGGCCAAACATTGCAGACAGTAGCGCAAGTGCTTGCTTAGGTTTGTGCCATACTGGATCAATAAAGATAAGAGCATGTCATGATTGCCCACATTGTCAATTGTGACCCACAGATTTTACATATTACTTTGATACTTCTCTATTCAAATAGATAATCTCGGAGCAAAGAACAGTTGTCGTCCAACCAGATTTTAAACCATTGGCATGTCATGAATTTACAATAAATTTTGCATTGCTGCCTCTTATCTATATCTGTACTGTTTTCTCATGAGCATCACATGATTTCACAAAACCAAATCAGTAATAATTTAAAAACACAATTATGAACTTTTGTGCACCACTAAAGCATGGCAAAGGAAAAATATTTTTCCAACCTATCTTGGACAAAAGCAGGACAAACACACACGGGTGGAACGTATGAACAGTAAGAGCAGTGTCATGCTGTTTTTGTGTGACTTGTTGCATATGGACAATGCCTTTTCATTAATAGACAATAAAATTGTACAAAAAAATAAAATTGTACACTAGTGCGAGGACCTTAAACACGAAGTAAAGTTAAAACTCATTCACAAGCTAATCAACTCCTGCAAAATGAGACAAATACAGAAAAAGCATGGCCTCCGTTTCTTCTTTCAAGCGTAAGAGGTTTGTCATCTTCCTCAAATTCCTAGTTAAAGGACAAAGTTCCCAAAAATCACAGTTATTTGGGACACAGAGGTTTCCTCAACACCACAGTGTGACAGTCCAGTTCTCATATGTTGATTTATATATAGCTATATAGATTTATATACTCTTGCTTTGTTTGTATAATACACACATGTATAGTGGGCATGAGGCGTTACTTTGGCGACCTGGGTGGGATGTTTTGTTCTTTTCCGCTGCGGCGGCTATATCCCGACTGTGGAGGAGAGCGTCGACCCTGAGGGGGCCGTCTCTGTTGCTCTCTAACTTTAAAGCCCGACCCTCTGGGTCCGTTACCACGATGGTAGCCAGTCTGTTCTCTGGATGTTCGACCTTCACTTCCTTTCTCTAGCCTTTCGCTGGCGCTGCAACGCGATGAGGCCGGACCTTCTGCTTTGTTGACACGAAGCTCACGCAGCGGTTGATTAGCAGTCAGTGAAGGGGTGGGGCTGGGCGGAGCTACTGGTGCAGGGGGAGAATCTTTGGGTGGCCTCTGACAAACCTCTGCGTAGCTCAGTTTCCGAGGCTCCTGGGAAAGACATTTTACATTAAACTTTCCCTTCTTTTAACTGCAAAGTAGAAGCACAATCAACAGCACCATTAAAGATGAAGGTGCATACCTGCGCAGTTGTGCTTGTGGGGACGAGTGGGGTAGATGCAGTGCTTGAAGTCGATTGGCTGCGTGAAGGCTTTGGGGCAGGAACAGGCTGGTCAGGACATGCTGGTGCAGTGCTGAGAGGGGCATTGGATGCCTGAACCTCTTTCTCCTGTACCTTCTCTTGATGTGACGTACTATAGAGAGACAAGATTTTACATCATCTCACTCATGACAATACATCGACATTGTTCATACTCCAGCTCCCTGTTATTTGGCCATCTAGAACCATAGGAGAATCTAATGGTATGTATATGCATGCTCGCACCTTTTTGCAGGCATGTCCTGTTTTGGGGCAGGAAGCTTTGGTGCTTGAGAGGAAGATGTCGTCAACTGCACATCCACTTGACATGTTCCAGGATCTTGACTAACATCTGGTTTATTCACATCCAGCTAAAGCAAAACAAAGCAAGCAAGCATTCAAATAATTAACTTGCATATGTATCATTAACCTGTATCATTACCAACTAGAGGAAATTATTTATTGGAATAAAATAACTAAAAATAAAACATGCTTTTGCACAACCCTAGTAAGGAAATGCATAAAGCAGATCACATACCTTGTCTCTGTTGATGCCCTTAACTACATCTGCCATACAGTTCTCCAGCACAGATTCTGTTTGCGTGGTTACACCTGGCAGATGGCACGACACGCCCCCTGGCAATGGCGGGAAGTTAGTGGCTGCAAGGTCAAACTTAGGGGGTGGAGGTTTTACCTCCATTTCCAAATGTTGCCTCTGCAGGTAAGAGATCAGGTAAGTATAGAAACGGAAATTAAATTTTTATTAAAAAAACATGTTTCTGGACCTACCGCTCTTTCATCTTCTCTTCTCCTCCTCATGCCACGATAGCTTCCTCTCCTGCATACAAAAAATTGTTCAACATCCCATCATCAAATACACTATCCCTAAGTGTACAAGCTCTACTTTTGACCCTCAGATCTCATAATCTCAACGCTCATTGGGACAAGAGTGACAGACTTCAAGGAGACAGAAATAAAGTGAGAGATGGAGAAAGAGGAGACTAGATCAGGAGATGAGATAAGAAAATCTTAAAGTCTAACATCACTCACTGCACCCCTCTATGCGCATAGTTTCTCATCACTGGGTCAAAATAATATTCTGCTCCTCTAACCACCTTTTATACATTTAAGAACAGTGTAGGTGTGCTATTTGTGCTCACCAAAAAAGGTATGGCATCTAGGCACTATAAATAAAAGCTACAAGAATACCAATCTATACGCAAACAGCCCAGCACACCACAATGCTCCAAAAAGTTGTATTCCGCTACAGCAGGGGTGCCCAAGTTCGGTCCTGGAGATCTACTCTCCAGCAGTTTAGCACCAACCTGTCTCACATCTGAATGCAAGTTTCTACAATGCCTAGTAGTGAGATCTTGATTAGCTAACTCAGGTGTTTAATTGGGGTTGGAGCTGAATTCTGCAGGATAGTAGATCTCCAGGACCAAACTTGGGCACCCCTGTGCTACTGCATCTCAAACCCTGTACTGACAGACCTGGCACGACTGCTAAGGTCCGAGTGGTGGTTCTCTCTGGGGGATGTTGGAGGTTCGGAGAGAGGTGTGAGGGTGGAAGCGGTGGTGTCAGAGTTGGGAGTGCACGGGGGCTGAGGACTGCCGGTACCAGACAAAGTCTCTGCATCAGCACGAGGCTGCGGCTTCACATGGTTCCTGCACAGAATACGGAGGAAAAACTGAGCGTTCTCAGAAATGCCAGCAGGTAACTACAGCCTGGGCTTCACTGCCAGAAAAAAGCTGAGTAAACAAGTGTACAACAGTTTGTCCAGCTGGGTTTTAAGAAAAGTATTTCTGGCTGTGTAGAACAGGCTCCAGATGGAAGATG
Organism: Oreonectes daqikongensis; assembly: GCA_026939265.1. Classification (NCBI taxonomy): domain Eukaryota; kingdom Metazoa; phylum Chordata; class Actinopteri; order Cypriniformes; family Nemacheilidae; genus Oreonectes; species Oreonectes daqikongensis. The sequence goes on from JAOTQM010000022.1 coordinate 8,678,266, forward strand.
TCTGGTTGGAAAATGCCTAATATTTCACAGCCTGGTCAATATATAAGATACAATATGGCTATTTTGAGATAAATCTACATGAGGCTGATAGAACTTTGAGCATTTTTATACTGTTAAAGTATGCCCATTAATGCTTTTTTATTTCCCAGGAAGTTTATATTTTAATATGCAATGGATTAACATTTATCAAATCGAATGTTGTGATGCAATTCACTGTATTTGTATTAATGGTACTTATATACACAAAGTAGTGAAAGCAATGCGGAAAGATGAAGAGGAAAATTAGGTAAACTACCATTGTGAAGTTTAGGGTCTTTTTCCAAATTATGCATTAACACAAATGTAACCTTGGAAACTGTGTCATTTTCAGTACACCCTTTCAGGTCTCATAAGGGGCGTTCACATTATAACAATAACTATAAAAAAGGTTTTTAAAATCGTTCTTGATTCAGGAGAATAGTGAGGTTCACACCATAACTATAATGATAAAGGTACAGAGAACGATATCGTTGGGATCACTTTCAGTGATTTTTTTTTCCCCAGCAGATGAACGATAAAACATTGACAGTCAATCAAATCCATTCAGCGTTCGCGCATTTAAAATGGCAGACGCCACTGGAAAAACAAAACAAACCCTCTTTTTTTTTTAAATAGCTTAAAGAAAATGGATGTGGAAAACAATTGGTTCAACTCTTGGAATGAATGGTGAATATGAGATACAGTCTAACACAAAATTACCTCAGGGAGGCTAACCAAGCGCTAATCTTGTCAGCACAAAATTGTCTTGCGTCCTGCAAAGTTGTAGTGAAATTTATGTAATGTTTTCATTTTACAGACGCTTGATTGGACTATACAAGACTCACTGTTTAGACGCACTTGAAACGCGGCACGCGAGCTTAGAATAAACATAACGTTATTGTTATCATCCGCTGTTGTGGATGCAAATATAGTTAGTTATAATGTGAACGTCCCTTTACTGGCTAGTTTCATCCAATTTTTAAAAACCCTTTTAAAACCTTAAAAATTATTTATAATAAAACTGTGTCATTTTCGTCTCCAAACTAAATTAAGACATTTAAACATGCACCTTCAGATCAAAAGGTTTTTAAGATCAATCCTAAACTTTTGAATGACAGTGCTTTACCTATCAACATCAAGAACTTCTCATACTAAATGAAATGCATGATACATGCAACATAAAAAACATGATCAAGCAGCTAAACTGGTCAAGGCATCAAGCATCAAGATTCTGCTTTTTGTCAAGTCATGATAAAGTCATTCATTATAAAGCAGCTGTGGCTCATATCATTTACAACCACTACAATTCTATCCACCTTTTTCCTGAACAAGCATGACAATGTTGCATCCTATTTCTGCTTCGTATTAGTAGAGCAAACTTGTTTGTATTGTAGAAAACTCTACTGGTTCACAGTGTGTAGCTTTTACAATTATTTTTGATGAGACCCAAAGATTCCTGGTTACATTCAGTGGTTGCTCAGGAAAAAAGTGGATCAAACGTGGTCATTTTAAAGATACGTCGTATTACAGTATTTAAAAATCCCTACATAAGGGCACAAACATGAAAGTTCATGAGATGATTTTTCAAATAAAGAAATGCGTAAGTAAATAGCAAATCACATCTACCTGAAGGCATTGATTACATTCTTTCTGGAATAAAGTGGAAGTCTAGAAAGTGAAAGTAACAGTCAGTTAGAGGCCCACAGCCTACAGAGCCTCTCTTCCTGTACCCATATCAGCCAATGACAGCATTCAACCAAAGTCAACTGCAATGCTCAGTTACGACACACTGGACAAACTCAAAGCTTTTGGTTATTTGTTTCAAGACACAATAATTCTGCGTTTCTTCGACTATGGGCCCTTTTAAACATCACTTATTCCTGAACCAAAATTTTCTGTTTGTCTATGCTGGAAATGACTTATTATAACAAAACATTAAAATTAATGTGTTGTGAATTATTTATTTCAAACTTCATAGCCAGCTTATCTAGCATTTAAACTAGTTATATTTATTTATTTATTGTATTCTTAACGCCATTCCAGCATCTCGGCTATATTCATGGCGAGAACTAGTTACTCTATACACACACAAGTCAATACAACACACAAGTCTTCTCTATACATGAGTAACATGATCATAGCAGGAATGTTTAAAACAGGGTTGAAAAAATTAAAAATATACACAACAAATAGCACTCATACAAATTCTTTCATCTTAATACGAGTCAAAAAACTCAAAATCCTGCCCAGAGAAATCTTTTTAAAGATGTTTGTCAATGTGGTCTCTGAATAAAAGCATTTTCTAGTTTCTTTTAAGCCAGGACAGTCCAACAAAATATGTTTCACAGATAATGGAATTTTGCAGAATTCACATATTGTAGGCTCTTCTCCTTTTAATAAGTGTCCATGAGTAAGTCTCGAATGACCAATTCGGCACCTTGTATAAACGCTTTGATCAGCCCTATTTTCGAATTCAAAATATTGATGGGGATTTTCACTTATAACAGGGATCAACTAGTTATAAAGGGTTTTCATATTTCAATTTAAATCCCTGGGACTGAATCTAGGATAAATCAAAAACTTTAAAGGATATCTGAAAAGTAGCAATGTAAAACGTCTCCAAAAGTTTTATGTAACATTCATATAACAATATTGGTCATAATTGAAACTGTTGTTGAAGAAACATGTTGTATTTTGGCAGGCAGACAAGTATAAAAAAAATGGAGAAATGAAGAGAAAAAGCTGTAAATTGAGGGATCTTACCGGTTGCGGGGGTAGCTACGTGCAAGGCTGATTGGAGACGAGCCAGTTTTGTAGGTTCCTGCTGTGCCAAATCCATTAACAAATGTGCTGTTGGGAAATGGAGCCTGCGGGATGCATCAGAAGCAGAGATTAGCCCACAGGTCATCATACTACTAATCTTAAACTCCTATTTTTCTGAACCAAACCTAAAGTACCTTACATTAATGTGATGTATTAACTAACCAAATAACTGTTGTCATGGTAACCATTTCCAAAGCTGCTTCTCCCAACAGCTCTGACTAACTCTTTATATTCTACTCTGCTGCAGCTTAGCCTGCAATCGCACCTCTGATTACAAACTCAAGTGTCCCCCACTGGGACCCCGTCATAGCAAACATTCAACCCTCTTTACTGTCAGAACTTTCCATTGCAGACCCATCAGATCTCATAATCTTTACGCTCATTAGGACCGGAGTCACAGAGATTCTGAGTAAGACAGAAAGAGAAGAAAGAGAGAGAGAAGAGAGAGATAAAGAGGAGAAAAGTGATGAGAAGAATACTCAAAATCATCTGATCACTCCTTGATTCCCTCTATGCGCTTAATGTATCATCACAGGGTCAAAAAAAAGATCTGCTGCTTGAATCTGTCATATGCAAATATGGGTACCAAATAAGACTATCCATCACAATTTGAACACACCCAAATGTCTAATCATCCCTCATTTCTCTAACTTTAAGAATGCGTTACAAGGACAAAGCTCTCACCAGTGGGGTTTCAAAGTAAGGGGTGGGTGAGGGGGTCCATGTTTGAGGCAGCAGGCTGTAAAGGGGGTACTGCTGGGCAGGCTGATACACCTGCTGCAGGTACACTGGAGAGGAGTACTGTGATGGAGGAGTGGAATACACGGCAGAGTCGACAGTCCGATAAGCGTTTTTAGCAAAGAAGGTGTTGATGGCCTTGATGCGTGCCTGACAACAGAAAATATGTTAACGAGAATGGCTTTATTGGGCAAAAAACTGTATTAAAATACTACATATTACAAACTATGTGATGACATAATTATGTTAATTATCATGTGATGTCATTCAGCACCAGTTCCACAAAATCCTAGCGTAAACACTGTAATGACGGTGTAACCAATCACAGAAAGAGTTGAGTACATCAGTGCATCTTGTAAATAATAAAACGCTGTTATTGTATCCAGTGAGCTGTGCAAACTAACTCAAACAATGCAATTAAACTTACTTTACACCCCATGAACACATGGTCTCACAAAGACTCGCCAACTGCTGGTGTAAATCATCACTCTTATCAAACTACAAGTCACTGTGAGTGGTCATGAGCTCAAGGTGACTTTGGTTGCATGTAAGGTGCAGGCCACACGGTGCTTAAATTACAACAGACGTGGCAGCATATGGAATGGACACTCACCATAATAGGCTTGCCCTGAAAGGTTTTGACTTCCTCACGTAAATATCGATGAGCCTGTCAGGGGAAACAATGTTAAAGAAAACCACAATTTACACTAGAGAAACGAGAAAACTAAAGTGAAAACTCATAATTACAAAAACTCTTTTAAAAATATGCGTGTATACCTGCTGTGCATCAGTGTCAGACTGGAACGTGATATACCAGTTGTTATTGTGTGCAAACTCCACGCTGATGACCAGCGGACACTTCTCACTTTTAAACAGGGCCTCCACCTCCTATCAGACAGACAAAAACAGCCAGTCACACAAAAAGAAAACTAGTGAAAACTACTAAAGAACTATCAGCCAGTTATCCCTCAGATCTCATAATCTCACGGTCATTAGGGCAAAATCCACTGCACTGAGCGAGATAGAATAAAGATAGATAAGAAAAAGGTTTTCGAGAGAGAGAGAGAGAGAGAGAGAGAGAGAGAGAGAGAGAGAGAGAGAGAGAGAGAGAGAGAGAGAGAGAGAGAGGCAATGGTTCTGTATCCCTCCAAGCGCGATACTGATCATCATTGGGGTAACCGCAATAAACAATTTAAACTTAAGGTTTTCCAATTATTTAACATTATTGATCGTTTAAAGTTTAACCATTCACCAACAACTATCAATGCAAAGTGGACCGAAAAACGGCAAATCCATAGTATGGCCCTCCTACAGCAATGTTAGAATGTAAACACATTGTAACATTTAAATCGGAAAACAAAAAAAACAAAAAATAAGTATGGTCTCACCTCAACAGGAGTGTCCTCAGGTACTTCACGGAGGATGATAATGCATCGCTTGTGGTTAGGCCGTACCTTCTCGCCTTTCTCATCCACCTGCACCATGGGAGAGGCTAAACCGAACAGAAAGCATGATTTACATGCAAGTAACACAAACAAGGCAAAACTCTCTGTACTCGTGCTTTTGTTACCTCGGAGCACCTCGAGTATCAGGTCCATATCAGTTGTCAGCAGTTTGACCCCCTCCATGCTGGCAATGGTCCAGATAGGGACAAACTGATCACTGTCCATCTGAGATATCAGATAAAGGTCCTTCGAGAGATTCTCCCTACAAAACACATTTAATCAGTATTAACATATGTTAAGCGCTTACAACAATCAAAAAGAATATTAACTTAATATAGGCATACAGAAGAAAACTGCATCATGTTCTGTAAATTGGTCAGATTAAGATTATAAAACAGAGGTCTTGTCCTCGATGCTGATTGGTCAAGAGAAGTGGTGTATTCATAAAGAACAGCTATGACATCGTAAAGCTCCTATTTGCATCACTGTGCAGCACACAAAGCTGACAGGTTCTCACCCTTTACACAAGGCACTGTATATTCTAATGGAATGATGGGACTTTAATTTTGAAAGATTAACATTGAATATTTCATATAAGTCAAAGTCAGCTTTATTGTCAATTCTACCACCAGTACGGTACATACAAATGGAGGATTGAAATTGCGTTACTCTCAGACCCCAGGTGCTTACAGATAACATAGAATAAACATATATCAAAAAATATATCAAAAATACAGATAAATACAGTTCTATATATACACAATACAACTTTATAAAGCAACAGTCTAATCAAGCACATAAGGCATGTATCCAATATAGCAAATCCTCTTGTGCCTTATTACTCAATTACTACATCAGTCCCCATTCTGTACACCAACTATCAAAATACTGCCCAATAAGAGGACCAGACGTCAACCTAATCTCCCACCGAATCATTTCCACTGCAAAAGGTCCATTATAACATTATCAATATAGGACAAGAAATTATCTAAATAAATAAGCACTGCTTCATTGTTCAGGTGATTATAAATTTCCATCCGTCTCTCAGCTACTTATGTAAAAAGCCATTACGTAATCCCAGGAAGCAGGTGTGAACGTGTCTGGACAAACTGTGGGTGTTACCTGGAGAAGCAGAACTCCAGCTGTTTCTTCAGTGATTCCTTCAGGCTTTCCTCGGACAGAGGCTGCTCCTCAATCGCCTCACCCTCATCTGCAGGTTAACAGTAGCACCAATGCACACAGACACACACACCAAATAACAATCAGTCACTAAGCAACACTGATGGAACTAAAGTGACAGTGGGTGTGTGACACTTTCAGACCTGGTTCGTAGAGTGGGTAATCCAGTCCTGCAGACTCAAAGCCATTCAACATGCTGCTCTCTAAAGGAGGGGCTGAATCCAAGTCACCATAGCCAACATCAAACTCCTTAAAGCCTTGTAATATACAAGCAGAGGAAGCATGGTAAATTTGGGGGTTGTGCGTAAATCATCCTTATAGCAAGTTAAAAGCAAATACATAAATCATCCCTCAGATCTCATAATCTCACGGTCATTAGGGCAGAGACGCACTCCACTGCGAGCAAGTAAGAGCGAGGAAGTTAGAAAAAGAACAAGAGGAGGACAGAAAGCAGAATGGAGGAAATAAAAGGGGTGAAATGAGAAAAAGATCTCGACAGTAAGAGTGGTTCTGGGACCTTCCAAGCGCGATACTGATCATCACTGGGGTTCAAACTTGAGCTAATATAATGCTTTGCAATGATACATATAAAACTGCAATGTATGAGGTCCGAAGTGCTAAATGACTGGCAGACAATATACATACCCTCTGATTCCTCAGCATTAGCATCTGCTTGTGGCCATTGGCAAGTCTGTGTGACTGCCTCTGGAACCTGGGTGTTAGGTGCAGATACTTCCTGCCACACTTTAGCATTGGGATTCAGACTGGCCCCCTTGGTGGTCACCTTGAAAACGAGGTAAAAAAAAATCAACAAGGTTAACACACTACCAACTTGGTTGAATGTTCACACTAAGAAGCATGCAGTCTTTTGTAATCTGAATTTTATCTTAAGTGGACTGTCCTGGCTGCTATCTTTTTGCAGTGAGTTAAGAACGGTATTAAATTCATATTAAGTAACATACAATTTGTTAATAAAATAATTATTCGCCCAGTTCAAAAATATGATATGTAATCCCAAAAACAGTGTGTGCATTACATCTTAAGTATCTAAGTTAGCACAAACTGCATTTAATTGAGTCAGAAGCGACGCTATCACGAGGCACGCTGAGGCAACTGCAGCACTGCTTTACTTTGCTATTTGCATTCACTACTGAAACTGTGCCACAACCTTGGCGAAGGACATCTGAAGAGCAAGGTAACTTAGTTGCATACAAATACCACAAGACTGAACTGATCGCATTTCATGTACAGCAGAGCCACGAAGAAACAGCAAAGCACATTAAAAATCTTCCTTATGAACAACTTTTCTTGTTATCTTCGTACTACGGCGCTTGATAAAGGATCAATCTCATTCCCAGAGTAGCGCTCGATACACGCAGGCAGAAGGTTTTAAATCGTCGGCCTTTCACCCATTTAATCTGATTAGTAATCCACGTCCACTCTAATAAACCAGAGCGAGAGTTCAGGGCAAAGCGCTACAAACCTGTAACTTATCTGAAAGGCAGCCAGGTTAACTAGACTATAGCTTGATTGGATTGGAAGCTAAAGTTATTTCTGGACGAAAAGTTGAATTAAAAGTCGAGGTAATTCGTGGTAACTAACTTTTTATTGCTGCCGGGAAATAAATTGTGAACGGTACTAAAAAGATCCGCATTTTTTACGAATAAAGTTGCTGGCTAATAGTTAGCATTTGTTGCGCGCACGTGGATCTTTCAGGATCGACGGTCAGTTTAGACCACATAAACACTTCAGCCCAGCTGAACCGTTTATCGCTAACTAACGTTAGCTATTTTAAAGCTACATAAACAATGTGAGTGTCCTACAGATCTAAGCTTTCCTCGTTTAACTCACGTCAAGCGCCATCGAAGTCAAACCACGCAGCAACTGCGAAGAACATTCGCGGTCGCCAAAATGACCTTATTATCTTACCTCTACAAACAACAGCATGGTCCTTTCCCCGACAACGTTATCCTTCACTAGACACCCTGAAGCCGAATAAATCTAGCTGCCGATAACGTGACAGCAAGTTCCACAATTCTTTGCTTAAACCAAAAGCGCAATTTCACTGCCAAAGAGTTTCGCGGCCAATCATCTGCAACAATTCCTTTTGCTCTGCGTAAGCGTAGAGACGGCGGCTACGGAGTCTGCCTGATTGGCCATGAGCTCGTCTTTCCTTCGCCTCTTTGTGATCACATGCGGCAGCACGCTTTAAACATCCCCCGCCCTCTATTACGGGATTAGTGCACAGCAAAATACGTCATAGAAGGTCCCCCTATCATTGGAGTAGAATTACGTCTGTCAAAATTATATTCAAGTTACCGGAACTGTAACCTCTTCAACCAACATCACTGTTGAGCACGTGGCGAGATATGAGACAGGCCTGACAAAATGAATGAAAGTCGTCATAAAATTTAAATAAAATAAAAAACCCAGAATCATATTTATTAAAGTGGCCATAAAACTAAAATCGTGTATTCTTGAATTACAATATACATAATACAATAATTTGTAGTAACGTTATAAAAGCCCAATTCAAAAAGACAGTCTGCTGGTGACGAGATATGAATGCATTTAAATGAATTTTAAGTGTGATGGACTGATATTAGTTTTACATAGAGAGCAGTGCCGTAAAAATGCAGTAAATAAAAAATTAAAGAAAATAAATCAAAATGGAGTAAATCAAAAAACATTTTGCAATTGTGTTATGAAATAAGTATTGATGTGGTCAGTCAGGCATGTTATAAAATGAAGTATATTGTTTAGTTTAAAACTTAAAAAAAATAGCATTTATTTACTTAGTAAACAAGTAAATAAATTTAATTTTAAACATTTTTTAAATCATTTTTTTCAACAGCCATATCCAAAAGCTGGAGAACGCCACTGTAAAAAAATGACTGTACTAAATTTAAAATGTAAATCAAATGTTACTATTACTTATTATTTTAAATCTTCAGTAGTGAAGTGTTGCTGTAACAATTTAAACTTTTTATAATGAGGTAATGTCATGTAAAAAAAAAAGTGTTGTAAACAATAGTATTTTAGTGTGTAGGACAATGTATACACACAAGACCGGATCTTACACTAACCCAAAGTACTAAGTTAGTACAAAATTTGTTTGGCCATGTAGCAAAGTAATACCATGATACATAAATAAGATTTTTTTTTAAATTACAGTACTTTTTTGTCGAGAAACGAAAGGCTTCTTGTTCTAAAGCTTCTTCTTATTGAAACATATAATCTAGACAACAGATCCCGTCACATGGCATTAAATCCTCCTGCTATATTGAGATTCATGATGACAAAGCACCTCAAGCCCCTTTAAAATGTAACACCGCTGTCATTCATGGGGCTGGAGAATCAGCACAATTAACACAATGAGCATTAGAGCAGGCATAGTGAAACAATCCGGGATGAGACACAAATATGTAGCTAACGTTAATATGTATAAAAGATCTACAACCACCGTACCAGGCAGAAACTTCTTTCATTTTAGAGTAAAGCATAAAATCAGCACTAGCCTTTTTTACACAAGTTAACTGTCTGCAACGCAAAAAAGCTGTCAAGTGGTAACTTCGAAACTTTAGACCTTGACGTCAGTCGTAACAGTGCTTCATATTTCATATTGTACATCTCAGCAGACTGAGATATAAACACGTGCTTTGCAATGTATGTGCACAAGCCATTGGTTAAAAAAATGTCTGTTGCCTAGCAATGCCGTCTTACCAACGTCTGAGTTATAACCGGCTAAACTGACGTGGCTATACTCTAACCTAACTAAACGGTCATTAATCTCAACCATTTCAGAGGATCGATAACTTGACATGTAGATTTACAATGCGCTTAGCTCGCATGAGCACAGGTAGTTTGTAAACTTATTACTCGTTTGACAATTCCATAAACAGTCATGAGTGTCATAATGTGGCCTAAACACGTTTATTTTCAATGTCGTAGCATAAATAAACACAGTAATATCGCGGGGAGGGTTAAGTGAGTTGTGCCGATTCAGCACCACAGGCCTGAGCTTACCATGCCGCCTTGGTCCTCGCCGGTTTTCTCCTCTTGATCTCGTACGACTGATCCCGGCTCGACCTCCTCGATCTGTTGCGGTTGACTGCTACTCTCCGAAGTCATCGGCCGCCTTTCGCTCTCCACCGGTCGGCCACTCTCGTCCCAATCCGCGTTTACGCGCCGCGCACCTCCTCGCTCGCTCTGCCACTCCTCACGCCGGCTGAATGCAACAAGCACTTGCTCTAGCTAGTTAGGTTTGGTTTGGTTTGTCTTACCTTTTCGAACAAACCGAAAGGGAACACGCGAGCTGTGCTAACACTTAAGCTTGAGAATATATCTGTACTACTGGTCTATTTCATACCCTGATAACCTTTCATGTTAAGAACACAAACCGGTGGATCAGCGAGCGTTTCTGACAGACGGCAGAAATCCACACACCGTCACCGTCCCGACAGACAATGCGACCACCCCCTCCATCGCGCTCGCTCTTCCCTGGCAACAGTGTGCAACACGCGCTGCGCCGCATAGCAACCAGCGGGCGCTCGCGCCGCATAGCGACAGACGCTCACAGCGAAACTGCAGCCGGACAACTCTTGCAAATCATGACACAGCGAATAATTCATATATAATTACCGCAGTTTTCACCTGGACTCACGTGTACTCTTCTTTATTAACCCTTTCACGCATATAGGCCACTACAATGGACAGCTATTTTAAAAGCCATTACTTGCGTATGCGTGGAAGTTGATGACAAAGTTGTACATCAACCATTACAGGGGGACATTAGCTGGATCATTCTATACACTGTCATCTAGTGGCAAACAGTTGTTTTATCACCCCTTCACTCGGAGGATCTTTTCTAGAGCTCCAGACTCCTCAGTGTGCCTAGCCCAAAGAGAGGCCTTTAAAGCGTTAAGAAGGCAGAACAGGGCCTTTATGATTCGTACAATATCTCCTCAATTGATAACAAAAACGCATACTGCCGATCGAGATAAACATCTGAAAATCTCTTTGAAAAATAAATGTAAACTAATCAAGTTTAATCTTGAGTTAATGTTTATGATAAATATGAAATCACATGACTATAATTCACAACTTATTGAAGTGTTTACTTGTAAAAACAGATAACTGTGATATCTTGTTTTTTATTGTGTTAGTTACACAATATTTGTTTTGAGTATTTTGTGAGTTATTACTTCATCAAAACAACCCAACTACAATTTGAATTATAATATATGATTTTTTTATCTGTTTTTGCAAATGAACTGTTCAACTATATATCTTTATTTTTATGAATAAAGCACACTATGCTATGTACGGTATGAAATGTTGACGTTTTATTTATTTATCCCCCCAGCATGGAAAGATTTTACAGAAACATTTACAGTTGATGGACCAGTCATTTTTTTCCTGCTGAGGACTATTGATCAGAACAAAGCAGGTCATTTCTGTATTTCTGTAAGTCACATGAAAATACCAGTTTTGAATGCAGGTACAAGTAAACACACAAAAAAAACTTTTTTTGAGCCAATCTGTCAGATGTAAATATTTGTATTACCAGTTATTTATACTAAAATGTAATTTTGCCACAAAAAGATAATCTCTGGCAACAATCCCAGTCTTGGGAGGCTTTATGCATAGGACCACAGGCCACGCCAAAGTCTGTTTGTTTACCAAACATGAAAATGTGGAACAGAATAAGTTAATAGTTGTTTAACGCAGGCAACTGCCGGCCATTCTTTAAAGTAAACGTGACATCAAAGCAGCAATTTCCTGTCTCACGCTTGCAGATTGGACTGATACCGCGCATAAATTCTGCCGTGCTTTTTCCATACTTCTGTTCCTAACTGTTTTAGGCTTTGGTGGTGCCAGACTGTGATGCTTGTTGGCTGTGCAGTTGTTGGAGCTTCATGTTCATAACTTCCACCACAGCTTCAGGAAAGACAGAAGTAAATAACATTGTTACTTAAATATATAAACATAACATACACAAGACAAAGGCAAAAAAAACTCCAAATATGTATGTAAACAAATCACCTTGTTTCATAGCATGTTTTTCTTGAAGGGCAGGCTGAATTTTCTCAATTTGTTTTGTAAGAAAGTCAATTTTGCGTTTAAAGAACTCTCTGCCATCCTCTACTTTCTGAAGAGATAAAGACAGCAAGACAGAAAATCTGTGGTAATCTACACATTAAAATACCGAATTATTTGGTGAATAAACCCTCTATATTATGCATAAGAGCTTGGCTTACCTTCTCCACAAAATAACCCGTTCCAATATCTACTAAGACATGATCCACATCATGTAGCTTTCCAGGTACATACATCTGTGATAAGGCAGCTAAGGGGACAACTAACAATTTGTTGAAAGATTTTTATAACACAAAAAACTCCAAGTGATTTTCATCGTACAACGACGGTGAAATGACATTTCTTTAGCAACATGGCTGTTAAGAGGATACGGAACTGGTGAGGGGAACCAGTAGTTCTTTTCCTGAGACCAAAAAAACCCAACAACAGGTAAGTAAACAGATTGTGAGATTCTGATAAAATTTACAAGAATCATATCACAAAATTCACCTTCATTGTTCTTGGTGAGGACATTCAAACTGTCTTTTGCCTCCACATATTTTGTCTGAACTACTTTAAGCTGACCTATGGATGATGACAGGAACTCGGTTTCCTAGGGAAAAAACAGCACTGATGAAATTAGTAAAGCACAGCACAAAAGCGAGTCTGTAGTAATTCTCACTAAAAAAATAGCAAGGACACTAAGCAATTTACACTAATGCTTGTTGACCCGTTCTGTGTAATAATACACTTAACGTCACTATAAGGTAAGAAATCTGTTTCCTGTATGACTCTGTTGGGTAATATCACTTAGATCTTTGAATTAATCCTATATGCCCCCAAACTCACCTTTAGTCTGACGATACTCATTTACTTAATGGTCATTATAAGAGGGTTATTCGCTACACTAGATGTAATGCTACTAGCAGCACGCGTTCAGACAGCGTGACGTTCACTGCTTGCAAGTTAGTAAACCACTTATCGTAAAATATCAAAGCACGTTGTAGTTTAAAATGAAACCAGTCATAGTTGTTTTTATAGCCCGAATTACCTGGTCAAGCTGAGTTTTTAAACTCTCTAATTGTGGGAGAGACAATTCAGTGAGATTCACCGCCATGTTGATAACAGGACACAGCGAGGAAAGCTTCCGTGTCAACCGGAAATAAACTGGGACTTTTAACTAACGTTGGTTAAATAATAGCGATAGTCTGTGGTATTTTCTTTTAGCATGAACACTATAAGAGCTAAAGAGCTTTCGTTTTGACAAATCAAATAGAAACAGGCTTTATTGGGACTTTTCTAAGAGCTGTACGCGGTGACAACGATTTGAAATGTACTGTTATGGTACTTGTAAGTTTGATTCTTGTCATTCACTTATGCAGTCACAGTCTGCAATATTTATATTCATTGCATCTGTTAGTGTATTCTTTCTCCCCCAAAATTGTTCTCAATATTTCTAATAATTTTCTACTATACTAATAGTTGTGTGCAAACACTAAACCGTAAACGTAATCAGAAATTTGTTCAAAACGATTTATAATACCGTATGTATTTCAGTTCTTAGATTAATATTCTGTTGCTTGAAATCTTTTAATAAGACAAAGCAAAAAGTGCACTATGAATAGTTAAACCATTACATTGTGAACTACAGTAAAAGTATTTATCATTACGGCCATACAGTATGAAATTGCAATAATTGCAATGGTCAGGAAATCTGTCATAAAAGCATTTTATTTTAAAGTAGCATTTTATATAATTAAAAAAACAGTAAATGTAACAAAAATAAACAAATGTGAATTAAATTTAGTAAAATAGGCATGAGAAAAAACGAATCATTAGGTCATGAGAAAATTATAAATATGAAAAAAAAATCGCTAATGTGACAAGTTATCGTAGCCTTTAACATTTAAAATAGTAAAACACTTTGGGTTGATCTCCTAGACACAAATTCTTTAGCCCTAGATTTCAGTCAAGAAAATCAATCTCTCCTCAATGAAATTAGAGCTTAACTTTAAATAAGAGACCACATTCTTTCATTAAAAATAACTAAACTTGTGCATAAAAATTGTCTTTAAAAACTAAGCTAGTGAATGTACACAGGCAGACCATATGCAATCGGCGCAGCACCAATTATATGTTTGAGGTGTGTGGCGTTACGCGATTGGGCTAAATGCTGAAGAAGAGAGGAGCCACGGCCAGCAGACAGCCAGGACTGAAGAAGAGCTGACGTGAAGCGATCCAAATCACGATCCGTTACATCCCACAGATTACCAAGCACTAATGGGCTGGTGCAGAGAAAAATCAAACAAATATTTAATAACCCAATTCAAACCTAATTGTGAAATCTACACAATAGATTCTAAATTAATATTTTAGAACATTGATGTGTTCATTACCATCCTGCAGTGAGGTAGCCGAGTATGATTCCTGTTCCTTCCTGGTTGCCAAGTACACTGAGAGCAGCACTGCTGCAGCCAAACAGCAGCGCCGCTGCCCGCACAGGGCCTTTCAAAACCCTCTGAGCATCCAGAAACCTGGCTCCTGCTCCATGACCTATGTAACTGCACAAAATAGGTACATATACATATTGTCAAGCAAATTTATCTTCATTTTGTAAACCATTTAGTTAAAGATGACAGCACTGATCAGTATGACTCACATATAAAGATCTTTGGTGGTGACAGCCTCTTGTAGTTTATCTGGATCAGGAGCAGTTCCACAAACACCTTGCCACGCCCGCTCACTGGCCAATCAGAGAGAGGAGAGATGCCAAATTGTATGCTGGATCGGATATGTGACCGTGTGATTTTGCGTGCCTTTGAAACTTACCCAGTAAACCAGTCTTTAAAGCGCTTCTCAGTGTCAGGCAGGTTCCCATCTGGGTTCAGCACATAATAAACTTGTTTAGGATTCACACCAGAAGACAAGATGCAGCTTGAATCCAGCTGTTAAAAGACATAAAAACAATTAAGTATCATTTTTGTAAAGCATATGTAATAAATATAACAGATACATACCTCTTTAAGATGACAGTGTCCAAGCACTGCATCGAAAGACGGCATGCGAGTCACAGAGCGAGACTTCAGACAAGTGATGTTCTCCCATGGCAATTTTTGCAAGTACTGCAGAAAATGAATGGCAACTGTGATGTAACACTCCTGCTGTATGTTTATTCAAATGCAATAATTGTCCTGGGAATAGTACACAGAAGTGACATCATGACAATCTACCTTGTCCAAGATAAGAACTGTGTGTCCCTGTGGCTCCTCCCTCCTCCTCAGTTCAGCCACACACCCCTGCAGAAGCCTCAGAAATTCCTTGTCCTGCAGACCTGCCCCATCCACAAGAGATTGTAGGTCAGACAGGGAGAGGAGTGGGGATGCTGAGAGAACCACCTTAAGAGAGATGATGATGATGTCATAAAAGTTAACATATGATCTAAAACAATACATCTAGGTCCTGAGGATCTACTGCACTGTACATTTGGGATGACTTAAATCCTAAACACATGTCAGTACTCTGCAGCTGGTTTGAATAAACCCATTCAATTTGTTCACAGATACAATTTGAAATGTCTATGTCCATACCATAAATGTTACCACATACTTTGAGTATCTCCTGTGTGATCTTTGTTCCTTTCAGTGCCTGTTGGAAACGTTTAATCTGAACTTCAAGCTCAGGGTCAGAGGTCAAAGGAAGAAGTAAAGTTCGCCACACTCCTAAAGCTTCTTCCATCTCCTCTAACAATTTCTGATGGGCAAGAAAAATGAACACACATCAGTCTACCAGCACAGTGTTTATCAAATGCTATCTTTAGTACATCTTGTGTCTCACCTCCACACGAGCATCCAAAGCCTTCCGTCCCTCCCACCACTGGGACTTTTCTGCCACTGTGCTCACTTCCTTCTGCCCCTTCAACACTCCATCCATTTCCTCCAACAGCACGGCAACAGAACGCTAAAGAATGATAAAAACGTATGTAAACTTGTGCTTAAGCACAGCAGATGTCTTTAAAACTTAAATGTCATACGTTAAAACAATAAGCATAACAGAACACATACTTCTCGATCTGTAGTAGGGATTCTCACGGTAACTGGGGCGGAGCCTCGCTGCAGTCGGGTCAGAAGAATAGTGCTGCCAATCTCATCAGGATACACCCCCACGAGCGAGAGCATGCATACGTTTATTCCTATGACAACAATACCAATAATTAAGACTGTGTCATTTCTGTGGTATTCATAAACTCTAGGATGTAACAAAATGTGGGGAAAAAAGTGGAACAGATTTGAATGGGGTTACCTGCTGGCAAATCTTTCAGTTGCTGCGTGAACTGCTGGCAGTGTGTTTGTGGAAACTGTGTTGGGTGTGATGAGGTGAAAGAAAAGATCTTCTCCAGTGTAGAGAGTTTCTGAGACTGAGACACTCCAGATGATTCCTCCAGACTCAGAGCACTCAGACCTTCTGCTACATCATTACATGATTTCTTAAGCTTCCTATAGAGAAAGTGAATAAATAGACTTAAGCTCATTTTTTGCTCTCAGTAAAAATACAAAACTGTATTAATTATTACCACTCTCTGTTCAGCATAGCGGTGACTGACATACCTGAACTGACTGACCACATGACGGGTCATGTGGTGTCGAGTGGACACCCCCAGTGACTGTGCGTGTAGCATTGCTGTGGTGATGGGATCGGTCTGACCGAGTGACTGAGCGAGCAGTGAGCAGACGTGAGGATAAAGAGAGGGAGGTGGGAAGTGATGGAAGAGGAGCCACGAGGAGCGCAGGTATGACTGGAGGGCCTCCACTGACAGGTCAGCTAAAAAAAGAAAACAAATGTACAAACTGAGATACATTTTTTGATATCTTTAAACATAAGCAAGCCCACATGAAAACTGCACTCTAGTAATATATGCAAAAGCAGATTTAAGTTATGTGTCTCAATATACAGATACTGACAATAACAATATATACCGGCATTGACAATTAATAATGATTTTAATAACTGTGAATGTTAATTGTGCACATATGATAACATCAGTTTGGATTCTTTGGTCAAAAATAAATATTTCAATAATAATGTTACTTTGTCTGACTTCAGGCAATTACACAATAAGTCCGAAATTCGCATCCGAAACTTTCGCACGTTAAAAAATAAATACGACCTCACACAGTGTCAATCACATTTACACACTGCCTCCGAAATTTTCGACCGTCATAAAAATAATCGGACCGGGTTCGATTTTCTGCGTTTTTCGCATCCGTAGCAAGCATTTTGATGGGTGTTTTGAGAAATCAGAGCCACCATACAAGCGAGGATGACGAATACGAAAAAACATATATGAAAATTTCGGACTCTTATGTGCAATGGCCTTAAGTTTGATATTGTGATAGCCCTAATATAAGTACATATTATCCATCCCTTGTGTATAAATTTAGAAAACATTTTAGTTTATTTAAGCTACCAGCAAGAGTTTAGTACTGTCAGATAGATCTGTTTAATACATTTTACCATGTTCAAATCTATCCCACAAACCCACAGATTTCATCTGGACCTAGCTTAGACATCCTAACACCTTTCTCATTGTTCTTTAGATGCGTTTTATTTTGAAACGTTACCTAAGGCACTATGTGCATGTGGTAGGGGTGTGTGAGCTCCAGTGCCATTCTGTCCGGTCCTCCAGAGCTCACTGAAACACTCCCTTCCTACATCAGCGGCTAGATCTCTCCTCAGGACCTCACAATCAGCATCTGGGCTGCCTAGAACCACACACACAATTAGTCCAATCAGAATCAGAACCATGCATTTAGATCAGTTTTGTTCCACACACACACACACACACACACACACACACACACACACACACACACACACACACACACACACACACACACACACACACACACACACACACACACACACACACACACACACACACACACACACACACACACACCTGGATCTTTCATCTCTGTGTCCGAGCCTCCGAGTTCCTCCAAGCTGATATTCAAAAGAACCTCATTTTCATCCTCTTTAATCATCCTCATCCTTTCTGGCTCCTCTATGACCTCTGAACTCTGACTCTTCTTTGCTCTTCCCCTGCGTGGGCGTGTCTGCTGGGCTACACCAGTATCTTCCTCAGAAGACAGGCAGCCGGTAGAGGGAAGCGCTGTGCTCTTCTTAGTCGTCCGTGTTCTTCGGGGAGGATCTGGTTCTACAGTAACTTTGGTGTCACTAGGTTTGGAGTTTCGAGGGGTTTTGGAGTTGGAAGCGTTTCGCTTTTTCTCTGTCTTTTCCACTACAGCGGGAGGTGCAGTTTCAGTGTCACTCTCATCACTGAACTCAACCTGAGACAGAAAACAAGCAATTGTACAGCTATTATTATAATACATGATAAAATATTACTTTTCTGTTTAACACAAAAGAAAATATTTGGAAAATTGTTTATAACCAAACAGTTCTGGGACACCGTTCACCACCATAGTAGAATAAAACTACTGTGGTAGTCCATAGTGCCCCAGAACTGTTTAGTTTTCCACATTATAAAAATATGTTTTGTGTGTGTTAAACAGAACAAAGACATCGATACAGTAAATGATGACAGAATTTGCATTACTTATTGTATATAAAACAGTTTCAGTAAGAGCTATGTAGTATCAACACGAACTAAGGTATCAAACCTTAAAGCGTGAGCGTTTGGTCCGTCTTGGTGCTGCGGGCACGACCACAGGTTTCACTTCAACAGGAGAAGAATCTTTGTAAACTTCAAATGATCCCTTTGAGGTGACTTTAGACTTTGTTATCCCGCGATGGCCTGCAGGAGTTAGCGAGGGTGTAAGGTTGACTGAAATCTCAGGCACCTCATTTGTAAAGTCGAATGCTCTCAGATCACCAACACCAGTGCTAGTGGAGACAGATTTGGGCCGGGACTTCCTTGTCGGTTTGGGTGTTTTGAAAACCATGGAGGATTTCGAGATTGTAATTTTGGGCACCACGTCTTTAGCTTTCTTAGAAACTACTGAGGATTCTTTTGTTTTCCTGCTCTCGTGCTCCACGGTGTCCTTTTTACTGTCAGTTTGGCTTTTAATGTTTGCTTCTGAGAGAGGTTTTTCAGAAACTGGGCTTTTGGCTCTATGCTTTAATTCAGTTTTGGTCTTTGATGGCTTCCATCCCCAGGCAGAAGAGAAAAGTTCTTCCGGTGTGCACTGTTTCTTTATGGCTAGTGCTAAACAGCAGGCCACAGCTTTAGCTCCCAGAAGTGCAGCCCTGATTGGCCCGAGTTCTGGTGTCATTGCCCCTTTCGGCTTAACTGCCTCCAATCCTGCTTCAATTTCCTCCCATAAGGCAGCAGCCTTACCTTTATCTCCCGTTCTGAGCAGTTGAAGTACATTGGCCAAATGCACTCTACCAAGTTCTGCCTGCAGCACCGTCAGACATTGTTTAGTTGATTTGTTAGGTGAAACAAGAGCCGCCAGACTGCTCTGGAGTTTAGCTATGACACTACGGCAACGTTTTCTGGCACAGTGGCGTAGTCGGCGGGAAAGCTCTTGGTCCGACTGGAGGTCAGCTTGTATCAACGCCCAATGGATACTGACTCGAACCACACTGAGCTCAGTGCAGCAGGGACTGGAGCACTTCTCAGCATGGGTCAGGCAGGAAAGCCATCTCTGGCGTTTGGGTTTAAGAGGGGGAGATGCTCCTTGGCTTCCTAATCTAGACACGGTTTCGACAGGCTCCTTGAGAAGGGCACGAGAGCTGAGGATTCCACTCAGATCCTCATCTTCCTCAAGGACATCACTAAAAGAAGCAGGGGCAGCTGGCCGACCTTTGCGTGGTTTTATTCTCACTTCGGTCTTCGGTTGTTGGCCCTGGCCAAAATCTACATGCAGGCAAGATAAAGTGTTAATAGCAATAGATCTTGAATCGTAAGAAATGTTGTCGGAAAGGTTCAGACTACATCATTACCGGTGCACAAATCCAGCAGGTTTCTGACTTGCTCCAGATCTAAACCACTCGCTTCAGTAGCTCCTTTCATCAACTCCAGCTCTGCTTTTAAAACCAACAGCTCGGCACAGCTACAAATACAGACAGACTGTGATTTTAAACTTAAAAGCAAGCTGACACAAACATTGGGTGTAGTATCTAATGCGCATATTGTGTGTCTGGAAAGTGGCCACAATGTCAGAAATTTGTTTACACATAAACCGGCACACACATCCTGCTGTGTATGTACTCACTGGCTAAGGGTCTGCAATTTGGTTGCCAGTTTGAGGGCCTCTAAACACTGAGCTTTAGCTTCATGAACGGCCCCACTGCTGCTCCTTACAGCCACCATCCTCTCAGAACACACCAGCACCTCGCTCAACAACAGCCACTTAAACACAACACTGTCTCCTATAAAAAATTACACACTCATTGTAGAAGCATTCACATTAGTGTTATGGACAATAAATGGATGATACAAATTTATATAAATCAGGGGTTTTCAATCTTTTTTGTTAGCTGAACCCCTCTTACCTAAATTATTTACTTGAAGTACCTCCTGAGATTTTAAGTAAATATTTCAATAATTTAATAAAACATTGACATAATTTTTTTTTTTGCAATTTAACAAAGTATACTGGTAGACATACAGCTTGCGCACCCCCTGCAATTCTCTCGCTAACCACCAGGTGATCACGAAACCCAATTTGGAAAACCCTGATTTAAATTAATACATTTTAAAAGAAATAAAATGAGTACAATTGTAATAAAATACTAAATAATATTTAAAAAAAGCCGCCTTTTACGTCACACAACGAATGATGGCCGATAGACCGAAAGTCATTAATTTCCTATAGACAGTCGCACAGGGGCTACATGGGGTGTGGATGCGAAATTTTCTGATCCGATCTGAGCTTTGGATGCATTAAAAAAACTGAACTTGAGCGACTAAACCGCATACGCCCCTGCCGACCGGAAGTGATCTGCGTTTTCCGTGTAATCCAATCAAATCATCAAGCTGCTTTATTAAACTAAGCTTGTCTCCCATGTTGGCATGGGTTTACGTTCAAACTGAAGTTCCTCACGACACTAGGGGGACAATTCCAACAGTTGTGTCCGAATGTCGTGTGCAGTTTGCTATACTTTGTGAGAATATTTCTCTAAATTGTATTGTATTGTTTTTTTCAAACTGATTTTCCATGTTAAGCGAGGTATACTTGTACCTTGATCTACAAAGCGAGTATCCGTGTTTGGTCCAGCAGTTCCATAAAACCCATTGCCCAGCAACATCATCACTAAGCTGCACAACAGCTTCAGTCCTTCATACTGGGCTGTATCTGGAGTTTTCGAACCTAACACACGATACACTCCATTAGCACACAGATGTACTTGTGAAATGCAACGCTGATTGGTGGTTTTATCTGTGCTTTAATGAGAGGATATACATCTATAACACATATTAGCGTAAGCTGACCATGTTGAATGATGCTCTGGCGCAGCTGTAAGTCTAAAGTCTGTGAGTCCAGACTCAAGTATTCGCTGGCAGTCTGCAGTGCCTGTGCCCTGAGTAGGTACCAACTCTTAGAATGATGCTGAGCAGATTCCTTTATCACCTCCATCAGACAACAAACCCCATGTTCCACCTGAGAGAAAGAGAAACAGAGAGAAGATCTATGTACTGTAATTGCTTTTTACAGTTGACCACTAAGATAAAACTGTGGGCAGTCGTGGCCCAGTGGTTAGAGAGTTGGACTCATGACCAGAAGGTTGCTGGTTCGATTATCAGGGCTGGCGGGTAACGGCTGAGGTGCCCTTGAGCAAGGCACCTAACCCCCACTTGCTTACTATACAAAATGTACAAATGTATAGTACAATGTAATGTAAGTCGCTTTGGATAAAAGCGTCTGCCAAATGAATAAATGTAAATGTAAAACTAGACAGCACAAATGTGAACAAAATGCTAAAAGTTTTAATTGTTACTGATTTACAGAATAGAGAAAGATCTGTGGTTCTTAAAGGGACACACCCGTCGCAAACTATATTGGTTCACTGGTAGTGAACTTTAACTGGCCTCTTGTCAAATACTTTCCATTAAAAAGAAAAATGAGACTTAACTGCCCAACTATCTGTTCGTTACCTGTCCTAAAGCATAGCAGATCTGCGCTTTCTGTAGCATAGCAGTCATGGATATAACAGACATTCCCTCTGAGCTTGGGTCAGAGGTCAAACTCTGCTCTGCTTTTTCCAACTCCACCTAAAACATGCGCACACAAAAAGGTTCTGGC
Organism: Oreonectes daqikongensis; assembly: GCA_026939265.1. NCBI lineage: Eukaryota > Metazoa > Chordata > Actinopteri > Cypriniformes > Nemacheilidae > Oreonectes > Oreonectes daqikongensis. Next base: position 8,700,815 of record JAOTQM010000022.1, read on the forward strand.
GTAAACATCTTATCTTTAGTATAAACTATCAAATGAAGCTGGTACCACAAAGTTATTAACTATCAAATCTTTTTTCTTTTACAGCATAATATAAGGTCACCTGGGCGAGTTGAGGGGACCCTAAATACAACAGGATCCTGGCAGAGTGGCAGCGGGCATTTGCACTGTTCTGAGAATCTCCAAGGCTATGAAACAGAGCAGCAGCGAGCTGATATCCCTCCAGAGCTTGTAGGTGCTAAAAAGAGAATTTTTAAAATAGGTTTAAATTGAAAAACCAAGAGCTTTTGGGGAGCATTGATGTTTGAGATCACAGTGAGTGACGTGTGTGGACCTACTTTGCCCATGAGTGTGTAGAGGGCAGCCATCAGTGTGATTGAGGATGCTGTAAGTTTAGGGTCTCTAACAGCAGGTGAGGACCCCTTGAGTAGACTCCGCCACAGGCACAAACTTTTATCCAAAGGCTCACTCAGTTCTAAACACGCACAAAAAAACAATAGCATGTCACAACTGTTTGTTACGACAACTAGATGAAGGAGAGTTGCTATAAGGATGCTAGCGTTAAAAAGAGCCTTACTGCTATGGGCCAGTAGATTGAAGCGTAGCCCATCGTAGACTAGCTGGCTCTCTAGGGATTTTTGTTTGTCCTCATACTCAAGATCATTAGTAGGAACAGGATCCACATTCACTTCCATTATTCTCTCCTCTTGCACTGCACGCAATCGCTTTTCAGTGTCCACAGCCTGTAGTATTTAAAGTAAAGAAAGCATATGTGTTTTGGGGTACTAACGTTTATGAAAATAAACCTGTGAAGTGTACATTGTCAAGGTACATTACTGACCTCCTGCAAATTGGACTCAAGAGTGCAGATATAGAGCCACAGGGAGGCGTGTGCCTTCTCATCCTTCAGCCTATCAGCATTCTCTGCTGTCTCTGGCTCAGCCTCCAACAATCGCAAAGCCTCGTGGGTAAAGTCATTTGCTGAGCTTATTGCCAGAAACAAAAATATTACACATCAAGCATCCTAATTTTAAAGCATGAATGCACAAGTAAAGCACAGTGTTAATGTTAACCTACCACTCTGTCTGTTGGCTGAAGTCTTGGTAGCACACAACCTGAGACATCTCGCACAGGTAGGAAGCCCGTCTTAGTTTGTGCGAGGTGTCTTCGTGACAGATATCCAAGAGGTCGCAGAGCGTGTTGTAGCGCTCCTGAGCCGTGTCTCCAGTCTGCTCTTTATACAAACGCAACTCCTCCTCTAACAAACAAATCATCACTTCCTCATCCACCGACACTTCCGTCAACCCATCCCTCAGAGTTCTGATTTAAAAAAAGTCTTGATCAGCACACTCACTCTTGCCCGAAAGACCACCCTCTTTAAGCTGTTGTTACCTTAGGCGTGTGTCGTCCTCTCCTGCCCGGGCTGCATCACACTTGGTTTTGACCCAGAACGAAACAGGTTCAGCGAGATGATCTAAAACCTGAGTTCCCAAAACCTGAATCCAGCGCACGATCCAGTCTAAAGCCCGCTCGAGCTGACCCCCACGCCGGCTGCACTGGACAGTCAGCATGAAGCAGCGATTGACCTGAACACATACAACAACACACTTAATATATCTACAGTCTACTAGCTTAAATTGCTGGTTATACACTTTCTTTGCATCTGACAGTACTGTATGAAAGTCAAAATATTCAAATGTCATAGAACAGTGATAATTACTCGATGTTATTACATAACCATAATATGTTAAAGAGATTCACCCAAAAACAAATATAAATGTGTTCAATATATGTTGACAAATATATGTGTTCTATGCTGTGTAGATAAAATATTATTTTATATTAATAATATTTATATTCAGAGTGTACATTAACAATTAAGATAAATCTCTTATGCTAGGTTTTTTTTTCAAACTTTTTGCCGTCACACCATAAGACACATTTATTTGTCATATTTGTTATTTCCATACAATGGAATTCAATGGGGGCCAGTGTTTGGTTACCAACATTCTTTAAAATATCTTTGTTTGTGTTCAGCAGAGAAAAGTCATGTAGGTTTGGAATGGCACGAGGGTTAGTAAATGATGCAAGAATTTTCATTTTTGGGTGAACGATCCCTTTAAATTGAATACCTGGAAATCTTACCCTGTCCACAGGAAGAGAGGGTGGGCAGTCCTTACACAGCTCCTGACACACAATCACAGCCAAACCAAATGCTCCATCATATAGCTTTCTGTTAAACAGCTCGTACACCACATTATTTACCGCACACACTATAGGGGACGACACAATTTTAACACATGTAAATCTATTGTAAATCAATCAAGTAAATAAAGGAAAAGCAACAAGAGACCATTTGATTTGATCACATAAAGCTTGTTGTGTTATGCATGATGCAAAACAAATCTTATAATGGTGGTTAAAAATCATGAAGAAAAAAATTCTATCATAAAGTAATGTAGTTCATTAGTCTCCAATTCATATTGCACATGTACACAGACATTAGACTGATGTGCGATTAGACTTAATAATAAATAAGTAACTATATGACATGACATCCAATTAGATTTCAGCGCTATCCATTACATCTGTTAGAATTCAGGCAAACACACCTGCTTTAAGTAAGAAGTTGTCATTGTTAAGTGTCCGCAGTTCAGTCAGCATGCGTCCTGCTGTTGCTTGGCAGTACAAAAGCACTCTGTCTAAAGAATCACCCGCAGACACCTGAGGACACACACAACAACAAGCTTAAGAGAGAACGTGTATGAACCTTGAGGCAATGCATTTAAATGTCCTAAACCTGGACAACAGTTTAGTGTATTACCTGAGATGTGTGAAGACTATCATACGTGCTAATAAAGCCCTGGTAGAAACTGAAACAAAGAGAGTACTGCACCTGCTGTGAAAAACAGCCCTGGAACAAAAACATATTAAAATGTATATCTTGTAGAATGCTACACCAAAGATCATGGGTTCAATTTCCAGGTAACACACAAATTGATTACATCTAGGATGCCAAGTGCATAAATCTAACATACCAGTGGGTGTCAATTGAAAATGACATGCTTTTACCTTTTGCTGTGTGAGTAGGAGTTCCTGATATTCCTCCAGGAAAGAGAAAGAAGTCAGCAGTGTGGCTATGCTCATCCCTTTACTTTGTCCAGCCTCCACCGCCCAAACAACCAGCTGGCAAGCCTCTAACAGTGCATGGCGCTCTGAGCCAGACATCGCGCTCGGCAGCCCCCTTAAGATACGTGCACATTCAGTGAAAGCCTTACCGCATTCTCCTCCTGAACCTATAGAAAAGTGCAGCTGCACTGCCCGATCTGCAAGACTCAAGGCTGATTGCAGAACATCGTGACCTCTGACCCCCTCTAGAGCAACTCGCAACAGCCCACTAGCTTCTTCTGTAAAACGATTTTTACAAAGCAGCTTACAAACCTTAAATAAGATCTCACACCTCACAGCAAGCAAGGGTAACACTTGTATGGAGTCTTGTTCCAAGCACGGGTTTATTGAAGGGACGAGAAAAAGGTTTTGTAATTCCGAGGTCAAAAAAGTCACGTCGTTGTGAGTCAAACTCTTAGATGATCGTTCGAATTCCACTACCACTTCCTCCACAAACAGTGGTACTTTAGATGTCGAGGAGGCAGAGTTGGATTCCTGTTCTAGGAGCCTGAAAGTCAAAGCTTGTAGCTGACATTGAAGTCTGCCCGTTGGAGAGAGGGCAGAGTCATGTGCGTTGTTAGATTGGAGACTGTTCCATAACACTGCAAAGCAGTTACGCACCAAAACATGGAAGTCGTCAGTCTGCCAACAAAAAATATGCGGAGACATAGTATTCGTTTTTTATAATATGGTTTCTATATTCGAAAGGTGTCAATAATAAAACAACAAACTGTACCTCTGCAGACAAAAGCTTCAGTCTTCTGTACATGAGTCGGCCCAGTCGACTAGCAGGACCATGAGCTTTCAGGGAGGCAACTTTCTGTAGGATGTGGAATACTATTTTCTCCAGATAACATGGGTTGCTCTGCATTCCGGAGTCTTCAACCAATTCATACCCCTGGACAGCCAGTTCAACCAAGTCCACTAGTCTCTCCTGATGTGTAGAGTCCAGCGGGCCACTGCCTAGCTGTTGGTTACATGCCCGGATGATACGATCACACATCGTGCGACCATATGGACCAAGGCCTTCATCCACATGTTTCTAAAGCAAACAAAAAAAGACAACAAATAGAAACTCCAGCACTGTCCTTCACTGCTTTGTATTAAAAAGATAAAATCCCTGGTGCCTTTTTTCATCTTTAAAACCTAAATGCTGATTTTTTAAAAATGTGGATGTGTTCTGTTTACAACTTCCTTCTCAAGCTTCAAAAAGAGTCTTATTAAAAAAGTCCAGATGACACATGCCCTATATTTCAAGTGTCCTAAAGTCATAGGTTTTGTGAAGAAAAAATGTATACATATGAAAGTTTTTGACCTGTGCCATATCTCCTGGTGTGTTTATCTTAAAGTGTACAGGTTGTCATGGCAACACCAAAGCTAGAAATGTTTTATTTCACTCTTGTGAATGTGCATGCATGCATTTGACCAGAAAATGTCTTATATTTTCTTTTCTTTCACCAAACCGACTTATATGACACTTGAAATACATGGCAAAAGTTTGTGTAGTCAATTCATTCCTATAGGAACCAGAAAACCCAAAAAAGCAGCGCTCTGGTTCTTAAGATCAAAGTGTGTGAATAATGAGAAAATTATGATTTTTGGGAGAATACTCTCTTTAAAAAAAGCATGTTAACATATAAAAAATAAAAAAGTTGTATACCTTCAGGTTTTCATGAAGAACTATGATGTCCTTTACAGAAGACAGTTGCTGGACATACTCCTCTGTTTTCAAGCACTTCATGTTTTTAATGTTGTTTCTGCCGAGCAAAATGCTTGTTAAAGGAATTTGGTCATATGTTAAATGTTTTACTGGCATAGAAAAGGCAATTCACAAATAATATTTATAGTGGCAATTGTTTTCCCCAGCAAGACATTAGAAGCATACGTTTGTAAGAGTTGTTTAACAATTTAAACGTGCATTTTAACATTTCCTGGGTGTCAATTTTGTCAAACTGTTTTTCCCTGTAGTCTAGGGCACAATGTGAATTGAGTGAAGGAATACATCCATAAAAAATCCCCCTGATTTTGGTTAAAAAAATGGCACAAGTAACGTTAATGGAAGTTAACGTTAGTTCTGAGAAATGGTCTAGCTTAGCACCATTAATTTTTAGCGCCTAAAAAAGTGGAGCCACTGTTATTGGGTATTTCAAAATAACGCTGCCGCATTATTTCATGTTTAAATGGATATACAATACAGTTGACAATTAGCATGTTAGCTAGCTAACTAAGCCCCCTGTTAATCAAGAATCCACGTAAACAAACTTGTTCCCGTGCCACTTACCATGCTCAACAAACGACTGAAATGAAGAAATAATGTATTTCAAATGTATGACTTGAAGCACCAGGTTTAAATAAATGTCAATGTTAAGTCATTTGAAATTTCCACTTTCTTGTCGGCGTAATTTTGTTGAGATAAAGTCGCGCACTTGTTTAAAATACCGCACAGCCTATCGGGAAACTGCGGTGACGTCACGAACGTCTAGGAAGTGAATAATGGGTAATGTAGTTTAAAAGTCCTGCAGTTTCAAGATGACATGGTGACATTAGTACTTAAAACGTTAAGGCTTTCGAAATGAAAACTTCACAGACTGAATGGACAATAAAAGATGAAAGACAAATTGCAATTGGTTTTATCAGATTTATTTAACATTTTATAAAATATAAAAATAAGCAGTTTATGTGTAGCTTATAAATACGCAAGTGTCTATAACACTGGCTTGCATGCATATAATATAAAATAGATGTAGAATGTTTTTTAAAAATCAAGTTCTTATAGCTTTTTTATAGCTAGCTCATATAGCCTACATTTCTTTCATTGAAATGAAATTTGCAGAGTGTAAGATAGAAGTAAAGCTATGCAAAAAAGTAAAGAAATAAAATTACAATAACAAACTCCCAGAGATCTTCTGTCGTTTCAAATGTCGCACTCATCTTGCGTATGCAAAGGGTTGAGCACTGTTGTTGTGGCACCTTGGAAAAGAGGATTCATTTGCTGGACAGAATGGAAACAGCTGTTAAATAGAATCTGTAAACATCATACTGTATACTGTAATATGTGTATTTGTATGAGTTTGTCACCTCTTTCCATTCGGTCTGTTTCTGTGCTTTGACAAAGTTTTGATATTCTCTGATGTCATACAGCTCCAGCAGTATACGATATATAATGATTATTACAATGCCAATAATAATGATGCCTGTCACACTGCTCCCAATTATTATTGTAGTCTTATCAATGTAACCTAGACACAAAGAAAACCCATTTAACATGAACAGTTTATCAGTGATGTATGGTTTAAAGTTGACATCTACAACCCACTTTAATTCTATAAAGGTGAGACAAGACGTGTTACAAATTCAAATCAAATATCATTTTAAATAACCATTGAGACTTACGAGGGAGGTCAGCATAATGAAGAATAATTTTGCCATGGGGGTCAAGTTTCACTTCGTAGGAAACTGTGCCCATATACGTGCACTCCAGCTCACGAGTACCATCCAGACGAGTTATTTCACCATTCATACAGCTTTCAGCACACATATTGGTGTTACCACCCTCCATGTGACATGTTATACAGTCCCTACAGATGTGACACACGTGGGTTACAGCAAATACAATAAATACAAGTAAATACAATAATGCTGGTCAATATTTATGATCTTTACAGAAATAGGTTTAAAAACAACCATGCAGATGGTACAATGTATAAGCAAAAATACATTCAGTTTATCATACTCACTTAAATTGTGTGCAACGATTGATGAATGCAGAGCAATGATCTCCCATGAAACCATTGTTACATTTACATTGATTGCAAACGCAAGCGCCTTGGCCACTGCATAACTCGTTCTTAAGCTTACAATTGTCTTGGCCAGGAGAGCATTCGCATGCAGTGCCTGTATAGTTTTCTTTACATTGACACTCACCGCACTTACATTCTCCTTTCTCTATGACCAACACGAAGAACAATGAACAGTGAATTGTAAAGCAGCAATAAAACTAAAACATACATTTGTTTGTGAAGATGCTCATAAAATAAAGGTGTCAGTAAAACTTTACAGCACTTACCATTACATGGCTTGCCATCATGAAATTCGCAATTTATGTCATCACAGCCGCAAAAAATTCCACTAAAGCCTCTGTGGCATACACACTTTCCACACTCGCAGCTGCCATGTCCACTGCATATAAGTAAACTGTTGTCAGGGCGACAGGACGCCAGCATGCTGGGGGTGGATTGCATATTCTGCTGCTGCTCACACTCGCAGTTCTGACCCAAATAATCTTCGGGACATCTAACACACACAAAATTGAAAAAAGAACTATACACGAGAACATCAGCACATTTGGACTATTTTAGTTAAAGCAAAGGCTTTCAGACATTTGCTTAAATAAACAATATCAATATAATCATTGTTCAATTAAAACCAGCACCCTTCTATTTATAAGAAATGTATTTTAGCATTTTGTAGTTCTCTGTTGAGGCCACCAGAGGGCTGTACCTGCACACGCCACAAGTGAGATTCCCTTTACCACTGCAGTGTTCAGAAAACTCTTTCGGAGGTCCACAGTCACACTGACACTGTGTTTCCACCGTCACCTTCACCTCCTCGCTGATCCCTTGGAGTTTGATACGAAAGTTCTGTGGCCCCTTTAGGCACTCGGATACTTCCAATTTCACTTGAAACGTAACCTTTAAAGACACACAAAAATTTCCTGTTAATGCTGATGGTCGTAATGATGAAACCAGTGATGGTGGATCTCACCTTTTCATGCTTGATGCCTTGACATTCTCCTTTCTCATTCCATTTAGTCGCTTCCTGGTTTCCATTACAGTTGGACCTATAGGACACATTCAGCTCTTTTGGGGCTCCTTCTTCCTCCAACACCAAAGTGGATGACAAGTTCTGGCCACAAATAAAAACAGGCATTTGTATATATCCAACATGTATGTGTGAAAGTAAACACATCAATGTCTGTGTCAAAAAGTTTGTAAAAACTGTTTATATTGTTTGCTGCTAATATTCCAATAAATAAACAAATATGGATTCTTTTTTATGCAATGTGTTTTATACAATTTGATCATTAAATTATGCAAAATCAATTTGTTTTGTAAAAACATTATTAAAAACAATAACATGTTAAATAGATTATATCTTTTTCTGATTATCGGTATGTCAGTTTCATAATTCACACATACGGTTTCAGTTCAGATTATGATATAACCATTCAGACTATAACTTTAAGCAGAAGTGCAAAAAATGTTTGCGTGACTTAATAAAACGCTTTGAACAGGATTAAACAGCTGCTACTCACTCCATAGGCCTCAGAGATGAGATCGACAACGTTGCTGGAGTCATTTTTTAATACACCAACCACTGACTGAGGAATCAATGAACCCAGTGCCTGCAAATGTGCGTGTGTGTGTGTGTGTGTGTGTGTGTGTGTGTGTGTGTGTGTGTGTGTGTGTGTGTGTGAAAGAGGAAGAACGAGAGTGAGAGATTATAATGATTATTATTATTAGTAGTAGTAGTAGTAGTACTATTATTATGCTTGAACCTTATATGCTGGATAGATGTCCTCAGTTACAGCAAATATTAGCTGAATATTGTTATCCTGCAGAACTTTTGACAGATGACCCACTGATGGATAATCCTGTAATAAAATAAGATTGTAATAGAATCTACATTGATCTTGATTTATGCCAGGTGACACTTTAAAGTTTCCTGAAAGTTCATGCTATTGACCCAACCATCACTAACAAGAAATGCATGTTCATTATATACTGTGCTTCACATACTCACATAAGATCTTCCATTATAGGAACCATTTTCATTAAGGTGACACTTTCCGTTATGAGGCTTAAATACACCAGCCAGTCGTCCATCTCCTGCCATGTGAAAAGTGTCATCGGAAGTATAAACCAGAATTCGTGTCACATTTCCCCACTTGATCTTATCCTGTGGTAAGACATGGAAAAATAAGCTTCAAAATAAGTGAATTAGCCACGGACCACTCCCACACAAAACAGCAAGAGCTGTCTAAAATGATAAGAAACAAATCATTTTAATATGTAATTTACAAGAAACGAGGCACAAATTTTGTCTGTAATAACATTCCCAGGCCACTACAGTGACTTTATAGTGGAAGAGTTTCTCACTGGAATGGACAAATATTTGACATATATTTAAAATTTTATTCGATAAACAATATACTATTAAATAATTTAGATATCCTTTAAGGTGCTGTGTGTAAGATTAAGGAGGATCTATTGACAAGAAACGCAATATAACATATATAACTATGTCTTCAGAGGTGTTATAAAGACCTTACATAATGAACCATTATGTTTATTACTTTAGAATAAGCTATTTCCAAGCCCTAAATGGACAAACTGCTCTACAGAGCGCGTTTCATATGTCTCCTTCGGCAAAGAAGAGAAAACGTCTTTGTCCTGTGTCAGCCTCCGTAGTGCTTCGAAAGGGAGGGGTGAGCGGTGGAGTGAGCCATTGGTTGCAATTCGCAATCTAACCACTAGATGCCGCTAAAATCTCCACATCGCTCCTTTAAGAATAACTTTATTTAACATGGTGTTGCCTTTAATTTACAGTCATTCTTACCTTACAGACCACAGCTTGCATTATAGCATCCAAGCCCGCTTCAGGGGAGTCCAGGTTGCCAGAGATTTTCTGTTTGCTAACCTCCTGTTGAAACTCTCTGGCATTGCTTGTCAATGGCAGGACGTTCTGAAAACTAAAAGCTGGTTGGCAGGTATTATCTATGCGATTGGGGCAGGGGTTATTACGTTTAACCTTTACCATACTGACATACGGCAACATTTCCTTATCCACAAATGAGCCAAACCCTGCAGGATTACAATAGGGAGAGAAAAAAGTTAATTTAATTACACAAAACACGTCATTATTTTATCTATATTTGTTACATTATAAATGAAATTTGAAAATAAAGATTTTATTTTTAGAATAGATTTCTTTAACTTTCAAAAATAGCTAAATGCTAAAACAATTGTTGCTTAATATTGTCGCTTTGGATAAAAAGCGTCTGCCAAATGCGTAAATGTAATATGTTATGTAACAGCAAATGAACAGTTACAAAAATGTATGTTTGTATTTCAAGAAAATGGATCGATTTAAAGCACACAGTCTTACCGATCCGGACGGTTTCTGTTTTGTCTCTCAGCATCTTGAGGATCTTCTGACCCAAGTTTTTAATTTGTTCTAGATCATCTTTCATTGAATAGCTCAGATCCATCAGGTAATACAGGTCTATAGGATAACCTTGAGCTCTTTTAAACTCAATCGAGAAGACATATGGGACCCCTGCACAGTTAAAACCAAACTGATGAGTTTCATTTAAAGATGTAAAGCTGTGCTTATTCAGCTCTAGTCCTGGAAAGGCCCTCTCCTATTGCCATCAAGAGGCGTAAAGGCTTGTGATAATAAAAATCACTGTTAAAAAATGTATGTAGAAATTACAGTAATACTGGCAGCAGTTTGCCAGTAACTTACTGTAGATATATATTTATCTAATTTATTGGCAACAGTTGGTTCAAAGATAAATGAACATTAAACATGAATAAGTCCTTATCTTTACAGAAATAAACTACAGAATACAATACAAAATAACAGCCTCATGCAAAGCATTTCTGGGAATCAAAAATCTGATTTGCATCTTTGAACCAACTGTTGCCAATAAATGAGATCAATATAAATCTACATTAAGTTACTGGTAAACTGCTGCATAACTACAGCAACATTTTTTATAGTGGCATATATAATATCATACAAGGTTTTCTTATTAATGCCAAACCATGTGTTGACTGTATGTGTAAATCTTAAGCTCACCAACTCTGAGTTTAATGTTGACATTCTGTGGTCTGAGCTGAACCACATTTTCAGGATCATTGCTGAGCTTAGTGTCCTTTTTAGGGGTTAATTCATTTTGCGGATCGATCACATGTTCAGTACACTTCCTGTCCGTTAGAGAGTCACGGGAATCACAGCGGCGTTCGTTGCCCTCGCCTGGTTTCAAGAAGTTCTGCAGCACAGAAAGTTCAGCTTTATTCAAGTCAAGCTGAGTAATTGCATTTCAATAAAGATATCTTGGCCTTACTTTGTGCATTGCCTATGAAGCAGCAAGACAGTTTGCGTAACATGATCAACCACAGCAGGAAAGGGCCACCACAAGTGCTCATAGGCCATGTGCACGTATTTTCTATGCTTTGTTATTTAACAATCATTATATAATAAACAGAAACTTGAATATTCTATTAGCCAAGTATGATCTCACTCATCTGTCACCCATCTTGTGTCAGGTTGGCACATTTAAACAGACGTGTACTGATAAAATATTCAGTCTCAGTTTGTTGTGACTAACAACAAACATCAATGGATGAAAAAAATGGCATGGTGATAAATGCAAGATGGAATCTATTTTACCGCACCAGCCCCTAAACCTTAAGCCAAATTTTTTGTAAAATACATTTTTGTTGTCTGTTTACATGCTATAACCTACCGTCTGTGTGCACCAGGCACATCCAGGTTTTCTTATGCATTCAGAACATGAAGGCTGGGGTTGACACAGGGGTTCCTGCCCTAAATACAAAGATATCAACAATATATAAAGCTCAAAGAGAAAAGAATATGACTTGTTTTATTCATGCAGAGAAGCACAGATATGCATACCTACTATATACCTCTGTCCCACACAGTGAAGAAAAACTGTTACTATCACAACAGCCCTCATAACCTATAGAGAGAATGAGAGAGAGTTCAGTTCAAGCTCTAATATGCCCATTAGATCTTGATCAAACAGATTGATAAGAGAACACGTTAACACTTTGCAGAAAGAAAAACAATTTGCTGCTTGGGCATTTGTTGGGGTTGTCATGACTACCAAGATGCTACTTCAGTAAGCAATTCTCAAAGGAAACCACTGAAAAGAAAGTTGAAAATATTTTATTTGTTTATTTATTGTTAATGTGGTGAATCTGATTATATGGGAACTTTAATTGGTATTTTCTACATTCTGTTTCTGCTATTGTTATTTATGAAACAAAGGGGATTTCTACAGAATCTATCTTGAACACGTGTATTATCAAACCGCACCATCTGACAGGCACATGAATAAAAACCAACAGTTATAAATAATATGTAGGGTATTTGTAGTATTTATTAAATATAAAACATATTAAATATAAAACACCAATGCACTTCCAACACATATACGCGCTTCTCATGCGTGAGAAAACGAGACGCTCATCACTGACACCTTATATAGGCTACAGACGTTTTTAGTGAGGAAATGAGCCCACAGCGGCAGACAGTCACACAAACCACAACATTTTACTGTTCCTGCTTGTAAATGTCGCTAAGCATTAAATCAATTCAGAAAGACTGAGAGATTAAATTCAGAAAAAGGCGAAACACTCGCTTGTGTTCACGAGTAAGATGATATAACTTTGGCTGTTTGAAAAACAAATCCCACAGATGTAACAGAGCAACCTTACATTTAAACTGTGAGTTGACCCAAATGCGAACGGAAAAAAACAGACAGTGATGCATCTGTTAGTGTTTCATTGTAACGCAGGGCTATTTGAACAAACTAAGAGAAGAAATGAACGAAAGATTAAAATAAATAAAATGTTTTAAAAACGGTTTTGTTATTTTATTAAGTATAGCCATAGCTAAAATACTGAAGAATGTAAAAAGTAACTAAAACAAATTAGACTACATGTTGTTACGAAAACAGTTAAGGCTAACGGTAAGCTAGGTCTAGATATTTATCAATGTAAGCTACTGCACAATATAGCACACATCAAACAAGAATAAAATGAGCTAAGAAATACAAGTGAATGTTTTGAATATTCTCAACACCAGCCTACCACACCTACAATTATGAATGATATAAAAACTTTCTGTAGGTTAATTCTTGTGATTCATAGTCATGAAACTGCAAATAACTTATATTAATTTTTTATTTTTAATTAACACAGTGAAAATCGAGAAAACTATTTCATTAATAGAATATCTTACCAGTAACACGAGAAATCGCGTGGAGCATGAATTGCGTTCAAAGCGTCAAAAGGGCGTCATCACTACTGTGCTTCAAAATCTAGTGCGCATACTTACTAGACAGTAGACGTTGTGGACAGCACGAACACAGGCAGCATTCTGGGCATCACAGGTAACAGGCGGCTGCTGTCCATTTTATCGAAATTGTAGTGTGCGTTTGTTATCACGCATGCTGTGTGTGCGTGCAGCACACGTCTATGACGTATGTGCAGTCTAGGTAGACAGCTCACTAGGTTTTGAGACAGTCTACATCGCTGACGTTGTTTGCAATGCGAGTTACAGGAAAGTATGATTATTTTTGTGTGTTCCCCATCTTCCTTTTCGTTGCCAAATTACACAATATTGAAACCATGAAAATTCCACTGTTTTGCTTAGCTCGAGCAACATATCAATCGAACGCGGATGTTTCAAATAGATATAGCCTTTCAAAAATTCTAAATATTATTATAAACATGAATGCATTTGCGCATGGTAATTTCACCATACTTCACAGCTTCTTTGCTAGACATTAGCGTCATTAGTCTCGTGTCTTATTCGTAATCTCAAAATTATGTTATTAATAATGATTTAATTTGTATTTTTGATTAAAACGCATTTTCATCACTTCATCATCATCTTAAAATGTGTCAAGAAATTACATCTTATTATAAGAAGCCATAATGAATGAGTGTAAACCTATAAAGTAAGAAAGAAAAGCAGAGGCAGTCCATTCATGTTCCTTATTAACACCACACTTTTTTAGAATAAAGTTCCTAGAATTAAATGTACAGGTTCTGGTTAGTCTGGAAATTTTTTCATTTTTTTTAAACAGTAATAGGCCTACAATTTAGACCAGATGAGGAGAATCTAGTGGTTAAACAGTAAAAATCCAGTTGAGAATGAAAAACATTACCAATCACAACATTGTAAAGTGCCATCAACTGAATGCTCTTTAACACTAAGATTACATATGTCATAAATCTCTCAATTTCAGTGTAATTTTGTGCGTTTGTGTGGAGGCTAGACCGCTCCAGTCTTCTTGATAATATGCTCCATCATTGCAGACTCTGATGTGTCCAGGCTGATCTTGTATTTAGCCAGAATCTTGAGAATGGGCCTAAGCTTTAGCCACCATTCAGTTTTTGGTAAACGATGCCTAGAAAAGAAACAGCGATAGAGATGATGCAGAGAACCATATGATGATGCAAGGACAGGGTTTAACCAGTGACTGCCATCTTGTAAGATAGCAACATCAGAGGGGTCCAGGTGTCATTCCAATGAACAATAAATGGACTGGAATAGGATAAAACTGGACTTTGAAAGTAACTTTCAAAAAGAAAAGAAAACCGTTTTTCCCAATAGAACAAGATTTGAATTATTTTCTAAATATTTCTCTCTCAAAAAATATGAAATGCATGATCACTGGCTGTCAAGTTCAGCTGTTTTATTAATAAATCATATGTTACATTAAAATTGTAACATGGGTCCTTGAACATTAACCAACGTTTTTACCTCCAGACTAATATCTAATAAGTATGCGCATAGCAGTAGTTATTTTTCTTAGGTCATGTCTTACCTTGCGGCCAAGCCAGATCTAATAATGATCATACTTTAAAAAACTGTAAAATGATCACTTACTCAAAATCAGTGTCCGGTTTAAGTCCAGAGAGAGGCTGGAATATCAAAGACCTTTTCTTCATTCCCAGAACACATGCAGAGTCCGGAGTATTAGCAAAGATGCGACCTGCTCATACAAGAGTCAAAGACATTTGTGGACAGACAGACATGCGAACAACGTTATGAAGATTCATTTAAAAATATTTTGCTCTCACCATGTCTGTAGCACTCCTTGAGTTTATCTGTCAACCATAACACTGATTTAGCGCCCATCTTTGTTCCAAAGTTCCTGTCAAATGGTGTTGGAGTTCCACCCTGAAAAAGCAAGATAGTGCTTGTTTTATCATCACCTGCTTTTTATAAATTAAATGTGGGCAGTCGTGGCCTAGTGGTTAGAGAGTCGGACTCATGACCAGAATTCTCAGGGTTCGATTCTCAGGGCAACAGCTGAGGTGCCCTTAAACAAGACACCTTACCCCCACTTGCTTACTTAGTATAATGCAATGTAAGTCGCTTTGGCGTCTGCCAAATGCATAACTGTAAATGTAAATGTCAGATGTATGTGTAATCAACGCTCATCAGTGCCTCCATGTCTTCACTGTTCCTTATCCCCGGACTTTTAATGGACTTAATTTCCCACAATCCCGTGCACCAGTTTCCCACCATTTACTAATCACCCGCACCTGATCCTCATGTATTGCACTTTTAAATACACCTCCCGTTGTCTCAATGTTTGTCAGGTCTTGTTGTAGTTTACTGTGGCACGTCTAGGCTCTGGTTTTGCCTCTCCTGGATTTATGCCTGTTTTGCTCGTCGTATTTCTGTGTTTGTTGAATCCTGACTTACCTGTTGGATGTTATTTGGATGTGTTCTGTTTTATCTGCACTGTCGTTTGTTGGATTATATAATTTATTAAATCACCTGTTGGACACTTTACCCCTGTGTGTGTGTCATCATCAGTTCCCAAGTGGAGAGTTTTACAGTATGTTGATCAATTGCATGTGTTTGTTTAGAAGGAATTTTGTTAGTAGCCAAAAAACTACATGTAAGAGTGAATTACTGTATGTGCAAAAGTAAGTAAAGCCCCGGCTGCATTTGTAAAGTCAAATGGGTAACAGATTCAGGTGAACCAGACCAATCAAATTAGACATTCATAGGAAAGTGGTTGGGCAACACTGATTAAAAGAGAAAGGAAACCAACCAAACCACTGTAGTGCCAAGGAGTCAAACAATGCCAAGAGGAAAAGAGATATCCAAGGACATTAGGAAGAAGTAAGCCAATCAGTCTGGGGAAGGCTATAAGACCATCTCCAAGAGATTCCAACTCCATCCATCCACTGTAAGACAAATCATCTACAAATGGATGCCTAGAAGTGGACGCTCATTAAAACGATAATCAAGAAGCACCAGAAAATGAATAAATGAGGTAAAGGCCAAACCACACATCACCTCTAGAGAATTGCTGGCCTCTCTGGCAGCATCAGGGGTACATGTACATGCGTCTACAATCAGATGAAAATGTAACAAACATGACATTTATGGGAGGGTTGCTAGAAAGAAGCCTCTGCTCTCAAAAAAACCCAAAGCTGCCTGTTTCAACTTTGCCAGTGAGCATTTGGACAAACCAGACGCCTTTTGGAAGTCCATTCTTTGGACAGAATACTCCAAAATAAATTTATTTGGTCATAATCCAAGCCACCATGTTAGAAGAAAAGCCAACACTGAATTCCAGGAGAAGAACCTCCTCCCAACAGTGAAGCAAGGTGGTGGAAATGTGAAGGTCTGGGGCTGCTTCTCTGGCTCCGGGCCAGGTTGACTCCATATTAATCGGGAAACTTGAATTCTCAGACATATTGAAGAGAATCTCCAACCATCAGTCAGAGTGCTGAAGCTGGGCCGAAAATGGGTGATGCAACAAGACAACGACCCGAAGCATTCAAGCAAATCCACCAGGGAATGGCTCAAAAAAAAGAAGGTTTACACCTTCGCCTAGTCAAAGTCCGGATCTCAATCCAATTGACATGTTGTGTCTAGACCTAAAGCAGGCGGTACATGCTTTCCAACCTCTCTCAACTGGCTAAGTTCTGCAAGGAGGAGTGGGCAAAAATCCCCAAAGACAGATGTGAAAGACTGGTCAGTGGTTATAGAAGATGTTTGGTTGAAGTAATGGCTGCAAAAGGTGTCAAAAGCTACTAAATAAAAGGCTTAACATACTTCTGCACAAGTCAAATTTCCAGTTTTTGTGTGATTCACCTCTTATGTTCAATAAATAATGACAATATATAATTTTTTGTGTGTCCATCAGTTGGAAGTCTGTTTCACAAATTGGGTATTAGATGTACATTTGATTAGGTTATTCTATTTTTCTAACAAACCCTGATCATGTCTGGAGGGTTCACAAACTTTCAAGCAGCACTGTATATCACCCAGAGTGATTTGAATAATCTAAATATTCTATAGTGATAAAAACACAAAATTATGTCAATATTGTATACACATACCTGCTGCATGTGACCAAGTACATTCTTACGACAGTCAAAAACTCCTTTGCCTTCCTCCGAGTACAAATTGAAGATGAAATCTGTGGTGTAGTTTGCATTACATTTCTCATTCCTGGGGGAATACAGTTTGATGTAATTATTTGAGTGCGGGTATAAAAAAAAAAACAGAGTCATTTGTCTACATTACTGCAGACGTCTACTGTACTGTATGTGTGAGAAATTGTGAGGTTTACAGTAAAACAGAAACCGGATGTAGAGTGACAGAAAGGCCAACCTGAGGATGAGGCCTCTTTTCACTGTGGTCTTCATCTTTTCCAGTAAGTGTCCCACGTTTGTCTGTCTCCCAAACAGAAATTGATCAGTTAGTAAATCACATCTAGCGGTTCACATATGCACCTATACAGCCGAGTCATGAACCCTGTCCAACCTCCAGGTCGTGGATGCCAAATGGCTCTTCGAATATATAGGCAGCGTCTGCCCCTGCAGCCAGTCCTGCCATAGTTGCCAGATATCCACAATATCCCCCCATAGTTTCAATAATGAAGACTCTGCGCTTTGTTCCGGCAGCGGATTGCTTTATCCTGTCACATGTCTTAAAAACACATACACAAGAAAGAGTGGGGTTTCATTTTGTGTTGTTTTTCTTAAATGTTTATTCACTAGTTGAATCGTGAACTGTATATCATATGCTTTTCTATGTGTGGTTCAATTGCATGTTTCTTACTGTTGTGATAGTATTGAGGGCCGTATCAGCTCCAATACTGAAGTCTGATCCGGGAACATTATTAGACACAGTAGCTGGAATAACAACCAGAGGAATACACAACTCCTCATATTTTTCTCTGGCAGTCACTAATTCTAAACCTCCAACAAAGGCCTAAACAAAAGAGAAACGTATCAGGTTAGAAAATGACAAGATTTTAAATGTTGGCCATGGTATCTCTTATTTTCTCACCTCAAACCCTCCAATGATAACCAAGGCATGAATGTTAAACTTGGCTATATTCAGACTGATGTCTTCAATCATACTGGCTGGCAGTGTCCTTTAATGAGAGAGGGAGCGAAAAACAAGTTGTATCAATGAGATAAATGCCACCAGAAACACAAAAATAGAATGTAAACTATATTTAATGTAGAAATATTTAAGGGAAATGTGGTAGGATTATTACATCATTATAAATAAATGATGTTGTAGATCAATTAATGTGAAATAAATTAGCTCTGTGTTACCTCTTGGTTCCTAAATTAGAACCGCCTTTGCCTGTCCATCCTCCTACATAGGACCATGTCATTGGTTCAATCTGGGAAGGGTAAAAAACAGAGAGAGAAAGCACCTAAAGTGTTTCTGTATGTGTACTCATGGCTTTCCCATATACAATGTTGGTAAAATATGTTACCTTGCCATGTGCAAGTCCCTCGAATCCATCATGTACAGCCAACATGGTATGTCCTTGAAGGATTCCGATTCTGACCGCTGAACGAACAGCTGCGTTTATTCCTGCGCACGGAGCCCCCACATTTAGTACAGCTATGTTTATGTTACTCTAAACATAGAGAGAAAAAGAAAATACAAATTCTTACTCTACATTATGTTTCTTATGTACAATGAAGATGATTAATGTATAGTGATGTTGTTACACACCTTCATGTCTGGGGCAGTCACATGGGCCAAGAGTTTATACGTATTCCAGTTGTTCTCAAAACTCCTGCAGGAGAGCAACAGTACAACAATCACGGTCTTTTGCACCAAGTATAGATGGTTACAAAGCAACAACATAAACAAACGTTACTGCGCATGCACGCTTTTGTGGCCCAAGCTTAACTTCCGGCACACATCCGCAAAGAATAGAGTCTCTGCAGATTATTTCTGATAACAAGCAAAAGGAATATCAAATAAATTACATTAGCTAGCAAGTTAAAAAAATGTCTAGCCAGTATTATTTGGCTTACCAGTAGAAGAACCGTTACTTGGCTAAACTGAAATGCGATAAAGTTACACGACCCAAATTAAATAAAATATAATATAAATAAAATAAAATATAAATAGTTATATAAAAAGGCCGATCAACAAACACAGACCGGACGCTAACTTCGGGCCAGGCGCGTGCATCTGATAATGCCATCTAGAATGAAAGCGAAGGAGATCAAAAAAGAAAAGGATAAAGAACTCACTTTCCCCTGAGCTTAACTGCATCATCAAACCTGCCTTCTGCCATAGCTTTGGTCACATCTTTAGTCTAAAAATCAAAAAGGTCGGATTACACAATAGCTATGTTCTCAAATTGCTTAAGAACATCAAACTTCATAAAAAACTCAGCTGGTGGAAATGTCGGACTACCACAAATACAACAAAGGGATGTTGAGGTTGTATTTAAGGTTTAGAGGAGTGTGTCTATGCCACCTCACCACTTGCACACACTCCATGAGGGGCAGTCGGACAGCCTGGTTTCCAGACAGACTGACCACACAAGCAGGTGTTTCAGGTGTTGCCTCCAACAATGCCATCACAGCCTCCACCCCCATCCTACTGCCCTGAGAACAAGACAAATATTTTATTTCAGCAGGTTAACATAAAAAACGTTTTTAAATTATGACACATAGTGGCCCACAAACAGCTATGCTATAAAAAAAGCTTATAATATCTATAGGTGGTCTCTCCCTTTATGATAGGGATCAAATGAGCAGCTAAATATCAGCTGACTTCATGACCCTTGCAGGGAAGTCATTTATGTAAAACCAGATAACTAGACTGTTGGGAGGTAGCAGGGTCATAGGTAAAGTTTAGCACACTCAATAACATCAAGGATGTAAATTAAGCATTTACCAGAATTCGGTCAAAAGCTGAAGGTGTTCCTCCTCTCTGCACGTGACCCAGAACAGTGGCGCGTGTGTCAAAGCCAAGCTTCTTAGTCACCAGCTAAACATAAACAAACAGACAATTTGTTCAGAATCAGCTAGAAAACCATCAACTGTGTTCATATGTGCTGCTCTTACGTTCTTAATCATATCGCAAGTGATGGGTTTGCCATGCCGATCTAAAGCTCCCTCTGCCACGATGATGACGTTCAAGCGATTTCCAATGCTTCTTTGCTAGATAATAATTATGAAGTTAGTGATGATGAGTAAATGTGAAACAGATCTGTTCAGCCATTTTAATTTAGAGTCAATAACTTTGTGTTTTGACTGAAACATGATCAATATTTAAAAGATTTTGCTTTGCAACATAAATTACACACATTACCTACAAGTCAGTCTTGAAACAGCTGTGCTTTATAAACATTACTGTCACATAAGGACAGTTTTGTCAAGTAAGTAAATTCACATTAAACATCTTAAATTCTCTTTCCAGGTATTAGGAGAGCAAACTGAACAGCTATGAAGATAGTAAGATAGTACATAGGTAAGTCTTCTGCAGAGATGGTCTTCCCAGCCCTCATCTGGAGGCATCTCAGGAATAAAGACCCAGTCGGCCCCACATGACAGGGCAGTAACCAAAGCCAAATACCTACATATTCAAACCAAAATATACACACTGTCTTGGTTAGTGTAAGCATGAACAATGACAAGAACAGAAAACAAACACTGTATTGTTTCTATAAATATCTGTCAGATAAATAAATAGGTCCATCAAACCATATTACAAACCATGAATTGCCGTTCAAGACATGTCAACGCATCCGCCATCTAACTAGCTAACATTAATGCTTGTTGTACTGTGTTGGACCATGCTTGGGTCTACACAAAAGCATGTAACAACAGGCATAGGGTTAATAAGGTATCAATATAAATACATCTACAGATGATGAAATATAGAATAAGTAGAGTATACGTGCATGTGGTATATTACTGTAGAGCATTACATATTTGTAAATATTGCAAAAATACTGTACTGTATATACAAACTGCCAAGTCTATTGATATATAAGTGTATACTTCTACATACCCACAATGCCTGCCCATCACTTCCAGAATAAAGGCTCTTTGATGACTGCAAAAATGAAATAAAAATTCCCAAATCAAATCAATGTTATCAGACTCAAAACAGACCTATATGAGGAATTAAATACCTTGACTATATGTGTGGGTCTCTATGTACCTCTGAGCTGTTGTTGTGATGGCATCTACAACTTCCATGATCCTGTGTAGGGCTGAATCTGTGCCAATGGTCATGTCTGTGCCACAAAAATCATTGTCTATAGAGCCAACCATCCCGACGATGTTCAGATGAGATGAACACCTGGCCTCCTCTGCTGTGACCTTACCTATAAGCACAAACAGACATTTGCTTCTCCATGTAATTCAGCAATGCAGATTAATTACTGTGGAATTACAGTACTGTGGAGTATCTTAGAATACTGTACGGATCTGATGAATGATGAATTCTAAAGAATTCTTAATGAATGTCAAAGAAAACAATTCTAAGCTATGTGATTCACAAAAGAGGTTTCTGGGTAATGTAGTTGTGTGTGTTCGGTGATGTAGTCCTACCTGCTTTTAGCAGGATTTGGAGCTGCTCACTCCATTCATTGCGGAACTCATTGGCGCCTGTCAGGCTGCCGTCTCCACCAATTACACACAGATTAGTGATGCCCAATTTAACAAGGTTGCACACTGCTTTAGCTCTGCCCTCCTTAGTGCGGAAGTCCTGACAGCGGGCACTGCCAATCACTGTGCCACCCTGCCGACACAGAGAGAATGAAAATCAGACTTCTAACTAAGGTGTTATCGTAAGTACACTGGGAAGTTAATGTCTCCATGTAGTCTGCAAAATGTTGAAGAAAGACACACTACATAGACAAAAAAAAGCATGAAAACTTTTTTTACACAGCCCTCTAAAATACTTGATTCTGATTGGCCAAATAATTAACTAAAAAATTCAATACAGATATGCCCAATTAATAACATACATAACAACACATTTAGATATGATTAAACCAAATTGCATGGTCTTCTTGTTTGAACGTCATGACTTGGCTTCAAGATGATAGACATGAAAAGGCCGTTTAAACCCACACATCACACTTTCTAGGATAAACAGAACTTTATCTCTATCGACAGCATCTCTGTCAATTACCACAGAAAGTTATTTAATGTAACTCCATATTATGCTAATTAAGTTGATCTTTTTATTTTATTTAGTTTTGACATCATTTCAATTTCAAGAAACACAATACTGTACTGCAACACTTCAGAAAAGTGTTGACTTTGCTAAAGCACCTGTGCACAAGTGTGTAAACATGTGTTTGAGTGCGTATGTGAGTTATATGACCCTGTATGTCTCTGGTTGAACTCTGGCATTTTGTGCAAGACCATAGAGGTTACACTGTGCAACCTGATCAGTTAGAGCCATTCAGAAAAGGCGTGTTGCACACGTCCCCTTTAGTAAGCATTGTTGCAATCGTGCAAGATAGTAAAGAAGTCATTATGCAAGTATGAAGTTTGTTTAAAGTGAGATGTGATAATATGAGGCGTAAATAAGTTTATCAATGGACATATGTTCATTACCAGCTGTAGCATCATTGACACACTCTCCCAGGTTGCTGGTCGGATGTTGTCTCCTCCATCTACCAGACCCTGATAACCCTAGATAAGCGATGAGCAAAAAAGTACAAAAATACGAATCATATTTTGCACACAGCAAGCACATATCTATTACGTTCAGGCTCGTTTTCTTGTGTTTGTTTGAAGAGCGTACAAACCTCATGCACAAAATACACTTTAGCACCGGTGTAGATCCCAACTCTGACCGTAGCTCGCACAGCAGCATTCATACCTGTTATATCACAAACTTGATCAATATCATAATTATTAAACATTGATTATTTTATTACTCAATTTCATAGTTGCGGTACTAAAACGTCTACAGTAGTTGTGACGTTGCTGTGTAGTCTTTAGATTTGGTAGAGGTACTTTGGTAGAGTACATACTGTACTCATTTATGTATCAGGAGTCACTTACATCTTTTAATTGATCACAAACGGACACATCGCTGCATTTAATTAAGTTTTAGTGACTGCTTGTGGAACATGTTCAGTTAACTATTAATTAACTAGAAAGTGTGTGGGAAGAAACTGATTTTAGTCTGTTATCTTGTCATCCCACACACACAGTCCCACTGAAAAGGGCAATCTTAGTGGCTTGAGTTTCATTTAAGATTGAACCAGAGAAAAACAGGCAAGCCTCATTGCCCGGCTCTATAGAGCGGGCACATTTCCCCAAAGGTCATCGGCTAAATATAACACCCCCCAGACATAGAGAGGGAGTGTGAGAGGGAATGATGGTTATGGTTTTTCTAGGACTAGTTGACATTACATAGTTATTTGACTTGTTCTCCATCTGGTACTAGATAAGGTTAAAGGTGAGATCTCTTTCCAACAGCTAAAGGTTGGCTAAAAGGTCAGTGTAAAAGCTCTATGACCTCTCATGACCTCACTGATATACGACTCTTTCGGCTGATTCAACATGGCTGCTATAGCAAATGAGTTGGCGAGAGTTCAGTAACCCAATCAAGGATTCTCGAGCCCATCCAACACAACCACTTAAACTCATCATCTATCAAGTTGTTCCTGAAATCCAACACAATCTCACAGGACTTTGTAACTATTTTACAAGGTGGCTAATTCGTATGAATGTGTACAATCTTATTTGTACATTTTAGGTAGATAGGGTTAAGGGAGGGGCTTCATAATTGTCTTTTTCTAAAAATGCTGTACGATTCACATTGTATGAATTCATATGAATTAGCCACCCTGTAAAATGAAACAGCCACCCTGTAAAATAGTAAAAATACAACACCCTGTAATACAGCCACCCTGTAAAATCAGGTTGCATCGTGCACATTTCACTTTATAGCTTGCCAGAATAAGAATTTAAACCAGCATCTTTTGATGGATGTGGAGTAGGTCACAAAAGAAATTTCTAATAGAAATCTAAAAAAAAAAACATTGATATTTATCTTACTGCACAAGCATGCACAAGCGTGTACAAGCTCAAAACCCACAGTAATGCTTTAAAACTAATGTTTTATATACTATAGTGTTTTTAACTTCCACACATTTAAATTCAACATGCAAAAGCATTTTTGTTTGCAAGCAATGGAACGCACTGCACATGCACAGTCATAGAAAAATGTGTGAGATTTGTATCATATACATGTTGAATGTGTTATAGGGTTAAGACATAATTAAATTATGTTACTCAAACATAACTATTATAGGACTTTAGACTCAATAGCACAATCACTGTCCACTTGCATAGAAAAGAGTAGCTTGGAAATTTTACCTAACATTTGCTTCTGTATTTCTTAAGAAAATCATGCCGGTTTGGACATGTAAGGGTGAGCAAACAGATTTTTTGTTTTGGGCAAAATACTCCTTTAATAACTGTTGTGTGTAAAACATACTACAAACCACAAGACATTGTGTATAAAAACACTGAGCAGAGAGTAAAAACAGTTTAGGTGTTAGATAAGGTTATATTATGTTAGAAATGTAGTTACGATCGATCATTTAGTTTAAATTTAGCAGACGCTAACTGAGCAGACAGCTTAAGGCCCATAAACAATGACTAAAATACAGTGCAGCGTGTACTGTAATATACAGTAGTATACAAAAACATAAAAATGGACACCCTTTCTCACCCTGTGCATCTCCTCCAGAGGTGAGGACAGCGATGGCCCTCCCGACACCCATTTTTGTGGGGTCCACAGATTTTGCCTGCTGCATATTGAGATGGCGGCCTGTGGACGACAAAAGAAACAATGGAAAGTCGATCGTCCTTTTGTTTCTTTCTGTCCTGCTCTCTGAAGCTTTCTATCAGACCACTGTAGAGAGAGGTCTGTGTGTGTGGTAGCCAGATAGACATCCTTCACCTTGGTATAGTGTCATACACACCCACACAAAGTGTGTCCACCCCCTTCATAACTAAATATAAAGTGAACGGGAGTGACACCACATACTTGTGATTAGAAGACATGCACGCACACACAAAAACACACGTACGCACGCACTGTATGTAATCCCTGTGCTAAAACAACCAAACAACACTTTGGAAAAACACATACACACATACAAAGCACACACACAGGTCTGAATACATGCATCAGTATACTGTAGCATGAGTGACCTTCATGCTATCTATTCCCAAAGGACATACTTTTGTAAATGTGTTGCAAAAAATAGGCACACGCACACAGACTTACAGCCATTGTGCATGCCGGTGGAACTGCAGACGTCACTGAAGCTTCCATCAAAATACAGTTTTGAAGTAGGCTTTTCATCTATAACACAGAGACATTAAAATGTTTTGTTTCTGTTTAGTTATAAATAACCAACTAAGCTCTGGAATGACAAACTTACTTATAGCAAGCTTACAGTCTATTTTAGAACACACTTAATTTAAACAACAAATACTTTATTAACATAACATATATTGTAAAATAGTATATATGCCATATTATTAGTAAGGCATAAAAAGCTTTTAACAACAAACAAAAAGAGACAATGTCACAATAACTCATTAATGAAATGACACATATATAACTTTGCAACGATAAGTTATATGCTATAAAAAGTCAAAATTTCAACAATTTTACATTACTGCAGCACCTCTCTTAACACCCTGTAACACTCTTTGGAGTTTAGAACTTCTCAGTCTACTGAGTAGTCTGTTTTGGAAATGTCCTGTCCCCTGGTACACACCGTTGGTTGTCTTTAAGAAAACAGGTGGAGCCAAATCTTTATTGCCAGAACTAAGCGGTGAGCAGAGGCTCACACAGGTGAAAAGGGAAGCTTGCAGCTAAACACTACATCAACATTCATCTGTCTTACAGTATGTTAACATGATAATGATGTAGATAAAAATGTTTTTCATTTGCGTTTTTGAAAGGTTTAAACCACCATTGTTGTTTTGAGTACACTTGAGCATGGACTAATAATATAATACACATGCCCATGACCACGAGTGTCTTACATACTTAGTTCAATCTTTAAACTTGAGTGTCATTTTCTGCCCGCTGTTCTTGCTTTTTCTTGTAACATTGACAGCTCTTCGTTAAATATATGGGACAGTATTTGTAATTCGTTACTTTACACCCCTGCTTATAACTGTTTGTGTATTTGTGCAGGCACACTGGCCTGGCATGCATACTACAGCGTTTTATCAGTTTTCCTGGATCCGTGTAAATGCAGACCATTTTGATAACGCTTTCATGTGTATGTGAACCTTTTTAAAAACGCAAAAGAAAAACGTTTCAGTTTTTCAGTCTTAGTTCTACTAAATAGTTTTCTGTTACACACAATATCTCTGTTTGAAATGAACTCTGAGGTTTGTAACTTTGAAGATCTTTTAGGGTAGACGTACGTATTAAGCTCACCAAAATCTACATTAAGACATTTCTTATGTACCCTTTAAGCACACCCCTGTTCCCATTAAGCTCGCATCATGTTTTATTAAAAATATATTTTAAATGAAAAAAATTAATATGTATTTTTGAAAGGACAGCGACAATCACAAAAACAGAACACTCAAATCATTTATATTTTAATATTAATATTATATTTTCACAGAATGTTCTTTACATTATGTACAAAAGGATGATTTTATGAAAAAAATCACATAATGACTTTAGCAGGGTTTACAGTAAAAAAGACAGGGTGCAGCCTTTTATTAAATGGATGTGAACTTATTTATATTTTCATGGACAAACATAATGAGATTTCTGATGGCTCCCTTTTTTAACAGATAACATGCCTCTTTTATCTGTGGACAAACCAGTCCATCTCGATTTTGTCATCTTATTGCTGTGAAAATCATATATTAATCATTTTATATTAATTAACTTAATCACAGCCATCAGTGAATAAAGTCTGTTTATTAAGTATTTACATAGACTTTCAATGGGAGTAAGCTTAAAGGGAACCATTTTTAATTATTAAACCTTACCTTAAAGGACAAGATTTTGCAAAATAAATATACTAGAATATGTATTAAGTATTTACATAATTAAATATGAACAACCAATATGGATAATATGTATGAAATATTATTTGATTTTCAAATCTCTTAGATTTTCATAGTAGTGTACCCTTTAAGCTCACCTTAAAATAATATAAAATCTTAAAAAATGACAGCTGTGTGAAATCACAGACCATCAATAAACCGTAAATGTAAATTATTCTGGATTGTAAAATACAATCCAATAAGGGCTGTGAAGTAATATATTAGTGTAGCACACAATCTTGTACAGCTAGTGAGGATTGAACTAGCACCCATGTTTCCCCCACCCATGTTCCAGGTTATAATACACAAACGTTTAAACATTAATCTCTTAATTTTGCAGTAAAAAGTGATATTTACTCCTAAGAAAGAAACAAAAGCACATATAAAGGGCTATTCTTCTGGTCAAAGTATTTAGACAGCTTTCAGAACGGGCACCAGACAGTTTAAACACATTGACACTCATATCTCAGTGTGTAATGATCTAATTGATTTTAAATTAAAGAAGGTGTTTAATAACACATAAATTGCATTAAAAACATTAATTTTCTTAATTAAATGTAAAAGCACATATAAGAACAAACAAACACGCACAACTCATACCGTATACATGATTAGCATTAAACTGAATCTTCCTATGTGTGCACTGCCAGATTACCACCGCCAGTCCAGTATGAGGAATCCAGTGGAACAGCAGTACAGATAGTTGCAGAAAACACACGCATAATTTTATCAAACATTCACAAAATTGACACACGCATACAAACACATCCCAAAAGCATACGGACACCTGCCACACACGCACACAGTTGTCCCACAGTGCCTCCATTCCTCCCTATAGAATGAGGTGGCGTGGTGGCCATGACAAAGTCTTATCAGTATTATTAGAACTGACCTCACGCTCCTCACGTTTTCTCTCTTAGTCTTCCCTCATCTTCTCTCTTTATTACATTGGCCTTATTCCTACTGCATTTTCTGCATCATCTCTCTAAAGCTATTGTCTCTTGTACATCAGCATCATTATTAGTATGTTTTTCTTAAATAAATCTTATTAGAGTATTTTAGTGCAGGCTCAATACGCAGAAATCAGCTGGAAATGCAGTCTAATACTATAATAGGATTGCACGCAGCAAAGCTCACGTGTAGATTTTATTAGCTCAGAGCAGGTAAAGCTAGAAAGGTGCCTAGGGGATTTTAGAAACTATTAAAAAGAAATGATGTGTTTCAATAGAGTTGACAATAGTGTGATGGGATATATGTGACCCTGGTCTTAAGAGTCAATGTTTTTAAATTTAGATTTGTACATCATCTAAAAGCTAAATAAATAAGCTTTCTATTGATATATGGTTTGTTATAAAACAATATTTGGCCAAAATTTAACTATTTAAAACCCTGGAATGTGAGTGTGCAAAAAATCTAAACATTGAGAAAATCGCCTTTAAAGTTGTCCATCAGAGGAGCTGTAGCAGAGCGCTGCTAAGAAGAAATAGGTTTGTTTTAACGTTCTTTATTGGCTTACCGCTGTAATGACGTTGTGGAGAATAGATGAACCCAAAAGCTGAAATTCTAAGCTTTACATAGACTGAAACTTGAGTGGGTAATTCTCAAAGAGCGGCAGCAGCGAGTGAAGTTTGTAGGCGTGTTTCCGGCCATTTTTGTTGCGATTTTGCCTCATCCCTACAAAAATAAAGTTTTGATATGGTAGGAAATTTACAAAACATCTTTACTTATTATCCTAATGATTTTTGGCATAAAAGAAAAATCACAAACAAGGTTGTGAAACTCTGTTATTAAAACACAAAATCATATACAGTACATTAATGCATATGCATTTCTCTTAAAATATGTAACTATACATAAATCTTCATTTCCAACTCTTAATTCTGTGTCTATCACTTTTATCTACAGCTGTCTTAAAGAGCTGATCGGATCGGCACTTTCAACAAGTTGGCATGATTTCTTAGTGTCTTCATGAAATGTCTGTAAAATATTTTGCTTAAAAACACTCAATGGCTGTGTAAACAACCCCCTTTTTGCCTTGTCAAAAACAGCTATGCTCACAGCAACTCGTTTTGCTGTATGTCTCTTTTTAAAATGATAATGAGTTGTTGCGCCGCGCACCACAACCAGCTGCTCTGACTCCATATCCTCTCTCATCCGGCATGTCAACACAACACACGTGTAGTGCTCACATGACAATCGTTTAGCTAAATGATATTTCCCGAACTCCTCCACTGTTGGTTTAGTTAAACATATCTCAGAATAAATCTCGTCCTCAGAATAAAAAAATCAGTCACAGCAAACGCTCACGTTTCACGTGTGTGTGTGTGTGTGTGTGTGTGTACATGTGTACTTGGCTAAAATCCACGGAATCCGTGCCTGCAGATCTCAGCGCAATTCCGTGGATTTTAGCGCTTGCCATTGACAAGTAAGTTATAAATACACACAAAGTGAGGGCAATGGTGAGGGCTGTTTGCTGTGACAGATTGTTTTAGCCTGAGGACGAATGATTAGATGATTAGATTAGATTCAACTTTATTGTCATTACACATGTACAAGTACAAGGCAACGAAATGTAGTTTAGGTCTAACCAGAAGTGCAATAAGCAAGTGCAGGATATACAGTTGTGCATAAATACAGAATAAAGCAAAAATTATGAAGAATTTACAAGTGGGAATGTACTATGAACATTATATACAGATGGTTATTTACTAAAAACAGAAATTTACTGATGGATATGTACAATATAAATTAGACTATGCAGAACAGTAGTGCAAATGAGTATAAAGTGTGCATAAATGATGGACAGCAGCTATTAAGTTAAAGTAAACAGTGCAGTAGATGAGTTATTGCAGTATTCAGTACATAGTACTGAAGTGCAAATGATGCAGTATATGTATAATAGTCCAGTAGTGCAAATGATGCAGTATAGTATAAATAGTCCGGTAGAGCAAGTAAACATGTAGTACATGTGTAGACAGTCCAGTCGTGTGCTTGACAGGCCTGTAGTGCAATAACAAAACAATATAGCAGCATTAAGTTAGAGGTATATGAGGGGGTTGTGGAATCAGTGGGGGGTAGAGTTCAGTAGGCAAACAGCTCTGGGAAAAAAGCTGTTTTTCAGTCTGCTAGTCCTTGTCCGGAGGCATCTGAGGCGCCTGCCGGAGGGCAGGAGAGAAAACAGTCTGTGGGCAGGGTGAGAGGAGTCCTTTAGAATGCTGCGAGCTCGACGCAGACAGCGTTTCCTCTGGATGTCCTCCATGGATGGAAGTGGAGTCCCTGTGATGCGTTGGGCGGTTTTCACCACCCGCTGCAGTGCCTTGCGCTCTGCAACAGAGCAGCTCCCATACCAGGCTGTGACACAGTTGGTTAGGATGCTCTCTACTACGCAGCGGTAGAAGTTCACCAGGATAGCTGAAGACAGTTGGTTCTTCTTCAGGGTCCTCAAGAAGAAGAGGCGCTGGTGAGCCTTCTTGACCAGGCTGGAGGTGTTGGTGGTCCAGGACAGGTCCTCCGAAATATGGGTCCCCAGAAACTTGAAGCTGGAGACACGCTCAACAGCCATCCCGTTAATGTGGATGGGGTCATGTGTGCCTCCTCTCTCCTTCCTGAAGTCCACGATGAGCTCCTTTGTCTTGGAGGTGTTAAGGAGCAGGTTGTTGTCTGAGCACCATGTGGCCAGGTGCCGGACCTCCTCCCTGTAGGCCGTCTCATCGTTGTTGCTGATGAGACCAATCACTGTAGTATCGTCTGCAAACTTAATGATGGCATTAGATCCATTCACAGGCCTGCAGTCGAGTGTGAAGAGGGAGTAGAGAAAGGGGCTCAGAACACAGCCCTGTGGTACGCCAGTGTTAAGTGTGATGGTGGTGGAGCAGATGTGGCCTGACCTAACAAGCTGAGGTCTGTTTGTCAGGAAGTCCATAATCCAGTTGCAAATAGAGGTGTTAATGCCCAGGTTCCCAAGTTTGGTGATTAACTTGGAAGGGATGACAGTATTGAATGCAGAGCTGAAGTCAACAAACAGCATTCGTGCATAAGTGTTTTTATTGTCCAAGTGTGAGAGCACAGAGTGCAGTGCTATGGAGACAGCATCTTCTGTGCTCCTATTGCTGCGGTAGGCAAACTGGTATGGGTCCAGTGTGGACGGAAGGGAGTCCTTTAGGTGAGCCAGGACCAGCCGCTCAAAGCACTTCATAACAATAGGTGTGAGTGCTACAGGGCGGTAGTCATTCAGGCACGTTGGGCTAGAGTGTTTCGGCACTGGCACAATGGAGGTGGATTTAAAGCATGCTGGCACAGCTGCTTGGGCGAGGGACAGGTTGAAAATATCCGTAAAGACCCCAGCGAGTTGCTCTGCACATGCCCTAAGTACACGACCGGGGATGCCATCTGGTCCAGCAGCCTTTCGTGCGTTGATCCGGCTCAGTGCCGTGTAGACATCTGAGGAGGTGAGTGTGATGGTCGGGTGGTCATCTAAGAGTGTGAGCTTGGTGGCAGTTTCCTTATTGTCTCTCTCGAAGCGAGCATAAAAGTCATTAAGCTCGTTTAGGAAGACAGCATCTGTTGCTACGGGGGTGGAGTGGCTGGGTTTGTAGTCGCTGATGGCCTGGATGCCTTGCCACATGCGTCGAGGATCAGAGTTGGAAAAGTGCTCCTCTAGCTTTAGTTTGTAGCAGTGCTTGGCCTTTTTGATGCCCCTCTTCAGATTTGCCCTGGAAGTGCTGTAGGCCTGTGCATCACCTGAGCTGAAGGCAGTATTGCGTGACTTCAACAGGAGGCGCACTTCCTTGTTCATCCATGGCTTCTGATTTGGGTATGTAGTGATCTGCTTCTGGGTTGTAACACTGTCTATGGTGATGTTGATGTAATCCAGTACAGAGGAGGTGTAGCTATCTATGTCCGTATGAAAGCCACAGGTGGCCTGAGAAGCAAACATACTCCAGTCTGTGTGTTGGAACCTGTCCTGGAGTGTGGAGTCTGCCCCCGCAGGCCACACTTTGATGGTCCTCACTGATGGCTTCACACGATTGATGAGGGGTGAATACTTGGGGGTGAGGAACAAAGAAAGGTGATCTGACTGTCCCAGGTGGGGGAGGGGGGTCACTGCGTAAGCTTCAGCCATGTTTGTATAGACATGGTCCAAAGTTTTGTTTCCTCTGGTGTGACAGGAAACATGCTGGTGAAATTTGGGGAGAACTGACTTTAAGTTTGAATGATTAAAATCTCCCGCAACAATAAATGCAGCCTCCGGGTGAGCAGACTGTTGTTTACTGATGGCTGCATGAAGTTCTTTCATAGCAAGCTTGGCATCAGCATCCGGAGGAATGTAAGCTGCCGTTATAATGGTGGAAGTGAACTCCCGTGGCAGATAAAACGGTCTACATTTAACCATGAGAAACTCTAGGTTAGCTGAGCAGTGTCTCCCAACAGTAACAGAGTTCGTGCACCAAGCTTTGTTAATGTAAATGCACAGTCCTCCGCCTCTGGTCTTACCGGATTCATCTGCCGTCCTATCTGCCCGAAGTGTGTGGAGTCCTGCTAATTCAATAGCATTGTCCGGTATGCCGCTGTTTAGCCATGTTTCAGTGAAAATCATGACATTGCAGTTCAAAAGTCTTTTGCTGTGGATGATGCGGAGTCGAATGATGAGACGAAACTAACGCGGTTAGTTTAAAAGCACTTTATCTAAACATATAAACGCACATACTGTATTACATATCATATAGCCAAACTCCAAGTGCCCATTTGCCAAAAAACATATAAATGTATTTGAATGTTCTATTTAGCCTGTGAGTGATTTAGCTTCCCTCGCTATATGCTAACGTTATCCTGTTGTACCTCTTGTACATTTAACGTTACGTCAATTCAGCCTGTTTATATATTACTTACATCGCAGCTTTGGCTCGTTTAGTTGGTTTCGCTCCCTTGTTGATGAACAACTTTAAAGCTTATCCTGCTTACTGTCCCAGGTTGATAATGCACTCCGGCTTGAAGTGATTCGCGCAAACAAGCAGGTTTTGACTTATGGTTTCTGCGGGATTTCCACTAGAAATAAAATAAATCCACTCCTCTCTTGTCTCCTTCGAGGCTTACATTACATTACATTTTGCATGTTTTCCACGAACTTTAGCCATGACGTCACATACACCGCTGTCACTTGTGAAAACAACAATGGCGCAGTGCCGTGGGTTAAGGCGTAGATTAAGAGGCGGTAACATTATAATAAGAGCCGATTTCTACGTCACAAAGGGAGCGAAATCTGAACGGCTCGATTTCTCACATGCTGCAGGAAAAGGCTCCAAATCAAAATTATAATGAGATCTTATTTTTCACGTTTTCTGAGTTGGTAGATGCACTGGGGACTCGATTATAGCACTTAAACATGAAACAAGTGTGATTTTTATAGGCTGCAGTTTCTTTTCTTACCATTGGCTGTAAACAGATATTTACAAGCAATAAACAGCTATTCACATGCAGTGTCTTTAAAATCTCTCAGTGGTACATTGAGGGTATCAAATATATTCTAAAATATTCTAAATCAAAATGAGTAATTTAATTGGCTTAAATTTTGTGAAGGTTTGGAGCTGCCAAATGAATGGACATTATTTGGACTGTGGCAAATTGTATGTTTAAGTATTTTTAAGTAGGCTACTCTTCTCCCTTAAATGTGGATACCTCTTTGTAATTCTGTCTTTTCTTCACGGTCACGATCCTGTCATTGGTGTAGATGTTTTTTATCTTGTGCTTTGTGACAATTTTGACAGGATTGTGACAGCCTGCGTCTTGTGTCACCGCAATGTCTGGATCCTGATTCTCACTACTTTTGTATTGAGTTTCAGATCTGGACTCATGCTCTGAGTCTTGTTGTTGTGTTTTATGTTTGAGTATGGGGTCTGTTTTCACCACTCATAGCTTGGCATTGTCTCCCATTTGGTTTGCCATAAGAACCCTGGCACCTATGCTAAATGACCATGTCATATTTGTTTTGTCAGACTCAGAGCATAGTTTTTGGGACATGATTTTGTTTCCTTTTCCTGGTGTTAGAATTCCAGTTCAGTGCGCCAGGGGCATGGTCCAACAGAGTCATTCCTATTCTTATAATGAGTCATGGATGTGTTTTCTCAATTGGAGTCTTATCTCCCATTCCCTTTAAAAGTTAGTTGCGCTTGCACCATAGTGGTTTAAATTCAGTTTGAATTCATGTGTGTAATGCCACGATTGGTCAGATAATTAGCCAATTTTATTTATCATTAAGATAGGTAGTTTTGAAAGATGCAATGACTAATGACATGTAGGCATTTTTATCTTTATGTACACAATAATAATCTTCAACATTGTAATCCTTTTTATTTTTTATATTTGGCATGTTTGTGTGCTGATGCTGATGTGTTTGTGATATAGTCATAAAATATAATCTATTATTTCTTATTGGTGGACACGAATTTCCAAATTTCCAAACCTGATATCAAAAGAAGTTGTAAATATTTTAGGAGTTGGCTAACCAACACTTTACCTCACCCCAAACCCTAAAATCACAGCCGCAAAGGCTAATTTAGCTAAAAACACGAGTTTCGCAAGGTGGCAAAGCAACGATAAATGGCTACCCTAACCCTGCCCCTAAACCTAACGTCACAGGGGAAAAGTCAAATCATAACAAAACATACGAATGAGATTGTAGGAAATAGGCATTCACACGAATGAGCCATCAGATTGTGTTGATATATATTTACACATTTGATGAAAGGTATCACGTATTACAATAAGATAGATTGAATGTCGTGCTGACTGACACAAAAAAATTGGGAAATTCATGTCCACCAACACGAAACAATAGATAAAATTTTGTTTAAACAACATGGTGCTGGACATGAAAAGGAAAACTGTGTCCAGCTTAAACTAGCAAATAACACATTGAGCCAAATGTATGATATGGCCCTATGCCTTTTATGTTCAGGGAGTTCATGTGTGTTTTTTCTGTTGGCTTATGCTTATAATTGTGCTTTCCAATTATGTGTTGAAAGAATATAGTATATAGTATATTATAGTATTATTTTTGTGTGCCATATGTTCTCCTGTCATGAGTCCTGACCCCAAACCCTTGTTTTCTTGTTAACTGTCGCACTATTAGTTTACTTCCTTAACCTGTGTCCCTTTGAAACTCTCCTTAGTTTCTCTTCTATTTAATGTCCTTGTGTTTTCTGTCCTGTGTTGGGTTATTATCATTCTAAAAGCCTAGCCTAGCAGAGTCAAGTCAAGTGTTTGTTTTTGTGTGGATTGCTTTGTTATAGTTTATTCCAGAGCTTTTCTGACTTTTTTTAAAATAAATATGTTTTTGTTTTTACTGCTTTCTGCATCTTGGGTCTGTATGAGCATACGTGACACTTCCGGC
This sequence comes from Oreonectes daqikongensis, assembly GCA_026939265.1. Lineage (NCBI taxonomy): Eukaryota > Metazoa > Chordata > Actinopteri > Cypriniformes > Nemacheilidae > Oreonectes > Oreonectes daqikongensis. The sequence continues at coordinate 8,736,557 of JAOTQM010000022.1, forward strand.
TCATTTAATTTATTCATTATTTACGCTCACTATTCGTATTTGATTCATCATCTACATTAAATTTCTCTTTAGCCTTTTCATCATCTTTCTTTTCTCCCATTTATCTTCTCAATAAATATTTCTGTTTGTCCTCCCCTTCCCCCTCCTGCCATCATTTTAGTGACTTGCCCTCTAACTTTCCCTTGATTTTTTAAATCTTTCTCTCGTTTCCTCTTCTTGTTTTTAATTGTATGCTAAATGAAATGCTAAACCTACACACCCTTGACATTTGAGAATGCACACACACTCTGTGTTGCATATCAAATGGATCCATGTTTGTGTGTGACCAACACAATCTCACGGCAAAAACGTAACAATTTGACGATTTGGCTAATTTTGGCTAATTCGTATCAATCTGTATGATCTCATTCGTACATTTTGGTATGATTTGCTTTCGCGCCAGTGACGTTGGGTTTAGAGTTAGGCCTTAAGTATTGATTTTTTCTAGTAATCGTGCATTTTTGTACGAATCACAACGTACAAATTCATACAAATAAGCCACCTTGTAAAATAGTTACAAATTCCTGTGAGATCAGGTTCAGAGAGATCCATTCAGAAAACAGAATGCAGATATAAATGTGTTTTGAACCTCTGAAACATTGTGTTTATGAGTTCTGGGTGTACATGTGCAATATCAGCTAGTTAGTGGTTTTGTAACGGCAAGCGTTAATACTATCAGGGGGTTCTTTCGGTCCAGGGCCCAAACAAGACATTTTGTGCATCACCTAAAATTAAAGATTCCATAGACGGAGGCACATATGTTATTTTCCATATGAACTTGTCCTAAGTTCAATAAAACACACACACATTGTTTATCTATTTATCTGTTTCCCAGTTTGACACCTCACAACTTTGTGGTAACAAGCCAAATCTATTCAATTACAGTAACAAATCCCTGCACTGCTCCATTTTTCTCCTTTCCATCGTTTCATTCTTTTTATCTTGCCACTAACAAGCGTGCGTTTAGCCTATACCCAAGAACATGTCTGGGGTTTCCTTGTGGTGTTGGTGGTGGCTGTTAAATTTTGTAAACTTCTTTTTGTGTTGGTTTGTACTTTTTTGTTACTTGTTCAAACTCAGATGACCCTGTATGGTAACTTAGCGATGTTTTATATATGTGTATATATACGGCAAGGCTGAAGACTAACAGAATATGTTGACAAATGATGGCCATCGTGAGTGCTTAATACACTTGAAAGATAAGAGAGATTATTTTGTTTTCAAATGGGAACAAACATTAATGTACGCTGCAAATAACGATTGCTTGAATGTTTTTTTCAGCATTAAAGAATTCAAAATACAACTTGAAGAGGCATCTGAAGGTAAGAGTAACAATCAGATTAATGTTTAGCTAATAAAGAGAATTAGCGTATGTTGTGCTGACCTGACCTGCCTGCTAATGCTATAATTTAACGTCCTAAAATCTCTCTACCCCAGTGGACATTGACTGCAACTGCAACCTGGGAGAATATTTGAAATAGTATTACCTTTATTTTAATGAAAAATATTATAATATATAAATATTAATAGTATACAGACAAGGCCCCATTCAGGTATGTTATAAAGTGCTAAGTCTATTGTGAGAGATAAATTTTTTTAACGGGTCTCCTTACCAATTATTTTACCAACCAAACCTATATAGAGTAGGCCTATCTCAGAGATGCTGTATTTTTGTAGACCAACCTGGAAGTTAGTGCCGCACTTGTTCCCTCGACCAAAAGCCTATGCAATTTTTTTGACTTTTGGAAGATTGCAAAAATAAACTCTGTGATTAACAAAGATTTACACGTTTTGTCTATCAAGATAATATTTAAAAATGAACACACATGCTATATTTAAAGCCTAAATACAACCGCCAGAAGTAAAAAGCTAACATAATGCTATAAAAAAAGACTACAAACACTATGGTCGCTCTATATCAACAACACAACAAACTTTAGTAAAAACGTGTTCCCTGTTGAGTAATTACTCTGTGAATGAATCCCCATTTTAGAGATTTGTGCCCATGTTACATTACTTGTGAGATTTATATGCATTGTGACGTTTAATCTCCCTGCCAAAGAATGTAGTCACTTTAAGCAACTTGTTTGCAACCACCGTTTTTAGGACAAGATGAGGGTTTAAAAACCATGAGCGGGTTATAACTTGAAAACTATACAAACCTTCTAAATATTAAAATACACAGAGAGGTGCCTGAAAACCCTTCTACATTTCCTAAACATTTCTGAACACGACTAGTGTCCTGGGCTCCTTGTCATATTGGCCACAAGAGTGTATTTACCAAACTTCTTTATATCTTAATGCAAAGCAAACTTTTAAATATGCGTCATTTCTTCACATATACAAACAGTATGTGTGGACACAAGTGTGCGCCATGTTGTTATGCTGGTATTTGCTTGTTGTCATTGATAAAATATGACAAAGATTATGTGCAAGAGAGTTATGGAAGGCGATTAACTTTTGAATTATCTGTTCGTGAGTTCAGCAACTGAACCATAAATCCTTACCATCCCTTTGAGTCTTATCGCCCCCTCTCTCTTTATTTGTTCTCCCTCCCTTAGATGATTTGTTTTCTTTTTACACTCAATTTATGTCTCAGACTTAAAGAGAAAGACAGTGTAGTTTAATAGTTGCTTTGGGTTTCTAAATGGTCTGACAATGGCATTCACACAGAACAGTGTATACAATACATTTAATTTATATACTGTTTACAAATTCCCCTGTGCATCTATGATTTATGTGCATGATTGTGATATATTAGATTAGATTAGATTAGATTCAACTTTATTGTCATTACACATGTACAAGTACAAGGCAACGAAATGCAGTTTGGGTCTAACCAGAAGTGCAATAGCAGCAAGTGCAGGATATACATTGGTTGCATAAGTTACATAAATAAATATACAGAAGTAATTTACAGATGGAAATGTACTATGACCATGATTTACAGATGTCTCTTACTATAAACAGAAATTTACAGATGGATATATACTATGATCATGATATACAGATGGCTATTACTATAAACAGAAATTAACAGATGGATATATACTATGCACATAATATACAGATGTCTATTGCTATAGACAGAGATTTACAGATGGATATATACTATGAACATGATATACAGATGGCTTTTACTATAAACAGAAATTTACAGATGGATATGTATTATGAACATAATGTACAGATGGCTTTTACTATAAACAGAAATTTACAGGTGGCTGTATACAATAAGTTAGGCTATGGTGAGCAGCAGTGCGATAAATATAGAGTAGTGCAAATAAATTATGGACAGAAGCTATCGAAGTAACAGTGCAATGGAAGAAGTTATTGCATATTTCAGTTAAAGTGTAGGAGTGCAAGATGCATAGTAAACAGTAAACAGTCGGTACTGTAATGAACAGTTGGCAGTGCAGATGAGCAGTCTGGTAGTGCAAATGAACATAAATGTTATGTATAGACAGTCCATTAGTGCAAATAACAAGTGAAGACAGGTGTGCAATGAGGGGGGAGAGAAGAGTGTAGTAGTAAATGAGGGGCAGTGGGATCAGTGAGGGGCAGAGTTCAATAAAGAGACAGCTCTGGGAAAAAAGCTGTTCTTTAGTCTGCTGGTCCTGGTCCGGAGGCACCTGAAACGCCTGCCGGAGGGCAGGAGAGAAACAGTCTGTGAGCGGGATGAGAGGAGTCCTTAAGAATGCTGCGAGCTCGACGCAGACAGCGTTTCCTCTGGATGTCCTCCATGGATGGAAGTGGAGTCCCTGTGATGCGCTGGGCGGTTTTCACCACCCGCTGCAGTGCCTTGCGCTCTGCAACAGAGCAGCTCCCATGCCAGACTGTGACACAGTTGGTCAGGACGCTTTCTATTGCACAGCGATAGAAGTTCACCAGGATAGCCGAGGACAGCCGATTCTTCTTTAGTGTCCTCAGGAAGAAGAGGCGCTGGTGAGCCTTCTTGACCAGGCTGGAGGTGTTGGTAGTCCAGGACAGGTCCTCCGAGATGTGGATCCCCAGGAACTTGAAACTGGAGACACGTTCAACAGCCATCCCATTGATGTGGATGGTGTCATGTGTGCCTCTTGACTCTTTCCTGAAGTCCACAATGAGCTCCTTTGTCTTGGAGGTGTTAAGGAGCAGGTTATTGTTGTTGCACCATGTGGCTAGGTGCTGGATCTCCTTCCTGTAGGCCGTCTCATCGTTGTTGCTGATGAGACCAATCACCGTAGTGTCGTCCGCAAACTTGATGATGGAGTTAGATCCGTTCACAGGCTTGCAGTCGGAGGTGAAGAGGGAGTAGAGGAAGGGGCTTAGCACACAGCCCTGTGGTACACCAGTGTTGAGTGTGATAGTGGTGGAGCAGATGGAGCCTGATCTCACCTGCTGTGGTCTGTTGGTCAGAAAGTCCATAATCCAATTGCATGATCTAAACTAATATATAATCAATTGCATGATTTTAATATTTATTTACTACAATTTGTATTTTAAATAATTTTCTACATTTGGTCAATAAAGTTTTCTTTATTTGTATTTTTTATCAACTTTAATAGTATGATAAAACCGCCAGTAGTCTTTAGCATTCCATCCATCCAAATGTGAGTTTAGATCATTCAGAAGACCCCTTGTGTCTTCTAAATCAATAACAGAAGTGCTGAAGTGTGAATTTGTCTGTTTGTGTGCAGAGGCAAAAGAGCAAAGGGAAAAAGAGAAATATAGCTAAATAATACATGAATCCCTATGTGTGTGTGTGTGGCCCTGGGTGTGCTGGTTTAGTAAAGCTATGAATTATTAAGAATGTGTTATTAAAGTATGAGTCGTGATTAACCCTGAGTCTTTATGATGTCACTGTGATGAGAGGGTCTGGTACCAATCATGTTTGAAATCACCATATTTTCTATATAGGCCTATATGCTGAATGACATATAGAAAGGTTTTTGTAATATAAGTCAATATATCAGGTTTTTACATTTGTATTTTTTCGTTTGTAGATTGTCACTTTCATTGTATAGAAAAATGAAGTGAATAGTGACTGAGGGTGTTAGGTTCTAACTTTTGTCTTCCATCCTTTAAACTTAAAATAATTATTACTTACTGTAGTATAGTCACAAAGTATTCATCTCAGTAGAGAAACGCATAATATTTGTTCACAGATACACAATATATATAATGGCTGTTACTATACACGTTTGTATGGTTATCATGCAAGTCTGAGTACACTGTAAACCCGAATGTTCAAAGAAATTAAATAGATTAAGTAATGCTAACTTAATTTTATATAAAAATTTAATAAATAGTTTGAGTTCCTGTAACCAATTCTTACTTTTGAGTTCATTTAACTTAATTTAAACAAGTTAATTCAACACAACTTTTTAAAAATGATTTTCAGTTCCCAGCATGCTTTGCGTGCGACTGAATATGTAGAGTAAATTATGAAATTAAGTGTTATTTAATGCGTTTTTAGAAAGGAAAAACTCAAGTTAACGATTGAATGTTCATTTATCTTGGATATTTAGAAGAGTTTGTTGTATTATTAAGTTTTGGTGTTAAGAGACCTTAATGAGAACTGTAAATAATAAAGTATAGTTACCAAACTAAATATTCAAAATTAAGAGGAATTAACATGCATGAGTACAACAAACTCAAAACTTGATAGTTCTGCTTACTTAAAATTGGGAACATCATAACTCAAACCATTTAATGTAACTGATTACCTCAAAGTTTTTGAGTTTTCCCAACTTTTTTCGGGTTTACAGTGTAGAATGTCATTTTTAAGTATAAGCACATGATATATCTTCAGTAAATGTTTGATTTAAACTGACTCTATCGCATAATATTAATGATATTGCATCTACATAACTTAACATAACAGTCTTTCATGTATGTATAGCAGTGGGAATAGGTGTATTAGTGTCAATGTAAACTGCAAACATGTGAGTGTTTTTGTGTGCGCTTGTGTGTAATTGCCGTGACGGGACAAGATGTTGGAAGTTCATTAGTGCGTGGCAGCGGAGCGCTTGAACGCACCACAGCAGGTCCACGGAGAGGGATCACACAGAGACAGACAAAGAGAAGAATAAAAAAGAGAAAATCATCAAACGATAGACAAACTAACAGAGAAGCTGCACAATGTCTGATGTGTGTAATGAAATATTTAGCTGTTTCTGTACGTTTGCTTCAGTGTATTTCCAAAAGCGTCTGCACTATTGTCTAATATTTGTTGATGGAATAGGGCACAAGCAGCTATTGACATTTAATATGTTGTTACTTGTCTCCTTGTATTTGGGATGTTGTTTCATAAACAAACAACAAGGTAAGTTTTGTGTGTCAGAGAATTCAGAGTTTAAATCAAAAGTCGCTTTGACTGGAAAATCTGGAACGATGGAAATTGATCACAGAAAAGACAGGGCATGTCTATCTGTCCCCCCCACACAAAGTGTTGGATAGGACCCCTCTAACATTTTGTGTGGCTGACTTATGTGACAAACCAAGTTTACTTGATAGAGCAGAGGCATGTAGGAAAGGAATGTTTAGTTTACCATTTTTCTGCAGGAGAAAGAAAGTCATACAGGTTTGGAATGACATTAAAGTGAGTAAATAATAAAAACTTTTCATTTTTGAGTGAAATATCCCTTTAAGCAAATTAAGAAGATTGGTGGGGACATTATCAGCAAATTCAGGTAACACACCTAAAACTGAACATAGAGTATGCTAGTGGCCACCTATGCCAGTCGAGATTATGTTCAACACAAAATAAATAAGATTACATTTTCTTAAATTACTGATTGATTTTAGTTCTGTACCGTAGATTATATTTTTAAAGCAATCCACTCAACACAGCACACACACAATATGACACACATTCAAATGCACATTTGCTAAAGCATGATGTTATATGGATTGACATGTTCTGATGGAATTCTTAAGGAACAAAGTTAAATATTTTGACAACTTTCTGTCTTCTTCCCCTCTATATGTCTGATTCTATTCGTTTCCTTTTCTCTCCTCATCTTCCCTTTTCTTCCTCCACTGTCTCTATCTTTCTTTTTATGTTTTTTTCATTGGTGTTTTTGAAATGGCTGACAGAGGGCCACAGAGAAATGGAGGGGGTTGGGTTAGAGGTGGTAAGAGAAACAGAGAGAAAGAAGGAGAGAAATAGAGTGACAGTCAGTGACGGTGGGTACAAACCGTGACCTTAAGAGCAGAAGCAAGGGAGCGTGACTGGGAAAGTGAGAGGGAGACTAGCTCTTTCTCTAAAGCACTCCTCAAAACAAACATTTTCCCTTGTGTTGGCAGAAAAGGCCACTTCCTTCCAAAATCTGTATCAGTGGAAGAGTTCAACCAGCTGCTGCCAAATTAACCGATGAAGATAAAGGGCACGCACCAACTCACACCGACTTTGCATTTTTGTTACTCGTCGAGACCTATGGCTAATGCCGTATTATGATTGGCTGTCTAAAATGCACTAAAAATGTTGGGTTAGTTTTAACCCAGCATTGGGTCAAAATGGGACAAACCCAGCAGTTGGGTTAAATGAACCCATTAAATGGTTTAGAATTGACCCAAGAATGGGTTAAAACAAACCAACATGCTCCATTTTGAATTGACTGTCTTAAAACTAAGTGTTAGTTTCAATTATATATTATTTCAGCATTTAAATTCATATTTTTACATTACTCCACAAGCAAACATGTCTCGAAAATGTGCTGATGAACTTGGTTTAATGTTTTGTAATCTAATGTAATAGCATTCATACATTTTTAAGTGTTAAATAAATGTCCAAATTCATTTCATACAATTTGGGGCTATTATTATATAATACTACATGTTTGCAAGAAGTGTTAGAATTAACGTTAAAATAATTCACTGACTGATTCAAGAAGTACTATATAGAGAATTATTGTTTTTGCCATCGGAAAACACATGCATCTGTGTGAAAAATGAGAAAGTGGCATTTATTTAATTTCAGAGCTGCAGCTATGGAATCAAATCTTGGGGATTTAATTTTTAAAACCTGACACATGTTGAGTGTTAATGTCTAATTTATTCAACCCTGTTCTCATTAATTTATGTTAATGTCTGCTTGGTGAACTATTTATAATCAATGTCCTACATGTAATGTTTTTAAGGTAGAGGCTGTCACACACAGAAAGACAGACACACACAAACAAAAACACACACACAAACATATACAATAATAAAATTAAAGTGATATTTTGTCTTGTCATATGGACAAGGGCAAGACCACGTGTTGAAATGTCCGCTGTGTTTTTTTTAGGCGGTGATTTCCGTCAATACCATCAGGCTCTGTAAGATATCTTGTCAAGCACATCACATTCTCATGCACACATACACACAAGCAGTATGACAGATCCTTCGGTTAAATAGAAGGATCCCGCACACATTCACATTCAAAGGGGTAAAGCTCTCTCTCTCTCTCTCTCTCTCTCTCTCTCTCTCTCTCTCTCTCTCTCTCTCTCTCTCTCTCTCTCTCTCTCTCTCTCTCTCTCTCTCTCACCATCTTTCTCTTTTTACCCTGATCCTTCTTTTCGTCTGCAGAAACCATCTATGCAACAGAGCATTTAACCTCTCTTTCATTTCTCTCAACACACGTTCCAGTGCTCCAAACCAGCCCCAAAGTTTACCATTACAGGAAATAAAGAATTTGTCTAGATTAAAGTTTGTCCGATAAAAATACAGTATGTTGGTGTTTGAATGGTTTTTAAGAAATGGGACAAGTACTGGTGATACATGAGGCCAATGAAAGAGAGGCTTTAAAAGATGTTCATAACAAAGCTATGGAAAGGTATGTAGAATTTCAATGAAAATCAGAGGGAAATGTGTGTTTGCAAAGAAACAGCGTTTTACGTGTAAGACCAAGGAGTTCTTTGCCCTTTTACATTTATTTTCAATTTACTGAAGCAGTATAATTGCCAAAAAATTTTTTTTGCAGTTTTATATTTAATCTGAAAGATTGAAGATTTGGAGGCAAAGCTGTTGTAGGAGCTAATGCTAACTTTAGCCCTATTAATCATTTTGCAGGAGCTAGATTAAAAGGATGGATGAAAGGATGCAAACCGGATATTTTGGGGATTGAAACGTGGCATAAACTTTGTTAATAAATCAAGTTTGAGTTCATGTGCCAGCAAAACAATGCAAATGTATAAAGAAAGCATAAGACTGCAATTATATGTTTAGGCTGGTTATATGTGGTAACCACATGTGCATTATTTGTGGTTAGGCTACTGTTCTGGTTTTGTTCATGTTTACAATACTGTATTCTGACCACTAACAAGACAGACAACAACCTTTTATAATAAACTGGGCGGAAGGTGACAGAAGGACGGTGGGAGTATAGGAAAAGATAAAGCATAAGCGAGAGACATGGAGTTAAATTGGGCCTTAAATTGGGTGTATTAATTATAACACCTATTTACAAACAACTTGTACTGTAGCCATAAATGATGACAAATGAAGCTACTGTGAAAAGGGAAACGGAATGTTTAAAGGACCAGAAATTTAGCGGCATCTAGTGGTGAGGTTGCAACCCACGGCTCAGTCCACCCCTCCCCTCCTCCCTTTTAAAGTACTATGGCGGCTGACACAGCACTAAGATGTTGTCACATTTTTGCTTCTTTGCCAAAGGAGATAACATATGTATGAAACATGTTCTATAAAGAAATTTGTCATAACTATGTCTTCAGAGGTGTATAAAGATCTTACATAATTTACTGTTATGTTTTTATTAACTTAGAATGAGCTATTTCTATCTACATACACTGTGGACTGGTCCCCTTATATGGATGTCGGCATGTTGCGCCTCCATCTTTCTACAGTTGCCCTAAACAGGTATATTATATTGCATTACTGTCAATAGATCATCCTTAATATTACACACTGTTCTTTCAGGGAATACATAGGCTATTATAATTTACATAATACTCTACTTTGATCATAAAAGGACAAATTAATCTTCATTTATTAAATTTGTCATTTTTATTTATGTTTAGAGCATTACTTTAGAGTTGTGTTTATAACCGTTTTTCGTCTTAATGTGTGTATCTTTATGTTCTGCTAAATGTTCACTGATCATAGGAATAATACTAAAAGAGTGTTCAAATAGTGTTCTATGTCTAAGTCTATGTCTGTGTTCAAATGTCTTTGTCATATAATGCTTTGGGATTTTAGACAAATTGTTTCTTATATGCAATCAAGAAAAACTGTATTATTATACAGCCTTTGAACATAACTATTATATGGTTTTAAAAGGCTTGTGCGTGAGTTACACATGCAGTGTGTTTACGGGTAAAAGACGTTAACAGCACAGAAGCAATGTTTTGTCCTGCTGGACGTTCCCTCATTTTCTCTCCTCTCCTGCTGTCTTTCTATCCCTTGTCATGCTTTGGAGATTCCACTTTTATCTTTTGTTTTTCCTACAGTAGTGTTTTTTATTTTGTTCTGAAAAGGTGCCTCCAATGTGCATTGTAAAAACATCTTTTAATGAGTTTATACTGTATCTGTGAATGATGAAGAACATATACATACATACACATACAATATACACCCATGAAAATATGTACATACTTTTTAAATGTCTGTATGTTAAAGTTAAGTCCAATATACAAATAAGTGCAAAATTCAAAGAACTTATTTAAAAACATTTTTTTAAATGCTAAAGCAATAATGCAATAAATGTGAAATTACAAGTATGAATATCATTGTTGGCTGAGAGCAACCTATCATAGTATACTCAAGTTCAGTTTATGAAAACCTTCATATTTCAATAGAAAATAAACTCTATGTCCTTCTTAATGTTCCAGACCACATCTTCATGCTGAGAAGGACGGTGGAATGGACAGATTTGGAACCGCAGAAGAGGTCAGTAAAACAGACATGATGCAGGAGATGATGGTGAGGAAGAGAGAGAGATAGTCATAGGTGAGGGATAGAAAGACTGAAGTGATAAGGGGAGAGAGAGAGAGAGAAGGGGGAGAGCCGATGACAAATTGAGATGAATAGATGTAGTCCGGTGCAACAGTGAGAAGCTGTGGCTTATTAATAGAGAGAATTAGAAAAGCAGGCTGAGTCAATCTGCAGCATGTCACCATGTATCAGCAAGCAATCATAGACACACAAACAATCTCTCACTCACACACACGATACGAATTCAGCCTCTCTTTTGCCCTTTCTCTCGCTCTCATTCAAACACCTATACACACTGTATATGTGTGCGTAGATGCATGTAAGACAGTCTACCCTATCTGGTAAAATGTAGCTAGTTGTCAGAAGGGCTATGCAGTATACAATTTACAGTAAAGGTTAGTCAAAACAGAAGTCTTTTTTTGTGAACTCTACCTTCTGTTATATGTAATATTGTTTAATAAAGCTCCAGCACCATTTTAGATAAAGATAGTATGTCTTCTCTATAATGGTCAGTGTATTCAAAGAATTATGGGTATTTTTCTTCATAGGCAATATGGCAGAAATGCAAAATTGCTTTTTTGTAGCCATGATTTGGCTATATGTGCCCATAAAAACTGATTTTAAAAAAATAAGGGTTATATGTTACAGAAATGGCAGATATAAATCAGGGTGTGTAGTCATTCATTACTATTACAATATCAACTAAATCTAAAGAACTAATTCTGATCAAAAGTTTGTCACTGCTTCTTACCTCACTCCTGTGACATTCTAGTATCCCTTCTTTACCCAAACTTCACCTTACATCTGTAAATAAAAACTGGGGGTTAGCATGTGTTATAGTACTACTACTACTACTATAATAATAATAATTATTATTATTATTATTATTATTATGAAATAACATTCTCTTTAAAGTCATGCTGTATTTATTTATTTATTTTCTTCTTAACGCCATTCCAGCACCTATGGCTATATTCATGGCAAGAACCAGTTAATTTATACTCAAGTCATTCTACACACAAGTTGATCCATACACAAGTAGAATTTTCAATTAACCTAACCTGCATGTCTTTGCTCTGTGGGAGGAAACCGGAATACCCCGGAGTAAACCCACGCTGACACAGGGAGAACATGCAAACTCTAAAATCATGTTAATGGTTTGCACAACAAACACATGTATTGATGGTCGAAAATATTTATATGTTCATCACCATACTGAATAATCAACGTGTGTCCATAATAATATTTAGCAGTTTGTGTAAATATATTAAAACAGGAGCCAGAAAAGGACTTACTGTTTCTATATTTTGTTTATAATTTGTGCTGTGCATTAAGGCATATATAAATAATGATGGTAAAAAAAGAATTACATAATAATTGTTACATTACATCAAATTGAATGTTTAATGGAAATAATACTGTTATTTATAAACCTAATTACACAACAACAAATCTGATTGGTTGAGAGCTGTGCGATATTCCACCAGTATCATCACAGGAACCGCTTCATTACATTACAACATCTTTCCAAACTCTGTCAGGTCAAACATCTCTTGCAACATTTAAACAACATCTTAAAACACAACTCTTCCGTGAATACTTGACAATACTTCTGGCTTTTGTAGAAACTAGGTATTAACACTTATTGTATTATTGCCCCTGTTTGCCATCGCTTTATTGTTTCTGCTAAATCAGAATCAGAAAGAGCCTTGATTGCCAGGTATGTCTGCACATACGAGGAATTTGTTGTGGTGAAAGAAGCATCCAGTGCACAGTGACCTTAATATAATTAAAAAAAAACACACTATATAATACACAGATGTATCTATATAAAAAGACTTAAAAAATACAATTAAAAAACAAGATAAGATATAGAGTGTTATACATGCAGGTGTATATATATATATATATATATATATATATATATTATATATATATATATAGCAATAAAATATAGACTATTGTAATTACAGAAAATGCACTATATAAAGCTTGATTACATTTATAAATGACTAAATGTAAAGGCTGATATATGGCACCATCACACGACTACTAGAGCGATATTGCATTAATATAGTGAGCCTTAAACTTCATGTTGTTCCAAACCCACATTGCTTTCTGTCTTCCACGAATGTGAGAAGTGGTAAAGAATGCACAAACTGCTCTTTTTCTAAAGCCATTTCATTGTCAATGTGTACCCCAAATCTTCAACAGTACAGAATAATGCAAAATAATCAGCAATCAATACAAAATAAGTGGTCATTCAAGACATAGAGCACAAATGATGGTCGGTGTTCTAGCTCTGGGAACAAACCCTTTAAATGTAGTGAATCTTTTGAGATAACAGCGTGAGAGATCAAACTAAAAAGTGTAAGTGCTTTAGTAAAATAGAAACTAATAGTGCAGGGAGATGGTGATAAAGATATAAATGATGGTGAAATGATAAGGAAAGAGTAAGGTGAGAGCTAAAGTGTGTGGGGGAGGTTGTCAGTACCGATGTGTCTATCACTGCTAATGAGCTCTGAAGGCTAAAGAAACAGAGACACTGACAACAGACTTGAAAACACAGCTAAACTGTCTTTCACCCAACACACTGCATACCTCTGTCTCCTGTTTTATACCATTTTCTCTCTTAGCACTGATGCAAAAAATAACATATAAATGCAAAAACAATTTCAAGATTTTTTAAGCAAATAATTAACTCACCCAAATGAGGTACTATCTGTAAAGCAGCCTAACTAAACCGCCATTGATAGGTTGCTATCCAATGATGTATTTTCACCAAGTTACACATCAATTTATTGCCTTAGGAGAAAGGAAATCTATTAGTAAAATTCCTATAGGACATGTTTAACCAATCTTGACTAGCTAATGCTTTGCTAATAAAACCAGTTAGGCTACATTGAATCTATAAAACAGGTAGGTAAAGCCTAGATCTGTACGTAACATTTGTATGCCTCATTGCTGCTTAACAATGACACCCTAACAGTACAACCTGACTTATTTTTATAAGTACTAATTGGGTAGACAGCCACCCTATTAGGATGCACATCTTCAGCAAGTCGCCTTTCCTCGAAATCGATTTCTTGATCTGCGGAGACTTGTGCGAGTGAGAGCGCGCGCGCGCGCGTAATTGTATACAGGGCGGGAGGAGCGCGAGACACACATCCCGCCCGGGTGGAAGCGTCTTTTCCTCACAGAAATCGAACAAGTGAGAAACTGTTGCATCTTGGCGATATCCCAACAAAGAGACAACTGTGTTATCATATTTGACTTTCAAATTGACGCTTCCTCCTCTTTTCGTACTTTAAGTGAAAAGAACAAAAGTTACCCGGTGCATTTGTAGGTCTCACCTTGGAGAGTTTCATGATACCTGAAGATTGTACGATAAAAGTCGGCGTCTGTAAGGAGAACTCTCTTGAAGAACAAGAGACGGTTTGCAAAGAGCTGCAAAAAGAGAGAAAGACGGACACAGATGAGACTTAAAGCTGACAACACAGAGCAGAGTGACCGTTAAAAAAGAAGCCTGAAGGCGCGAGATTCCGCTGACATATTCTGAGCTGTTCGCTCGCACGAGGGGAGCTGCGCTGTCCAAGATTTTTTAAGCAAATAATTAACTCACCCAAATGAGGTACTATCTGTAAAGCAGCCTAACTAAACCGCCATTGATAGGTTGCTATCCAATGATGTATTTTCACCAAGTTACACATCAATTTATTGCCTTAGGAGAAAGGAAATCTATTAGTAAAATTCCTATAGGACATGTTTAACCAATCTTGACTAGCTAATGCTTTGCTAATAAAACCAGTTAGGCTACATTGAATCTATAAAACAGGTAGGTAAAGCCTAGATCTGTACGTAACATTTGTATGCCTCATTGCTGCTTAACAATGACACCCTAACAGTACAACCTGACTTATTTTTATAAGTACTAATTGGGTAGACAGCCACCCTATTAGGATGCACATCTTCAGCAAGTCGCCTTTCCTCGAAATCGATTTCTTGATCTGCGGAGACTTGTGCGAGTGAGAGCGCGCGCGCGCGCGTAATTGTATACAGGGCGGGAGGAGCGCGAGACACACATCCCGCCCGGGTGGAAGCGTCTTTTCCTCACAGAAATCGAACAAGTGAGAAACTGTTGCATCTTGGCGATATCCCAACAAAGAGACAACTGTGTTATCATATTTGACTTTCAAATTGACGCTTTCCTCCTCTTTTCGTACTTTAAGTGAAAAGAACAAAAGTTACCCGGTGCATTTGTAGGTCTCACCTTGGAGAGTTTCATGATACCTGAAGAATTGTACGATAAAAGTCGGCGTCTGTAAGGAGAACTCTCTTGAAGAACAAGAGACGGTTGCAAAGAGCTGCAAAAGGAGAAGACGGACACAGAGGAGACTTAAAGCTGACAACACAGAGCAGAGTGACCGTTAAAAAAAGAAGCCTGAAGGCGCGAGAATTCGCTGACATATTCTGAGCTGTTCGCTCGCACGAGGGGAGCTGCGCTGTCGCGCGGAATCTGGCGTCAATCTTCGTTTTCTCTGGGAATACATCAGGTAGGCTGTGCTGTTTTCTTTCTTCTTAATATTGGTCGTTTTTCCACAAACTTTTAATGGTTTTTCATAAACTGATTTACCTAGCAGTGTATCCAAACTGAAGAAATGATAAAAATGATTTCTAAAAAGTTGTCTATGTATTCACATCAAAAGTTATATAGCCTAACTGTAAAATGCACACGTAGTGTAATTGGACAAGACATGAAAACTAATTTGATTTATAGCCTAAAGTAAATAAAAGTGTGATTTTACTATTATTTTGTATGTAATAATGTAACGTATCCACAGAATATAAACATAGAATAAAGTAGTAGTAGTAATAATGGTCATATAAAGATATCACCATGACCAAGAGATTTGTAACTCATAAAACTGTAGAAAAACATCTACTTGCAAAGAAATTATACATTTAGTCTTAAAATGCTTAGCATTGTGTACAAATAAATCACATTCTCGATAAGCATCTATGTATCTAATGAACCTCAAAAATCATGTTAAAAGTTTTACAGTTCATCTAATTTGTATTTTCTTCTTTTTAGAGCAAGAACAGTGAGAGGTGTCAACATGTCAAAGCCGAAGTTTAATGAAGATCAGCAGGGATTGCTGTGAACCTGTTTGAAAATTATATCTTACCATACATTTACCATTTGGCAAGCTTCATCTTGGATACTTGGAGGATTAAGTGATTTAAGAGTGTCACGAAAATACAAAATAATATATTGTGTGGAACAATAAGGGATTGTCTTGGTCAATTTAAATCAGGAAAACCCAGCACAACCACAGTTTCTATAAGAGGAGGGGTAGAGTTTGTTTTAGTGCTGCAGTGAATATGGACTCATCTGGGAATTCTGAAGAATCACAACAGTTCTTGAACTTCTCATGGAAAAATAACACAGAGCCACACAGCTGTCAGTCCGCAAATCTATAAGGAGAAATTACCGCCACCCGGCAACTCCCGAGACAGAAATACACCTCCACATCATCTGATAGAATCTCCATCCAAGGACCAAAATTTGGGGACACCAAATCCCCCATGTTGCTCATATCAGACAAGCTATATATATTTGTATGAGCATATAAACCCTCTGGATCACCAAGAATTGCAGTTTTTATGGAGTGATAACTCGGTCCAGTGTGTCACTCAGAAGTGAGGGTTATTCAGCTGGCTGTTAGGATTTCGATGTAGTCGATACAAGCAGAAGGGGAAAATAGCAGAAATTGAAACTGAGCACAATCGTCATTTAAGGCCAAAACAGACTGGGGTAATTGTTTCAATTAGCATATTTAATTATTTTTCTTAAAGGTGGATTTTTCATCTCAAAAAACTATTTCTGGCTGGCTTATATCACAGACAAAGCAGATTTCATCATATTTTATTCTCCTAACAACCTCATCTTAGTCCTTTTTCTTCCCAGAGTTCATTCTGGCCGGGCCTGTTTCTTCAAAAGGAGAGGAGGACTTCCTCTCTATTGCTGCCTCACACCTCAGCCGCAAGAAGCGGGTTATTGGGGCGGCAGTGGGTGTGGCAATGGTGTTAGTGCTACTGATCACTATACCACTATTGGTGCACAGCACCAAACTGGGTGGGTCAGGGGGCGGAGGCACACATTATGAAATGCTTGGAAGCTGTAAGATGGTCTGTGACTCTCTGACACCTACCAATGAATTAACACCTGTTTCCCCTCCTCCTCATGACATCCCAGGACGCAGAGGGGGTGGTAAGTCAGGATTTCGTGGTAGCCAAGGGCCGCCAGGGCCACCAGGCCCACGTGGGCCCCCTGGAGAACCAGGAAAACCAGGCCCTCCTGGACCTCTAGGTCCCGGCCCAGGGGGATACATTCCATCATTCTACAGCCCCAAAATAGCCTTCTATGCCGGTCTGCGCAAGCAGCATGAAGGAAGTGAGATACTCAAGTTTGATGACGTGGTCACAAATGTGGGGAATTACTATGAGCCGACCACAGGAAAGTTTACCTGCCCTCTTCCTGGAATCTACTTCTTTACTTATCATGTGCTTATGAAAGGCGGGGATGGAACAAGCATGTGGGCCGACCTCAAGAAAAATGGACAGGTAGGATAACTATGAGTTGGTTGGGTGTGTTCATGTTGGAAAATCTTGAATTTGGTCTTTGGATTGAGCGTACACAATAGTAAAGTTTTTAGAAGGTACTCAAAAACTCATGTCATACAAAACCTCAATAACTTTCTTTCATCTGCAGAACCCAAAAGAAGATATTTAGAAGAACATTTAATAACCAAACAACATTGGCCCCCATTGACTGCAGTTGTATGGGTGCAAAACCAAAGAGACATCTCTCAAAATATCTTCTTTTCTGTTTCATAGAAGAAAGAGGCATATATTGGTTTGGAATGACATGAGGGTGAATAAAAACATTTTTTGGGGGTAAACTATACCTTCAACTAGAGTAAGCTAGGAGTGAATGAATTGTATTAAATAAGAGTCTGATTTGATTGAAATGTGACACAATGATTATATTTACTCAGGCAGGACTAAAAAAACGTTTAACATTCAAATAGGATCCTGTAAGGCAGCTCCTCAATAATTCAGCAGTCATTTTCTCAGCCTATTACTTGAGGCCTTGCTGAAGCCACAGCAACAACAAAAAAAGTCTCACAAAATATATAAAACATAAAATATGGTCATCGAAAACTTCTCTGATTACAGAGCATACTGTTTGTGTGTAGTTTTGTTCACAAAAAAAATGTGATTTATCCAAAAGGGACTGAATGTTATTTATATTATTATTATTTTGTTTATTAGAATAAACGTTTAGTTTAAGAGTCGGAAATTGGAGTAGGCTACTAGGCTTTAATCTTCCAATTAACAGTTACACGTGTGACACAATAGAAACAAGCGTAGACACGCAGTGTTTTTTGTCTCGCTTTCTCTCGAGTGGAACGAAATGCAACAGCTGGATGCAGATCTCCCAGGACCTGTGAATGTAGAATAAATGAAAAGTAACGAGAGAAAAAAACGTATCCATCTGGTGAAACATGACATGGATCTGGGATTCAGGCGCTCTCAACTCAACCGCTCAGTTTTGAGTTTTAGTAGTGGAACAGATAGCGGGGATTATCCAAAGAGATATTAAAAAAATACCCCCGATAGTATGTTTTTATCTCCATCTTTCTCACACACAGTTCCCTAGAGCTTTAGAGATGCATCTGACAGGAAATGATGAAAGCCCTTTAATCAGCATGTAGTAACCTGTCAGCTTCCCTTCATTACTCTACCATTAACATGACATAACACCTGCCACTGATGCCACCTGTCTGTGCATTATATGGTGGATACACAGTGTTGTGATCTGAAGAGTATTGTCTTGAAAGGGAGAAACATAATAACCTAAGTTAGAACCATAAAGGTTTAGAGGTCTTGGTAGAAATGCTTCTTTAAAACAACAACTGCACATTTTCTCATTTTACAATCTTTATAAGAA
Source organism: Oreonectes daqikongensis (assembly GCA_026939265.1). Lineage (NCBI taxonomy): Eukaryota > Metazoa > Chordata > Actinopteri > Cypriniformes > Nemacheilidae > Oreonectes > Oreonectes daqikongensis. The sequence continues at coordinate 8,755,527 of JAOTQM010000022.1, forward strand.
AATAACAAAGTATAGAAAATCAGGTAATCGTTTACTCACCCTCTTGTCATTTCAACCCTGTATCACTTTCTTTCTTCTGCTGAACACAAAAGAAGAATACTGGCAACCGGACAATGGACCCATTCATTTCTATTGTATGGACACAAAAACAGTGCATGTCAATGGGTACAGCCGTTGTTCGGTTATCAACATTCTTCAAAATATCTTCTTTTGTGTTCTGCAGAACAAAAGAAGGTCATACAGGTTTGAAATGACGAGGGGGGTAAACGATGACAGAATTTTCATTTTTGGGTGAACTATCCCTATAAGGTAAATTGGTAAAAACAGTGTCTAAACTGTTAAAATTGTAGAAAATGTATAAATGCTGATAAGCAAATAAAACATCAGAGTGCATCTGGTGCTAAAATGTTTTAGTGCTGATTATCTCAAAGCTCATGTGCTGTGGGCCAGAACCAGTCTTCTCAGATATTCAGCACAGCCTACATTAAGTGAAGGACGAGATACAGAGAGTAAGAAGATGAGGCGTGTAGGCTTACCCAGTGTATGGCATGCTGTATTGCATATATTGTCATTCCAGTGATCTTCCCTAATGCTAAATAATTTATGTCTTTAAGATGAGATTCCCTCTTTTTCACCTGTGGCACACACACACACACACACACACACACACACACTGCCAAATGTCTATCTCAACCCTCATTAATTATCTCTCTCCTTAGCTAAATTATTAAACCAATCTCAAGGTCTTCTCAGAGCATTCTCACAAACATACACTCAACCACATCCACCGCCATTCAACATTCCAGACAAAGGTGTGAGATTTGATTTGCGTGCATTTGGGTCCTGTCTCTTTACATTAGAAAGATTATCAGCCTATGTAAATTCTGCTCTCGTCACTGTTGTTTTAGTGAAAAATAATATTCAAAAGTGACAATATGGGGAAGGAAAGATCTGTACATATTTGAGCCCACCCAGACGAGGAGTGTGAGCAATGGGAGGCAGTAAAATGGTGTAGGATGATAGAGAGATGAGCGGAGGAGAGGAAGATGGATGGCTAATCAGAGGAGAGCCGACAGAGAGGTCGAGAGAAAGTGTTACTGCGAGGCCAGACACACAGACAGCATCAGATCAGTGTAAGTAAGATAGATGAGCAAGTAAAGAAAAAGTGTGAGCACACATGTAAGTGAAAGAGAAAGAACTACTGACCTTATCACAGGTCATCGATTTTCACAAGCTGATATGACACTCATTATTATCTACTGGAAATGTATGCATAAACACCTACACTCTTAAAAAAAGGTGCTTCATGATGCCATATAAGAACCTTTTTTGTCTAAATGGTTCAATAACATTCTGAAGAACCTTACTTTCTCACAAAAGGTTCTTTGTGGCAGAAAAAAAATAAGAAAGAGATGGTATGTGAGGAACCTTTTTACCACCTTTATTTTCATTCAATGTTTACATTTGAACAATTTATGCTTTGGATTTGAACCCATGACCTTGGTGTTGCTAGCATCATGGGAACATTATTATTGTGGTGATCCTCGATCTACTATAGGTGGATATTAACAGACTTGATTTACGCAAAATCTGCGTTCTGTAACCGTAGTGAGAGATGTTTGTTTTTTAGAATTCTGAATATTCATTTGTGAAATGTCACTTATTAGTGCAGCCGCGAGAAGTTTTCTCATGGCAGGAATTATGCATGGGTCTAAATAAGAAATGAAAACAGCATCATACAGGGTCCAGACGGAACCTCAACACCCCACAAATTAATGTCACTCAAGCAGAATATGCAGCCAATTTGTTTCTCATTACGAATTGAATTCATGAATTCAATCATTGATTCTTGGCTTGTAAACACATCTCTTCTCATCCCACTGACTACCGGTTTACTCTCTGTCCATCTTTAAATCACCAGCCCTCTTTAAAAAGCTCTTCCTCTCTGTGCCCTGTCATCTTGTCAGAGCAACACAACACCAATTATAGTGTGATACAGAGAACTTGTTAGTACATCTTTTCAACTACCGCAGCTAATGAGATTACATCCTCCAAATAATTCATTAATTTAGTTCATCACGAAATCTCACGGTACCTTGACAGGCGTTTGCATCTGCCGCACAAGCTTTTATACCCCTTTCCAGATTTGCACTTTCTCTGCCTCGTGTTTTCTTTAGTTGTCTCTCTAGCTTTAATTTTCTGAGCTTTTACTGCCCTTTGAATAGCCAAAAGGTCGATCTAATACAAACTCTGAGATTAACGTCAGGGTGGGTTTGTGAACAGCCTTATTCTGGAGAGGACAAACAAAACACACAAAATTGAACCTGTTGCACATAAAGGAACTTAGATTCTCAAGTAAAGCGTAAGTCCAGCGTTATGGATGTGACATTTTGCGTTATGGATGTGACAAAGACACTCAGAGAACGTATTCGTTACCAATATACTGAACCATCTGTTTATATTTTACTAAACCCTTGTTAATAGTGTTTAAACATCCGAAAAATATCAGTCTATACACATGTTTTCTATTTTAAAAAAGGTAAATAAACCTGCGTTCTAGATGTGACAAAAAAGGACACGGTTTTTGGGAGACGAAACAAACTTTGTAGGATTTCTGTGAATTAAAGTGCACAAACCAGTAGCAAAAATACCCAACAATTCATAGAACATAGTTACTTTATTTTATAAGGAATATGTACCGTTATGGACTTGACAATCCTGAAAAACATGCACTAAAAATTAAACAAATGCTTTAAAAACTTTGAGAGAGACCTCACATGGGTATTTGAAGCACCAAATGTTGACATCTGACATCAGTATAGTAAAACATTTGGTAAAAACGAAATTTATTCATGAAAAGGTTGACGTTTTCGCGGAATTGCCCAGCTTTTTTTGGAAACAAGGACACATACAGAGAAACAAACACTGGATGCCTTTAGCCTTGAGGAGCACAAGAAAAAAGGCAGACAAGGAAGATTTATGAATTGCTGCCTGTAAATGATAAAGAATATGGCTCCGCCGTTTGAAGAAAATGATTTTGCACTTTTTGTGCATATTATGTATAATTGTTTGTTTCGGTGTTTAGTATGATATCTATGTTTCCTAATAAAGTGCAGCTTATTCCTGGTACATAAAATATCATTTCTGCAGCCTCACTTGTTATTTTGTAACACATATTTGACTTACTGAGCCTCAAAACTGTTGCACATATATATTTAACCCTGTCAATATCAAAAATGGACAATTTTCCCCGTTTAGCTTTTATTTTTAGTCCTTATTTGACGTGTAATACAGTCGTGGAAAAAATTACGATTCCAAATTTTTATTGAATCTGCATTTCTAGATGTATTGTGGCCATTCCAGTCCAGTGTCTGTTGAATTTCAACAAAATCAATCCTCAGGAGTGACAAAGTCACCCAACAGCAATGTGAAAGGCTGACAGCAAGACACATGAAAACTGTGATAAAAAGGTTATCACATATTTTTTTACTAAAAACTTACAAATATTACTGTTGTATTGCTTAAACGTGAATATAAAATAGTTTTCTTTGCAGTATTTGAGGTCTGAAAAAATCTCTTGTTATTTTGACCCTTTCCTCCAGTTTTTATTTTCTGCTATAAATCCAAATAGAAACAATATTTAAGTTTCACATAATAAAACAAAAATAAATTTTTCCCCTTGCACAGTGTCTCTGCTCATTGTTCTGACCACAATCAAAGATTCATATTGTGCAAAGGGATATGTTGTGTGATAACATTCGAATGGAGATAAAATGACAGTTTACTAATCCACTTTTGATGATGTGACCCGAAAACAGGTCCAATTCCTTCTGTGTTTGTTTCTCTCAGTTCTGATGCTGTTTTTAAACATGACTGATTTGTAAAATGGAAAAGTCATTTTGATCAGATAAGTGCATGCAAGTGAATGCAAAAGCAGTCATGGGAGGGAGCCCTGCAGTCATATAAGCAATTAGCTTCCTAAATGTGGCTCAGAGATAGGATATTTGTATGAATACAAAATTATAGGATATTATTCATGAATTTATAAATCACAATGTTAACTTTTAGCGATGAAGAACATGCTATGTTCTGTAGACAAGCTAAATGTTTGTGTATGTGAGATTAATAAAACTATGCTCCTCAATGAGGACTGACATTATAAAATGTTAAATATTATTATTATATGATGATGATTTGGATGATGATGATTCATGCGTTTCCAACACACACACACATGCACAGAATGCATCTAGAATCTTTCAATTCAATATCCCAAACACATGCACAACAAATACCAACCAACGCAATCTCACAGCGAGTAGACAATTTTACAAGGTGGCTAATTTTGACTAATTCGTATGAATTCGTACGATCTCAGTCGTACGTTTTATTACGGTTTGCTTTTGCGCCAGTGCCGTTAGGTGTAGGGGCGGGGTTAGGGCCGGGCCTTCAGTATTGCTTAATTGTACGTTTTTTCGTACGACTCGCAACATTTCATACGAATTAATCACCTCATAAAACACTTACGACTTCCTGTGAGATCAGGCTGGACTAACCCTTTTACATAAAGCAACCTCATAACTGCCTATTACATATTTAGTTTTAACTCCACAGTTGTTTATTGCGCTTTGACAAATCGCCAGACAAATAAAAGTTTAAATTAAATAAATGTGGGCCATGTGTATTTTATGGGCTTTCTTGAAATTCCAGTAAAATAAATTCCAGTGGCAGTTCACACCCAGTATTTATGTGATGTGTCTGTATTACTTTCATTTTCCGGCGATTTTTTACTTGTATTATGTCTTGAATTTGTTTAAGAATCATGTTCGCATGTTTTCTGTCAGAAACGGTCAGTATTATTTCATCCGAATATCTGCTATTGAATCTGATAACGGGTCGTTCAAATCACCGAGGGAAACACACCGCACGTTCAATAAAATACAACATCCATGTCCTCGTTTAGAGTTTTGTGAGCATGCAGCCTATCTCTCTCTATTTCGCACACACCCAGTTAATACTCGGTGACTCCATTTGACCGCTGGTCGGTTCGAGGCTCCGTTTATTGTGATACAGTGGAGTTATTGAGGAGTGGGCCCCATTAGGAGCAACAGCCGAGCCGCCGCGCTGGGCAATTACTGAGCAAGCGAGGACCCGACGCAGCCCTAGACCTCCCGCGGGAGCTGCCACCTCACGCCGTTAATCAATCCGATTTAGACTGGACAGGGACACGCGCCAACACGAGACGCGCGGTGGAGACACGCGCGTGACCTGCATTTTATTTCGATTCCAGCAGAAAAAGATGGATAGACGGTGCAAGGGATGAAGAACAGATACGGGGGGAGAGGTGGAGGGAAAAGAAAGATGAGGGGAAGACAGGGATAACTAATGAGGAGATGTGAGAAGAATTAAGAACAACACAACAAAACGTCGATCACTTGAGACGCGACTTACATATAAGGTGGTTGCATATAGCTAGTTGAAAAATGATTAATCATGCTCTCGTTACATTCTTCTTCAAGATGTGTTATGCAAAAGCAGATATTGGTCATAATAAGTTATAATAGCAATTTAAATATGGCTTCATTATTAAATTTACATTATTGCATTCATTATTACTTATTAAAAGCATGAATTATTTATTTTTATTACTCATTAAAATATAATGCATTCATTATCAAAATGATACTTTGGTTGACGTTTAATTATAGTTAACATACAGTTATCAGTTTTGCAACCTAAATCTTCATAGAGTTGTCTTGTTAAATATGCACACTTTAATGTTTATGTCAGAGTGTTATCTATACTTTGGGTCAATTATGTTGCCAAAAGTGGGCTACTATTGGTAGTATTTATGCTCAGTGGTCGAATTGTAAAAAAAAGGGAGGATGGTGTGGTCAAATTTTTGACAATTTACATTAGAACATTTATATTATATATAATTATTAAATGGGGTGGTGGTTTTACAGAGGGGATGCTTTTTGTCATTTTCTTCAACATGGGGGATGCCATCCCCTCTCATCCCCCCTCAAATCGAGCCCTATAAAAGGTCTCAATGGACACAAGAGTAACAAAGTGTGTGTGTTTATATATGTATTCATGTGTAATGGTATGCTAGTGGGGTACAGGCGAGGGGTCTTTCCAATAAACTATAAGTAACACACATATACATAGATCAATAACCCTTCTTCTCGGTACCTGATCTGTTTCGGTGTTTTTTTATGTACGGTCTGTTCTATCCCATATTGGGACCTAAAATGAAAATAATGAAAACAAGAGCCAAGGGCTGTTTTTTATTTGCTTGTGAATGTATAAGAAAGTGAATGGGGCATGTTTAAAATGAGCATATTTATTGATTTGTAGGGAGCAGCTACAGTAGTTATGATATTAGAAAGAGAGCCGCAGAGATAGATAGATAGATAGATAGATAGATAGTAATAAAACAAGAATTTGTTTTTATTTACAATATAAAATTAGCCAGATAGAATATTTAGAACTGAATTAAACTGAATTCGGATGAGCTTCAGAATGTTGTGGCTTGTTTAAAACAACTGTGTATAATTGAATCTTGTTCAAATCCAACATTTAATCATTGTAAGTATTTTTTCTTTCTCCTCTCATAGGTAAGGGCAAGTGCAATCGCTCAAGACGCAGATCAGAATTACGACTACGCCTCTAACAGTGTGATTCTGCATTTAGACGTGGGAGATGAGGTCTGCGTGCAGCTGGATGGTGGAAAGGTGCACGGAGGAAACACCAACAAATACAGCACATTCAGTGGCTTTCTTATCTACCCCGACTAACACAAACACATACGTGGCAAAAAAAACCCACACAAAGCTGCCACATTTTTGCAAACAGACGCTGTTTACCTGCCATGAAGGTAGTGATCTATCAACACCATTAACATTAGACTATTATACTATACTTGTGTATAGGAAACAGTGGATATTATTAACAATAAAATAACAAGAGGAAAAACTGTATCTTTGATACTGAAAGTTTATTTTTTATTATAGTATTAAACATCAATGTGAAACAGTGTTTACAGTCCACTTACATAATGTGATAATAAGTTAATCACTTAATAAAATATGGGATTGATTTTATCCATCTGAAATTGATTTGATCGTGAAAAGTTTGACATCCACTGGACATTCCAGAGTTGGAACAAGTCATTACATTTTGCGTAGTTCTTTGGAATAATCATTCTCCTAAGACCAGGAATGTGTATTATGGAACCTATTAAGGTACATTTTGTTTTTTATATTGACTTCAATGAAATTGTACGGAATTGTATGCATTCTGCATGGAATCACACTTTATTTGCTATACTTTATAACTCACTATTAAGCGAGTGTTTCAATTCTGGTGTTTGAAAGGCCCAACATTGCTGCACAAAATGTTTATGATGTTGATATTGTTCATTGAAAATCCCTGAAACATGTCAAAAATACTAACTTTTAAAGAATACCCACAGTTATCTTGTCACATAGTATTAGATTCTAAAATCCTCCCTCTAAAATATGTACGTGTGTAGGTCTGTGTGTAATTTGTATAAGGGACTTGATGAACAAAAGCTGTATGCATTTCATGGCATGGAAACTATGTTTTCAACTTCTGTGTATTCTAAGTACAATATGTTTATAAGGAAGAAACATTGAAATGCCATAAAAATGGTTGTAGGATGTGGCTAAATGTTTTAGAGTGACTTGATTCAGATGTAATACGGAAACATCAAGTTTCAGTGTATGTGTGTGTGCATGTAACTGCAATGTGATTTATGTGTTTCCTAACAATATAAAGTGTAGGAGATTTACTTCTAAATATTTCACTTGTAGATTTATTACTGTTGTAAATCTTTGCCGTGTAATTAATAATGATTATAGACTTTTGTTCTGGCATGTTAAAGAGTGCATACTGTAAATAATAAAATAATAAACATTGCAGTGTCTGTCTTTTTGAGAAAACACACATAAAGTGAGTATAATAACGCCTTCCCTTTTATTAAAGCGAGACAGATGATAACATGGGTGTTAAGAGTGTGTGTTTGCATGTATTGAAGGCATAAAGACCAGACTTACTAACAATCAATACATGTCCCCACAATTCAAAACGGTACATGGCTAAGAACAGAACATGTAGGATATAAATACAGTTAACAAGATTTACATCAAACCAACAAACAAAACATGTTGTTAACAAAAACACTCTCTTTTCTCACACAATATACAGAACTAATTAGTCAGGAAACGATTGCCAGTGTTGATTATTCACTGTTCCTCACACAAACGCACACACACACGCAGGCACGCACGCACACGCACACACGTTTCCTTGTTAATGAGGGGAGATAGATGGCTAGGCATCCGTTGAAGGACAATAGTAAAAAGGTCAAAGAGATGTTAGCTAGACAAGAACACAAACAGAATCAGAAATTATGAGAACTCTGACAGGAACAGAAACACGGTGAGAAAGGAGACAATTTCACTGTCAATCTACATTGAAAAAAAAAAACAAATGTCTACAGCTTGATTTTGGGGTGTGTATGCGTGCTCCTTGTAGACCCACACCTGTCCAGCGTATACATCAACTGATGTTTGTTTAAAAATGTATAAATAAAAATAAAATAATGTTTTTTTCTCCTACAGTGTGTACATCAAAAATATCTGAACATGAACATGAAAATGTGTTGCATTCGTTTACGTTTTTCTCATTGAACCTATAGTAATGTGATATAATGTAAAACATTTTGTTGAAGACATACAATTAAGTTTGTTATAATCGGCAATCATATGATATTAAAAAGCCATGAGGGTTCATGCCGATGCTTTAATCTTAATTGTGTTTTATGAATTATTTTACAAAATAAATTTTTTTAACAAAACATGAGAGGTTCAGGTAGCCTACTACAAACAGACACAGCGCTGCTCGTGCATGGTACTTATATACTTTACCTACTTTGCTTGTTAAAGTCACAAGGGGGCGATATTACCTCTTTCATGACTAGTCCAAAATGGAAAGCCTGTTTGGCTACAGTTTATAATACTAAATAATAATAATAAAAATCGACATACACAAACAGGGGAAACTGAGCATTAATCTGAGTGCAAGAACGGAATGAAAATCAATGGAATATAAAGACTGTGTATTCATAGGTGGCTAGGAATCAGCTGGATGTTCGAGAGAAAGACATTTGATGGCTAAAAAACATGTAGACGTATGCGGCCGAATGGACCTGTCTGATCATATGGATCATGTCTGGCCTTATTTTAAGGTTTATATTAAAACCTAAAAGCATTAAAAAGTGTCCAAAATTCATCTTTTTAATCTTTTGCTTGTGAGTAACATCAACAAAAGGGCCATTCCGCAAACATGTCAATCTTACCAAGGAAACGTTTTTACCAAAGGTTTCTACCATACTGAAAGCACAGATGTAAGAGAGATGTTTAGTTAGGATGCCGCTACCTTATATTTTGAACATAGGCTACTTAACGTACATTATGGCCTATTTTTGCTGAGTTAAAAAGACTCTGTAGCATTTAGAATAACACTGACTGCAGTCCAGAAAAACATGGACTCCTGACCTTTAGGTCTGCTTGAACCACTTGTGGTCTAGGAGCTCGCACTGATTTTTCACGTCCAGGCATTCTGTGTTGACAAGAGCACTGAGTAGTCATCATGTGTTCTTTATAACACATTGTCATGTATAACAAGCTACTAAAATATGTATTGCATTTTTAATGTTCAAGAAACAATATTCTGTTTGCTTTCAATTTATATTTGGGCAGTTGCATGTGCTGAGAAATCTTGCAGACACTTGGATGGTGATTTTTCCTTATAGTGCTTAGTGGTTTCTTACCTTTAGATGCACCTGCACCTCCCCTATAATGACAGCTTGCATCCATAGTGTTGCACTACTGCCATCTGGTGGTATTTAACTGCTTTGCGTAGTCATGGCAAATGTTTAAAGGGTTGATTGAATCGGCACTTTCAACAAGTTGGCATGGTTTATAAGTGTCTTCATGAAATGTCTGTAAAATATTTTGCTTAAAACACTCAATGGCTGTGTAAACAACCCCCTTTTTGCGTTGTCAAAAACAGCTATGCTCACAGCAACCCGTTTTGGTGTATGTCTCTTTAAATGATAATGCGCTGCGCACCACAAAGCAGCTGCTCTGACTCCATATCCTCTCTCATCCGTCATGTCAACACAACACACGTGTAGTGATTCGCGCAAACAATCCGGTTTTGACTTATGGTTTCTGCGGGATTTCCACTAAAAATAAAATAAATCCACTCCTCTCTTGTTTCCTTCGAGGCTTACATTACATTACATTTTGCATGTTTTCCACGAACTTTAGCCATGACGCCACGTACACCGCTGTCTGTCATGAATTACAGGGACAGAACCCAGGCGCAGGCAGCAGGTGGCAGCAAAACACACTTTATTAAATAATAAACCCACGAGGGGGCAAACAGGACAAAAATAAGAACAGAACTCAAAATAACTAGAAACAAACAACACTCGAACAAACTGACTAAATAAAACAGCCCACGAGGGGGAAAAACAGAAAACCAAAAACTAGAAAGACTAAACACGAGCACGGGAACAAGTAAACAGGAACAGGCAAGACAGGACTAGACAAAGGTTTACAAATGACAAAATTCACGAACTCTACAAAATTCACAAAACGAACCAGCACAGAACAATGAACACAAGGGCTTTAAATAGGGTAACAAACAAGGGATAATGACACAGGGTACAGGTGTGAATCATCAGAAACATTAACAGGGAAAATTACCGGAGAACGAGGGGGCGGGGCTTAGACGCGCGACATGAAAACACGCGGCGAAGGCGATCGGCCAAAGCCGCGTGTCTCCCCAAAGAACGTTAACACAAAGACAAGATACTGACGCAATCCTGCCCACTAGATCATGAAAACTAGACGTAAACAAGGAGGGCAGGATTGCGGAAGTATCCGGGGGGCGTGGTCATGACGCAAGACCGGAGAGCGCGTGACACGGGCGCACCACGCCCAGGCCACGCGCTTCCACGAGAAACAAACACGGAGACATGGCACTGTCATGGCCCTGCCCACAAGGCTCTAGGAATTTACAAGACGAGATCGGGCAGAACCATGACAGCTGTCACTTGTGAAAACAACAATGGGGCAGTGCCGTGGGTGGAAAGGCGTAGATTAAGGGGCGGTAACATTATAATAAGAGCCGATTTCTACATCACAAAGGGAGCGAAATCTGAGCGGCTCGATTTCTCAAATGCTGCAGGGAAAGGCTCCAAAACTTACTGAGATCTTATTTTTCACGTTTTCTGAGTTGGTAGATGCACTGGGGACTCGATTATAGCACTTAAACAAAAAAAGTGTGATTTTTATACGATGACCTCTTTAATGGTTCATGTCAGATTCTTGTCATAAGTCCTGTTTTATTTGATATCAGAATAAATATTTCCGACACATTCCAATGTCCTTTAGTCCACGTTCTGTTAATCCTATTTTTCCATTTAATAATTTCTTTAATTCATGTTTACCATGTCAACTGTTGTTTAATGACTTCTAGATCGCAGTGATGCTTTCACAAATCCAATTTCCCTTTTTCCTTGTTCTCACTTCATAAAAAAACTCCTGGTGATTTTTGGCCCTACCAAACTTTTGTGAAACTTGATTTAAAGTTGATCACAATGACTGCAGGAACAATCAATGCAAACAACCCTGCAAGTTTTTATTTTATTTTTGTCCTGTGTATTAATAAATAGACATATACAATACTTTATTACAAAATATCCACGTTAAAATGAACAAAAAATAAAATAAAATACATATGCCAAATCTTGGTGATATGAGCAAAGAAGGTGGCTGTAAAAATAAATCTGTATCACTTATCCTTTTGATATTTTTCCAAAAGAAAAACACTAAATAAAGGTTTCACTGAAGTAAAACAAGCATGAAACGCGATCTTCTATATGTTCATTTACACAATTGCGTCAACTAAAGGAGAAGGCGGCCGGTGGTCATACTTTCTTCCAAAATATGAGGACTTTAAAGTCTTATTATTTAATCCATTACAAAAGTAATCACAAATTCACTATGGTAAAAAACACTATGGTAGTTTATATGGTATTTGTAGTAAAACAATAACAAAGACAAAGATCTGCCAAAACACGTTTACCACATTTTTACTACAATAACACAAATCATTTTTAGTAATTCTGTGATGAGTTTTTTCTAGATGTATACCGAAGAGCTCTTTGACAGCCATTTTGGCTCTAGTTTTTCCAAGCATAATAGAAGCACAAGCTTGCATTTGGATCCAGAATGGATGTAGTTTAACAACCATGAACTACTCCAATCCTTTTGACTTTTCTAGCAACACCAAATGAACACCAGGGGGCGGTGGGTGGTAAAACTTTCGAGCAGACAAAGATGGCGGTACGGAAGAAAGACGGCGGCCCGAATGTAAAATATTTCGAAGCGTCTGATACCGTCTCGCAGTTCGACAATGTCCGGGTTTGGCTGGGCAAGAATTATAAAAAGGTACCAGTCGTTTATTTGTAACCAGCACGAACGGTCATTGGGGTATTTGTGCAGGGGGCTTGTGGCGGGTTGGCAAAAAAGAGGGGAGGGCAGGAAAAGAGATGGAGAGAAATCCAGCTGTTTAAAAACCAGTCTGACGCGTCTCGAACAATAGAAGATGCTGGATGTGCGTCTTGAGAAAACTCTTAAGATACATTCAAGAATTGGAATCACCTTTAATATCTGATACCGTTTTTATGGCGTATTATAGCGCATTTATAGTGTCTCGTAGTTTTTATGAATGGCCTGGGTGAGCTTTTCTCTTTTATCCAGAGAAAGGCCACATCATATAACGAGGCTGCGGCATTGGCAGCTCGCGTGCAGCGCAAGTGCTCGAATCCAGATGTGCAGACCGATATGGCTCGCGCGCGGTATATATGTAGCCTACTGGAGCAATGTGTTACAGAAGAGGATCATTTCAGTCTGCTGCGAAGAATTTGGCAACATTTTAACATTTCAAATGCCTAAACACAAATGTATAGGCTACAGTAGGGTATAAATGATTTCTTGATTATAAAATACATCCCTTGCCTGTGAAAAATCTCACCATGTAACGTAGCTCAAAGAAAATCTACTTTTTAAGGGCTGTAAATGAACCGGTAATTTTGTGTTAATCTGTTTTTGTTGAGTGTGTTATTTACTCAATTTGTTACTCAGCGTGTCAGCATTAGTTGATATCTTTAAATTAGACGAAAATAAAAAAAAACCTGGACAACTGAATAAGACTGAATAAGCTTTCAAATTTGAAAGGTTTGTTAGGATAGGACGAATCTGGAATCTGAGGTTTCAAAAAATCAAAACATTGAGAAAATCGCCTTTAAAGTTGTCCAAATGAAGTCCTTTGCATAGCATATTGCTCACAAAAATAAAGTTTTTATATATTTATGGTAGGAAATTTACTAAATATCTTCATAGAACATGATCTTTACTTAATATCCTAATGATTTTTGGCATAAAAGAAAAATCGTTCATTCTGACCCATGCAATGTATTTTTGGCTATTACTACAAATGTTCCTGTGCTACTTAAGACTTTTTTGTGATCCAGGGATCTAAATTAAATTATCCACTAAATTTCTTTATACATTGTGTTTTGAAATGTATTCCATAATTTGCCATAAAACATCCCACCCATAGAACCTAACATGCCAGTAGAGACCCAGAGAGACAATTATAGTTTACATTAATGCAATACAATTCCCATTATAACTATTAAAACCATTAGAATGCTTGTTTTATTTAATAATGATACATTTAAAACTCTTGGTGCAGTAGTCAGAAATTGTTTCCTTTGCAAAATAAATTGCTTTAATATCAGTCAGAAGATGCAGATTGTGAAAAAAATAACTCCTCTATGTATTTAAGTTTGTATGAGTTTAAATTTGTTGATGAAAACTGAGAGACCACTTGATACAAAGAAAGCATTTAGATTTGTATTCAACATGTCTTCAAAATCAGGAGTGTGACATTTCTGTTAACTGTTTCTGTTAATCTATCTGCCTGACTACTCATGTCTATATATCCCATTCAGGATGATGTCTAAATTCTAAAATCTTCATAACATAATTGTAAATCCTTTTTGTCTGTTTTTGTTTTGTTTGCAGTATATTCAAGCAGAGCCCCCCACCAATAAGTCTCTGTCGAGCCTGGTGGTTCAGCTACTTCAGTTTCAGGAGGAAGTGTTTGGCCGGCACGTCAGCAACCCACCCCTCACTAAACTACCGGTACATGAGCCTTGAAAAAAATGATTCAAAGGAATGAAATACATTCTCATATCACCAAAACATCATTATACAAAAATGTGTAATGTCATCTCTCAATCCTAGATGAAATGTTTTCTGGATTTCAAATCTGGAGGTGCCCTGTGTCATATTCTGGCTGCTGCCTACAAGTTCAAGAGTGATCAAGGATGGTAATCTCTCTTTATCTTTCTTTCTTTCAGTACAAATATATAGTATTCTCAAAGTATTTAGCCCCTCAGAGTTGTTTGTCTTTTGTTCCTTTTATATCAGACAATTGTAACACATGCACAATATTAACAAATAACATAAAATGGCGGCACAATTTAAAATAGTATATCTAACTATGTGTATTATATTCAAGTCTATTAATTTCTTGTTTACTAGTGGTTAATTGATATGGCTTTTAGTTGCTAATATCGATATTGACACATTTTTGTGGGCCGCATTTTTTTTAGATGTGATTTTTTTTTATCACTGTCTGGGAAGTGTTTCGGGTTTTGTCACATAACATTAAGTGCAAAGTGTATAGTGTTTAAAAATAGTGTCATTCTAGCTAACCTTTCCTTGAGATATATAATAAATTGTATTGACAGTTTTATTGGATGTAGGCGCCTGGCCCGAAGTTAACTTCCGGTCTGTGTTTTCTTATAATATAACAATTTATTTGATATTTAATCAGTATTATTAATAATTTGTATTTATATTTGATTATATTAAATTAAATTAAAACTCTTGAACAGCTATTGATTCTTTGAGGTCTACCGGAAGTTAAGTTTGGGCCACATAACATTCATGTTGTTGCTGCTTAAATGTGTATATAACATTTATTGAAGTATGGACAGTTTCTCTTATCAGCAAGACCATTTGCCTCTTTGTACTGTTCAGCTTTCTTTGACTGCTTAAACACAATAGTGCCATGTTTTCCCATTCGGAATATATTTAGACATATTTTTTATGGCTGCAGAAACTATATCACGGTATACTTGCCTGAAAAGAGAGACTTATTTTTTATTTATTTGCCAGTATTACAGCATGAATTATATTGATTAGTTTTAGTTCTATTTTAGTGATGGTTTTGAATGAAACTGAATAGGAAAAAATGAAACAGTAATTTAAATAAAATAAATGTCAGTTCTTCAGACAGAACAACACTCAAAATCTATGGCCAGAAATTGTTTATAATATATATATATATATTAATTGACTCTTGATAGCAGTTTACAAACATAGTCTAAAATGATATAGTATGTTCTCTCATGAATGTGCCTAATGTGCCTTTATCATCTTCGGCCCAATAAGATAACATGCAAATGTCATATGGAATGAAGGAGTATGTGATCTTATTAGTGTTCTTTGAC
This sequence comes from Oreonectes daqikongensis, assembly GCA_026939265.1. NCBI lineage: Eukaryota > Metazoa > Chordata > Actinopteri > Cypriniformes > Nemacheilidae > Oreonectes > Oreonectes daqikongensis. The sequence goes on from JAOTQM010000022.1 coordinate 8,771,215, forward strand.
ACTTGACACACAGTCATGTCGTGAGTCGCCTCCATTGTGGTGTGAATCGGTCCTTGTGCTCCTTTTGCATGATATTTTCCTGTTACTGTATCTGAACTTTTAATCTGTGTATCAAACCTGTAGTGTTAAAGATCTTCAGCATTGATACGCAAAGTGCTATTTCTGCTAAATAATGATTTTGGATTGTCCCTCTCTCATCCCTATCAGTGTCTTGGATTCGTACAGATGTTTTGGGGGCATTTTTATATATTTTTTCCTGAATGTAGTTGTGTTGATATTTAATGTTCTTTAGCTGTTCATTTTTATCATACACTCTGGTCTCTCTCAGGAGGAGATTTGACTTTCAGAACCCTTCAAGGATGGATCGCAATGTTGAAATGTTCATGACTATAGAAAAATCTCTGGTACAGGTGTGTAACAAAACACAATTCCACACAAATACCAAGTCAGTGTCACTTACAGTCATGAAATCTTTTTTGAGTATGTACTGTACGTATGAGTCATGAAACATTAAATAATGCCAGATATGCTCTTTCCTTGTTTAGAATAACTGTTTGTCCCGACCTGTGATTTACCTGAGTTCAGAGATAGAGCAAAAACTATTGGGGAAACTAAAGGACATTATCAAACGACATCAGGTATTTCTAGAACATGAAAAAAAAGAATTGTTTTAAATAATTACAGGCATCAGTTTTTGGTGCAAATGCAGTTGGTTTTGGGTTGTGCAGCATAGGTAAAAATGTAGCTTCAGTACTGTATTTTTGTAATCTATACTAAATTGATGTGAATGGTTTAAAAGAATGAACAAACAGCCATATCTGAAACTGACATTTCCCAGCTCTGAATTAAATTCCACCCAGTTATCAAGTTGACGTAGAAATGCAATTTAAGAAAATAGAAACAGAAAACATAACTGACCAAGTCATAACACTTGAGTTGAATTTGATATTAATATCTATTAACAAAATGCTAAAGTATTTCAGTATGAAATTCAGAATTGGCTTACCTCTACATTTTTTGGTTATGGAATATTACCTAGTATAAGATTTACTTGTGTGTGTGCGCATTTAGGGGTCTGTGACTGAGGATAAACTATCCAGTTCGCATGTAGTGGTGCCAATTCCTGCTAGTCTGGAGGATGGTATGTTTTGTTGTTTACACTGAACAAATATATTTACACACATGAATTTTTTTTTAACTTGTAGCGCATTCGCTGGTTAAGTAAATATATGAATGTTTTTCCATTTTTTCTTAAAAAGAAAATGGGTTTTAGTAGTTTAGTCATGTTTTGATTGGTTTGTGGTTGTTTTTTAGAGGAGTGGGTCCGTCCTGTTATGAAAAGAGACAAGCAGATGCTGCTGCACTGGGGTTACTGGCCAGACAGGTGAGTGCGCGCGGACACGTTAGGCTTCTATATGTTGTGGGGACTTTCCAAAGACGTAACGATTTTTATATTGTACAACGTGTATATTCTATCCCTTAAATCTAACCATCACACAAAGCTTTCTGCATTTTCACATTTTCAATTAGTACGTACAATAATCACTTTCCATCGTGGGGACCGCTGGCCACTTAATGTGCTGTGTTTATGATGCAGTTATGATACATGGATCTCAGCCAATGAGGTGGAAGCTGCAGTGGAGGATCCGCCCACAGCTGAAAAACCCAGGAAGGTTAGGATCCCCCTCCCTCACCTCTCTCCATCTGTCTCGTATTCTTTACCTCTCTTTCGCTTTGTCTCTTTTGTTTGTCACGCACATGCTCTCTCATTCTTTATCATGTTTATGTACTACATCACCGTTCTGCATGGTTTTGTTACATTTCAATGGTTAACAGAAATTCTGCTTACTGTAAGTACCTGTGCGTGTTTGTAGGTCCATGCAAAGTGGATTCTGGACCTGGATCAGTTTAATGAGTGGATGAACGAGGAAGACTATGAGGTGGGAGAGGGTGGACCGAGGAGAAAGAGGATTTCTGCCAAGACCCTCACGGATGAAGTGAGCGCACCAGATGAAAGGAGGGACAAAAAACCCAGCAGTGCCAAAAAGAGGAAGCGCTCCCCTTCTCCGTCGCCAACCCCTCCACCGCAGGAGAGCAAGAAGAAAAACACGAAAAAAGGGTATTTTTTATTACTCTTATTACTCTCGAAACAGGATTCATTTTAAGAAAGTGGTGTCATTTGTGCAGAAATATACACATATATATTTTTATATAAAACATTTTTTTTAACGCAATAGTAAGGCATTAAAACATGCAAAATTGGTGGGTGTTCTGGAAAAATAACCATTAGAATGCATACAAAATAATGCATTACTGTACATGTTAAACAAACTTTTAAACAATGTGAAAATGTTCAGTGTCAGTAGTAAATGATAGTGACACTCATGCTACACAAATGGCTGAAAATGATCCTCATATTATAGAAATAACCTGGTAACAGATGCTGTTGTAGACATGATCTCTTTACTGATCCTGAAACTGTGTTTGTGTGTTCCAGGCCCACTACTCCCTACACTAAGTCCAAGCGAGGACAGAGAGAGGAAGAACAGGAAGATCTGACAAAAGATCTAGATGAACCTTCACCTGTACCTGCAGTGGAGGAAGCCACACTACCTAAAACAGGTACGTTCACACACCTGAAAATTGTATCCATCATTTTAGGCAAGATTGTGTGTAATTGTGATATTTGTATGTGCGTGTAGTGACTAAGAAGGACTCAGATTCAACTCCAGTCAAAGGAGGAACTATGACAGATTTGGGTATGTATCCGTGTGGATTTGCAAAAGTAATGTTTTTGTCAAGTCAGCTCTAGATTACAGGTAGCCCCTCCCCCTAAAGCACATCATTGGTTAAGCCAAAAGTTAGACTGTTTAAACAAACAGTGCAATGTGTTGAAAGCAAGTTTTCGAGTAAGTTATCTAGTGTGTGCGTGCAGTATGCATGATATCAATTTTGACATCACCAGGATACATAAGCTATGTTTGCACACATAAAAAATGGCACTGTACACCAGAATATGTGAAGGATTAACTCAACCCAATCTGATTTTTCATTTCTTTTGCATTGAACAGATGAGCAAGAGGATGAATCAATGGAAACAGTAGGAAAGGTACACCTTTGCATATTTTTTGGTTTAGTGGTCTTCTGGTTCTAATTTGCTTCTAATTTGCTAATGTACGTTTTTAAACATAATTATTAACAACATTTTGAATGAGACATTGAACAATGTGTGTTATTAGGAGGAAGAAGAGGGTTCCCCCAGTGTGAAAGGGGAACCAGTGAAGGGTTCAGACCTCCATGAGGATAATGTCACTGAACAGACCCATCATATCATTATTCCCAGCTATGCTGCTTGGTTTGATTATAACAGGTAGTGTAAATACACACTGCTCTCTTTGTTGTCTCTATTAATGTGACTGCTATGCCATATTTCTGGGTATTGTGTAAAGATTCGATGCAGAATTGGTCTAACAATTGGTTGTTTTTCCAAAAATACTCCTTGCCAGTTAAAGACAAGAGACTAGAGTTAAAGGCCAAGCTATGGTTCATTGCTTATTTAAAAATGATAAATCACAACATATATATATATATATATATATATATTCATAATTTACTCTTACCCTCTGTAAAACTTTCTTTTTTCTGCTAAACACAAAGAAGACATTTTGAAGAATGTTGGTAACCAAACAAAATTGGTTTCCATTGACTTCCATTGTATGGACACAAAACCATTTTTCAAAATGTCTTCTTTTGTATTCCACAGAAGAAAGAGTCATAAACAGGTTTTGAATGACATGACGTAAAATGATTTGTTTGGTGAACTATCCCTTTATTTCTAAGAAAATCTCTGTCTCTTTTAGCGTTCATGCTATAGAGCGCAGAGCACTGCCTGAGTTTTTCAATGGGAAGAACAAGTCCAAGACTCCTGAAATGTTAGTGCACTTCACCATCTCTTTTCATGAAGATACACAAACCTTCATCCTTCACCCACCCAGTCAATCTCTTCACTCTTCTGCTGCGTTACAGTTATCTGGCTTACCGTAACTTCATGATCGACACCTATCGACTGAACCCGCAAGAGTATTTGACCTCTACAGCTTGCCGTAGGAACCTGGCTGGAGATGTTTGTGCCATCATGAGGTCTGGAAAGAGATTACATATCGGAAATGTTATTCTGTGCATATTGTTTTTATATTTGTTGCGTTTTGATGTACTCTGACAGTGAAGATTTGTTTGTGTTAACAGGGTTCATGCGTTTTTGGAACAGTGGGGATTGATTAACTATCAGGTGGATTCAGAGAGCCGACCGACTCCTATGGGACCCCCACCCACCTCACACTTTCATGTGCTGGCAGACACTCCATCAAGTCTGGTACCACTACAGCCTAAAACCTCTCAGGTATTCAACTCACGCTTTACTATGGATTTGATTTACTTATTTGTTAGTCTAAACTCTCATCCTGTCTTTGCTTCCTCTCTAGACTTCAACCTCACAGCAGATGCTCTCATTCCCAGACAAAGTGAAGGATAAACCGGCCGACCTGCAGAACTTTGGACTGAGGACAGACATGTACAGCAAAAAGACCGGCACGTCTAAAGTAAGAGCCACCTGTCAGCGAGATTGTGTAACAAAGACTATGTAGCATGGAAATTATATTAGCAAAGCTAAGCTGTGGGAGAGAGATTGAAGATCTTTTTCTGTCATTCCACAGAGTAAAAATGCAGCCAGTGCCACTCGGGAATGGACGGACCAGGAGACCCTGCTGCTGCTGGAGGTGTGGTATACACATATAGCAGAGCACTATTGAAATTGCTTCTACTTCACTTTCCCCCCCCCAGCATTTTGGATGTGACATTTTTAGTCAAAGCTTGAAATATAAATTCGCAGAGAATGTATTTGTTACCAATATATTGAATCATGTGTTTATATTTTACTAAACCCCTGATTATAGAGTCCAGACATCAGAAAAATATTAGTCTAGGCACAAGTTTTCTATTTGAAAAGAGAGAAAAAAATCTCTTCTATGGATGTGACATAAAGAATGCACGTAGACGACGTACTTTGTAGGATTTCTGTAAATTATAATACACAAACCAGAGGCAAAAAATACCCGATAAATGGAGAAGAGATGACTCTTCATAGACCATCAAATATATAAATAAGAATATTATTACCAAATTTTGACAAACTGCTTTAAAAATGTTTAAGAGAAGTACAAATCAGTACACTTAAAAACTAGATTTTTTCATCTTAAAGGGACAGTCCACCCAAAAATGAAAATTCTGTAATCATTTACTCTCAGATTGTTCCAAACAAAGGAAGATATTTGTAAGAATGTCAGTAACCAAACAGATCCCCCATTTACTGCCATATAGGGAAAATAAATACTATAGGAGTCAATGTAGGATGAGATCTGTTTGGTTACTGACATTCTTCCAAGTATCTTTCTTTGTGTTCAGCAGAACAAAGAAATGTATACAGATTTGGAACAACCCGAGGGAGTAAATGGACTGGAAAGTCCCTTTATGGTTGACATTTGCATGGAATTGGTCTAATACCAAAAATGTTATTAGCGGTTATAGGATTAGTGTCATAATGCTAAGACATAAAGTGTCAAGTGTGATTGAAAAACGAATGTAATATCAAAACGTTTTTAGAATTATTTTCGTACCAGCATGGCGTTAGCTTGCAAAACCTGTCGATCTATGTTTCCGATTTTTTTAAAAGGACATAATAAGACAAAACTATTACAAATGAATATATTTGATAAGTGAACTAGAAACGGTGTAGATGTTTAACATGTTATTCTTTCTACATCATAACATATTTTTTTTCAGTGTCCTGCTCATTAACACTCACACAATTTATTTTTTCTCCTTAGGGTCTCGAGATGTATAAGGACGACTGGAATAAAGTATCAGAGCATGTAGGCAGCCGAACACAGGACGAGTGCATCCTCCATTTTCTACGTCTACCCATTGAAGACCCCTACCTGGAGGATAGCTCCTCCAACATGGGCCCGCTAGCCCATCAGCCGATCCCGTTCAGTCAAGCTGGCAACCCTGTCATGAGCACTGTGGCGTTCCTGGCCTCTGTGGTTGATCCTCGTGTGGCTTCCGCTGCAGCCAAATCTGCTCTTGGTAAGAAATTACGCTATTAAAGGAATAATTTACCCACACAATTTAATTTGTGTCATCAATGTTATATGACTTTCGACTTCTGATCTTTTTATACGGAATTTTTTTTACAAATCGCTTATTTATTTATGATCTATCATAAAATAATCTCAATTAAGTTAATAATAAGTTATTTTCTCTCTTTCTTCTTTTTCTCAGAGGAGTTCTCTCGGATGAAGGAGGAAGTGCCGGCTGCGTTGGTGGAGGCTCATGTGCGTCGGGTGGAGGAGGCGGCTCGAAACAGCGGCAGGTCAGACCCTCTTTATGGCCTGGAGGGTAGCGGCATTGCTGGCACAGGCCTCGAGGACTCTGACAAACCCGGTAACACACCCACGCACTTACTGTCACTTTCATGGACACATTTAGAAGTTTAGTGAGAAAGAAACTAGCTGTGCGTGCTTGTTTTTCAGCTGAGGAGAGCAGTGAGGAGACCAAGAGCAGTGATGGCCAATCCAGCCAGGATAAGAGAGACAAGGTAACTATAAAAACAATAAATGAAGAGTTTGGTTCCAAAACGCTATAAATCCATTTTCAAAAATTTTCAAAAATCATGTTTTTTGATTGTGCATTCCAATTAATCAAACTGCAGTTGTTTAGTTTTGATTTAAGCCATAATAACTAAAAAAATACAGCTAACTAACACAAAAAAACACAAGAAAAAATTAAAGCATTTATTTATTGCGTTTTGGAACCAAACTCTTCAAATAGACTAGACATGGATTCTGACATATCCCTAATATTGACTTAATATTGCTATTCTTGCTACTGTGTAATTTTAGGACAGCAAAGATGGAGTCACTGAGGAAGAGGAGAAACAAGGAGAGAATGGCAAGAAAGAGGAAGAGAGAGCAAGAGAAGCTGAGACAGAGAGAGAAACCGAGAAAACGGAAACAGAAATGGGTGTGTATATAAAACACTGAGACACAACTGCTTTATGTCAAGTATTTCATATTCATATAAAGACATCATCTCAATTTCATGAAAGCTGAATAAAAAGTGGCTTATTTTAGATATTGCAGTACATTTTTATAAGGAGGTTGCATAATTGAACTCTTTCAGCGGATGGTGAGAAGGAGAAAGAGCAGAAAGAGGGAACAGAGGAGAGTCAGAGGGACAGAGAGAGCGAGGGAGAGAAGAAAGCGAAGGTGGAGAGGGATGTAGGAGAAGGCAACCTGGCAACCGCTGCCGCTTCTGCACTCGCTGCTGCTGCTGTGAAAGCCAAAGTGAGTAAATGAGTGACATCAGAGCGGGCAAACAAACATCCTACAAGCGTCCTACTGAACACCGCTCTGATTTCTTTCAGCACTTGGCTGCAGTGGAGGAGAGGAAGATCAAGTCTCTGGTGGCTCTGCTGGTGGAGACCCAGATGAAGAAACTGGAGATTAAACTTAGACACTTTGAGGAGTTGGAGACCATCATGGACAGAGAGAGAGAAGCAGTAAGGCATCATTTACATTTTGCATTTATGCATTTGGCAGATGCTTTTATCGAACCCATGATCCCATTTTATTTCACCTATGGAACACGAAATAAATCTAAACGAAAGTTAATCTGCAAAATTTTGGTTTGTTCAATAAACATCTGTGTTCAAACCTTCAGATTGAAGTTTAAGTTATATATCCAGATGTTCGTACTGTTTAACTGGAAATGCTTATGCATATATGCTTGTTTTTTTGTTTCTAGTTGGAGTATCAGAGGCAGCAGCTTCTTGCTGACCGTCAGTCCTTTCATATGGAGCAGCTGAAGTATGCGGAGATGAGAGCCCGACAGCAACACTTCCAGCAGATTCAACACCAGCATCACAGTAACCAGCCTGGCAATCAGCCAGTGGCTCCATCTGTAGCCCACCAGCCTGTCCTCAACGCCTCTGCCCCAGCCCCAACGCAGAGCTCCGCCAATGCCCACAATGAAGCTCCGCCTCTGCCGGCCTCTCACAGTTCCCCTCCCACCAACACACAGGCCGGAGGAGCACATGGTAATGAAAAACACACACTATTAATGGAACACATTTACTATAGACGGTTTCATGTGGATTTTTTATTTAATAAATTGAATACAAAAAATTGAATAAAATTAAATCTACTCAACAGTTATTGATTTTTTGCGTTACCAGAAGTTAAACACCTCTCAACACATTCTTGTTGCATTTTCTTGTTACTTTTAAAAGAATTTTCCCTTATTTTCTAGATTCCAGCACTCAACTACCGGGGGATTCTCTCTATCCAAATGCCCCTGTGGCCCCAACACAGTAAAGAGAGAGTGTCAACTATTAAAAGGAGATGAGAAAGAAAGGAAGCGTGCGAGAGATAAAGGAAGCGATATCTTAGTTTTTGTCACTTTCATCATTTTTGGGAGAAAATTCTATACGTGATTTTTGCCAGCGTCTTGAACTTGACAGGATTGAAAAAAATTGAAAAAAGCTCAACCCAGATAACCTTAAAACTGACTGTCAAAAAAAGAATGAAAAGGAAATGAAGACCACCCAACACACAACAAAGCACTCCTGTCCCTCAAACAACTTTCATTCAAGTACCAGAAACAAAGTTTAGCCTTGAAAAGGCTACAAATATCCAATAATATCATCAGACCTTAAGCCAAACTACAGGATCCAGAAATCAGCATCTGTACCAGGATCCAGCCAAGGGTACCTGTGATCCTCAGTCCAGAAGCACCTTGATATCGGTACTTTAGACAAAAACTAAATAAGAAAAACGAGAAATTGCACTTTTATTGTTTCTCTAATCTTATTGGAGGGTTGAAGCATCAAGTCAAATTAGCCTTGACTTAATGGTTTCTTTATCAGTGTTCTTTTTATCACTAAATCTTTGTATTTGTTTTCATAGAAGCACTCAATTTGGAAAGTCCGAAGAGAAACTTGACTTTGTAATTGTTACTTTGTACGTGTGCGTGTGAATGTTGGTTTTGCTCATGGGAAATGTGAAAGCCTCAGTGGTTTGGCCTGTTTTTGTATGTACAACTAGATTTTAGCATGAGGAAAAGAGGACGAGTTCGTATTAAATCTGTTTACTTTGAGTCTTTGACAGCGTACTGTAAACCTGGAAATCATCAATAATTGATGTTTGCATGTTTTTTTTTGTGTGTGTGTGTGTGTGTGTGTGTGTGTGTGTGCGGTTTGGATGCACACGTCATTTGCCACAACATATCATATAGTGTTGCTTTACATTTTGAACAGGTGAAAGTAGTGTTGTTCTCCATCTCATTGCTGTGCTTATGAGAATACTTCATTGTGGGAGCGTATGATTATCTGACGAATGCTAAATCTTAATGGTTCCTTACCAGGACAACAAAAGCCTGGTTAGGTGTGTCATATTTCAAAAAAAGAATAAATCATTTTAATATGATTCTTATTATTTTTGTGAAATCACATCTCATTTTCAGTATTTAGTGTTCATTGTTGAATTCAGTTGTTAGAGAACGTGTGTATGAGTGTTTTAGTATAAGGCCAAACCCAGAGAATGAAGGAAGATCTTTTTTTATTTTTATTGGCAACTACCTGATACAGAGAAGGGATTTTAAAGTTACATTTGCAGCTGTGGTCAATGTGTCTCATGTCTTCATATCGTAACCGTCCTATTTTTGTATTTTTATATATTACTTTACACTATTATGAATGCTGTTATCATATTACACATGTTTGTAATGTTTATTTCTCTTTTTGATTGTGATCCTGATACATTCTGATACATTGATGTAAAAATCAGCCGAGGCTGGACTCCTGCGCGTGCGTGTGGTGTGCATGCACTCTATAGTTTGCCACACATTCTTTTGTATGTCTTTTGTTTCCAAACTACAAATAATAGTAGTTATGGGCTAAAACAAGTGACAAAATCAAGAAGCAAATGTCAAAATCAACACATACACTCCTGCTGTAATATTACCTGCTGTTTACATCATCACACATGTGAATGCACAAATATGCAGTAGTCCAACATGCAGTATTACTGACAGAAAATTCACATCAACCTCACAGATTTGCACGCATCATAACCAGTGTTGAAAATGTCATTCGACCAGTTTGCTCAGCTCTACGGTCTGTCTTTTACATTGTAGTGGTATAGTAGCTGTGGTTTTTTTATTTTATACATTTTGTTTATACTTTTTTTTATTTTTATGGTGACTTCAGAAGCTGGAAACCATTGTGTTGAGATGTGTGTGAATGTTGGATGAGGTTTGTGGAGATGTTGCAGGGGCAGACTGGCACCTGTTTACCTGACTAAGAATGGTTCAATTTTGGTTTAAAAAATACTGAAGGTTCTGCACAATAAAAGACATCATCAGTCATTTAAGCTTTTCTGGAGTATATTCAGAATATAAACCCATTTCGTTCAATCAGATTAAGAGTATTTTGTAATTTTCTGCTTTGAATATAGAACACACATTACACTGTTGTAGTTCTTTTTATGTTACGATAGCCTTGGTAAGGGGAAAATTCTGTATTTTAAACAATAAGAGGACAATGTCATAACTTCATTTTTTGAGTTAAAGGGATATTTCACTCAAAAATGAAAACAGTTCTTGGACCCCATTGACTACCATAGTGGGAAAAATTACAAAGGTAGTCAAATGTACCCCAGAACTTTTTGCTGTTTTACATTCATAAAAATATCTAATTTTGTGTTCAACAGAACAAAAACAATTTAAATAATTTTTCCTACTATGGTAGTCATTGGGACCCCAGAACTGTTTGGTTACAAGCATTCTTCCAAATATATTTTTCTGTGTTTATCAGAACAAAGAAATGTACAGATTTGGAACAACTCAAAGATGAGTAAATAATGACAGAATTTAAACTTTTGGTGAACTATCCCTTAATGTTCAGTATACACGATGTAGTTCATTATATAGCCACTAGTTGGCAGTATATACACATTAACAGAATGCCTGGGCTGATTCCTTTGTCTAACTGTAAATGCTTTTAAAATAATATTTTGTCCTGTTGCATTTAAATGGTCCTACGAATAAGTCACTGACTTAGATTGCTGATTTAAAATGATATACATACTATATACATACCATCTTTTAATGGATAAAAGCATCTGCTTAATGTAAACACAAGACTATGCTCTTCTCATTCATATACAAACACCTTCATGTACTAATTTGGTGTTGTCTTGCAAGACATTTATTGTGATACTTTAATAAACAATACGGTCAGTCCAAAAATTCCCTACAAGGCAACCCATCCTATACATGTTCACACACCCAACTATACCAGACATGAAGAGAGACCACCAATCAAATGTATTTCTGAATATTTATTATGTTAATGATCTGCAAATGTCAAGTGATTTACAAACACATTCTGGACATTTTGACTATAGGGTAACCAAAATAATAATTATCCATAATACGAGCCTATCACAATGTCTTTCACAGTTTTAAGACACAGATGGGGTGGTTTACTGACACTGGAAATACATCTGGTGGAATGCAACAGTGAATGGAAAGTATTCGAGCAAAGCTATGGACGTCAATGGAAGTTTCTGGAATGAAATGAGCAACACTTCTCCTGAAACATGATAAAAGGCACTTAAGGAAAAAAATAAGGAACAAACCATTTTTAAAAAGCTAATGTGGGAATGTGGAATTACATATATGGGAGGCTGACGGACGAAACAAAATAAAATCGACGTGTTTTTGAAACCTTCAACCGCTCATGACCATCCTCACGAGTTCTGCAGAAGAAAGAAACAAACAGAGCGTATGAGACATTGATCTAATAAAGTTCAAAAACACCCAGCAGACAGATACATGTTGCCATGGTAACCAAACATGAAGTTCTAGATTGTTCTAGACTTGTAAACAGTCAGTGCCCATATCAGCAGTAAAACAGCTCATTGTTTGTGCTGTTGTAGCTGGCAGTCAAAATACATCCCTGGAAATACTCAACAACAAACTGGGTGAGAAACAGAGTTGTCTGAGAATTATTTAAGGGAGGAAGAGAGATCATTCAGGTCTAGAAGTTGAATGAAGTTAGCTCCTTATAAAGACATTGAGAAAAGAGATAAACACACACATACACATATATATATATATATATATACATAGTGAGAGAGAGAGAGAGAGAGAGAGAGAGAGAGAGAGAGAAAGAGAGAGAGAGAATACACATACAAAACCTATTTCCTTCAATACGAAATACATATCACACAGAAGGAAGTTCTTCAAAAGTCAAAATATGTACACTATATAACATATAATCACAGTGTTTACAATGTAATTTCTAACTAGATTTACATTTTATACACATATTTCCAAGACCACAAATTTATACAAAATCAGCTTTAGGCTTTTATGTAATTTACAACTTCTTTGTCATTTTTACGTATGAAAGGCAGCACACAGTAACACAGTAAATGATAAATTGATAAAAAAGAAACAACCAATTATATTTTATTATGCAAATAAATATACAAATAATGACCGATAACAAAGTTTGAATAAAGTCAATAGGCAGTTTAAAGGGACAGTTTCTGTCATTTACTCACCCTCAAGTTGTTCCAAACCTTTATAAATTCTTTTGTTCTGTTGAACACAATAGAAGATATTTTAAAGAATGTGGAAAACCAAAACGTTCTGGGGCACTATTGACTTCCACTGTAGTTATCTTTTCCTACTATGGTAGTCAATAGTGCCCCGGAACTGTTGGTTACAAACATTCTTCCAAATATCTTTCTTTGTGTTCAGTAGATCAATGAAATTGTATGTATGGAACATCTTGAGGTTGAGTAAATGGGTGAACGTTTTTGAACTTTTTTGGGTGAACTATTCCTTTAAGCGGCATTCAGTTGTAGTAAAAGAATAAAACAAAACGTTTGAGAAACATCACTAGAGCGGAGCCTTGCGAGCACTGAAATAAAGGGTTATAACTGGTTTCTGGGTGGGCTAAAGGGTGACCAGCAAACTGTTTGCACTAGTGTTAGCATTAGCCCAGCACAGCATCACCATGGCAACAGTGGGATTCGTGGGATGCCTGTGCACATGCAGAGATGCTACATGCCAGGCTACAGTGATTCAAAGATTATAGGATCCCTATCTGATTGTACCTTCATAATTGATGCAGCCATTAGCATCCTCGTGTCCGGCCAAAAGAGTTTCCACCTCTTCCTCCGTCATCTTCTCACCTATCAGATACAGGCACACATATGTGTCACAAGGCCATTCTGAACAGCTGCAAGGTTTTTCTAGAGCCTTCTTTATAGTACAGTGACATACAGACAACATGGCAAAATATAAAAGGCTGAATCTAAAAGAGCTGACAGATTTCATCTTTATCAAACAAAAGGTATAATTTATATAATTATATCTATATATAATTAGATATATAAACGTATATCTACTGATATATAATCTATTTTTTCTTTAAGACCATTGAAAATAAGCTACACACACCTCCTATGGTGTGACAGCAAAAATTTAGGGAAAAAAATAACAATGGTGGCATAGTGTTCAGTGCTCCAGACCTATATATATATAAATATATATATATATATATATAAACCAAAAATATAACAATGAAAATAAATCTCTCTTATGCCATTTTATATTATAAATATTAAAAGGACCCTCCGCCAGAAAATAAAAATCTCTTTACCAAGTGTAGTAAGGACGTGTCTTAGCTCAGCACCCATCACAGTTCCATTTCCCTCTTTGTCAAACACCCTCAGTCCCTCCACAAAGTCCTCAAAGGAACCCTGATCCTTGTTCTTAGCGATGGCCTGCAGCATGGGCAAGAACTGCTCAAAGTCCAGCATCTTCATATTCATATCTGAAAACAAACGCCAGTCAAAGTGTTTTTCACACCAATCCTAATCTTAATAAAGTATTCAGCTGCTAGATAATAAAGATTTCAGAATTATCTATTTTTACTTGAAGGGAAATTTCACCTAAAAATGACCCTCTTGACATTTCAAATCTTTATTTCCTCTGCAGAACACAAAAGAAGTTATTGCTGGTAACCAAAAACCGTTGGTCCCCATTGACTTCTATTCTATTGACACAAAACCAATGCAAGTCAATGGGGACCGATGGTTTTCTGTTACCAACATTCTTAAAAATATCTTCTTTTGTGGTCTGCTGAAGAAAGAAAGTCATAAAGGTTTGAAATGACTAAATGATAGTATTTTCATTTTGGGGTAAACTATTCCTTTGAGACAAGGATAAAGCTAGATCACATCAGAATGGTTTCTTGTAGTACTTCTGAGTACATTTACACTGATTAGAGAGATTATTGTTTTTGGAGCAGTTTTATTGATCAGATCCTTTCACAAATAACAGACAACACCACCCATCAATCATGCTTAAATTCACAATATAGCACTGCCTTTCATACCTTAATTAATAAGTGATATGTAACATAGGCACATTTACCGTCATTACTGGGGTTGCCAAGTACTTTGAGGACCTCAGCATTGACAGGGTTCTGCCCCAGAGCACGCATCACATCCCCACACTGATTGTACATGATCTTCCCATCTCCTGTTCGGTCAAACAGGAGGAAGGCCTCTTTAAACTCTGTTTTTGAGAAAAACAACACAAATTTGAAGGGTTTTCATATACCATTATGGGCCACTAGATATTTACCGTTGAAACCATTACAAAATTCCTTTATGTATCCTTCCTTGTTTTGGGCTTTATTCCAGAAAGATTTAATAGTGTTATTGGTTCGCATCTGCCAGATAACATCCCATGAAAAGAACGCACATCCACATTATACTCATTAAATCTAGTTTCTGTGAGCTTCATGGTTATATGTGGGAACTATAGAAACTATTAACTGGAATAAAAATGGGTGCAACTTTAAAAGGCAAACATTGTATGGGTTCCTAGAGGCTGTTTCAGATCACTATCATTGCGAACTGTTGACGCTTGGCAGAGCAGCTCAGAGGAATGCGGAGCTTCCCGAGTCAAACTTCACTCAGACACACACACACACACAGCTATTAACCATATATGGACACAAGAAATACAACACTGCACTTCACCAGCCAGAACAGTTTTCCTAATAAACAAAGAAGGACATTTCACAATGAGCAAACACAGTATCGAAACTGCGTGCCTATGAACTCATTTTTGAGCATCACATGTCAATGCTCAAACACTATAGTGCGATCGGCTGCGACTCATCAATAAATGGTATCTCATTTACACGTCACTGAACCTAGCTACAACTGAATCTTTCAAACAGACGACAACGTACTATTATTATCTTTAATTAATAAAACAATCTATCGTCATATGTGTTGCTTCTACACTCTACGCATTCCAGAGCTGCAGCTTCCGGTCCTTTAAACGCGATCGCATCTGTACATGTTCTGCAGTCCACCAGCACCAGATATGATCAATTCTATTCTTTATGACGTTGCACGTTACACATCACGTCTGTCCATTTACCTGAGTGCTGCTAATTTCATATTACATAGCATAGCTGTCAGTCTAACGTGCAGGCCTACGATTGTTTTACAAATCTAGCAACACAAAGCAACATCTCGTCTGCATCAAGACATACAGTACATAGATGATACATATATACATAGACAGGGTGATGTTTCAAATGTCATTTCAGAATCATCGTGCTTTATTACTCACCACAGATCTGGTCCTCTGTGAAGTCAGACTGCCAGGATGCGGAGGGTAACAGAGAACACAAAACACAGGTTAATAATACTCATGCAAATATAGTAACGTTATATTCTCAAACTAAGACATACACGAGTAATTCATGTATATGAATATCGCGATATTAAATGTGACGTTTTACTGTCACCCGCTGAGTATGACTAATACATGTGTATGCCTTGCATTGCTGTGAAAATAAGAGAATGTTGGGTATAGCAACGTAACGTTACTCACCATGACTGCAGTGGTTGAGGATGAAACAGAGGGACTGTCTGCACGACCGCTATGTGAATTACAGTATGGGCACGCACGCTATAACGGTGCTACATTGACAATTACGTCATGACATGTCGATTCAAGCGAAATTGGCCAATCAAAAAGTGCGGGCGCTGGTTTCGCTCCTCTGTCGTTACCGGTGTGTTAGTATTACACGCGCATCCCAAACGCTTTCAAAACCGTAATGTATTGTCGATAGTCCCTCAGACAACGACATCGTGGCTAACATACAAACACTTAGCATACTGTACAAACAGTACAAGGCGGCTTTAAATTATTCGGTGGATGAACAGTACCAAGCTAATAATCACCTCGAAACGAACGGTTTTAGGTCAGTTGCACGTTTGGACTTGAGTTTAGTTGTTGCGTGCTGTAAAAGCAAAAGACGAGATTGAGTGTTCATCTTAGACTCCACCAGATGGCAGTACAGACCAAATTACAACTTGAGAAAAAAGGCAAATAATATTTCAAATTTTTCAAGCAACATGGTGATTTTTAATGTCAGTACATTGTAAGATAAATAATTGAAAGAACAGTTCAACAAACCACTGGCAGGTTTTACAGAGCACAGGGATGTTAGAAATAGTATTATATATTTCTATATGCCCATTACAGAAATACAGTATCTGTCAGATTGCAAGGTTTTTTATGAAAATCTTTTATATGGTTGTGTTGTAATAGATTTGTGATATGATGGCAAATCATAAACTTCTTAAAGTTTTACAGGTCTGACAGTTTCATTGTGTATCAGTATTATCTCTTTGGTAGCCACTATCAGAATCCTTGCTGAACAAATTATACTTTTTCTAAAGGCCGGGACTCGATAGATATAAATATGTTAAACAATGACAGCAATATACAAAAGTATAATGTAAAAATGCTCAGTTTAAACATGTTCATAAAAGCATTTTTTCAACCGAGTGGTTGGTGGAAACTAATTTCATAAGGGTTTATTCTTTAAGAAACATTTCATGTTTAACAGCATTCAGCCAGCTCTTCTCACTCCATGCTCTCTCCACGCTGAAAGCGTATAAAGTCCAGCGCACGTGCATCGTGTAGAGTCAGGTACTGTCCCACTGTATATTTGCCATCTAGAAGGAACGTCTGGGGCAAGAGTCTCGTCTCCGAGTCACCACATGGTATATCATCCATGTTGCCAAGACTAACCGGTGCTTCGCCCACTATGTGTTGCCCTAACTTCCTTCCTAGAGTTTCCATCCCCTCCTTTGATCCACCTTGGAATACAACGAGCGCTCCATAGTGCCCCATCTCCATGCCAACCTGCCCAGGAACCGCCCCATGAACATATGCACCGATGTGCCAGTCAGAGGGAACGCCAAGTGACACAGCTCGCCTCATGCCGATGTTTTCACCTAGTCGCCCTAAAGGAGGAATAAATAGATTACAGACATGTAATAAAGAGCAATTAAGTTGTAAGAAAGACAAGGCGTGTTGGAAAAGTTCCCATGTTGTCAAATTATATACAATGTAAAACATTGTATAAGTATATAATTAGTAGTACAATACAAGAAAAACAACCTGTAATAACTGGTATTTTATGGAAGTAGGTCTAACTGGTAAGTGGAATTTTCAAGTTTAATGTACAAGGCAATGTATTGGTTCTCACCTATGGTCAAAGCTAGCTGATCTGCCAATGAAGGTCCCTCAGGCAAGTGAAGCTTAGAAATATCATCAGATGACAGCAAACTCTGAATCAGAGATCAGTAAAATATTCAGTTAGAGGTGTGGAGGAAACACATATTCCTGACAATGCAAAGTAGGGATATGTACCTTGAAATATCCCATCGGTCTTTGGCTATTGTGATGTGCCATTACAGACAAAGCAACATCCTTCACCAACTGCTGAAACTTCTCATTCCTCGCCACAAAATCGGTCTCGCAGTTCACCTGAAACACATTCCAGGTACCTTTTGTTTATATTGCAGGGTTTATCGTGGTGTATGAAACGGAAGCACGTCAAGCAGATATGAATACCTCGACCATGACAGCAGATCTGTCACCCATCAAAACCCCAATCAATCCCTCCTTGGCTTTCCTGCCCTCCAGCTTACTCGCCTTGCTCCATCCCTCTTTTTGGGCTTGCTCATGTAGCCAGCTTTCAGCCTGCAAACCAAAATCGTGTTCATCAAAAGTCATATTTAACCCAGATCTCATAGCACATGTATAGACCTGTGGACGCACACCCTATGTAACACTTAATCGCACCTGTGCAATGTCATCGTTAAATTTCTCCAGTGCCTTTTTACAGTTGATGAAGGTATAGCCGGTGGATTTGCGTAATTTCAGAAGAAGAGCTTTATCTGCCGCTAAACTGGAGCAGCTGGTGTAGAGAGGATGATGCTGCCCGAGACATACCTGTGAATTACATTACAACACGTGATTTAATGATGCTCTGATTTGCATAACAGTCGCACCGACATTCAATAGCATAGAAAATTCTGATGCCATTTACAGAAACACATTATAGTTATAAGTCGCATTGTATGAAAACTAACGCATCGCCCACCTTGCCTAGTTCTCTCCTGACAGAGCGAAACAAATAATATAAAGCCATTTCCAGATCTTCCACTGGACAAACGTGGGTTTCCCTTATGACAGTAACTGGAATGTCATTGAAACACGCTTTCTACAGAAAGCGAGAAAGGTCACACCAAAGACAATTCATTACTCACGTGTACTGCCATCTGCTGCTCAGGAGTTTATACGATACCCCACACACTTCTCCGAAAACATATTTGAAATCTTGGCATAACTATATAACCATAAAAATAACCATAGAAACTACTTATTTTATATTATTTGAAGCCACCTTGAGGCTCATTCGAAAGAGTCTGGTTGAGAAACACTGTCTTAGATGACTGAACCGATAAATAGACTGCAGAAATATCAGTTTCAAACTAAAACGCACACACATACAAATGAAAAAAGAAGCAAACAAGATCACTCTGCTAAACACATGTTTTAATTCCCACTTTATTCTTTGTGTTAAATTGTACATATTTATCATAACACATGGAGGAATGTGTTGCTAATGATCAAATACTGTAAAAGAAATGGCAGAGGGTGTAGAAGTTAGATGCTCTTAATGTGTGTTTAATCCTGCTGGTAATAATAGAAACAATGGAAAGTGTTTGTCTCGTTTCATTGTGATCTGTAGTAATCCTGTAAGAACATTTCTATTAAAATTTTTTCAGGATTACAACATGATACAGACCCTTATACATGGGAAACAAGCTAGAACAATTACACTTTACAGACAATAAATGCAATATGTTATAAAACGTCTTATATATAATGTCATATATATAATATATAGTATATATAGGTTATGTATTATAGGCCTACTGATTATTCAAAATTACCCCTCAGCCTTATGAGTGGTGAACAAAAGACCAAAGCAGAAACTAAGCTGACAAAATCAAATGAAAGGAATGTTGCCTCTCTGACCATGGCAGCTCTGAACCAGCTAAAAGATAAAAGGCTTTGAAAAAGCCTTAACTGATGAGTGAAAAGTAACTGATGTGTGAACATAACCACCTGGGCTTGGGACTATTTTTTCATTCAACACGTGGCATGGAAACCTACTAGGCACTCTCTTTGCCAAGATCGCATTTTTGCCAAATGGACGCAGAGCATAGTTTTAAGAAATATAGAAATAATGGATTACTATATCCTATATGCTAAATTTAAAAAATGTATTGAATGTTTTTTAGTAGACACCTACAGTTTTGGAAACTTGACAGTTATTTTTTACAGAACTTGGACCAAGAAACTAATTAATTGTGACATACAAAGAGGAACAGAGATTCATTTTTTCCCAGTATGACCTTATTGTTCACAGCAAACCTTTTAAACTTACTTTGGACTTTAAACTAAAATATAAGGAGTTATTATTGTAACGTAATGTTTCGATGTATGGGAGGTCCCAACGTGTAAAAGGAGGTATAAAACGGCACTGAGGTTTAATCTGAAGCTTCTGCGCCTGGATCATCTAACATCTACAATGAAGGTCATCCTCATCCTTTCTCTCACCATCACCCTGATCTCTCAGGTCTACAGTGGTATGTTCAAATCTACAACTTCTCTCTCTATCTCTCAGAATCTCTAAAGTGGTTAATGCATGTGTACAACGAATTTGATATTTTATCATATTTTTAATTCAATACTTTATGATTTACAGTATGCTTAAAAATCACTTAATCTCTAATCAAATGATGTGCCTTATGTCTACTCGTCCTATATCCTATTCCGTTCAGAATTTTACCAATACTAAACCAAGACTAAAAAAGAATCTCTATCCCTAACATACAAAAATTAGTTCACATGAAGTAAAGTAGCTAAATAAACCCTTTCAGTGATATTTTAGCACATGTAATATGTCTCACCTTTTTCAAGACTCATGTAAAGGAAGATGTGGAGAGCCCTTTAGTCCCTTGAATAACTGCAACTGTGAGCCACAATGCCAGCAGCATGAAAATTGCTGTGATGACTATAAAAAGCATTGTGGTCATCGAGGTGAGCTTAAATATCCATGATTCTGTTCAGCTTCTTTTAGCATAACCTGTATGCAGTGCTGAAGTAAGTGTTAATGTTCAGAATTTGAGATTTGAGATGATAGTAGGAAAGAAGAGATTGGGGTATATGTAATTAAAAAAAAAAAATCTGAAACCTCTGATGGCCAAATTGGCTGTTTTCATAGAAAAAAACTGTACTTTTTAAACAATTAAATATTGTGTTGTTTATGTTGACAATCACTTTTGAATACTTTTTATTGGTTAGATATTTGCAAAACCCAGAGGCAAACATAAAGGTCGACAAAATATAATGACTTATGGCAAAAAAAACATCACAATACAAGAATGCAGATAAAAGGTTTTAGAAGGACAGCAGCGATATGCTGCTGTATTATTGGTAGATTTTGGAATTGTATGTGCTATCTAGCCAAACTGGACTGAATATCGCTGTTGGAAAATATACAGCTGCGGAAAAAATCAAGAGCCCTCTCCAACTTTTCATTTCAAAACAGCCTTTCTAAATGTATTGTGGTCATTCCAGTCCAGTGTCTGTTGAATTTCAACAAAATCAAACCTCAGGAGTGACAAAGTCATCCAACAGCAACGTGAATGACAAGACGCCTGAAAATTATAAAAGTTCTAAAAAGAGGTTAACACATAAAAAATACAAACTTTTCCTAAATACATGTAAAAGTGTTACTGTTTTTGTATTGTATTGCTTAAAAGTGAATATGAACTTGTTTTCTTTTTAGTATTTGAGGTCTGAAAAATAGAGCATCTTTTCTGTTATTTTGACCTGTTTCTTCAGGTCTCATTTTCTGCAAATAAATACAAATAGAAACAATATTTTTATTTGAAATTTAGGAGGAATAGGGTTAGTGGTTAACAGAACGAAACAAGAATGATAAACACCTAAATAGTAAATTCAGAAAAACTAAAATGATGTCTCTTAATTTCCGCGGCTGTATATTATATAGTCAAAAGACACGAACAACTTATGTCTAAACAAAACAAGGCAAACAAATTGTAAACAGCAAACCAACATTTATATAAATTATTCATATATGCAGAAATTACATTACGTCCAAGGACTGTTGAGCCACATGGGCCAAATCAGCTTTTATATAAAACTGATTGTGAGAGAATCTGTCCCTGAGTCCTGTTTATTTTTGATCTCAAAATGTTAAGCAGTGTTTACAATACCTGTACAATTTCACACACTTACTATTTCTACTATTAGTCACCGGTATCGAATTATTTCTGCTGTCAACAGCCTAAATCTGCACTACACCCTGTACACAAGACACAGACATGCAATAAACATAAAAAATTTACTTACACTTCCAGTTTCACGTTCAGACAAGAAATTGCTGTTGCATGTGAAAGTGGCACGATATTAGTCACTGCTCTGTCACTAATAACTTATCCTTAAGCATGAAACTTTGACACATTCATTGTTTTGCTATTGTGATATGATCAAGAGTGATGCATCAAATTTGGTGACTTGTTGAGACAAGATGTGCCTCTACTTTTAGTTATAACTAATAAAACTTATGATTTCACCATGAATTACCATATAGAAACAAAAGTATCATAGAGATCTGAGGGTGACCTATTTGACTTGTATATAGGTTCCACATCAGAAAATGTACCAATTTGTTATAATTGCATTAATTGCTCTGTTAATTTGCTTAACATAAACAATCTGAAAGCTCTTCCTCTCTTCGCTACAGTCTCCTTCCCATCCTATCAGTCTGTTTATGCTCCCAAGGCACTAATTTCTGTTTTATGCGAATTTGTGATTTATGTATGTTTTTCTCATGTCTAGCATTAACCAGCGTCACTGACGCCGAGATTAAATCTCTGTCCGAGACGCTGTACAAGTTGGACTCTAACAGGGCCACGGCCTCACAGCTGGTTATTGACCCACAGAAAGAGATCTCTAACTCTGAAACTGGCTCTCAGAATGACCTCGCATCACACCCGTAAGACACACCTTCCATGTATATACTCACACACATATATGTAGTTATGCATAACAATGCTTTCTCGTTCTCTCTAGATTATTTAAGTATGTGAACGAGAATACATTGTTCTCCAAGCCCACGTACAAAGCGCTCCTGAATCTCCTGGATAACTATAAAAGGGGGACAGGAGATGCTGAGGATGTTCCCTCTCAGGAGACGCAAGAGCAGGACACATTCCTTAGAGAGACCATGTTGAACACTACACTGGGCAAAGAGCTCTACAATTTCCTTTACTCTAAAGGTATGAAATAGAAAATGTCATTGCAATGTATAGCACTACTGCATGCATCCTCCATCTATTGCTAATAGGTGTAGATACACCTATAATCACAAATAGATTATAGATAAATTAGGTTATAGTTAATATAGATAATACAAAAACTTGTTTTGGCCAAATAAACACTAAGTAATTACTATATTGTTGTGGGACAGGTGGATACTCATCACAAAATGAGTTCATCCAGGATCTGAAGATGATGTGGTTCGGCCTTTACTCTAGATCTAACGGGAAGCTTGACTCAAGCGGATTCGAGCACGTCTTTGTAGGTCAGTCCATGCGGATGACCAAACGCAACAGGCTGCATCGTGCATCTGTTTGGCTGATATGCATTGTGTGTGTCAACACATTTCTTTGCAACAGGTGAAATTAAGGGGGGCAAGGTGTCTGGTTTTCACAACTGGCTGCAGCTCTATCAGAATGAGAAAAAGGGGCTCTTGGATTACTACAGCCATAGTTTTGATGGCCCTGTGAGTATAAGAATACTATAGATATTCTTATACGAATATAGTTTGTGTATTTAAAAGCACACATTCGCTACACACAGTGCTTTGTGAATATTTACATCTTGGTCTTAAACATTTAATATAACTGTTGTTCTTTCTCAGTGGACCACATATCCTGATGTGTTGGGAATGCAGTTTGATTGGGATGGATATTTTAAGCAGATTGGATCTGCTTTCATTGGCTCTAGTCCTGAATTTGATCTGGCTATCTACACTCTCTGCTACATCACTCGTCCTGGCAAGATGTGAGTTCTCAATTTTTGGCTTTACAGCCCCGGTTTTATCCATCATGGGCCAAATTGTGTTCATTAATAATATTTTAATAATATTATAATAATTTGAAAGCTGTCGGTCTTAACCATCTGAAATCTTTGACTGCATTCTCAGATGTCGCGTGAGTCTTGGAGGCAACACTCAAGCTATTCAGACCTACACATGGGACAAGAGCAGCTATGGGGATGGAAAGAAGTACATTGCCTCTGCCTACCCTGCAACACCCTGAATATGAACAAAGCCTCATATATCTGTAAAGTTCCTTGAGTCATCTTGACGTTATTTGAGCTTGACATTGGACTGAATAAAAAAGGAACAGAAAATTGCTGCCTTCATTTTATTTCTAGCTGTATAACTTCATTATTCTTACAAACACACCTGTTGTCAAAACTGTACCGTCATTGTGCCTTGTTAAGTAATGACTTTAAGATCACAACGAAAAGTTTGTATTCCCAAATCTCAAACAGCAGGTTCAAAACTATTCAAACGTCCAACTAAGGAAACCTACAGTATACACAACCAAAAAACTACAAAACTCCTTTATTTATAAAAAGTAATTTTATTATTAGAAGTAATCGAATTCCAAAGTACCGTATGACAATGGTATATCTGAAAGTTGATGTTATGGATCGGGGTCCGAGACACAACGGAATCCCAGGTTAGAGGCAGAGCTGTCAGGGGTGTTTTGACTACGGGCTGCACACCTGTACCTGTAACAGTATGACTACAGAAAGAGAAAATTCATTAATACTGTTCATAATGATGTGTTTTCCTGGTTGAATGTATGCAGACAAGCTTTTCTTTTCCCTGCAAATTATTGTAGTGTGTATCTTTATGTTTTACCTTGTGACACATATAAGAGCCTCCTTTCTTGACTCGGTCTGTCCCTGATTCTGGTCCTTTCTGTTGTAGAAATGTAGAATAAAGGCCAAACATGAGCAAATGCAAATCTTTACTTAGTGTGTATAAAATAATAACAAGATTTCTAGTGTTTAGTTGATGTTTATGCTCATAGACCATAGTAAGGCTTACAGGGTTGTGTTTTTTGTCTGTACTGTGATGGATATTCCACCAGTCTGCTGTCCACTCCCACGCATTCCCCACCATGTCATACAAACCAAAGTCATTGGCAGGAAATGACATCACCTGCCCCCCAAAAAGAAGAAAATTATAGTTAATTTGCTAAACTAAAAGTACAAATTGCTTTAACATGACAATATACAGTGTGGTTCATTTTTATTGCTAATTATATCATCAGCATATCTAAAATTAACAAACATTTCAGAATTTCTTGTCTGCTTTTGCTTTAATGACAGCATGTACCACATGTCATGATTCCACAAGATTTTGCAAAATCTGATAATCCAAGTTACCCCAGCATGATTTAAGAGTATTTCAAAGAGCATCTTACCGGTGATGTGTTAGCATAGCCATCCTCTGCCGTGTTGTGAGTAGGAAAATCTCCCTGCCACAGGTTAGCATAGTGCTGCCCTCTGGGCATTAATTTATTGCCCCATGGATACATCCTGGGATGAGAGGCAGATAAAAGGTTGAAACAATATCGAAATGAAGAGAATATATGAACTTCATTTCAAAATACACACACCTATCCTGCAGTCCTCCTCTACAGGCGAACTCCCACTCAGCTTCAGTAGGGAGTCTGCGCTCGGCCCAGTGACAGTAAGCCTGAGCGTCAGCCCAGGACACATGCAGCACAGGGTGATTCATTCTAATTACAAAGACAAACATGTTGTATACTATAATACGACATGTGACAAGTGTTTTGTGACTAATGCAGACACGGAGTCATCTGACTGTATTATTGGTGTTGCATTTCAATCATTCAGTGCAAAAAACACAGAAAAACAACAGGATGCTGCTGCCGGGTATATCGTTTTTTTTGTACCTGTGCTTTATGGTTGAATCTGGCCCTTCTGGATGTCCCCAGTCTGCATCTTTAACTGGTGACCACCAAGGTGCAGCAGCCACCTAATGACCATGAATATACATGAACATCACGTTAAAGTGAAACTTATAAAGTGTGAGACCAGCACAATTAAATCAGCTCTTAGCTATTCTTGCATCTATGTCAAACTCTAGCTCAGTCCATGAATGCACAAACACGTCGTACGCTTGTTTTTTTTTAAACTATTTTGTAGTTTTATCATCTGATCTCAATTTTCCACTCACCTCTTGCATTCCAGGACACTCTGTTCTTTAGCCTCATACAATTTTTCTTCGCTGGTCTTACATTTTTACCCTGAATTACACTGAATTTGGAATAGACAAATTAAATGGAATTTTATCTGATAATTGAAATATGTAACTGTTTTTCCCTAGTTTATATTCTATTCCTGTAATTGTCAGTAAATGTAGAGTGCCAACTACACTGGATTAAAATAAAATGAAAACTACATATAATTATTCAAATATAAATATTTGTTTAAAATTTCTCTTCATCACTCAAAATAAGATATCTAGAAAGAAAGCATCTCTTACCGCATGTGACAGGGTGCTCTTCACCTTCTCACTCAGCAGTCCTTCAAAAACAAAGGAGTTACCAAAACGCTCAGCCTACAGACACAGACAGTGAGTTCATTATGTGTGTACTGTACATTATTTGTCTTATGTTCTGGAGGTGGTTGTGATGTACCTCTGTGATGTAGCCTGTCTGGTTAATGAAGTGTTGGAACTGCTGGTTTGTGACCTCATGTTCTTCAATGAAAAAAGAGTCCACCCACACTCTCCTCTGAGGCCCCTCTCCATCTTGCGGTATTCCTGGATCATCAGTACCCATCATAAACCAACCTCCCTGCAGGTGCACCAACTACACATACACGGAATATATATATATCCATAAACTTTAAGCAGACATATGAACTTTAATATTTAAATGCGTGACACTTACCTTGCTGCGTACATCATGCTCTGGCGCGTGAGGTGTTTCGTTTGCATTTACGGAGTATAACTTAGCGCCATCGTTATGTTTTTGTGTGTTTTCATCCATTATGTCAACAGCTCCATTCCTTTTCAGTCCCTGACAGCCACAATCTGTACCCTGCGATTCCGAGGACGATGTACACTGTTCCAACACAAGATCGCCTATATCACAACTTGCTGCCAAAATGCAGAGAAATAAAACCCCAGAACTGTTTAATACTGATGCCATAGCCAATGCTAACTCTGCTCATGGTGGTGCACCACACTTCCGGAAACGATCACGTCATGTGATCAGTCAGCTCTTACAAGGAACCTATGAAACTTCAGCGCGATAATTTTTTTCATGATAAGTACACCAACAGCAAAATGATTATTATTTTTAAAGTCAGACAAATGTCTCTAAAGAATTTGGTATGTTTTGTAAAAACAAAATACAACCACTGTTAAATACTTAAATAATAATAACTACATCACCAAATTTAAGTTTTCGAAACTTAAATTAAAATGAATTAAAAATGCAATTCTTTACAAATTCTGGGTCTTGTAGTTTTTGACTGCAGCAGAATGACGTGACGTTGCACCCTCAAAACATCATTTCCCATAAGCCTGTCGTAGTCTTCGGTTTACGGAGTCACTCGGCAAGCCGAAAAGAGACGAACATCGGGGCGATGGACCGCTGCTGGACTTTATGAAGAGTCGAATCTACTTTCACAACAGAGGACGCAACTAGGGGAAAATACATCGGGCATTTTGCTCCAGCTTCATTCGGGAGAGGTGAGATTTATACCCGTATAAATGAACCACTCGAGTTTTGAACTTTGGTTTTATGAAATATTTATCTTATCTGCGGGAGAGCATCGTGCGTGCGCTCTATATTCAGAACCCGCCCCTGTTAGAAAAACTGCTACGAGAAATGTATGAAAAAGCTACCAACTGTACTGTTTATGCTATTTAACGCGATATTTCCAAATGTTATGATAATATGAAGTAAAGAATGAGTCCGTTAGTTTTATCACATTTATAACACACACTTCCTAAAGTTATTCTGCTTTGATTTTATTTATTTAATCACGCTTGCGTCATGTCTGTCTCGACGCTTTCTCCCATCTTTGTTGGTGTCTGTTTTCGAGAATCTTTTCAATTTATTTTGGTTTTCGACTGTCCGCATTAGAGCAGCATCTGATGATGCAGCAACAGCGGCAACACACTTCTGATGACAATAGTTTTTTTTTTGACAATTTAGTTTTTGATTCTTGTTAAACAGAAGGGTTTGTATGCTTTTTATGTGCAGTTGTGTAGAAAAATATTAACATGCAAATCCTACTTCGCAGTGCTCTCACTTTCTTTCTCCCCTTTCTGCATACGGTTCGGCTGGCTAATCATTTGTTAATCAAATCTGGTTAACAGGAAGAATCTGTGGTGGTGGTGGTGGTGGTGGTGATGATACAGTAAAAAAAAGTGTTAAGCAGGTTATGTGGAACTGTTACTGAGGAACAGATGCACACTTTATTTCTGTTGCACAGTAACTTTGGTTAATAATCATTTAATCATTAACTAATATTATTAATTTAATCTGAGACAATACATAGACACAAAATTCTATCTACCTGTCTATGTTTATCTGCATATTATTTGTTATATTGTTTGATATTGTTAGTTAAATTCCTATTATTGTGTTTAATGATAAACCTGCACACAGATCCTTATCTGACCATTTGACCTCTGACGTCTGCAGGTGGTGGAGTGGTTGCCATGGTGGATAAAATGTCAAGTTTCCTGCACATTGGGGATGTGTGCTCCCTTTATGCAGAAGGCTCTACTAGTGGCTTCATAAGCACACTGGGGTGAGTTTATTGACACTGCCGGTTATATGGTTATAATCACTTGTCGAAATTTTTCTCAGTTTCACTGAATGTGGCTAAATGGCTGTTTGTGTTTAATGGTGGCTTGCAGCAAAGGTTTACGCATTAGTTAAGGAGTAATAGTTACAGCTAATAAATATTTGAAAAGCTTAACCATAGGCTTGTTTCTTAGATCATAGGTCTAAACCAATTTTGAATGATTAAGAACTTAGGACTTGTTTTCATTAATATGTTACCTAGTTCTTTTTTCTGCTGACTAACATTTAAAAAAATGTCCTGGGGCTGAATCATAATCTTTGATGTTTAGATATGAGTGTAATCCTTCTATCCAGCTGTCAGCAGTTTAACTCTGTGTTTGTGTGTGTTCATGTTTGTGGCTGACTGGACGTGGAATTTGGATTATATCCAGTTAGTTGCTGCTAGGGGCCAAAAAAAGGCTAAATTTGGATGCACACATACAACTGCACAAATTATTTGCTCACTCAAACACGCACCAACACACACAAAGCAAAAGTACACGCATGCATGCAGGCAAAACTCCACGCAGTAACACTTCTTTTTGTTTTAATCAGGTTGGTTGATGACCGATGTGTCGTCCAGCCAGACACAGGGGACCTGAACAACCCACCCAAGAAGTTCAGGGGTGAGAAGTCTGTGTGTGTGTTACAGTGGTTTATTTTCAGTTAAAACAGGAAGTTTAGTTACTTACGCAATACTTTGAAGTCAAAGGTCACATGTACCCTGGAGAAAAGTTGGCCGTCAGTTAATTTAGTCACTCATTTTCCAAGCTTAGATTTATTTTGTTATTACATTGTAAAGATAGATGCTGTTGCTATCAAATATTTGAACAGTATGATCTTGTTTCTATTAAGGTTGTGGATATTGTTACCAATACAGATCCACTTAGGAGACTTGATAAATGATCACATTTCAAACGTAAGGTTGTGTGCGGTCGAGGTTATCTGGCCTCCCAACACCCAACATCACTTAGAATGCATCTGCTGGTGACACTGAGAAGTTAGGTCAAGAGCAGGGGACTGTGTGTGTGTTTAAGTGTGTGAGTGTGTTCATACATCAAGCGCAGCTTTCGTCACTGCATCACTTGTTTCAGCCACTGAAATGAAATTTCTGTCATTTACTCAACTTTTTGTTATTTCAAACCTGTTCTAAACTGAAAACAGAAAAAAGTTTCAAAAAGAAACATGTAAATGTAGCGAATGTATGCTTTTTAAAAAATATTGACAACCCATGGCACTGTATACTTTCATTGTATGGAAAAAAGATACATAAATGTTTTGCAAAATATTAAAAACAATATCTCTTGGAATAATATTATTGCATTCCAAGGATGAAAGGAAATCATATGGGTTTAGAGGGACGTTGCGGTGAGTAGATTATTTTGCAGGTAACTGTATCTTTAAATATATATGTTTCTGTGTCTATCAAGTGCATTCATCACTGTAATTTAATTCTGCTATAAATATATTTTGCTTAGTGTGTTTGTGTGTGTGATAAATAGACATAGAGAAACAGAGATAATCGTCTGATGTTCAGTGGGCCCCACTAGAGAGGAATGCGTACTATTTCCCTCAAATATAAACAAACTCCAAAACAAAATGGACGCATGTGATTCTTTTCCTATTATCTTGTGAAATATTTTTTTCCGTATGCACATGTTTCCGTATGAAACATTGATATTTTTTCATATAAACATTTCCAAACATATTGTATATAATTTCTGCATAAAAGCGCGTATATGAAAGAGGAATAGAAAACTTGTAACTGCAACTTTGTTTCATTATTACTTGTGTAAGCATCAATGATATGATTGCTTTTATTTTGAATCCTGAGCTTGTCAGATCATCTATAAAAGAGGAAACGGACGAAAGAATCCAATGTGTTTAAAGAGTAGCCCGTGTAATGTCCAATAACCAGGCTCCTTAGACATGGGCCCGTGAGCAACCACCTAGCAGTCCTAACAACTACTCAGAACACCGTAGCAAATGAATTAAACTCAGAAAGTGTAAAAGTCAAGATTCTGTCCTACATTCCTCCATTGACCCCAAAAGCTTTTTAGTGTATTATCAGCTCAATCTTCAGAAAGCTAGAAACAGAACAGACTCACTCTCTCTCTTTCTCTCTCTCTCTCTCGCTCTGACTCCCCCTCTCTCCTTATTTGGTAAGACTCGAGTTAGGCTGGAAAGAAGAAGTGCATTTTTACTTTCTTCTCTAGTTTTGAAGAGTGTGTGTGGTATGTTTTCCACAGTTTTGGTTACATTTTAATTCATGCTCATTACATTATTCAATCGAAGTTTGTTTTATGGATTTGATATGAGATATAATCTTTTTTGGTAACAGCTATGTACACAAACAGCACACTAGTGTAAGAAATCCTGTATGATTTTCGATTTTCAGGGGTTCTACCCTTACGAGGTCAATTTTGTTCAGTAATGAAAAACTACCACTTTTCTACTCGGTCCAACATTATTTGGGCCCTCTTGGTGCTAACATCGGCAATAGGTCATGGGTCCAGTGACAAAACCCTGTTTTCCTGTCCTGCCACACACACAAGTATCCATACTGATTTTTATACTGATTTTCATTCCATTAATGATCATCTTGTCATCCTCATCCTTAAAGTTCTTGTAAGATTAAAACACTAGTTTTTTTTTTTTACGATTGCAAGAGTATTGAGAGATGCTTATGTGCTGTCTGTGCTTGTTTCTCCCTCTCTCAACCTCTCTAGACTGTCTGTTCAGACTGTGTCCCATGAACCGATATTCGGCACAGAAACAGTTCTGGAAAGCTGCCAAACCTGGAGGAACCAGCACGACAGAAACAGTTCTACTCAACAAACTCCATGTGAGTCAGGTTAATGTGTATGTGTGTGGATGACAACATTTAAACTGGTTAAAGCCAGGAGTTGACACTCAGGCTAGAAACAAACAAATGCCTTATATATACACAAAATAAAGAAGAATTACTGATGAATCAAAGACAGAAAGACTTGCTCGTAAATCAAATGGACTCTGGAGAATGCTCTGTGGACCTTAACAATAAGATGTGTCATTGAGGAGGACATACACGCTTTGTAATTTACTCCACAGCTGGAATAAAGCTTTGACAGTGAGTTCAGCACTCAGTATTTATATACCCCTCTGAAGGTCCACTAGACTTTCTGGAAACTAAAAATGGTCACATCAGTTCATGACAAAGATCTTACTGGCTGCACTGTGAACCCGAGTAAGTTGGAAAAACTAAAAAAATTTGATGTTATCAGTTACATCAAATGGTTTGAGTTATGATGTTCCCAATTTTAAGTTAGCAGATTTATCAAATTTTGAGTTTATTGTACTCATGCATGCTTCCTCTTCATTTTTAACATTTAGTAAGGTAACTCCTTTTTTTATTTACAGTTAAGTCTTATTAAGACAACCTAAACATTTCAGGTAGCTACATCAACAATTATAGAGTAAATAGCTTGTGATATTTAAGAGCCTACTTTGGTTTATGGAGTGTCCGACAACAGTTTATGTACATACATTGTGTAAAAACACTATTATTTTGTAATAATAAGCAGTTATTATTAACTTACTTCATGACTGACTCTCAAATTATTCGTTCCGTGATTCATCTGTCTAATCCCCACTTTTCCGCTAGCCTAGTCTGATGTGATTGGTCAGATGGTCTGGAGTTGACTCCCTTTTTTCCAAGCCAATAACTTTACAACTTGGCAGACTGCTTACTTTCCAACACGGCAACATTACACACTGCATGAAATGTAATTTTGATGATCTCGTGGTATGTACTCTTTAACAAACAGTTTTCACAGAGAGTGATGCAGCACACACTGATACTGATACGGCACCTCCCACAACCTAAGCATAAGCACCACTTTTCTGAACGATGGTAACCCAAAACTGAAAAATATAAACAAACTCTTCTAAATATCCAAGATAAATGAACATTCATCATTAATCTTTCTTAAAATGCATAAAATAACACTTAGTTTAAAAATGTACTCTCCTAATGCTAATATTCAGCACGCTGGGGACTGAAAATCATTCTCAACAAGGCGTGTTGAATTAGCTTGTTTAAATTAAGTTATATTAACTCAAAAGTAAGACTTCGTTACAGGAACTCAAAATAGTTTTTTAAATATAAAATTAAGTTTACAGTACTTTATCTTTTTAATTACTTAAGAACACGTAAGAACATCCGGGTTTACAGTGAGTTGGAGCCATGGTGCAGGGGAGCTTTGTGCTCATGTGGGTACTAATGTGTCCTCCTGATCCCATCCTTTCCCCAGAATCCCCATCATTATTTATTTCTATCCACTTTTAGCTGTAAATATCGCAGATTATCATTTTGAATGTTAAGCAAGGAAAACACCCCTTTTCAGCCCAGACATGATGTCTAGGTAGGCCTTTGAGAGAAAATACTTTTTCGATGAATATTGTTCCTTGTTTTCTTCGCTTATTGTTTATTTAGCATGCTGCTGATTTAGAGAAGAAACAAAATGAATCCGAGAACAAAAAGCTTCTAGGAACAGTTATTCAGTACGGCAATGTCATCCAGGTAAACCTCTTGCAAACATACACATATAAGGTATACTCTATAGTTGCTATTTACACTTCAGTGCTGAGTGTTTTGCACACCTACGTAAGCGAGATTGAAATTGTGTATGTGATTGATCTCTGCAGCTCCTCCATCTAAAGAGCAATAAGTATCTGACAGTAAATAAGCGTCTGCCGGCTCTCCTGGAGAAGAATGCCATGCGTGTGACTCTGGATGCTGCTGGAAATGAAGGCTCCTGGTTCTACATCCAGCCCTTCTACAAGCTCCGCTCTATAGGAGACAATGTGAGTACATCGGACACAGGGAGAATAGATACAGTCCTTGAAGCTTCTGATTCCAGGTGTAAATGTAAATACACCATGCAGAAGACTGAGTTTATACTGTGCTGCCAAAGAAAAAAAATTTATTGGTCAAAGATTGTAAGTAATTTGTAAGTCAGGTTGTATTCTGAAAGCCAATAGGGGATAGTTTTATAATAGTCTTGAATCTTGCAATCTTGCATCTGAAAATTCCTTATGGCCTATACACCGATCAGGCATAACATTATGACCACCTTTCTAATATTGTGTTGGTACCGCTTTTGCAGCCCCATATGCAACAAACTGTGATGCACTGTGTATTCTGACACCTTTTTATCAGAACCAGCATTAACTTCTTCAGCAGTTTGAGCTACAGTAGCTCGTCTGTTGGATTGGACCACACAGGTCAGCATTTGCTCCCCACATGCATCAATTAGCCTTGGCCGCCCATGACCCTGTTGCTGGTTCACCACTGTTCTTTCCTTGGACCACCTTTGATAGATACTGACCACTGCATACTGGGAACATCCACAAGAGCTGCAGTTTTGGAAATGCTTTGACCCAGTCGTCTAGCCATCACAATTTGGCCCTTGTCAAACTCACTCTAATCCTTACGCTTACCAATTTTTCATGTTTCTAATCAAAAAATTCAGGCCAAATGTTCACTTTATACCTAATATTTTCCACCCACTAATAGGTGTTGTGATGAAAAGTAAATCAGTGTTATTCTCTTCACCGGTCAGTGGTCATAATGTTATGCCTGATCGAAGGCAAATAAGCTGGAGGCAACGTAGAGGTGCACTTGTTATGTCTGGTGTGTTTTTGTATTTTAGGTGGTCATTGGAGATAAGGTTGTATTAAACCCTGTCAACGCTGGACAACCACTTCATGCCAGTAGCCATCAGCTTGTAGATAATCCAGGATGCAATGAGGTTAGAAAACTGCACGCACGCACGCGCACACACGTGCCATTTTCAGATTTATAAATGTATCTTTATGACTAATTAATTTAATATATAGGTTTGTTTGTTCATGTACATGAAATATTGTATATGCACATCCCTATTCACACACATAGAAATATGTTATAAATCCTATAATGTGTAATTTTTTTTACTACACACACTGCTACAAGTTACTTAGTGAGTGAATTAAAAACTTATCATTTAGTACAGAAACAGCTGAGAAACTGAAAAACAACATTGAAAATCTGGGATTAATATAACTAAAAAAGGCTGGAAACAGTATAATTTAAAAATAAAAAAATAAAAAAATCTACATTAGAAAAAATTATTTACAATTTGTAGGACACTGATAAATATATATTGTGAATGTTAATGGCCATCTTAAATCTTTGAAACATTATTAAATCATTCTGGGATAAAAATGGATCATCAGGTTTTGCACAAACGAATACGGTATGGAAATATATTTAAAAATAGAATAATTTCCAAGACATTGGTAATCGAGAGTGAATTCCAAATGTTATGGGTTAGGGTAGGGCTTTATGAATTTAACATGAGCTTGTTTATTCATTTTAACATGTTTAAAACTATACATTTATTATACGGGATGAAATATGCAGTGCAAACATTACAGGGGCACATTTCAGGAGTATTGTTGCTTAAAGATAAGCATTGTTAGATTTTATTTGAGTGTGTGGCATTTTTGTTTAAGATTTGTCATAGATACAATGAAAAATAAGTGTGAAGTGTAAAAACTTTGAGAATTGATTTAAAAAGGACTGATGAATCCTAGATATCGTACACAAACACACACACAATGGGTTTCCTTTCATGAAAAAAAAAAAAAAAAAAAGTCGAAAACAATAGTCCCTAACTGACATTGTTATGAGAATAGTATAATTAGTATTATATGCAGTTTATTAAATAAAAAAACTCACCTTTGAACCATACTGTAAATGACTGGAGATGTTATCTCACTTAAATTACTTATGTTTTTTTTTGTGGTGGGTTGCTTGTTTTAATACTTTATTCCTTCTCTCTCTCGCTCCCTGTTCTCTAATAGGTAAATTCAGTGAACTGCACCACCAGTTGGAAAATAGTTCTCTTCATGAAATGGAGTGACAACCAAGAGGTTGTCCTGAAAGGTGTAAGTTTTACACATCTGATACACAACAAGAAATGTCAAATCAAATTATCAACTATACATTTTATAGGGCCTATTATAAAGGATGCATTCCTGTGTTCAAAAACAGCTGAACTAGCTGTCCAAGCAGTTGATCATTCTGACCCATCCCTACCTTAAACCAAACTACTATTTCTATGTCATCAGGGTGACGTGGTGAGGCTGTTCCACGCTGAGCAGGAGAAATTTCTAACATGCGATGAACACAGAAGAAAACAGTATGTCTTCCTGCGCACAACCGGGCGTCAATCGGCGACCTCTGCCACAAGCAGCAAAGCACTCTGGGAGGTGGAGGTGAGTTCAGGACTGCTGTTTTATAATATTGTGAAGTGTACCAGGTGTTTGTTTATTATGGAATGAGAGGTTGGTCATTTAAACAATCGCTTTGGGAACCTTAGCAGATGTTCGCGGCTTTTGCAGGTTGTTCAGCATGATCCCTGCAGAGGGGGGGCGGGCTACTGGAACAGCCTCTTCAGGTTCAAGCACCTGGCGACCGGCCATTACCTTGCTGCAGAGGTTAGACTGACATGCCGCCCAGAATGAACTATATGCACTGACATATGCACATGAATGAAACAGTTATATTTATAGAGCGTGATGTTAGCAACAGCGCAGAACATGATTTGTGACGTTTACCACATTTTCTTACTTATTGTGATCAGGTAAATCCAGACTATGAGGAAGAATGCCTGGAGTCTCGTTCCTCTGTGAGTGTGTGTCTGAAAGTGTGTTAGGGCTGCACAAAAATTTATGATTACAAATGATTACATATGTGACCCTGGATTACAAAACCTTAAAGTCTTAAGTAGCACAAGAACATTTGTAGTAATACCCAAAAATACATTGTATGGGTCAAAATGATCAATTTTTCTTTTATTCCAAAAATCATTAGGATATTAAGTAAAGATCATGTTCCATGAAGATATTTTGTACATTTCCTACCATAAATATATAAATACTTTATTTTTGTGAGTGGACGCAGGAAAATCGTGAACAAAAATGCCCAAAAAACGCTCTTTTACTATTTATTACGATTTATTTACATCATGCTGTTTAAACATCAACTGATATTCAAGAAAACATCACCTCATATTCAAAAACATTCTAAGGACCAAAACATCAATAGTCATTTGGATTTTTCAACTCTGGGCGCCTGGTGGAATGCCAGCGCTGAGCGTGGAAAAAACACAGAGTGCCGGCGCTGGGCGCGAAAAAAAACGTCAGCAGCTCGCTTTTTCAAAAATGCGTCGCTTCCGTTAGAAATGTGATGACAGAATTTTCATTTTTGGGTGAACTATCCCCAACTATATTGGGTGAACTTTCATTTTTGGGTGAATTTCCTTTAAGTAGGATACTATGTCATCTTGAATGAGAGAGCCGAGCTGTGATGTCATCTGTTGATCGATTGTTTCTCTTGTTCCCTCGCAGCTGGACTCCGAGCAGGAAGTGATGCGGGCACGTGCACGTAACCCGCAGGATAAGGTCATGTACACGTTGGTGTCTGTTCCTGATGGCAATGACATCTCATCCATCTTTGAGCTCGACCCCACCACACTGAGAGGTGGAGACTCGCTTGTGCCAAGGTACAGCAAGATTACAGGGATTGTTTGCCCAAAAATGAATATTTTTTCATCATTTACTTAGCCTCAAGTTGGTCAAAACCTGTATCAATTTTATTGTTCCAAACAGTCCTTGGGGCATCATTGACTACCATAGTAGTTTTCTACAGAACAACGTAATTTATATAGGTTTGGAACAACTTGAGATATATGATGACAGAATTTCCATTTTTGGGTGAACTCTGCTACTTTTCTTCATGTGAGATCTTTAAATAACTTGTATTAAACATGCATTTCATCAGAAACTCATACGTGAGGCTCAGACATCTCTGCACCAATACGTGGGTCCACAGCACTAACCAACCAATAGACAAAGACGAAGAGAAGCCAGTCATGCTAAGAGTGAGTTGTGGGCTTTGTGTGACTCTGCGTAGAAGTTAAAGAACTAATAAAAGCTTGTCAATCTGTGTCTCAGATAGGAACTTCTCCTCTGAAAGAAGATAAAGAAGCCTTTGCTATAGTTCCAGTGTCTCCAGCAGAGGTCAGAGATCTGGATTTTGCCAATGATGCTAGTAAAGTGTTAGCTTCCATTGCAGCTAAACTTGAGAAGGGCACCATCACCCAGAATGAGAGAAGGTAGATCATCCATCTGTCCATCGATTATATCTCTTTTTCATTTTTCCATCCACCCACCACTGAGCTCATCTGTCCTTTTTCGATTTATCCATTCCTTTCATACATGCGTTCTCACACACAGGTCAGTGACGAAGTTGCTGGAGGATCTGGTGTATTTTGTGGTGGACATTCCCAGCAGTGCTCAAGATGTGCTGGAGATCACAGTCAACAAACCCAACAGAGAGCGACAAAAACTTATGAGAGAGCAGAACATACTTAAACAGGCATCTATGATCTTGCTCATCTAAGATAAATATAGTCACAAAATCTATTTCTTTTCCTTTTTCTCATTGGTTGTGATTCCACAGATATTCAAGCTGTTGCAGGCCCCGTTCACTGATAGTGGCGATGGTCCTATGCTGCGATTGGAGGAGCTTGCAGATCAACGTCACGCCCCCTTTCGTCACATTTGTCGCCTTTGCTACCGAGTCCTGCGTCACTCACAGCAGGACTATCGCAAAAATCAGGTGACATTACAAAAACCCAATAAGATGTATGAATGCAAACTAAATACACAAATTAACCTTAAAAATACAGTAATGACCCCTTAAGGATAAATTTGTGCTACATGACTTTATAATCCTGGAATAATAGGTATCACACAAGACAACAGTGTCTCTCTCTTTCTCTCTATAGGAGTACATAGCAAAGCAGTTTCGCTTCATGCAGAAGCAGATCGGATATGATGTGCTTGCCGAAGACACGATCACAGCTCTGCTGCACAACAACAGAAAGCTACTGGAGAAACACATCACAGCAGCTGAGATAGACACATTTGTTAGCCTGGTCCGCAAGAACAGGGAGCCAAGGTATGTGTGTATGCCTGTGTATGCTTTATTACAATATATACCAGACAAATGTAATGAAATGTTTTTTATACATTCAAACATACATATATACAAACCTTTATTAAAATTAGAATAAAATCTGCTGTTTTTCCACCCATGACTATTAATTATGGTTTAACTGTAGTTTCTTCTGTTTTTTTGTAGTAAAACTACAGTAACAAACTGTAGTAATATAAATTGTAATCTGCCATATACATTTCTGAATTTGTACTATAATAAATCCATGGTTAATTTTCTTTGTCAATCTTAAAAAAAAATTGATGAAAATCTGCAAAATTAATGTACACATAGGTTTATGTAAAGTATGCTATCAGTCGCTACATTCTACATTCTTACAGTAATTACATGCAGCATCATTTGTGTTTTGTTCCTTTGACTGATGGACTGATCGATCTTTTTTTTGCTTCTCCAGATTTCTGGACTACTTGTCTGATCTGTGTGTGTCCATGAATAAGTCCATCCCTGTCACTCAAGAGCTCATCTGTAATGCTGTTTTGGATCAAGCCAATGCAGACATCCTTATTGACACCAAGTACAGTCCTATATCTTGTTATTCTGTGTACATTTATTGTGACAAAGACTAACATTTTTAACACTTAATACAAAATAAACAATGCGTAAAAAGTAACAGGTAAAGGGTAACCACTACAGTATTGTCTCCTCTGTACTAAAGAACTTAGTTCAACATAAAAGCAATAGAAGTCAACGGTAAGCCCCTGTAATAAAAGGAATGGTAACATGTTTGTGTGTCAGGCTTGTGCTGTCCCGGTTTGAGGTGGCAGGAGCAGTGCTCGGAGAGAACGCTGAGGAAGAAGAGGAAGATGAAGAGGAGGTTTGGTTGTTCTGGAAGGACAGCATAGGAGAGGTGAAAAGCAAGAGCATTAGAGAACTTGCACAGGATGCCAAAGATGGACATAAAGAAGACCAGGAAGTTATCAATTATTACAGGTATATAGAGTTACATCACCATAAAAGTTTAGGGTGACTTGACTGAAATGATTTCCAAGACATATGTTTGAAATATATTTGGAGGAAATTATAAAAAAGAAATATAAATGTTTATCATTTTTATTATTGGATAATAAAAAACACTGCACTTTTAAAATGTCATGTACATAAAGAAATGTGACATATTATAAACTATAAACTGAGTTATACTGTCTCTCTGTCAGGTATCAACTGAATTTATTTGCACGGATGTGTCTGGATCGACAGTATTTAGCCATTAACAAGATTTCAGCACAGCTGGATGTGGATTTAATCCTGCGCTGCATGTCAGATGAGGATTTGCCCTTTGACCTCAGGGCCTCTTTTTGTCGCTTGATGCTGCACATGCACGTAGACCGTGACCCTCAGGAGCAAGTGACGCCTGTGAAATACGCTCGATTGTGGTCTGAAATACCTTCACAAATTGCCATTGATGAGTAAGTGATTCACTTTAATGACCTTATTGGCTAGTGACTTGTTCTTAGCCAACTGGATTTCTGTATTTGACCAGTTATGATAATGATGGGACGTCACGTGATGAGGTAAAGGAGCGTTTCTCTCAGACAATGGAGTTTGTGGAGAATTACCTGCGGGATGTTGTGTGCCAGAGTTTCCCATTCTCAGACAAAGAGAAAAACAAGCTTACTTTTGAGGTGCGTCAATAAAACATTAATTAATTAATTTAGTTTATTTATTTAGTAAATTTCCATTTCCAAAATAAATAAGCTTATTTTTCTTATTGTGTTTGTGTTTCTGGTTTTAATCATAACTCTCAATGAAATTACATGTTATTTATGCTTTACTAAATAAATTAAATAAAAATGTAACAAGAATTTAATTAAATTGTCAAATGAAGTAAATACAAATATTTATATTTGTAGGTATTTAGGTAGGTATTTATAATTATATTTAAGTATTTTTAGTCTGTTTTGCTTTATGGTGTTTTATATATTTTTGTTCTTATTATAATAATAACATTATTTTGCAGTCTGTTTCACACTTTGCCTCTGCTTGTGCTATAGGTTGTGAATCTGGCAAGAAACCTGATCTATTTTGGTTTCTATAACTTCTGTGATCTGCTGAGGTTGACAAAAATCCTGCTGGCCATTCTGGACTGTGTCCATATCAGCACCCCATTCCAAATCAAGCTGGACAGAGAACCTGGCAAAGGTCTGAACCGAAGTTCAAAACCAACTCCAAAAAATGATTCTGGATTTCCTTAAAACTTCTTTATGCATCTGTAGGGAGTAATGTGATGAGGTCCATACATGGAGTGGGAGAGCTGATGACTCAGGTGGTGTTGAGGGGCGGAGGGTTTCTTCCAATTACGCCTCATAACCCTCCTGACAGAGGCGAAATTAAGACCCAAACTGAACCTCAGAAACA
The DNA here is from genome assembly GCA_026939265.1 of Oreonectes daqikongensis. Classification (NCBI taxonomy): domain Eukaryota; kingdom Metazoa; phylum Chordata; class Actinopteri; order Cypriniformes; family Nemacheilidae; genus Oreonectes; species Oreonectes daqikongensis. Next base: position 8,812,204 of record JAOTQM010000022.1, read on the forward strand.
AGACATACTGGTGATGGACACCAAACTCAAGATCATCGAAATTCTGCAGGTGTTAAAACACACTGTAGTCTATAACTTGTATATTTTTATTCTTTGGATATTATACTCAGTATTCTTTGAGTTTTTGAGTAGTTCATGTTCCTGTTCTGTGGTATTCTACACTAATATGCTGTCTCTTGTCCTGTATATAGTTTATTTTGAATGTGCGCTTGGACTACAGGATCTCCTGCCTGCTATGCATCTTTAAGACAGAGTTTGATGAGAGCACATCTCAAACAGAGCCATGCATAAACCAAGACCCTCCAGCCAGTGTTCAAGGTAATGCGAGTGGGTATATATTTTGTTCATAGAAGATCAACTCATATCCAATGTTACATAAATGACCCCTGTCTCTGTTAGGGGCACTGGACTTTGAGCATATCGAGGAGCAGGCAGAAGGGATTTTTGGAGGAAGGTAAGAACATTGTGTAAAGTAATGAATGTCTGATGTTGATGTATGTGCGTACACGTTTGTGTGTGTTTGTATATGTAAGCGAGGAGAACACTCCACTGGATCTTGATGATCACGGTGGTCGGACGTTTCTGAGAGTCCTGCTGCATCTCACCATGCACGATTATCCACCGCTAGTGTCACGAGCTCTACATCTCCTGTTCAGACACTTCAGCCAACGGCAGGAGGTCTTACAGGCCTTCAAGCAGGTATTTAAGCCTTTGTGTACACCCTTAGTTGTAACAAACAAGGGTTTAGTAGAGAAGATTTATTGGCGTGTTATGATTATCAAATTATTCTTTATTCACCTTTATAACAATACTAATCCCATCAAAACTATAGAATTACACAAATATATGAATCGTGTTGTGACTAAGCTTTCAGAAGAAATCAAAACTGTTATATTTTAGCATCTTTAAAGTAGCCACCCTTTGTTCAAAGTCTGTAAATTGTTCTGTTTGATGTGCTTAGGTTCAGTTGTTGGTGACAAGTCAGGATGTGGAGAACTATAAACAGATCAAGTCAGATTTGGACCAGCTGAGGTCTATAGTAGAGAAATCTGAGCTGTGGGTGTATAAAAGACAAGGCTCAGACTCAGGATTGGACGCAGCGGACGTCACCAACGAAGTGCACCACAAGGTCAGCAGGAACCATATCAATTATATCACATCATTAATTGTTATGATCTGTAAATAAACTGTTCTTTTCTGACAGGGTGACAAGAACTCCAAAAGATCAGACAAACCCAAAGCGGAGAGCACCAGCAGCACAAACTACAGAGTTGTGAAGGAGGTGGAGTGTGTTGGTCTTTTATAAAGTTTTGACAAGCAAGTTGGATGTGCTGTGAGGTCAAGCATGCATATGAGTGTTGAACGTGTGTGTTTGTGCATGTAGATCTTGCTGAGGCTCAGTAAACTGTGTGTATTGGAGGGAATCTCAGGAAAGAAGAACAAGAAACAGCAGCAGCGGCTCCTCAGAAACATGGGAGCTCACAGTGTCGTCCTGGAACTGCTGCAGATCCCCTACGAGAAGGTGTGTGGGAGCTTTTGTAATAGTATTTTACTAAATGTTGGATCAACGCTATTGTTCATCCTGGAGCATTTTTATCAACCAATCAGATTGCAGCATTAGATTCAGAGTTAGGTTTGGAATGGGGTTAGGGGCTTGTGTACCATTTATTCTCAACCAATTATTGTCTTCTGATTTGAGTGGTAGGTTTGGTTAGGCTTTAGGTTATGGGTATGGTTTATGTTTGTTTTTTTGACAGGAATGTTGTCTCCAGGTCCAAGAAAACATATAAATCCAGAAACATTTGTTTGCAAAAAATCACCTCAGCCAAAAACCTTTTTGCAGAAGGGTTTTTATTGAAAACCTTTTTGTATCTCAAAAAGTGTGTGTAGTAAAGAATGACGTAAAAACTGCATTGTAAGGGTTTGGTTGGTAAAGTATAGTAAATATTCATATAATTTAATATAAATAATATAATTTATAAAGTTTGTATGTGTTTTTTTAATTCAATGCAACTTTCCTGTAGCACGGTGGTTAGAGCATGTCCAGAAACAAAAATGTATAGTATAATGCAGTGTATGTTGCTTTTGATAAAAAAAAGCGTCTGCCAAATGCATAAATGTAATGTAAATGTATAGGGTATTTAAGGTATTCATTGTAAGCATTTGTGTAAATTGAAAGGGGGAAGATGTTCAGATGCAGGAGATAATGACTTTAGCCCATCAGTTCCTGCAAAACTTCTGTGCTGGAAACCAACAGAATCAAGTGCTGCTACACAAACACATTAACCTGTTTCTCAACCCCGGGGTAAGACGGTACACACACATAAAGAACACAAAACAGCATATTCACCTCTGCATTTTAGGATTAAATGTGTCTCAGCTCACTATATCTCTTTTTTAAAACTCTTTTTTTCTCTGTGTGTGTAGATTCTGGAGGCAGTGACCATGCAGCACATCTTCATGAATAATTTCCAGCTGTGTAGTGAGATCAATGAACGTGTGGTGCAGCATTTTGTGCACTGCATCGAGACACATGGCCGCAGCGTCCACTACCTCAAGTTCCTGCAGACCATCGTCAAGGCTGAGAACAAATTCATCAAAAAATGCCAAGACATTGTAATGGCTGAGGTCTGTGGGCCACACTGGGTTTAACCACCACAGATATTGATGGGTTTTTCACATGGGATTTTTAACTCTTTGACCTAAAATCCTTCACACTGGTAGAGTATTTGACTAGACAATCATGTTGTCAGTAAAACGTTTGTGTGTATATGTGCAGCTGGTGACGGCAGGTGAGGATGTGCTGGTCTTCTATAATGATCGAGCGTCTTTTCAGTCACTGGTTCAAATGATGCGTCTTGAGAGGGAACGGCTTGATGAAAACAGTGCGCTCAGGTATGCAGATGTTTTTGTGTTGTATGTATTTAACTGTAACCTTTTTCTGCTGGTCAGGTCGGATCACTGGTTGAAACAGGTTTTTGCACATATACTATTATCATATGTGTGCCAGAATAATTTATTTAAATGTTCAGTTTTCCTATAGTGTCGATCCATTCACGGCAAGAACATTAACTAATAATATTATGTTTATTGTAAGCTTGCACTGCAGTTTCACACTTTTCACAGTTTTACAGTTTTTCCTTTGCATAAGAATGGATTTGATTCACTGATGTTCGTTCATCACCTGTAAAAAAATCACTCTGAATATGATCCCAACAATATTGTTTCTTTTTCCTTATTGTTTTTTTAACGTTATAGTTGTGTGGACTCCAATATTCTCTTAGATTCTTACAACTATCCTTATAATTATAGTCATTGTCATCGTCTTTGGTGTGAACGAGTGTTAATCCAGTTTAACTCTTGCAATATTTTGAACAAAATTTTAAATATATAACTGAAATTCAACAGATTTATTAACAGATTACATTTTTTGTTATACGTACAACAGTTACAACATTTTATTAAATCTTTCGAATATCTAAAACTCACATTTTTAAAAGCTAAAATTAAGAAAGGAATTAAGTGGCAAAAGTACAAAATAAATAACAAAACGATTCAAACATGTCTTGACAAAGATCACCTGTTGGCAGCTCAACCTACCGTATTTTTTGTTTGTGATCGGTTCCACCATGTTTTAAAAAAGTAATACAAAGTTTGATAAGTTGAATATGTGGCTTGTGATCATTTACCATGGTACATATTTGTAATTACAGTATGTACTCTGTGTAATAGTGTGTGTTTGAAATCTGACTCTTGCAGGTATCATATTCACTTAGTGGAGTTGCTTGCTGTTTGCACCGAAGGAAAAAACGTCTACACTGAGATCAAGTGTAACTCGCTGCTCCCGCTTGATGATATTGTACGTGTGGTCACACATGAGGACTGCATCCCTGAGGTGTGTGTAATAAATTAATTGTGAATGTGTTGTATTAGCTCATGATATCAACAAGAGATGTCACTTGATAGTTGTGTCTCTGTGTTCTCAGGTAAAGGTGGCCTATGTGAACTTCCTGAACCACTGCTATGTGGATACAGAGGTTGAAATGAAGGAAATCTACACCAGCAATCACATGTGGAAACTCTTTGATGATTTCCTAGTGGACATCTGCAGAGTAAGTCACAAACAAATGCTCACAGATATGCCCGTGATATATAACACACATTCTTTTCATGATTTTATTGACAGCCCCCAATCTGTTTCCTTAGGTCTGCAATAACACGAGCGACCGTAAGCACGCAGACACGGTTCTGGAGCGCTATGTTACAGAAACCATCATGAGCATTGTCACAACCTTCTTCAGCTCACCGTTCTCAGACCAGAGCACAAGCTTGCAGGTGACTCACAATGCCTGTCAGTACAGCTTTGTAGCATTATCTGGACTGTCTGTGTGAGATTCTCTCTTTCTCTCTCAGACTCGGCAGCCGGTGTTTGTGCAGCTGCTGCAGGGAGTGTTTCGTGTGTATCACTGCAACTGGATGCTCCCGAGTCAGAAGGGAAATGTGGAGGCTTGCATCAAAGTGCTGAGTGATGTTGGTAAGATTCCTCCAGATTACAGTCAGATCTGCACTGCATTTAACATCTACAGTCTTCAAATATTAGCGTGAATTAAATTGAATTAAGATTATGATCACATGACTAAACACATTTTTTGAATCAATAACAGATGAATAAACAGATGCAATGTGTTAAAACAATTATTTGATTTTGCTAGAAGAGTCAAAGGTTTTGTGAATGTATTTTAAAGATTTGGTGTTGTGTTTATGGTTTTGAGAAATGTTTTAACTATTGTAAAGAACTATACCATTAAACAATTAAATATAGCCAAAAGGCATTGTTGAAGATTATTCATGTTTGTTTGCTTTGGATATACCATAAATTGTTCATTAATCTGTGTGTTTGTTTTTTTCCTCGTGTTGGATAGCTAAGGGCAGGGCAATAGCTATTCCGGTGGATCTGGACTGTCAGGTGAATAATCTGTTCATGAAGTCTAACAACATAGTGCAGAAAACAGCCCTCAGTTGGAGACAGTCCGTCCGCAACGCAACGCGAAGAGATTCCGTTCTGACCACCTCCAGAGACTACCGCAACATCATCGAAAGACTCCAGGTGAGTGAGGGATTGTGCCTTTGTTCCTTTTAAGGTGCAGTTGCTTGATGTGTTGTCCTGCCAATAATAACCCATGTTTCTTCCGTAATTCAGATTTACTTTGTTCTTAATCGCTTCACCTTATCAAATTACTTTGTGCGCTATGTGAATGCATGTGTTTGTGTGTTTGTGCATGTATGTGTATGTGCTGTAGGATATAGTGTCTGCTCTGGAGGAACGGTTGAGGCCTCTGGTTCAGGCTGAGTTGTCTGTACTGGTGGATGTTCTCCATCGTCCAGAACTGCTGTTTCCAGAGCACACTGAAGCTCACCGCAAGTGTGAGAGTGGAGGATTTATCTGCAAGTACGATGAATACCCTCAATGTCTTTAATACTTTACTATATTACTACAATTCTGCTTTATTACATTAACTTCTAATGCACTTTTCACATAGAGAAATCTATGTAATATCTCAACAGGATGGTTTTGACGAACTTACAGGTCAAACATTTTGCTTAAGAATTCTGTTAACAAAACCACAATCTTCCCATTTTCTATTTTTAACCTCACTAGCCCCATAGACTTTAATTTGTAGTATATTACTGTACGCACACAAACATCAATAAATCATTAACAACAATACCAGAAAAAAACTAAAAACACTTATCTTCTTTCTGCACAGGTTGATAAAACATACTAAGCAACTACTGGAGGAGAATGAAGAAAGACTTTGTATCAAAGTCCTACAGACTCTGAGAGAGATGATGACCAAAGACAGAGGATACGGGGAGAAGGTATTTACAACCACAATAACTGTTTCATCTCTGTTTCAGTAACAACACAATGGTACCTTAATACTGTAGTAACAAATGGGCAGTCAGATGTGATACCTAGCCGGGCAGATGTAATACATAGCCTGTTTAGAAATCTGCGGACATCCCAAGTGTTGCTGTATTTGTTGCGGCATTTGTCAAACAGTACACACTATACAACAGTCTTCTGTTATGTCTGCATGTGTGATCTTTATTATTGCCTGTAATAAGTCCTAAAAAAGCATGTTTACATTTGAGTTGAGCTTTATGTTATCGCTGATGTCACTAATGGTCACTGGCTTCATTTGATAAGTGTTGGCTCTTATTAACCTCACCCCTTCACTCCTCTTTTTCAGCTCATGGGATTTGATGATGAGATGGATGTCACGGAGGTTGTCCTCTTTTTGTCATTCATCCCATTTATCCCTTTTTCATTTCTTTCACTTTATTTTTCCATCTTTCCTCAGTTGGAGATTTGTTCCAATTACACATTTGTTTTTAAAGTGTTTGGATTTTTAGTTTAGGGGTATTTTAGAATAACAGAATAGACAGAGTTTTGTGCTTTAGTAAGGCAGTACTCTAACTGTGGATATCATATTGTTATATCTAATATAATAACCACTATTCTGACTAAATGTTTGCCATGAAATTAGTCCATTAAGGCCACGACCTTACAAATGCACAAACATTTTGGTAGATGCTAGATGCAAGATGTTAAAATATAACAATATATAAATGCAAATGATCATTGTCCATGATGTAATGTGAACAAAATGCTATTCTGTAAACTCTTAAAAATAAAAGTGCTTAAAACGTCCACAGCGATGCCATAGAAGAACTATTTTTGGTTCCACAAAGAACTATTCAGTCAAAGAACCATCTCTTTCTTACCTTTTTATAATCTGAAGAACCTTTTTTTCACCACAAAGAACCGTTTGTAAAAGGTTCTTTTGATGTTAAAGGTTCTTTATGGAACCATTTAGACAAAGAAAGGTTCTTCTATGGCATCATGAAGCACTTTTAAGAGTGTACATTGTTGGCCCACTGGCATTTCTGCTGATCTAATCTTTTCTCATTAATTCTAATGTAAATTGTAATCTGCTTGCACAACATAACTGAGTAATGCACGCATACCATTACATTAAATCAAAATGAAGTTATGAGCATGTTGTGAGATTGCTGCATGATGACTTCTACTAACGTTGTGTTAGTGTTCTGTTGTCCACTCTGCTCGCTCACTTAGGTGGTGGATGTCAGTCTGCCACCCAAACAGCTGGAAGAACGGAGGAGGGTAGGTCACTCTGATTCCACTTTACTAACAGCACCAAACTTTCGAACCACACACTTCTAATTCGCCATGCTGGTTTTCTGCACAAGCATGTATGAATGTATGCCCGTGACCGCAAAATTACGAACAAATCCTACAAATCATCTGAAAGATAAACATTTCTCAGTCAAACGAGGTTTCTGAAAGTACCGCAAGCAACAAATTGGGAAGTGTGAACAAAACCACTGGCAGTACCATTGTAAATCCCAATCAGGCCAAGTTATATTATTTTTGTTTGAAATTTTTGTGTTAGTGATTTAAAAAATTTACTTTTGGCTAAATTACATACATAATTCTCTGAAGTTTCTCTAGCAAAAAATGGCTTATAGTCCCTCATTGGCAAGTCAAAGGTGACACTGCCTAAGAAAAAAATGTATATTAATGCGAAACAAAGATACACACGAAAACAAACCTCACATCTATCACAGGGTGAAGCTCTGCGGCAGCTGCTTGTCAATCGTTATTATGGCTTCAGAAGTGGTGGGCGAAGAGAAAGTCTGACTTCCTTCAGTAACTCCGCCCTGACACCTGTAGGACCAATCAAAAGTCAGCCTGGTGGGTTCACTTTCCTAATTTTCCTCCTGATATCATGTGTGTTACTGTAACCTAAACTAACATTTGTTTGTATGGCTTTAGGGGGGTTGAGCAGGGTTGAGATGTCATTGATGGAGGTGCAGTGTCATCTGGACCGTGAGGGGGCGTCTGACCTGGTCATCGATCTCATTATGAATGCAACCAGTGACCGTGTCTTTCACGAGAGCATCCTATTGGCCATTGCACTGCTGGAGGGAGGGAATACCACCATACAGGTCAGTCAGTCAGAATGAAGGAGATAAACTTTTTAAAGAAAGAATCAGACTAGGTGGTTTTTAACTTCTGGTATACATCCACAAAGAATAGAGTCTCTGCAGATTATTTTGGATAACAAGCAAAAGAAATAAAGAACTAAATGACATTAGCTAGCAAGTTAAAAGTATGTCTAGCCAGTATTATTTTGGGTTACCAGTAGAAGAACCGTTACTTGGCTAAACTTAAAATAAATATAAATTATAAAAGATATATATAATTATATTATTAGCCTCTAGCCAGACCGATCAACAAACACAGACCGGAAGTTAACTTCGGGCCAGACGTGTGCGTCCGATGACATTAAGACATGTTTGTGTTCAATGATATTTTATCAGAGAGTAGAAAAATCCAAGTTGTGCTTTATGAATAATACATGTTATACTTATAACATCGAAATTATATTTGTTTTTGTTCCAGCATTCCTTCTTCAAACGTTTAACAGACGACAAAAATTCAGAAAAGTTTTTCCGAGTTTTTTACGATCGAATGAAAGCTGCTCAGCTGGAGATCAAAGCCACAGTTACAGTCAACACCAGTGACCTGGGCAATAAACGTCGTGATGACAACGCTCCAGACAAAGATACCCCACAACGCAAAAGAGGTCTGTTATCTTTGGTCATATGGGTCAATGACAAGAAAGGATGTTCAAGATGATTTCATTGTCATGTGACAAGGTCTTGATCTTTTTTATTCATTTCGGTTGTATGCATTTGTATATAGTTTCGAGTATATGTGAAGTGGTGTAACCATGATATCTTTTCATTCAAAATACATGCTTTTATTTTTGTGTTTATTTCTCTTTTCAGGAAAAGATTCAGGTGTTGTGGTGACGGATGATGCTCGCGAGCAGCTCTTGGAGGCTTCTGCTGTGACTAAGAAGGCCTTTGGTTCATATCGGCGAGATGCTGATCCTGAAGAGGCTTTCAGCACCACTGATGGAGACAAGGGGGGAGGAGATAAAGGAACAGAGCAGGGAGAGATGAGCCCTGTCATTCTCATCATGCAACCGATCCTGCGCTTCCTACAGCTTCTGTGTGAGAACCACAATCGAGACCTGCAGGTGTGTTGAGTTCTAGGGTCTTGTATAGAGACTGAGTATGATCTGCAACTTAAAGGAACATTTCATCCAAAAATGTCAATTCTGTCATAATTTATTCACCGTTTGGAGAACGTCTGTCTTTCATGGAACACAACCGGAGATGTTAGGCAGAAATTTAGTGACGGACAGCTTTAGTCAACATTCACATTCAATGAACAGTATGGAACAAACATGCAATAAAAGTGAATGGTGAGGGAGGTTGTGTCTTTTGTGTAAACTATGACTTCAATGACCCGCAGGACTGACACAAGTGTATATTTGGACTGACCAGTGTATGTATATGTATACCCATAACTTCTTTTTCGTCCTGTCAGAACTTCCTACGTTGTCAAAACAATAAGAACAACTATAACCTGGTGTGCGAAACCCTGCAGTTTCTGGACTGTATCTGTGGCAGCACAACAGGAGGTCTTGGGTTGTTAGGTCTCTATATCAACCAGCACAATGTAGCTCTTATTAATCAAACCGTGGAGAGTCTCACTGAATACTGTCAAGGACCCTGTCATGATAACCAGGCACGTAAACACTGAACGTGACAATTCACATCATGACTTCAATCGTCATAATCACATAATACTTTTCTGTTTTGTTTTCATTGCTCACTCAACTCATACTGAATGATGATTGAATGTTACTGTGTTTGTGTGTCACTGTGCAGAACTGCATCGCCACCCATGAGTCAAATGGCATAGACATCATTATTGCCTTGATTTTGAATGATATTAATCCATTGGGCAGGAAACGGATGGACCTGGTTCTAGAACTAAAGGTACATGGCTTTGTTCTCAAATAACAAACTGCGGTGGAAACTTCTGCTCCGACAGTTCAAGTCATATAGCTAACAAGTAAATGTGCTAATAAATCATGTGTGTCTTGTAAAACATTTTATGTTGTATTTATGTTCATGTAAAAGAACTCTGAAGGGGTCAAAAGCATTTTCAGGAATTGTAACTTATTTACATGCTAATTATTCATTTTGGACCTTGAACTTTGACTGTCATATCATATATATATATATATATATATATAGATATTGTTGCTGTAGTAATTCTAAGGTCCTCATAAGTAGGTGTGTAGTTAATATGTACATTTTATATTACACTATTTATGTACATTTAATAAGACTTTTTTTGTAAAAATGGATACAAAAGTTTGTTTTTTATTATGTTGTCATGTTTTTATTGTGTTTTATTATGTTCATAACTGGGTCAAAACAACCCAACTGCAGTTTGATTGATATTGTGGTTTTTTTGCAAATTAATTTTTCTTTTTTTCTTCAGAATAATGCATCTAAGCTACTGCTGGCCATCATGGAGAGTCGTCATGACAGTGAGAACGCTGAAAGAATCCTGTACAATATGAGACCAAAAGAGCTGGTAAGGATTTTAAAGGGATATCACACCTAAAAAAATCTGTCATCATTTCTTAACCTTTGTGTTTCATTGAAGAAAAAGTCATACTGGTTTGGAGTCACTTGGTGACTTACCAATCATTTATATTCTTTGAAGTCAACATTTGCATAATGGCATGTGTGTGTGTTCTTCTACTAGGTGGAGGTAATGAAAATGGCCTACCAGCAGGGGGAGACAGAGTTTGAGGATGAGGAACAGGAGAATGGAGAGGACCATGCTGCCTCACCCCGCAATGTTGGACACAACATCTATATCCTTGCACATCAGGTCCACACATGTCCACTTATTCTAAAATATTACAATATCACAAACATCTCTTGTTTTTAAATATAAAAAGGCCCTTTAATTGCTATAATTTGCATTTTTAGAATTGCAAAAATAACATTATTTACTAATTTAATCTATAGCTGTCCCGTCACAATAAGGAGTTGCAATTACTACTGAAACCAAGTGGAGAGGACCAGGCCCTGGAGTATTACACTAAACACACTGCACAAATAGAGGTGAAACACATTGTTAACATTTCACATAAATTCTGCGGACAAAATGAAGATATCATTCAAAATTTTCATTTAATCAGCATTTCTGCATGTATTCTGTCCATTTCAGTCTAGTGTCTGTTGAATTTCAACAAAATCAAACCTCAGGAGCGAGGTTATCACATAAAAAAATTATATTTGTACTTTTCCTAAATACATGTACAAATATTACTGTTGTATGGCTTAAAAATGAATATGAACTTGTTTTCTTTGCAGTATTTGAGGTCTGTTTATTTAGGTTTTTTTTGCAAATAAATGCAAATAGAAATATTGTTCATTCTGGGAAATGAATAGCAAAATAAATGTTACGGTGTAAAGGCAGTTTAGACAATTTAAACAGGATTGAAAAATCCTGCATCTGTGTCTTTGCATTTGTCCTTGTGTGTATGTCTGTGAATGTGTATACTGTACGTACAGATAGTCCGTCAGGATCGCACTATGGAGCAGATTGTGTTTCCGGTACCAAACATCTGTTCTTTTCTGACCAACGAGTCTAAGCTGCGTGTGTATTACGGCACAGAGAGAGACGAGCAGGGCAGCAAAATCAATGATTTCTTCCTGCATGCAGATGACCTCTTCAATGAGATGAGATGGCAAAAGAAACTGAGAGGTATGGTGGTGTCTGTGTGCTTTTATTAGTCTGGTCATTCTTGTAGATCATTGTCATTGCTGTTTCTAGCAGTTGTGAAGAAAATGTTATATAACTCAATTGAAAAGAACCTGTTATGCGTTTTGTATTTGTTAGTTGTGCTGTTTTTATGTTATCTTACAATGTACAAAACTCATTTTGGAGTTGAAACATTGTATTTTAAGGGTCAAATAGTTTTTTATACATCATTTTTTCAAAGTGTATCATTTTTTGAAACATCCCCATCTCTCTGTTTTTAGCTCAGCCAGTTCTGTACTGGTGCAGCCGGAACATGTCGTTCTGGAGTAATGTGTCTTTTAACCTGGCTGTTCTCATTAATCTGTTGGTGGCGTTCTTCTACCCTCTGGATGTTGTGAGCGACAGTGAGTTCCTGTCTAGTACCTTCACTCTTCAGCCCTCCTTATCCCAATATCACTAACCCATATACTGTATATACTTGTTCCTGTAATGTGTTTTAGGTCCACTGGATCCCTCTCTTTCTCTCTTGCTGTGGGTGTGTTTGTTGGGGTCACTGGGTTTCATTCTCATGTCACCGAGGCCAAACGCAGTGAGAGTTCTGGTCATCTCCACCGTCCTGCAGCTCGGGTTCTCTGTGGGACTGCAGCATATGCTCACGCTCCTGGGGACTTTCAATGTAGGAATAGAAATACATGTGACACTGGACCACAATTTCTTTTAAATTGATATTTATACACACACCCGGCCATTTTTGTTAGAGATTTTGCTGCATCCACTCACAAAAATAAAGTCTTTATATATTTACGGTAGGAAATGTACATATTTCCATGGAACATGATCTTTACTTAATATCCTAATGATTTTTGGCATGAAAGGAAAATGTATCATTTTGACCCATACAATGTATTGTTAGCTATTGCTACAAATATACCTGTCTTACTTGTGGTCCAGGGTCACATATAATTGTATTCTGAGCACAAATATATATTTTAGATACACATTGTTAATGTTTTGTGACTCTTTTGTTTGGTTCAGGTGTGTAATAAGATAGTGTTTATGGTGAGCTTTGTGGGCAACCGTGGGACGTTTACCCGTGGTTACCGGGTGATGGTAATGGACAGAGAGTTCCTGTTTCATCTGCTGTATCTTCTCATCTGCACACTGGGACTATTTGGACATGTCTTCTTTTATAGTCTACTGGTCTGTTTGAACACTTTTAGATAAACTTTTAACAATGTCTAAACAGAAGATACAAGTGTACTGGTTATTAACATGCTACAACGTTTAAATGTGTGTGTGTTTAGTTGTTTGACCTGGTGAACAGAGAGGAGACTCTGTTAAACGTCATCAAGAGTGTCACACGAAACGGCCGTTCCATCGTGCTGACAGCTGTCCTGGGCCTGATCCTGGTCTACCTCTTCTCTATTGTGGGATATATGTTCTTTAAAGATGACTTTATTTTGGAAGTAAACCGCATCCCAAACAACACTCTGGGTAACAGACATGAATACACACATGACAAAGCAAAACACAAAGTAGGGTTTAGGTGATTTGAATGTGTTTGTATGTGTGGTAGAAGAGGGGGTTCATCTGGCCTCCAATGTCCTGTCTGAGGGGGTCTGCAGTGCAAAAAATGGATCCTGTCTGTCTGTGGACGATGAGGAGGGTATGAATTGAATTATTATATAATTCCTTTGGTGATATTTACATATGGTAGAGGTAGAGCAGTCCCTGGTCGTGGTACTTCCCCTTTCTCTCGTCCCAAAACAATTTCCTGTCTCACGCTCCACTATCCTATAACACAAGCTATAAAGGCCCAAAAAATCATTGTGTCTTTGTGTGTATAGATGATGTTGAGCGAGCGTGTGATTCTTTGTGGATGTGTATGATCACTGTGTTGAGTCATGGTCTCAGGAGTGGCGGTGGAGTGGGAGATGTTCTGCGCAAGCCATCCAAAGAGGTACACACATATATTTTCATCATTTACTGTCGGTGTTTTACTTTTGCTCATACGGATTTACAGCTACAACATTTTTCAACCTTAATTCTGTTTGTTTGGGCATATATGACTTCAGCAATCATGCTCAGATCTGCACAAAAAAAGTCCCCCAAATGAATGTTAGTAACCAAACAACACAGGTCCCCATTGACTTCCATTGTATGGACACAAAACCACTGAGACATTCCTTAAAATATATTTTTGGTTTCCACTGAAGAAATAATAGTATAGATGTTTTAAATGATATGAGGGTAAATAAATGACAACATTTTTATTTTTGGCTGAACTATCCCTTTAAGCATTTTTATAAATGACATCATGTTTGTGTGCAGGAGCATCTGTTCGCCGCACGGGTCGTGTACGACCTGCTGTTCTTCTTCCTGGTGATTATCATTGTGTTAAATCTGATCTTCGGTGTCATCATTGACACGTTCGCTGATCTCAGAAGTGAAAAACAGAGAAAAGAGGAAGTCCTGAAGACCACATGCTTCATCTGCGGTGAGAAGTCCACACCCCCTTTACATGAACCTATTTGGAAGATGTTTTTATCCATCCAGTGCATTTATGCTCATATACTTTTGATCAATTCTCTGCGTTCTATTGAAATCAAACCCATGATCTTATTGTCGCTAGTGCAATGCTCTACCTTTTGCGCTACAGGTGGACTATAATTAAAATCGACTGTATATACATTTACATGCTTATAAGCATTTGTGGTTTTTTTTTTTTAGGTCTGGAGAGAGATAAGTTTGATAACAAAACAGTGACGTTTGAGGAGCACATCAAGGAAGAGCACAACCTGTGGCACTACCTGTTTTTCATTGTTCTGGTACGGGTTAAGGACTCCACTGAATACACGGGCCCTGAGAGCTATGTGGCTCAGATGATCAAGGTGGGAACATACATGGCGAATGTAGATGACATTTACATTGCAAAACACAAAAGGAGAAATAGTTTAAAAAATGCTGGTAACAGACAACCGTTTTTAGGTTTTAGGTTACCAACATTCTTCAAAATATCTTCTTTTGTGTTTCGCAGAAGAAAGTGACACAGGTTTAAAATGACAAGAGGGTAAATAAATGATGACAGAATTTTCATTTTAGTGTGAACTAGCTCTTTAAAGCGTGTTTTGAGGCTTTCTTAAAACCACAAATGGAATTCTTGTAAATATAAAATTGTTTGGTTTTTGTATTTAACCCTTGCCTGGCCACTTTCACCTCAGGAGCACAATCTGGACTGGTTTCCACGTATGAGAGCCATGTCACTGGTCAGCAGTGATGGTGAGGGTGAACAGAACGAACTGCGCAGCCTGCAGGAGAAACTGGAGTCCACAATGAGACTGGTGTCAAATCTGACCAATCAGCTCACTGAACTAAAAGAGCAGGTGTTTGTTTATTCATGTAACATTTAAAGTGACAGAATGAAAATATAACATATTGTTGCCCTTGGGATAAATAACTGCATTTTCATACATTTAATACATATCAGTTAAATCATAAATCACCAATTGGATGCTTGGAATGAAAAGGGCAGAGATTAAAGAAACCAATGCTGTATTTTTAAGTAACATCTCTTGTTCTCTAGATGACTGAACAGAGGAAACACAAGCAGCGGATTGGTTTGCTGGGAAACCCCGCCCACCTCAACATCAATCCGCAGCAGCCAGCCTGAGAGGAGGCCTTAAGGACAGACTGACATCTGAGCATCAAGCTTATACCATCGCAGCCATAAACGGTGTGCTATCATGTCACCTTAGCATGAAATGTAGTACACAGCATTTGAAGGTTTATTCCCCTGAAAGTAAACACCAGAGTAAGCGGTTCTGACTCGGCAAAGTTGGCTCAACCAATGATGTAAGCGGTATGACTGTCTGCTCATCCAGTGCCAGAAGGGGGAGTGTTCTGTTTGGTGATGTTGGCAGCACAGAAATGACACACTTTACCTTAAATTTTGCATCAGTGTGCACCGTCACTTAAAGAGTGTCATTGCTGGCTGTGGTGCTATAATATAATTTTATTTTTATGCACTGACGTTACACTTTACAATAACTTTGCACTGTGTATGAGTATTATAGGATACTTTCACATCATACTATCAAGGGTTTGTCAGAAATGTTAATTTAGGTTTTCTTTCTCTTCTTTCTAACTAATAATGGTCTGTTTGAAGATTTTTATATCATATCATGTGTGAAATTTCTATATTTTTGTGTGTATATTTATTTTGACTTGCAGATGTGTCTATTTTAAGAGATTTTATGACCAGGCTTTGCATCCATGCAAAAGAATAAAACCTACACATTAAAATTGTACATTTACAGCATTTTTATAGCTGAATATCAAACACAATCAAAACAGTCCCATAATGTATTAAAGGTTCTATGTGTAACATGTGACCCTGAACAACAAAACCAGTTTCGTAAATACGTTAACCTCACCGCTAGATGCCACTAAAATCTCCATTAGTGTCCCTTTAAATACACTAAGGATTCAAAGACGCAATAACACTTAGAAAAAAAGTTTATTGATGGTACTTTGAGTACATTGTGCGCTTAACTGAGATCCATGAGCTTCAAACATTAGCATAATCCTACTGATCACAGGGAAGACCTACAGAAATGATTCACAGATTCAGATTCACCGAGCTCCTTTAACTCTGTTCTCAAGGTGCTGTTCAAATAACAGAAAAGAAATCCCCCCCCAAAAAAGTCCCTTTGCTTAACAGTAACAAAAATAGAGATGAAAACATTCACTCTTTTTTAGTATACAAAATTTGAAGGAAAAAAACCATGCAAAAAATTTTAACATCAATTTTCTGAAATACAATGATTTAAGGAAAGAATGATTAGTGTGCAAATAACAAGGCTTAAACAATTGTAAACATTATATTTGGCTTTTGCAGAAAACATACTGGAGGCTAAATATAAAACAAATTGTCATTATTAAATACGTGTCTGAATTCTGATTCAAGCCAACAAATGGTTTTCACTGAAATGATTTCTCCATTTAGTCGCGTGCTTTTCATTGATTGCAACATCTAGGTGGGCTCAACAACAACTGTACAAACTGAAGTGCACCTAAAAAATCTGCTTTCAAAACCATTTACAAGTATTTCTATTGGTAACATTTTAAGTGTTAAATGACAAACAAACTTTAAACAACTACCTGTGTGAATGAGATGTAACATTTTGAAAAATGTTTAAAACACTGAGCAATGAGAATGTGAGGAAGACACATGCTACAATTATTGAACCCCACCTGCAAAAAATATTTTCAGCACAAAATTAGAAATATAAAAAAGATAATTATCAGGAAATTGTGCTTTGTGCAAACACAGACCTACACACACTGAACACACACTTGCACCCCAACATTAGGGTTAGTATACAATAATAACTGGATTCCAGTTACCTAGCTGGCAATAAAGAGAGAACATACAAAATCTGATATTCTGCCCAATGTTCCTGAATACACAGAAACCAATGAGAGGAGTGACCGACAGGATGGAACTGTTGCTGATGTCATAGATCAGTAGTGTGCAGGCACGGTGAGAAGGGCCTCTTCTGCCATACGGGAGATATCCACATTCTAATTATAGTAGAGAGATGGCATTTATGCTCATACCAAAAATAAGTTTTATTATACAAATCAATTGCTGTTGTATTGAATGTTTGGGTACCTCGGGTTTGTCCCTGTGAGTGTTCACTGCCTCCACGTTAAGACAGATTGACTCCACTTTACAACCTAAAACAAGTGAGAAGAGTTTACATTTTAATACACTGTTAAACTGAGAAATTCTGTTTATTTTTTATATGACAAAACACTCCCTTTTCTGTTTCATTCCCTTATGCCTATGCATTTAATCACTGTTGTTTCATTCTAAGCAGGAACATCTTTAACTCGCATGCAAGGCCACAAGGTTATCTTAAAGAAACATTTCACTCAAAAATTTTATACACAAAGCTATAGCTCAACGCTCATTTGACACGGCAGAGAGAAAGACAGTTTGCCTAAACATTTGTCTAAATAATATTCTCACCATAGGCCACAGGGGTAAGCTTCAGGACTGTGTGTAGGGGACATTTCAGGTACGGCAGCTCCCCTAGAATAATACAAAAGGGTCAATAAATATACATTATTTCAAATATGTAATGTGTCTATCTCACAAACCTGCACTCTTGTCCAGGAAGTAAGCAAGCAGACAGCGCATAACAGCCTGGTGACAAATAACCAAAACGTTCTCCTGTCGTTCCAGCTCCATAATGACAGGCTCCAATCTCTGGACCAGATCCTCATAAGACTACAAAGAAAGAGATAATATTACATTGTCTGTTGATGAAACGTGGCTCTATTCCGGCCCATAATGCATACTGTGAAAGCATTTCAGCACACCTCTCCTTTAGGGTAACGGTAGCGATATTTGTCCTGGTCCCTCAAGGCAAACTCCAAAGGATAATGTTCTTGGATCTCTTCATACATCATCTCTTCACACACGCCCTGCACACACAAAGGTTCAGAGCGTTTCTCATTCACCACTTCATAGAAGCATGTGAAATGCATTAACACGAAGAACATCAGCACTTACAGCATCAATCTCATTAAGAGCTTTCCATTGTTCATAGGGGACAGCCAATGCCTCAGCGGTCTGAATGGTTCTTTTCATTTGACTCGTCCAAACTTTGAGATCCTTTATATTCTGATCCTGAATAAACTTGCCCAGACACTCAGCATACTGCGAGACAGGGAGGGAGAGCAGAGAGTTCCTGTGACCAACCGTACGAAAATGACTTGGGATAGAGACGGTGAAAAGAACTGGGAGTCGACAATGGCTGTAATTGAACCTGCATCTCACACTTGAAGCACATTTGGTAACCAATAAACCACAGAACTTACAAATCAACATGACGTAATCCTTGTATTTGCACATGTTGCAGCACACACCTCTTTTCCTCGGGGCGACAGGCCTGAGTCTCCTCCGATGCGACCTCTGACGTTCAGATCACTCTCTCCATGGCGAGTGAGGTAGATGGAGCGTGGTGTGATGTGAATGTTCATCAGATAATACACGATTCTGCTCTGAATGTGGTCAAGCACACGATTCACTAAATATCGCTGGCCCACGTCCATTATTTTAATATACGACAATTCTCTGAAAGACAAAATGGACAACGTTGAAGAATACACACAAAATGAAGAAATAACAATGAAATATTTATTTTGCCATTTGGATTAAAAGACTGAATATACTGCAGGGTCGAGTAGAAATGTATTTCTGACCTGTCTAAGTTTTCATCTAGCGGTTGGTAACTGTTCTCATAGCATTTGATCCTCTTCATAAAGTCCTGGATAGCTTCTTCAGTGTTACAGTCAGTGTAGTCTGGACTACCCAACTTCACCTGCTGCTCATCCACATACAGAGAAAGAAAAATTTTAATATAACACATACAATACATCTTGAGGAAAACCTTCTGCAGTTACCAACAGCAAATTCTAATGCCTTACCACAATGTTTTCAGCAATAATCTTGGGGTCTTCACATACAGACTCCACAAAAAACACCTAAAACATGGGGATAAACCATCACTTGTACAGTGAGATCACTGTTGGACATATTGTGTCATTCACAGAATAACACTTATAAAGGGCACATGACTGTTGACTGTGTGTTACCTTATAGCCATTTTGTTCTGCAAATCTCATGATTGTATACCTCCTTTCTCTGGTTGTGTTTGTGGCATCAAACACCTAACAAATCAACACAATCGATATTCTGTATGCATGTAAATTAGAATTAAACTGAAATAAGTGTAAATGTTGATCTGTAGCTTTGAACACCAAAACATAACACAAACAGTTATGATGACTAATAAAACGAATAGAAACTTTGCAAAACTACACTTACAGCAACCTGGCCACCCTCAACACTGAGGTACTGTCTGACATCATTGAGAGCTGCCAATGCACACTGCCTAAAAACAATAAAAAACACAATTCGAAAAACAGCACCAAAATAATTTACAAACAAGAAGTTTAAACAGAAACCTACTTTCTTATCTTCAGCCCTTCTTCATTGTCTGGCCGGAAGAACTCAAAGTTCTTATAGATTTTTATACATTCCCTTCGATACTGCCCCACATTGAATTCTGCAAAAATACACAAATTTTTAGTTGTTTGTGTTGGTTAATGTGACGTAAGTGTTTAAGTACATGTGTGTATTTGTATGCGTTATTACAGCACCTTTTGTTAGAACACCAATCCAGTTGAGGTAGCGTGTGAGTTTTTTAGAGATGTATGTTTTTCCTCTGGCTGGCAAGCCCACAGTCACAATGAGGGTGGGACAGTTGGTCATGCACACTGCAAAGAGACAGAGAGAAAAAGAACAAGAACATCTTAATAAACTTTTCTGTAAAATCAGCTCTTCTGTGTTCAGCGCATGAAATGCAAAAAGTGAGCTGCATAGTGAACATTACACAACATTTTATTTTAGTCAAAGTCTGAAAGAGCTACCCACTGAGAGTAAGATGCACTGATGTATTGGCTACTGATATTTAAGGGCGATTTTTAATAAATTCAACTTTTAAGCATACTGACTATAGGACGAAAAGGGCTGATTTTTATAAGGTAGGCTGAGTTGTATAAGAGCATTTTTCTCAAAATAATTCAAATAAATAATAAAATGCTTGCAAAAAACAATTAAAAATGTATAAAACGTGTGTCAATCATGCATAAAAAAATGATAAACCATGTGAGTGATCATACAATAAATAAGTGAATATGAGGATTTCGTAAACAAAAATATTGGTTACATTTTATCAGTACATACCTAATTGAGCCTATTGTTTGTCAGGGTATTTGTTTGAGGTAGTATTTGTCTGCAGCCTTTGTAATTTGTTGATTATTTGAATGTGGCAGAGGAATAGTTCACCCAGAAATGCAAACTTATCCCTTTTGTCAGACCAATCCCATTACTCTTAAAAAAAAAAAAAATGTTGACACTGCAATCTGTTTGTGCTGACGAATTTTAGGATCCGAGTTCTTAAAAGTAACATGTGTGTGTTTATTATATGAGAGGTGCCTGAAACTCTTAAGTGTAAATGTGTTGAATTTTCGTACTATATACTATATGCTATTCAATTAGGTATTTTCATAAGAATTAAAAACTGCGTCACCACAGGGTTAAGTAACCACTACAGAAGACATTATTAAAATACTTTCGTCTTATTTAACACTTCTTCACTTCATCTGTATAACTTTACAATTATTATTTTTCACAATGTGATATCCCCCCCACTTCAAATTGTTTTACTTGAAGGAAGGACATGTTGGAATTTTATAGATGTTTTTAAATAAAAGAACAAAACGAGAAACAATGCAGGTTTATTTTAACAGCTCATATTTACCAAGAGTGCCAATATTAGTGGAGGGCACTGTATATATCAAAATAAACTAGTATATCTGCTTTTGTGTATTTTTCTTTTTCTCTTTTCCAGCGTTGCTAAGCTTTTGAACTTTAAAAACCCATAAACAGGAACGTTACACATATTAGTGCGTTACGAATATTTTATTATAATTATAAGCTTGATATAAGCTTTTTATTGAAAAATGTCTATCCCTATTACGAAGTACACTTGCTGGCCAAATCAGGCTATAGACTTCCTTTGGCAGGTTTTGCAATTTTGGATCAACTGTTGTACAGTTACTTTTTGCATACTTAACGCAACACCCTAAGGAATTCTTAACGCTAACCTTGAACTCTGTCCACCTTTGAAAAGAAAACAACCATAATCAGCGGGCCTCTTATTGAAATGCACATCTTTTATTCTACTAAAATATATTTACAGTTTCCAATAATATATAACACAACGCCCGACGAAACATAATTACACTAAGAGATCATGAGCTTTATTCTTCATGGAGCTGAGATGATGTGCAGAAACAGATCTGCTGATGTTCACTCGCAACACGCATGGGCTGCGAATGTTAATGCAGCACGGACCAATCAGAATATCCCTGGACTTCAGGCGTCAACCAATAGAATACCAGCGATCCAGCACATTGCGTGCATCACTGCTGTACCGGTGTTGGAAACATGCTTGGAACTGTGTTGTAGCTCGCATTACAAGACAATTTGGTGATATCAACATGCGCCTGTTTTTATGCAGCTAGAGAGGTTTATTTTTTTGGAGGAGAGGTTAGTGAAACAGCGCTTAGCTTGCGGTAACGCACTTGACACCCCGGTACAACAACACCAATCGATCTCGCCGGCTTGCCCTTAGATATAGGTCTCAACAGCATTAAACACAGATGGAAGGAGAGTCTTCCTGAATACTACATATTATCTTACAAAAGAGCTTCAGGGCAGTTTGTCGCGCTGTATCTAACTTAACTTAACCGGTGTGTTTGAGCAGGTTTTTCGAGGCATCATGATAGCATCATTCGGAGACAACGACTATTGCCATGCCGCGCCGGGAATTCTTAGTCCAAAACGGTTTACTCAATGATCTAGTTACGTAAGAAGACAAGTCTTAAAGTTCATTTAGATATTTCTTTAAAAAACTAATTTAAGATACAACACCAGCACATATTGGCCACACACCATGCACGATGTACAACACTTCCGCACTCGCAAACAATCGTCTCGTATTTTACAATACAATCGGAAGACACAATAGACATTGTACTACGATAATAAATGTATTAACCCAGAGCTAATATCTCATTGATGCGTGTAAACATGTAAATTACACCTCCAAATTACGCGCGCCAAAACGATTTAATACAAACGGTTCGGAAAATAACACTTAAAAGCAAGTCATACATATAAACATTGTAAATAACGCCGTGAGGCGTAAAAGGCAGACGTAGGAAACCAACCTCTCTTTTGAGATATATGTTTTTCCGGTAGTCCGTTCTTGCACGGCATCCATATTTTCCTCAGTGGGTTTTGTGTGAGCTCTCGGGGAATCGCCATTATAATATCTTCGCTAGAGGTCATCCTGGCTCTGTTATCATGACCCGTTTCTTGGGAGATGAACGCCTGCGACCACTATTAGCACTGACCGAACTGGTGCGGTGGGCTGTGGGATGTCATATCGCCTGAGCAATATGAAAGACCCACTGTACCGTATTAACGCCAAACAGTGCGCACACAAAATCAAATACCCCTCCTTTCTAAAATGTTTGACACGGCGGTGAAGTTAGTTTTATACAGTATATTTGATCATGTCCATGACTAAAACTTGTTTAAAATATTTATTTTTATGTATCCTCTTTTACTATGTATTGTCATATGTATTTTGTCATATTAAAATTCTCCCGAGTTTAAAGAGACTTTTGAAAGATGCCACAAGGTTTACAATTTGGCTTTATTTTCGGGCCAATTCCGAGGTGTTTATTGATTAACAACACGCAACAATATTTCCTCTCTAAATGTGCTACTAATCAAAGTGTTGTTACATAACTAAATTGTCATTGGTAGGCATCCATACGCAGAAATGTTACACAATTTACAAGAAAAAAACAAATTGCCTTCCAAAAAAACTCTATCGTAAAACTACTGAATGATGAGCCTAAACTTTAAAAAGAAGGAAAGGAGGTATACGAAGAAAACAGAGTTTGAGAAAAACACATCGTTGTTGTTCACATGAAGCGCACATGGGTCGCGAATGTTGATGTGTCTTTGTCCAATCAAAGCCCCTCGACGGTAAAGGCCAACCAATAGAATGCTAGATCGCCTGCACGCGGAGGCGTGTACTGTGAGAGGCGGACGTTCTGTTCTTTCGCATCAAACCTGTAAATATCATTAATAACTTTGTCTTATAATAACAGGCCCAACGTTTTAACGTTTAGGTTTACTATCAGGTGCAGGATGGCAAGGTTCCAACAAAGAACACTACTTTATGCGGTCTTCAAAAATAAACCTTCAAAAATGAATATAGACGAGCAAACACTGGAAACATACGGACATATAGCGCTATAGGTAACGAATGCTTTTTAGTAGACGGCACGTATTATAACACTTTTATGAATTAGATGATATAATTGTGTAAAACTTGTAAAAAGCTATATAGCTCACAATAAAGCCTATTACTAGTAAATGTTTATACTCATCGACTCATTCTTTATTATATCACAATGTTCTACATTTTAGAATAATCGTCAAATATATAAAATAACTGGTTTAATACTAGCCTATAGCCTACATAGCCTACTGTAGTGATTTAAAACAGAATTATTAATTCATTTCATATCATGTTTGTTTTTGGCGGCCTTCTTTTACTATTTACAACTCATTCGTTTTTAGATAAGAAAAAGTGTGTCTAGTCTTTATGGTTTTGCAAATGCTTCGGGGACAGGGGATGTTTTAATTAGAAGGAATATCCACAGCAGAACAGTAGGGAATCAGTGCCATCTTGTGGCTTAATAATGGATCATTCCCGAGTATCGAGCATTTTCCAGGACATAAACAACACGTCAGAAGCACTTCCTGTTTCAGTTTTTAACACTACAGAAACGTCAGAACAAAATACAACCAACAGAACATTTGGAACTGAATCAGAATAGTAAACACATGTAAAGCTTATTTTATATAGGCTACAGTACTGCCCAAAAAGAGGTTTTTATTAAGCCAGTTACATGTTTCCTTTGCTGCATTGTGTTAGTAGGAATTTTTAGTTTACGTTTCCAAACATTCATTTTGTCATTATTTGTAATAATCCAGTGAGGTTTTTGTATGCACAAGGAGTCTGACAACAGCCGTTGCTACACACAGAGATCTGATCTTCATCAAGTCTGTCTATTATTAGCAGTTGTGGCCTAATGGTTAGAGAGTCGGACTCGTAACCAGAAGGTTGCCGGTTCGATTATCAGTACCGGCAGGTAACAACTGACTCACGACTTGAAGTGTGTGTGTTCACTATTCACTGGTTGGGTTAAATGCAGAGGTCACATTTCGGGTATGGGTCACCATATCTGACAAAAAATAGGTCACCTCATTACATGAAGAAAGAGAAGAAAACTGAAACAAACTAAATCCAGAAGAATTGTAGCAATGTCTCCAGGACGCCAGAAGACACCTACATGCACAGAGAGATGGACAGTGTTGGTCCGGTCAGCAGGTCAGGAAGACTAATCTCCTTATAGCCTGGTGAGACAACAAGCTGCTCAGCCAGTATTAGACTTTCCATCTGAGAATTTGGGTGTTATTATCAGTGAGTATTTCTTAGAAATACTTAGTAAACACACCTCAATTGCATGCCTGCACATACATGACAGACAAAGAGCATTAAAAAGAAAGAATGAAACAAAATAGCCATTCTCACCAGACAGAATCTCTGGTAAAAACAAACAAAACAACAGCAATCGATAAAGAGATCTCTTTGGAATACTGATAATAACTGTTCTTGTGTTCTGTCTCTCACATTACTACAAAGTAGCAAAATAAAATCATTTGAATTCAAATCAATATTTCATGTTTATGTATTTATTTAAGTAGTCAAAGAAGTCTGTTTCGCATTGGGGTCATGATAAACCTATCTGGGTTGCAATACAATCTGGCTGTACATATAATCTTTTATCTAGTATGTTTCTAATTAATAAATTAATTATATAAAACTATACTATATTCTGTGTACTCTGTCAATAGTATGAATGCACTGGAGATGTTAAGTGTGTTGTACTGAATGTTCTTGGTTCAGTCTTTATTTTAGCATGAAACATATTTCATGAGTTCAGAGTGAAAAAGGTTAACAACATACCTTGAAAATAATGACAACAGAAAATGAATGTTAATAAACATTATTAGGGCTGTCTTTTGGAAGAAATTAAAATAGTTTAAGACATTGTTCTTTATAAATGGTCATTTAAAATCACATTGCAATAATTGATTTAAATTAATTTAAAGCCTATAAATCTATATATCTCAAACAAGTGTTTAATTCATTTGAAATATGATATTCCTGTATTATTCTTCATTCGTTTCTTTTTCACCAAACAAAACAAACATATGTATGTGTACTTTGAAGCTACTTTAAGAATCAGCTATAAAATATATATAAATATAAGACACAGAACAAAAACATGCACCCTTTTGTATATAAACCCTTACACTCTGAGGCAGACACAAAACAGAGCAATGTCAGAGCTGGATCTGATTCCTTAAATGTGATTGGAGGAAAGGATGTGAACTTTCACACAGATAACCAGGGTAGCAGAGGCAGAAAGCGAGAGATGGAGAGCGTGCCGCACATGCGCAAGAAATAAGCAGTATAAGGCGGAGGAAGATGTGAAAGAACAGGAAGAACGACTCATGTGAACAAACAAAACAATATAGAAAAAAAATATATATATATATGAAGATGATGTCAGATTAGGTTAATGCAGGAGTGAATTGACAATGTAACACCAGATAAATAGACAAAGAGGACTGACTAATAGGTCAAGAGAACCAGGCAGAGGAGGCAACATTTATTAGCCCTGCAGAGGCCAGAAATAGTTTGCCATAGTGTGTTATCATAGTAACCCCCCGCCACAATAATGCTCAATGCTGACACACCCTAATAAGATATTCTCTAAAAACGAATTTCCACTTCTTTCCCTGTATACTAAACACAATCTTGCAGGGGGATCATATGTGTAAATGTACAACATCTTTCTCATGTGTTTTCTGTTGATGGTGCATCTGGAGCACAAACCAAACTAAGCCATGACATGGCACAACATGTTATGGCACATGCACAAAATCAAAACACCAAATAAAAAGTCAATAAAGCACATATTAGAATCATAAAGCCAAGCGTTTCTGCTTCAAATTTAGGCATCATTGCCAAAACACAGTAAAAATTCTACTTGCATATAGCCCACACAGCTGCACAATTTCAAGTAGGCTATTACAAAATAATATATTCTATTATTATTATATGTAGGCTATATTATAAGTATAATAGATAGATAGATACATAGTAAATAGATAGTAAAATAAAGATTATAGATAGCCTAGTTAAAGGTCAAGTTCACTAGTCCGCGGGTAAACACTAAATAGGTTAAGAACATGGCCCTGTGCAAACCACCATATAGTCCATAACAGTTTCATTTTCATTATTGCCTGTTGGAAGAACTGTATTTTGCCTACATAATATGAAAGCAAGGGCTTTTTTGAGCACACGTCGCTTCAACCGCTTCAACAGTTAATATATTCGTGATAAGAAAGATAACAGACCTAACAGAAATAACCGCTTTAACAGTTAATATAGTCGTGATAAGAAAGATAACATACCTAACAGAAATAACCGCTTCAAAGCGGCTGAAGACGCGTATCTTACCTGTCCTGTTGTGTTTGTGTCCGCCTCGAGAGCGGCTAGAATTCCTCATCATCCGCGTTATAATAACGAGCAGATCGTGCTTTACGTGCTCATGCACGGGCTGTGCTGAAGAGTGTGTACTTTCCCTAGTGAAGTCGCTACCACATTGTTTGTAAGCACTGTAGTTTTATATAGGCTAGGATTTGCGTACGCTTTAAATTACAGGCGCGCGTCTGTATACTGCCACATATAGGAGTCCGCGACTTAAAGATAGAGGACAGAGTACCGCCTATGATGACTCAAATTCATTATGTAATGCTCGATGTTGTTTCACAACGACAGATAGCTTAAAATAACTTGTGGATATGGAAAGAATATAACTACTGTTCTTTCTGTTTATATCAGCGCGCTTACAAAACAGTTTCAAACGCTCAGTAAACGCACACTGTATTGTAGCCTACTGTATTCATTAGCAGCAACGTATGCCATAGATTCTTCTAGAAAAGCAATTAATTGATATGTATTTAAAGTAATCTATGATTCATGTCAATCATGCACTGTTATAGCATACAAAATGTTATAACAGTAGTGATTCATGTCAACATCACTGGGTGCAGAATTCTGTAAGCAGCTGATTTAACAGCAAAACATGTGCTGTCGTCAAATAAAGACGTCACCAAATCTCTAACGAACATTTTATTGTAGCTACTAATTAATTAAATAGTATAAACTTTAAAATCGAAAAAGCTATTTGAAATTATAGATAGCCTACTATCCGTATTGAGAGGCATGACATTTAACTGACAATATTTGGGTCATTATCACAAAATCTTGGTTTGAAGATGTCAATGATTTTATTTTTTATTTTTTAAAAAGGTATGACATGTTTACAAGCAAACTTTAAAAAACTTGTACTGACATTTTAACACAATTTTGACTTTCTTTTTAGAAGGCCTTAAAAATGTTTATTACCACAACCATTTGAAACTGTTAATCCCGTAGCATGTTTTGCAAAAAAGTAAAACCATGATGCCTAAGCAAGTCATACATAATAAGACATCAATTAAGTATTTTAATAGAAAATTATTTATGTAACATTCTTTTAAATGCGAAGAACTACCTGTATCGTAATGAGAATGTATACGGACACTTTTCCCCCACTATCTCTTTATTTTTATTATACATTTATATATTCTGTCAATTATTTTTTGGTCATTTGAGAACATGTAGTAGAACATCCAACTGTTTTTTTTCAGCATGTTTTAAATTTACTCTGTTTAAATTACAACATAAGGGGTTGGTTTCCCAGACAGGGATTATCTTAGTTTAATTGGGAAATTTAAGTAGTTTTAACAAACATACCTTACTAAAAACATTACTTGTGTGCATTGTGAGACAACACAGAGGCACTGATGTATTTTAAGATATGTCAGTGCAAGTTGTTTTCAGTTTGGACAGCTCGTACATTTCTTTTAGGACTAGTCTAATCCCTGTCCGGGAAACCGCCCCATGGAGTAGTTTCCTATACAAGGTTTAAGACTAGTCTTAGACTAAAATAAACATTAAAGCTGTCTAAATTGTAAAACAACTTACTGCCAAATCTTAAAATACATAAGTGCCTTTGTTTTGTCTCAAAATGTACACAAATTTTTGTAGTGCATGTTTGTAAATACTACTTTAATGTCCTAATTTAACTAAGGCCTAGTCCTGTCTTAATCTAATCCCTGTCTGGGAAATAGGCCATGGGATGTTTAAGTCATTTTTAAAAACATTACTGTGTGCATCTTGAGACAAAACTATCGCAGTAATATATTTTCAGATATGTCAGTGCAAGTTGCTTTTGATCAAGACACCTCTAACATTTCAGTTAGTTTGGGACTAGTCTTAGGAAACCGCCCCATTAATGTACTCAGATAAATCGTGCACGGTTACGGCAATGAGAATTTCAGCAGAAAATGCTATAAAATACATAAATAATTCATTCCTATGTTAAAATTATGCTTTGTGCCTATATTGAAAACAAAATTATGTTTATTATGATCATTTTCTGTGTTAGCAAATTTATAATTCAAATCTTGATGTTTCAGTGTGAGAATGACCCACTTACAGTTTGTCTTTTTATTTTTCTGTTTCTACATGTGTTGCATTTTCATATAAGCATATAAACATATTTCTGGTCATTACTAAAAGCACAAAAAAGACTTCATGTGCTGCAGAGACTCCATGTGATATGAAAAGTTAAGAAATTATGTTTCAGGGTTTCATGTACTTGACCAGAATCTTCTGTTGCTGTGCCACTGAAATGAAGGGGAAGGTGATTTTACTGGTAATTTCCATAATGTTCTCCCTGCATGTCAGCTGAAAAATACAGAAATATGTGGATGAGGATAATATTCTTACAGGGGCAGTTCAACCAAAAATTTAAACTGTCACCATTTTTGTACCCTTATGCTCCAAACCTGTTTGGAACTTACTTCGTTCATGAAACACTATGATAACCTCATGATTTACTCCCAATGGAAAAAAATAACATCTTTCACAGAACCAAAAGTCATACAGGTTTCATATGACATAAGGGTAAATAAGGGTATACGTAAGGGTAAGTAAATTATGACTGTATTTTCTAAATAGTAAATAATATATTAAAAATATAATAGATATAACTGAATTAACAATTTGGATATGTTCTGTGTAGGTGCTGAGTTACCATTAAAATGAAAACTTTGAAAACGTTTTACAGCAGTCAAGGAATCTTTAACCTACAATAAAGAAATGTATTCAAGTATGATATCATACATTTCTGAATTGGAATCACACACCATTCACATACATAAAGTGAATATACACTCACAGGTGCAAAGCTCGCACTTTTCTTCAATACAGCTGAGCTTAATGGGGTGTTGGGAGCAGTGTAGGCTGGAGGAGGTGGCATCCATGATAACACGTGAATGTTGGAGTCAGAGGTTTGCACTCTTCCACTTTGATGTAACTTTATGTCTGCTCTGGCATGAGGAGGAAGGGGTGGAAGGGGCCCCTTTCTCTTAGCAAGTGACATAGTGTCTTCATCAATACTGGAGAAAGTCTGTGGAGAGCCACACACCAGACTGGACTTTGCACAAGAAACAGGATTGCTTTCAGGAGGTGTTGTTGGTGAATCAACATTGTGCGAACACCCAGATACATTGCTAAAAGAAGGCTGCCTAAAAAAAGGATGAAAACACACATACATAGAACAAATAAACACCATCCATTACTCTGAAACATTCACCTGTATTTACCTGTATTTGCACAGGGTTAAATTCTAGGACCCTTGATGCATACATATGAGCTTGAGTGCCTTTATATAAATTTTACTGGTTGTTTTTCTATATGTCTTCTCACCTCTTAAAAACTTTGGAGTCACTAAGACAGTTTTCAAGCTTCTCTTTCCATCCAGAAAGTGAGCCCACACTGTAACTGCGAGTAAGCATCGAGTGAGCGGCTGGAAAAGTGACAGAAAGCAGGTGTTATGGTGCTAGTTTGTTCATGTGAGCTTCAAGTGTTTTACATTATATGGGCAGACCTTTGTTGTCACTGATCTGCTTTTGCACAGCCATGTAGAACTGCTTGGCCTCCTCTTCATCAGCAAAGTTCAGCCCTGCCTGACACTCCTGCACAGACACAATGGAAAGTTCCACAAGGATAGGAAAACAAATGAATTTTTTTATACTGAGCTAATGACATTTATATAATATCCCTAAATATAACCCAACTCAATCATTTACATTTTAACAACACTCACACACACGCACGCACACACACACACTTCCAGAACTGTACAGATTATTTATGTTATATACAGACATCATTGTGTCAGAATTGAAGTGAAAAAGCAACAAGTGTGTCACTCACATCCCCAGGGAAAGTGTGGAAATAAGGACGAGCCTCTGAGTACTCAAATGATGTATATAGCTCTTGTTCCCATAGCAGCTTGACTTTCTGTTGTGGGAGAGAGAGAAATACATACAGCATATAAATGGTTTCATCGGACACTCTTGAACTTAACACTCTACAGATGTACAGTCATGTCTTAGGGGTATTAAAATATACCAATATTGACAATGATATTAAAATCCATTATTATAAAGAATGTGTTAAATCTACACAAATTATAATATTGTAAATGATTCAGCACCCATTCAAAGTTTTGCCTTAAGAAAAAGCGTGATTCATTGGCTAAATAAAAAATAAATAAAAATAAATAAACCTCATAAAAGACTAATTTGACCAATTATTTATTTCCTAAAAAAAATCAATAGATATTGCAATATTTTTATTCTTAATTGCAACAATAATCGTGTATAAAATATCTGATATTGTGACAGCCCCAGTATAAAAAAACAAACAAACAATGTCTGCATAGCAGAATTAAGACTATACATTCACAATATATTATTAAGCAAAGAAAACTTGATTCGTAAACAATCCAAACTATTTATCGGGATTGTGTGTTATTTTACCAAAGATCTGGTTGTCCTACCTTAAGACAGTAGAGTCTTATGAATGTTGAATGTTTGGTTTTATCCTGCACCAGACACACAACTCCAAAACTGTCACTTTTCCACTTTTTCTTCTGTGGAGGGGCTGCGATTACCAACTGAACAATACCACATGCTAATACCTGTAATATATACACACACATAAGGGCTTTTCACACTTGAAATAGTTAACCCTGGGTTATTCTAAACCTTGGGTGAACAGAATCCTTGGTTATCGTTTTTTATGTTTCACACTGACTGCACACTGGTTTCGTAAACCTGCTTCAAACTTACAAGTGTGAAACGTTTGTTTATCTGGGGTTTAAAGCAGGGTTAAGAATGAAGATAACCCGGGGTTAAGCGCAGTGTGAAAAGCCTTTGTGAGGCTTTTCACTATACAGTATCAAGTGCTTCTACACAGAGCTCACGCTCATATGGCCACAAATACAGATACAGTTGCCTAAGCACAACAGCACTTCAGACAGGGCAGTGTAGCAAACTCATATACAATATGCACCACATAATTTTGCCTGTTAAAGCAGCCAAGGCGGAAGAGAGCATAATTTATTCATTATGCAACAAAACATTTCCCACAAACAAATACTGTGCTCTGACAAAGCACTCATTTCATCTACAAACTTATTACTGACTTAAAAACATTTAAACTCAATAAAAAAACCGGGACATTATTTTGATAGAAAGTAGTAGTAAAATACAAATCAGAAGTTTAAGCAATTGAATAGGATTGCCTAACATTTTAATTGTACCTATGACATTAAAATAACACATTCTGACTTAAAATTCAGTATGTGGAATACAACTGAAGTATGATACAGTACTTCTGATAGTCACTGGCGGTGCTGTTTTAGTGCTTAAATAAACAGTACACCAGAGGTGTAGTAGTGTACATTTTTAATATTAGTAATCATTTTGTAAAATGTATATTTGTAAAATCATCTATGCAAATAGCACGTGAGAACTGTCAGTCACCACTTTTAAAAGCAAGAGTAAGTTGGTCATAAGAAAAAGCAAAATGAAAAGTATACTTACATTGCAGTCCTGACTTAGTAAACTAAAGAGAAGGCCATTCTCACGAGTTGACAGGAGTGAACTTAGAATTCGAGACATATCTTTTCCGCTGTGTTTGACAGTTGTCCTCTACAGCGTGCTGTTTTTGTCTTTATATTATACAAGATTTCAATCTACATAATGATATAAAACTGACATGCTAACGCCCATCACACAAAAGCGTAACCAAATGACACTGTACCCAATGCAAATAAGCTGCGATCTAGTATATCAACAGGCCTCTATTTCCACAACAAACACTAACAAGTAACAAAGTTTGTAACTTAAACCAAAAAACAAACAGTATACAGAGAAAAATTTTATTTTATTAAACCAAACATGCCTATAATTTAAGTATTTAAGTAAGAGGACATTCAGAGTTAAAATAAAGTACAGTTCAGTGAGATCTGTTTGTGGATAGCTATGATGTGACCAGTGTTGAGAAAGCTAACAAGCAAGAAGCTACGTAGATTAATTTAAAGGGATTCTTCAGCCTTGAAACAAAATTTCCCCATGTTTTAATCACCCTCGGGGGGGATATTTCTCTTAAACAAACGCATCGATTCGCTTGGACATTTGTTAAGACCACGGAGCCGTGTCGAGCAGTTCTTTGATCGATAGATGCGCTTTTTGGAGTTTTAAAACATGGGGTCCCATACACTCCCATTCTTCCAAAATCATTCTTCCCGATAAATGGTAATAGAACTCCGACTGCATTGTTCTTCAAGAAGAAAGTCATATTTATTATGAATGCTCCGAGGGTGAGTAAAACATGGGGAAATTTTGTTTCAAGGCTGAAGAATCCCTTTAACTGCATGCAGTCAAAGCTGTGCTGTGGAAAATGAAGTTAGCTACACTACAATCTGCTAATAAGAAATCATTTAATCATTTAAGCTGTATCAGGAGGCAATATCTTTTAGATTGTATAATAAATAAATCAAAAATTGTAATAAAAAGTTGTAACACTTTATTTTACAGTCCTGTTACCTATGTGCATACTATTTACTAACTGTGTAACTGTGTATTTACTAGGTACTAACAACGAACCTACAACTAACCCTTATTAAGTACTTAAAGCTACCAGTATTTTGTTGGGTAAGTACACTATAAGTACACTAAAATGGGCATGTAAGTACGTAAGTGCAACCAAAAAAGGTATAGAAAAAACTGCATACAATCTGAAAACATCATACAGTATACAGAGTATACAGTACACTTTAAAAAAAAGAATATTCTTAAATTTTGTACACATTTGCACTGCAATGTGAATGTGCCATTTATTGTATTTCATTATTTTTTCCCTTTACACACGTTCTATACCTCATTTCTACATACAGCATGTTTATAAATTTGCACTGAACTGACCATCTGTTTCCTAACATGCCTAAATATGTAGGCCTAATTCATTACTATTTTCACACTCATACATTAACAATAAAAGTTTAATCTAATCTATGAATTTAACCAGACACTGCAGTTTTAGCCCCAAACAGATGACCTTGATATTAGGGTTGTAACAATATATTGAAGTATCACATATCGCAATACAAAAACATTAAGATATGTATCGTAAAGCTATGGCAATATATTGTTAAATGAAATATTTGTTATATTTCTATGTTAAAAATGTTCTGTGACAGATGTATTCGGTTTTTATTAGTTTACACAAAGGTGGTTGAATTAAACGTTGAATGTTGTAAATTCTTTAACAAAATAACAAATGTTACAAAAAATTGTTAATGTTTTGGAGAAAAATCTGTCATTTTCTTATTTATATATATATTTCAAATATCGTGATGCAATTGCAATTGTAAACCCATGTATCATCCTGAATCGTGAGCTGAGCATATCGTTACACCCCTACTTGATGTGATGTCCTGTCTTCCAATACTAATGTTGCCATCTGTAGCTTTCCTGTAGCTCAGTGGTTAGAGCATCGCAATACAGTGCCAAAGTCATGGGTTCGTTCCCAGTGCACATACTCAGAAACAAATGTACTGTCGTAGCAATGTAAGTCGCTTTGGATAAAAGTGTCTACCAAATGCATAAATGCATCTGCTGCCCTGATGTCTAACGTGTCAGTGCTTTCATTTCAAGTGAAGTGTTTCTACAAAAGCAAAATAAAATATAGCTGCAAGCAGCAATGTGGGCCCTCACACTACTGTGCCACCGCTACATAGTGGATCTCAGAAAACAATGCGCGGCATTTAAATGCTCAAATCAGGGGCGTTGCTAGACCCCTTTTATAAATCTGCTGTGCCCCAGTATAAATTTCAAGTTTAAGTTTGAACTATTTTGTTTATTTGTCAGTGTATTCATTTTCATTTAGAGATGTATTCATTTTTCATTTGTATTCAGAAATGTGTTCAGAAGTGTATTCATTTACATTTAGAAATGTATTCAGAGTATTCATTTGCAGGCTCACAAGGGTCATGACGCGCAACTGAGGTAGGCTATGAAAACAAGACAAAACTAAGTACGTTTCTAAATTATATCGATCATCTTGTTTTGACTCGATCATTAATAGCCCCTGTAGATGGACATAAGAATTTGTGCAAAGCAAGGACAATAGATGAACCAGAAAGGAGATGATGAGTTTGAGGGAGGTAAGACTTTATAAACAAACTGTAGCCTGGCTGAGATAACTATGTGCTAGGACATGGCTGTGAAACCAGAAAATATTGTTTAGTTTAGTTTTTTTAAGATAAAATATGTTCTTTATATTAGGCTAGTTGGAGCCATACATTGAAATATTGTAATTGTAAATGCCTGAAAACATGTAATTATTCATTGTTATCATTATGTAATGAATGTAGATGCATGTGCAAGAAAAAATTATTTGCATGCAAACATGTTAATTAACTTTATGTTAAGTATGGTAATGATACCAGTATTGTTGCACTGTAGGAATAGTGGTTTAAACAAGGGAAGTTTGTATAGTTTTGCATACTTCTTGCACACAGCAGGTTTTTAAGAAAAAAGGAAAACACAAAGTAATGGGGGCCTGTGCCCCAGTAGAGCTTTAGGTCTAGCAACGCCCCTGGCTCAAATACAAACCAAATCAAATCACTCAATGTATACTGTAGATATGAGACACATCCTCCATCTCTTTAGTGCCATATGTTGCATCACCATGGCAACATCATTTGAGATTTCAAAATATTTTTGCATTTAGCATTTTCCTTTTCCCCTTCTGTGTACACTCTTTTCGAATTATTGTGTGTAAAATTTCCTAAATATAGTATTACATTTTGACCATGAGAAACAAAAATTTCACAATTTTATATCAGGTATGTTTCTACATTATTCTAAGAGTGTAAAGACATTATTCTAAGAGTGACATGGGTACATTTTAAAGATTGTTGTGAGTGATATACTTCCTGTTGCCAGTTGGTGGCGCTATACCCGGGACTCATCATTGCCACATCAATGTGATCACACCCCATGTCTAAACGTACAGCTCAAGTGTGATCTAAATCACCCAATGTACACATCGGATTTGAGCACTTCCTCTCTCCATGATTTCTCCATAAATGTATTGCCTTGCCATGGCAACACCATTCGAAATATCAAAAATGGTAAAAAAATAAAACTTTTTTGAGTGACACATTTCTTGTTTCCAGTTGGTGGCGCTATGACCAGGAGACACCATACCCACATCAATGTGATCTTGACATCATGTTTACCATGTGTGGTGCCAATTGCATAACATGCAGTTTTCGCTAAATCCAAAATGGCAGAGTTCCGGTTGGGTGGAGCCTACATGGGTGTTTTGAAATCAGGTCGATGAGAACTATATACGTTCCAAGTTTTGTATGTGTACATTTATGTATGTGTAGCATGGCGGAGTTCGACACTTTAAATATGGAGCGACTACGCCACCCTGGGCTTTGCCAGGGACAATCAAGTATACTTGATGCTTGGACAACACAGGTTCAGTTCAGTAAATCAGCAAGAGACGTGGGTATAAAAAAATAAATGCTTTTATTCTTATACAACAACACTCTAAAAGAGCAGGGACTCAGTTAAAAAGAGTAAGAAAACACTACAATATAGACAATATAGTAACCAGACACTTCTGGAATCAGAGCACAGGAGCCGAGGCATGGCAGCAGAGAGTACGGGCACAAGACCTCACAACACAATTGTAAAACCTGTGCAGAAAACACACACACACCACTGCATACAACACAGCACTCGTGAAGGAAGCACCACCACCGACAGTCCACCCCACCTTAGGTACTCTGCTCGTGTGAGTAAAACAATACAGAATTATAATATATTCTCAGAATAGTCACAACGTCTCTGATAGGGCCACAGGCGCTCTGAAGCTCCCAACAACAGGCACTCTACTTGCTGATGGAGTCACAGCTTCACGAGTTCACACACACAAAAGAAAAATACTAGAAATAGAAAAGAACTGTGAAAGAAAAGAAATAAGAAAATTTAGCAAAGTAAATCCAATTAATGCAATAACAAATCAGCAAAAGGAATACACAATAAGAAACTAAAAGAAAACTCCCACTCACTCAAAGAACGAAGACTCCAAACACTGAAACACGGTCAGGCGTGACCGTGTTACAAACACAGGCAAAGCAGCAATGTGGTCATCTGACGTTCAGCTCCAAAGAAAACTCCTTTTCAAATGTATGAGCCTGCAGGGCGTGAAGCAAAAAATTAGCAATTAAGCTGCAAAACAAAAATAAACAAGCACATAAGTCATCTACCAATGTGAACGCAACAGCCCACGCCAGTCGTGGTGCTAACTCGATCAGCAGCATAACCAGAGCCTTACTAAAAAGATAAAATGAAATCAGATGCTAAGCAACGCTAACGAATTTAATAAAAGAGCAAACCACATACCAGGGGAAGAATCAGGACAGTAGTTTCATACTGCGCTTCCGTCTGTGACGACAGATGACGTCACAGAGGGACGCTATACGCAATGACGCACGTCCTGGTGGACAACTCTCACCCTTATATAACCACAAATTTAAAATGACCAATTGAAACCAGTGAAATCACATGACCGGCACAGCACACGTGATTCACTCTGCTACATATGCATGATTTGGGGGCAGTTGTGGCCTAATGGGGGCAGTTGTGGCCTAATGGTTAGAGAGTCGGACTCGTAACCAGAAGGTTATCGGTTCGATTCCCAGTACCGGCAGATAACAACTGATGTGCCCTTGAGCAAGGCACTTTACCCCCGTTTGCTCCCCGGGTGCTGCAGTGATAGCTGCCCACTGCTCCTAGTGTGTGTGTGTTCACGACTTGAAGTGTGTGTGTGTTCACTATTCACTGGTTGGGTTAAATGCAGAGGTCACATTTCGAGTATGGGTCACCATATTTGACAAATAGGTCACTTTCATCTATGCACCAAGATTTTTCTGCATTACAGGGGGCGCTACAGAGCCCCCTGCCACGCCCGTGTGCCTTGCCAGGACCTAATGGCCGACTCTGACGTTTGTGCCAATTTTCAAGACTTTTTGAACATGTTTAGACCTCCGAAATTCCCGGAAACATTGAAAAAATTTAGCATGCAGCAGTACTATATGATGATTTTTTTAGTTAAAAGATTTTCTGTAAAGGGTGATCCTGTCAGGATTATCGCCAGTTTAGGGGACCATTCCACCTAAACTTAGTAACATATTTCAAAATAAAATTATAAGCAGCATAATTAAATAATCAATTCAATTGCAAATGATTTTTGTTTTCCATAAAATATGTATTTTATTACATTTAACCAAGATATGTGCTTCTGGCTATTTCAAGTCAGATGGCAATCAGTAAGAGTTAACAAACACCTCTTTTATTCAGAACAAACAGATGCTTCATTGGCTCCATACTCATACCATACGTTTCCCTGTTCACCAGTGGATTAACTTTACAGCACAACCTGGCTACAAATATCAAATATGACACTACTATTATTGGTGACTTGTTCAACATTAAATCATTGTAGACTTAACACAGAGGACATCCAGTGCCAACATGCATTACACAGTGATAAAAGGTTTTCTAGAATGTTCAAGTGAATAAACAACAAAATGTTCTACAGGGTGTATATCTTGCGTGCTTCTATATCTCCAGAGGTAGAGTATCCTAAATGATTTACAGGCCAGTTTCCAGGACTTCCAGCAGAACGTTCTATGCGCTGAAACAAAACCATTGCAGGGGACCGAGTCATCGCAGGCAGGAACAAGCGCACATGATCTTCCCTTCCAGGCCAGAAAGCATTAGGGTCTGCCCAATGAACTGACTGCTTATTTCTACCATATGTACACACAAACAAAAAACATTCTTTTTGAAATATAAAACTTAAGACAACATACATATAAACATGAACGTATATAAACAAATAAATCTTTGCATAAAAACATTATAAGAGAATGCGAAAAGTTAAAGATACTCATAGTGACTTACAGCTTCTTATAGCCCTTATGTGGTACACCTTCTTTATGTTCCAAACTAAGTGATTTGTAAGTGCTAAAAGATGGCAGGCCCTGTTTTTGTCCATTACGTATTGGAACGTGACATTTGCCTTCCAGTTTGGAGCTGATACACGTGCTCACATCAACAGGGTGCATCAAAGCTTAAACAAATAGACACTTTTTATTACAATGTTTGTTCATATTTTCTGTACATGTGTGCAGGTGTGATACTAATGTATTGCAAATGTGTTCATTGTATGTATATTTTAACAAAGACGATACCTTTCTTTAGAGTGACTTGGCTCACATCAAGTCCCTGTTGTTGACATAGTTCCACTGATTTCATGTATTCTCTAAAACAAAGTCCTCTAACATTGTCAACTGTTCTGCCCATTAGGCCTCCAAGAGAAGCAGGGCAAGAGATTTGTGTAGTTGCCAGAACTCTTTGCATGATCGCTAACACCTCCGCATCCTGTAAATCCACCTTTAAACATCAACATTTATTGTAAACAGCACAGCTGCAGAAGTAGCAGAACTCATCTGAATTACTGTAACTTTAATCATTAAAACATTTTTGTTTATGTATTTGTTTTATATACAAGTAAATACTTGGAAAAAATTATATTTATGTTATAGTCTTTTTATAGTGTGTATGATGCTGTACCTGGTCCTGATCTTCTCTCTGCTCAAGTGTGATTCCATGAGTTTGCAGATTATCACTTGACCCAACATTCTGACTTTCTACATTTTAATTATAAGTGATATAAATAAAAAATATATACAGTGAATGTATTAAATAATGTCCTATTAATGTCAGAGTAATAAACTCCAATGCACAACTCATTTTTGGACATTATCTTCATCCTGAAACATACTGTACCAGTGTTAAATGTTTGTTCTAACATTTCCTGATGCTTTCTGCTCCAGGTCTGAATAGCAACAACCAGGTCAGCTACATCTACTGAGTTTCCATCCTGACTCTTTAAGGAGAACATCAGTACATCCATCCGCTCCAGTGGTATAAAGAAGCCTTCCTACAAACAAACCAAAGTAATGTATGAAGACGCAAACACACACACACACACACATCACAGACACACACAGACACAAAAAAGTGCCTGTCAACTTTGACAACAGTATTTCATCACATAAAAGTATTTTGACATCTGACGTTTTGCAAGCACAGTGACGATATCTTACAATATTATGTGAAATCTAAGAAATGGAAAAGTAAAGTGTAAAAATAAATCCATTACCAAAGTTAGGCCTACCTTCTCAAACAACATACAGAGGTCTGCACGCTTTATTTTACCAGTCCCGTGCCAGTCTAAAAGCTTGGCGAGTTTGCAGGCACTAAACTCGGGTGTACACAGATGCCGTTTTACTTCTTCAATCTCGAGTTTGAGCATGCGTGGTGACTGTAATAAAAAGACAGTTTTTAATATGCAATTATCTGTGACCCTGGATTACAAAACTTAAGTAGCACGAGAACATTTGTAGTAATAGCCAAAAATACATTGATTATCAATTATCAATCTTTCTTTTGTGCCAAAAATCATTGGGATATTAAGAGAAGATCGAGGTTCCATGAAGATATTTAGTAAATTTCCTACCGTAAATATATCAAAACTTTATTTTTGTGAGTCGCTAACAAAGCAATCGCTAACAAAAATGGCCGGTGTAACTTAGTGCCGAAGTCTGATTCAAAGCGTCATAAAAAGCGACACTAAAAGGTTATAAATGCAATAAGTGTTTGTTTTCAACCTTTACAAAATGACGACAAAACGGTTTTGGACAGTCAGATTGTGGAGTAGTAATTTATTTAAATGAATGTTTTAAGGTTTTTAAAGCCAACATAAATCTTCAAAAACGTTCTAAACTTTTGCGTTGTCAATTGAATTCGTACATTGGAAGCGTCTGGTGAAATATACAGGGATGTTTCAGGAAGGGATAGCTTAGTTCGTCCTTCTCGCTCAGCGACGAGAACCTCCAGGTCCGTGAGAATAGGTTTATTATGGAGCCATCTGCGCAGATCGCCCATGCTGTCAAGCGCTTCTCTGAATGCTTTTCGATCGCTGATCCACTCTGGATGTTCCACGGGCTTGTTTCCAAGATAACTTGTGAACACCGTGCAGTTTCTGTCCGATGCTGGTGTATCAGGTAAAACGCTGAAGTGTCTCGGTTGTGCACGAGTTATGGGAGCGGTTCTGAATTTATCCATCATTTGCTTCCTCACGTCACTATTTTTGCATTTCTGTGGCCCAAATGAACCGCATGCCATTTTAAATGCGTACGTCTCTGTTAGATTTCGCTTTTTTAAGCACCTGAATTCCTCTTCCAGCGTTGGGTCTCCTAATAAGCTCTCCATTACTTTGGAATTAGGCATTGATAAAAGCTAGCAGGTAGATTATTGTAGTTAAGTAATTGTAACGTTTCTCACCAAGCATTTCTCTATATCCTGTGAAGTTAGCAAAGTACATGGGAGGCATGTTTACACGTATCCATGACACCCATTCAAGTCTAACTTTTTACTGAAAAGGTCAAACATCTCTTTCTTCCTCCTCTTAAAGGAATAGTTCACTTTAGAATTAAAATGTTATGATTGTTTATTCACCCTCGAGTTGTTCCAAATCTGTATACATTTCTTTGTTTGGTTGAACACAGAGAAAGATATTTGTACAAAAGTTTTTGGGTCCCATTGACTACCATAGTAGGAAAAATTACTATTATAATTTTTTTGTTCTGTTTAACTTAAAATGAGATATTTTGAAGAATGTAGGACAGTAAAAAGCTCTGGGGCACTTTTGACTACCATTGTCATTTTTCCTACTATGGTAGTCAATGGGACCCAAAAACTGTTTGGTTATAAACATTCATCCAAATATCTTTCTCTGTGTTCAACCAAACAAATAAATGTATACAGATTTGGAACAACTCAAGGGTGAGTAAATAATCATACAGTTTTATTCAGTTCTTGAAGTAATAGCACATTTAACACATTGAAGATTGTCAGAGTACCTAAATAAACTAAAAATGTTCTTAAACTGATTTTCAGGATTAGGGTTAGACAAACACCCATTGTCTATATGACTCTTGACCAAAGTATACTAATATTACTACCATGTAAAACAAGCTATGTATGAGCATTGTGTGAAATGTATATTGTTCCACTGTAGCCTATAGAAATCCTAACGTATAACTGGTGTGTGCTGTTTGTGTTACTTTTTAGTACATACAATGTTATAGGATACA
Organism: Oreonectes daqikongensis; assembly: GCA_026939265.1. NCBI lineage: Eukaryota > Metazoa > Chordata > Actinopteri > Cypriniformes > Nemacheilidae > Oreonectes > Oreonectes daqikongensis. The sequence goes on from JAOTQM010000022.1 coordinate 8,854,499, forward strand.
ACATGATAAATATGCATCATTATGATTTAGGCATAAACTTTATTATTATAATATTTCAGAGTTCAGTCTAGCCCTTCAGTGCACGGTCCAGAATGTGTTCATCCTGCACTGTGTAGGGCATGGTGACTCTCAGCTGACCCTGGTCCTCCATGGTACGCTGAATCGTCTCATAAGCATTAGAGTTGCCGGACCAACATCTTCGTGCCACCTAGACAAATACACATATCAGCATATAGCAAAAAGCACATGCAAAAACATACTTGCACACAAACACATACTCACCCCATTAGAGACATCCCAGTTTAGCATTAGTCTAGCTCTCTTTCCTGCTTCTTCAGAACCATCCAGAACCAATCCAAAACCTCCATTTATCACTTCCCCCCTAAAAAAATTCCATACTAACTTCAGATTTAATGCACGGCTAATAATTATTTTTTTAATAATGGACTGATTTAGAATTGATTCCTTTTTATTAATAACAAATCAAATCCCTCCTCACCATCCAACTCCTCCTCCGTTGTGCAGGGCAACCCATGTCGCACCACGGAACGCATCACCAATACAGTTCTGCACTGCCATGTCTACAACAAATGGCCATATATAAATCTAAAGTACACATGTTTGGGGTTATAATGTGTCTAGGTAGATGAGTTTGTGTAAGTTTGTTTATCTACAGTACATTATGTGTGTGTACCAGCACAAAATGCAGAGCCATCATAAACATTAGAAGTCTCTCTGAAGGGGCTGTCTGTTCCACTGACATCATGATGATCTCTGCTGATCACTACTGGGGCCTGAGGGGTAAAGCAGACCGTTACACTTATATGTTGCGAAATCTGTATTAATAAAATGAGAATTATGCACACTTAAGTGTACTGAATAGCTTTACCAAGACTCTCCCATTGGCAATGGCTTGGTTTATCGCCAAAGCGATGGATATTCTCCCTTTCTGGTCCGAATAGAGAATGCGGGCCTGAGAACCCACAACCTGAACACAAAACTCAACTTACTAATGCACAAAAAAATTCAAAATCAGATGTTAATCATGCGAAACAAATAAGGCCAATAGGCTATGATGTCAAGCTTTTAAAATAAATAAAAAAAGATTATTTAAAATAATCAAATTATTATTTACTCCAGAGTTTCAGTGACACTTGCAGGTCAGAGTTTACTTACAAATTCACTACTAGTACATACATTTATGTACATAGATATTTTATGCAGGAATTTACCCAAAGGTGAAAAATCTATGCATGTGACCACCCACTTATGAAGTAATAAACATATATATTTACATATATATTATCCATACCATCTTATGTTTCCCAGCCTCACGAATCCAGCGGATGTTGTCTATGTATTGCTGTCGAACGTTTTCGGGTACCATAGCGCTTATCTCTTCTAGTACAGCGGCAGCTATTGCGTCAGTCTCACACAGGTCAGCAGGGTCACCAGAGGTGCAGACCCATCGGAATGGCCCGAAACCCAGTGAAAAAATATCTCTACAAAAAGAGACAAAAGTTAGAACGTGTGTGTGTGTGTGCGTGCACGCTGACCTGCAGGTTGTCACTTACCCCATTATGTGTTGAACATATGAGGGATATCTAAACACAGTAGCTCCTCCCCCTTTTTTCTCCACCTCAGCACCTTGCGGAAAACAAAACACATTCATTTTGGAAAACTAGATTATGCATGGTTATCTTAGCATTTTGTTATTAGTTTTGTAAACTATTTATAATTAACCATGGTCTTCGTCCTCTTTCATAAATTCAACCCAAATCAATATTTCATGTCCATTTATATATGTTAAAATAGCTATGTAATAAGTTGATAATGTATGGTCTTTACTTAACTATCGCAGGAAAACTTCTTTATTTGCATATTACCAATAAATGTTATTGTAAATACACTACAGTAGGTGTGAAGTATCCACTTGCCTGCTCTCTGGGCCTCTAACAGAAAAGCATTGCCATAATCCCAGAAGAACATTCCCACATCTGAGAGTTTATTGATAGCTGCGACCTGCCTACGAAGACTAGATAAGGGAGATCAGGGCACATTTGAAATGCAACAAACAATCGAGACTTTGAGTTGTGCTACACTTTCATAAAAGTGTTTTGGCATGTACCTCTCATGTACTAAGGTTTTGAAGTGTTGGGGATCTGTGTTCATGAGTTGATTGGCTTGTCTGAAGGGGAGTTGCACTGGATAATATCCTCCACTGAATGGGTTATGAAGTGATGTCTGATCAGAACCCAAATCTACCAACAACTCTCCTGTCTGCTGAAACTCCTGGTATAGCCGCTCCCTGAAACATTCCACTGTCAAAAACCAAACACATGTCACAAGCATAGCAAGTAGAATGTGTAGTTCAGAACTTACCAAAGATCCACAATGTTGCCATGATAACCTAAACTCAAAGTTGTCTTTGCTTTTTTGGCCTCCCTGTAATACAGAATTAAAAAATGATATGTATGTATGCCTTTTTATATTTTGTTGCACGCATGTTATACCTGATGCGTTGGACGCAGTGGTTCAGGTCACTAGTAACCTCCATTAGCCAGCCCTGCTCATGCCTTTTCTTTAGGGGAGCTTCATCGACCTACAGAGGCCAGATTTGATCTTGCTTTTATTTGCTTCATCGCTTAGTGATCGCTTTTATTTGTTTAACGAAAGATAGTATCAAAACTATCTTCCATGGAATACAAAATACAGAATGTTAGACCATTCATTTTCAATTTTTTTCAATATAATGAATGTGAATCTGAGTTCTGAGATGATTCTGTTATGTTGAGCATTAAATGCATTATTTACCCCAAAATTATTTTCTCATGTCATTTTAAACCTGTATGACTTACTTCTGCAGAACACAAAAGAAGATAATTTGAAGAAAGTTGGTAACCAAACAACACTGGCCCCTATTGACTTTAATTGTATGGACAAAACCACTGAGACATCTCTCAACATATCTTCTTTTGCAACATCTCTATTTTTGGGTGAGCTATCCCTTTAAGATATCATTCTCTTACCTCAGCAATGACCCCGATACAGCCAGCAATGACTGCGGCCTTCGCTTGTGCTCCACTCATGCCACCCAGACCGGAGGTTACAAAGACACGCCCCCTCAAGTCACCGGAACCCAGGTATCTCCTACCTGCATTTAGCACTGTCAACTAACAGACAGATTGATAACCCTTTCGATGTTCTCTTTTAACTTAACAGCATTTTCATTTGCCTGAACAGCTCATCTTATTTTTATTTTTTTTACCGTGGTGCCATGGACGATGCCCTGAGGGCCAATGTAACAGTAACTTCCGGCTGTCATCTGCCCATACCTGACCATACAAACAGAGAACATATTAATATACTTGTTGGTGCGCTGGGAAATTGTCTATCTGCTTTAATTATTTTTACGTATTGGTGAAATCTTACATGGTAATTCCCATAGCAAACATCTTCTCATATTCCTCTCTTGAAGAATAATTTGGAATAACCTAAAGCCAAATGAGATAAGAATAAAATGTCACGAAATGCATTGCGGTTAAAAAAGAAACATATTTACATAAACATACATGCACACAAATAAAATAGTGAGTGTTAAATGATAATTGTGTATACCATGCCATTAGTGATTACACAGCGTGGGGAGGAAGGGAGGCTGGGAAATAGACCTAATGGGTGGCCACTGTACATCACAAGCGTCTGCTCTTCAGTCATGGTGCTCAGATAGTGAAATACCAGCCAGAACTATGGACACACATATATTCATGCAATGTACATAAAATTTGATATATTGTACCACATATCAAGGGATATAACACACACGCGCACGCACGCACACACACACACACACACACTTTACCTGAGCCCAGTTGCTGAACACCTGTCCATTTCCTCCATACGTCACAAGCTCTTGTGGGTACTGAGAATAGAAAATACTAAACAGTTCAAGTGATTCTAGCAATTAAAGATAAAATAGAAAAGTGGGAGGACAAAATACAAATTGGCCAAATACAGTCCCTTACGACAATTAACATTGTTTTGGTGCATTCATAACTATTGGCAAAACCATGGTATTACCAGAGTTAATTTTCATATGGGTTTAGTATATACATACATTTTGTTACTTTTTTACTACAGCAGACATTCTCCAGGGTCTTGACTGTATAAGCTTTGCACGATTTGTGTCATTTCTTGCCGAGCCTCCTTAAATTCTTCTCATAGCTTATCTTCAGTTTACACTCCTAGCACGACTATGCAACATCTTTAATAACATATTTGAACAAAAGTCAACGATTTGTTTTTCGGGCGTCACTTTTGCCGACTACTGTATACGTGCGCCACAAACCCTTTAAGTTTAGCCTTATAGGAATATAAGTCAATGCACCTATTTGAATTACCAAATTGACTCAAACACAATAAAATAACTGTAAATGTAAACACACCTGTGCCACAGCAGGATCCAGATTGTTCATGATCATAAGCATGATGGCAGCTGCTTGTTTTGTTCTACATGGGTACTGATCAATTGGATAGGCTCTAAAACATACCCAACATCAGTCATAAGTGAGATATAGGAGTACAGCTGGTACTGTAATGTTTGCTTTTCATGCATGTACATTATGGTGTTTGTGCGAATATGTGTGATTGTGTATATTATACCTCATGTGGAGGGCAGGACAGAAGCGGTACATGTATATGTGCCCATATTGTCTGAGCTCCTGTGCAAACTCTGCAGCCAGAGTCGGGTGCAGACCAGGGGGAAAGTATCTCAAAGCATTCCTCAAAGCCAGCTAAAAAGACAGAGGCCCAGAAAATAACTGAGTTTGGCAAAAAATAAAGAGAATTGAATAGATAGACTGACAAAATTGGACATTGAGTGGTCATGATGCAATCAGGTTACAAAATGTTTAGGTTTCTGTCCTCACCCCCTCTTCCACTGAGGACTCATGCTATTTACTAAAGTCTCTTATCTTCTATAATAATTGACAGGACTCAGTGTGGAAAGTGAGGAAGGAAGATTTTTTAAAGACCGGAACTACACACATTTATACAAAACATAAACCAGTGCATCATGATGTTTTTAAAAGGACTGGTTTACCCAAAAAGTTAAATTTTCATGTATTTCCATGTAATACTAATGTATATCCAAACTTGTTTCTGAAGAATGTAGGAAACCAAACAACATTGCCCACTATCGACTTCCATTGGAAAGACACAAAACCACTGAGACATTTCTCACAATATCTCCTTTTGTGTTCCACAGAAAAAAATGTCAAATACAGGTATTGACTGACATGAGGTGTCTGGATGTTCGATTAGAATTATTATGAAAATTTACAACACGTGTGAGAGAGATGTGGTAACCCACCTGTTCTTCTGTAGCAGTGAGGTTTGGAGTACGCACTGGTGCGTGAGGTACACTGGGGTCCCTTCCACGGGTAGGAGGAAGAGGATCAAGGGGTAATCCTGAACAGATCTCTTTTAGACTGGACATCACGCCTCTGCATTCAGAGTGGAGAAATGTAGATAAAAGATATCTCTGTATACAAGATAAAAGCCAAAAGCCCAGATACTTTCAGTTTCTCCTTGAATTAATCGTGGTAGGTGCTTGTGTTTAGCAGCAATCACAGTAAGTTTGTTTTGTGTGACTGCTGGTCTACTGACCCTCTCCAACCTCCTCCCCATCACCTCATTGGTCAGTTCACTTATTTTTCCTTCTAGTCTCATCCAGTAAAATAACACAAATATCTTTGTCAGCTAGTCATTGAATAAGCATTTACATTCTCCCACAAAACATAAAAACACAAATCCCGATCAGTGAGAACAATAATCCAGTTTTCTAAAAATTTTTGTCTTTATCAATAGCCAGTGTAAATCCAACAAAAACACGTGTTAGTTATGGCTAGATTGACAGAAATTGTTAAAACCTTTAAAAATGCAATTAAAATGAATGAATGAATGATGATTTAGTACTGGCAAACTAAAAACATGTCTGTGAAATCTGTAAATATAATAACAAAAAAATCCCTTGTATATTACTTTCACTACCAGTCAAGTGTGTGCACATTCTTTTAGTTATATTCATTTAGAATATAAGTAAATTTGTCAACACTATAGAGTAGCACAACTGTAACGGTGGGAATTATGTTGTATTTTAGCATATTCAAAGTAGCTTTTCTTTCACTAGAATTAGCAAAATCGTTCTTTTGACATTGTATCATTTGCATCTATTCAAGGCTCTTATGCTGCTTTTTCTTTTTTCTACTGAAAGAAATGTATAAGTTGGCACAACTAGATTTTTGTCTACAAAAGTCATTTTAAACATTTAAGCATACATCTTGATTCTTGAGATTAAAGGATTGTACAACTTAATGCATTCATTACCTAAATGGCCAAAAATGAAGTGCGTGTTTGATACAACCTGATCTCACGGCAAGTCGTAAGTATTGAATTCATAAGTTGTGAGTCGTACAAAAACGTACAATTAAGCAATACTAAGGGCCCACCCCTAAACCTAGCGTCACTGGCTCGAAAGCAAACCGTACTAAAACGTACAACTGAGATCGTACAATTTCATACGAATCAGCCACCTCGTAAAATCCTTATGATTTTGCCGTGAGATTGCATTGTCTGATATGGCACTAAGGCTTGCATAAAAAAAAAATATATATATATATATAAATACAAAGGGATTTAAAGAGGAAAATCCCCTAATTTTATTCACAAACACAGCTCAACAGCCATTTATTGTGTCACTGCACCAAGTTTAAAACACTATCTTATAAGGCTTTCACACTTTCAACACACATTTTAAATGCCTTAAGAAATACAAAAATCATTTACATAAAAAGGGGCAAAAAGTCAAGATATAGCAAGTCTGTGCATGGGAAATAGAGGCTTTTCGCGGTTATTAGGATTTGCAGTTTAAAGATATTTCATCACACTAATATCATGTCTCTGTGAACCTTTGCAAAGAATGACATTCATGTTTGTCATTTCCAGTACTATGTGATTGTAATCGTAAAGTATTGCAATATTAAGGCAAAGTCTTAGGTTTAATGATATAAAACACAAGATCAGCTTTATTTAAAGGTGAAATTCAAATCCCATTTAAAATACTGTCAGATTGTTACCTTCCTTGTTCAATGTAGTCAATTCTTTTAATTATGAATTAAAAAGACATTTAGCAGAAGTAGGTCATTTTCTGTGCCTTTAGTACATTGGCCGTACTTTCAACCCGCATTTAAAAATCAAACATTATGACATCATAAAGAGTAGACGAAGACTTGTTTCCTTTACAGATTACCTGGTAAAAAAGAATAAAACTCATCTTGCTGATGAGGATTTACACTGAAACCTTCAAGAGGAGCCTGGAAGTAGATTAAACATTTTAAATGCTGAGGTATTACAGAAGAACTGCAAGAATAAGTTAAATCATAGAAGCCATAAAGGTGCAAGTTTCCAAACAAATAAAATTCCAAATTGATTTCACTTTATAAATAATTTTTTTTTATATAAAAAGACTTTGCATTTTAAAATATTATCCAAGTGATATCAAGATTTTGTTTTATACTCTGGTTGGACCAGCAACAATTCAAGGTGTACAACAGTCTTCTCTCCCAAAAATGAGCTTTTATTGAGAATGATCAGTCTCGGCTGAATATATTTGTTCGGAACATTTCTTTTTACATAGTCAAAAAAAGTTATTTTACATGGTTGCGCACTGCATTTAATGTCATATATACAGACATCCAATGATATGGTAAAGAGCTGAAATTGAGTAAACCAAGTGGGCTGTTGGCGTTTTCAATTCATATATTACTGTCTTTCACTAGAGCAAGCAGTTTCATATACAGACATATCTTGCTGCCTATGCTGTATGATGTGTTTTGCACAAAAGGATTCTAGGTTTAACTGCATACACATTAAAATTGAACACACCAAAGTACTGACACCACACTGAGCATTGCATTTCTCTTGTTGTAATTCTGCCTCGTTTAGGATCGACACACTATTCCGCTGACGTAAAACAAAACTCCTTTGGTTCTCAGATCTTTAGAGATAACTAAAACAAAGCAACTTTTAAGATGAAATACAATATGAGGAGTTAAAAAAGCCTTACACTACCATCAGCCATTATGGACCAAAACTGTCAAACTGAGACTTTACAGTAGAGACAGTTTTATGTGTGTTGCAATAAAATTGGCAGTGTTGAGTACTCACCCAACATTAGCAATACTTTCTGAAAAATCCTTTAACCTGGCTCAACTAGAAACAATCAAGTAAAGGGTCAATGAGGGGATTCAGCGACACAGAGACAGGAGGAGGACAGACCAAGCAGATAGGAGTTCCTGAATATTCCTAGTCAGAGCTCACAGAGTCTATCTTCACTGTCCCATCACTGAAATTCAGCTGTCACTGACTTTTAGAAACGTTTAGCCACTGCTGACGATTGGGAGAACATACCGAACTTAAATCAGCTACTAAGAACCCTGTTCTCCCAAGACTGGTGACAGACCATTACGTATGCCTAAATTGCACCTAAATAAAAATAAGACAATAACAATCATAAAAATAATAAGTGTTTTTTTTAAGGTGTGTCAGCAAGTATGTGTGAATTGTGAATGTCCAAGTTTAGAAGAGTAGCGCTCCCATGCTGCCAATTTCACTCTGTTCCTTTACAAATATCTCAAAGTACTGGTAGATAATGGTAACAGCCAATAGGATTCCTGTTCCAGAGCCGATGGCACCCAGGAAGTCAGCCATGACTGAAAGGCCTCCAATACACAGGCCACCAAAAGCAGCTGCTGTTGGAATATACCTAAAAAGAAAAATAGAGAAACCATTGTGTTTAAATTAAGTATTACAAAGCTGAGATTATTGTGTAGGAGTTTTTGTGATTTACCTGTTGAGTTCATGAACCATAGAGGTCTCTCTGTGACCCCTCATCACCATCTGCTGCTCTTTCAGCTGCTTTGCCACCTGAAAATGAACCCACACCCATTACTACATTAATAACTTCATATTGAATGCTTAAACACTGTACATACAAATATTCACAAACAAACAGTAGCTGTGTTTCCATCCAAACGTGATGCAAATCTTTTCAAAGTTCGCAAACAGAAAAAAAATAATGCGAAATAGGTGCGTTTATTTACCAAAAGTAAATAAAGCATTAAATTTAGTAAAACAAACATTATTATTCCTCTGCTCCGGTGTCGTGGGTTTAACGTTCGCTACATTAGAATTTATTCGGCAAATGCGTTTCCACCTCCCATTATTCGCATTGAAAAACCACCCCAAGCGAGTGTAAACACTTTTTTGCAAATTAAGGGTTTTTCATTCGAAATTTGGCGTTTCCATCACTCGTTCTGATGCGAAACGTCAAAATGCTAATAAAACCAGGGTGATGGAAACACGACTACTGTTGAATAAAAGAATGTGATCCACTCCACAAAAATGCATCGAAACTTACATCTTTGGCAGATGATCCAGAAACTTCAATCCAGGTCTTGGAAAAGAAGGCACATGATCCCAGCATGAAGAAAATGTAGATCACTGCATGGACTGGGTCTTCAAGCACAGAACCAAAAGACTCTGGAGGAGAAAGAAAGTAACACAGACCACCCACAGGGTAGGCACGGGCCGGGCCACCAGATGTGGTGTCCTACAAAAAAAACAACCTTCAATTAGGTTGGATTTCTCATCCTAATATTCGATTTCTCTACTGTGCCTTATAAAAAGCTCTTGATTTTAAAATAGTGACAAGCTACAGTAGCAACAAAAGCACTGGGTGTCACTTACAGACCAAGTCCCCAGCAGGTTGACCAGGAAGTTTCCACTAAAGCGGGTGGAGAGCATTTGGGAGATGACATAAAGGTTGGAAACCAGTGCGGACTGCAGGATGATGGGAATGTTGGAGGTGTAAAAGAGCTTGATGGGATACGTGTTGTACTGTCCACGGTAGCGTGCAGACTTGATGGGAAGGTCGACTCTGAAGCCCTGTTAGTGGGATAGCAAAATTTTTTATTGTTATTATTATGTTTTTCTTTCTTTTGTTTAGGTCAGGGGCTTATTGAGGGAAAAAGACATAATGAGAAAAACATTTTAACATTCACATAAAAATACAAACCTGGAAATATATGACCACAGCAAAGACGAAAACAGTAGCAATGAGGTTCATGAAGTTGGGCAGGTTCTGTCTGTAGAAGGCCTCTCTCAGGGCTCGCACTTTATCAGTACGAGTGGCCAGCAGGTGGAAAAGAGCAATAATGGCTCCCTCAAACTCAGTACCTAAAACAAAAAGATTCTGTTCAGTCAACACCACCAAAGACTTCTTCACACAATGGTTTAAAATGAGCTGCCTTGAACATGTACCTCTTCCCGTGTTGACTGTGGTTGGACTGAACGCCTTCCATACGATGGTCTCACAGATGTTGGTGGCAATGAAAAGAGAGATACCAGAGCCCAACCCGTAACCTTTCTGTAGCAACTCATCCAGCAGCAACACAATCAGACCCGCCACGAACAACTACAGGGAAGTCACAAACAGATTCAGTCACATTGCATCTCATCCATACACTGCACAAAATCCACTTAAAGTGATAGTTCGAAAATATAAATTCTGCCCTCTTGTCATTTAAAACATGTATGACTTTCTTCCTTCCACAAAATGTGTGTTAAAAAGATATTTTGAGGAATGTTGTTAAATGGCACCCATTCACTTGCATTGGTTTTGTGTCTATACAATAGAACTGAATGGGTGCCGCCGCTGTTTGGTTACCAGGTTCTTTTGTGTTTTGCGAAGGAGAAAAGTCATACAGAGTAAATGATGACTTAAAAATCACCAATATCCTCTTTTACCTGAATGATGATTAGCAGACAGATGCCAGCACCCATCTCTGAAGGATCTCCATACATTCCAGTCATGACATACACAATAGCCTGACCAATGGTGATGATCATGCCAAACACTGCAAACGGAAACAGATTTTCTATCATAAATACAATCATTACAGCATTGTGTATAGGATATACAATGCACAAAAAAACCCAATCAACAAATGTTGTGTCTTTATACAAACACATCCAGAGACGTACACTTTTGAGCTCCATTAAAGAGTGCTCTGTCTTTAGGTGTGTCGCCAACCTCAATGATTTTAGCTCCAGCCAACAGCTGCATGATCAGACCAGATGTCACAATGGGAGAGATACCCAACTCCATGAGAGTTCCTGAAATGCACAAATGCAACATTATGCTTCAGTTCTTGCAATACAAAAGCTCATGAATAATGAACATTTATAAAAACAGAACAAGTTCATAAAACAGTATAGTGGTTTAGCATGGTTTACCTCTGTTGGAGGCCATAATGACTCTCATCCAGTAGAATGGATCTGCGGAGTCTGATGACATGATTCCAAAAAGAGGGATCTGACAATGATGGATAAATAGAGAGTGTTACACTGAATCAGATCTTCAAATTCAACAAAAGGTTTAACAAAAAATTGTAGCTTTAAGCATAACATTAACAATACAGCAAAAAAAACATCCGTCACATTAAACTTACCTGACAGCAAACAAGAAAGATGAACAACGTGATTGCCGTCCATAGTACTTTTTCCCTAAACTGGATCTGTAACACACACAAGAATTGGTTTTAAAGGAAACATATTATTACATGTGTGTCATATTCAGTTAGAAACTGGCTATTTGATATGTTGTCTGCAGCAATGTACCTTTCTTTCAGGTTTCTGAATTTCCGGCAAAACCGCACAAAACGGTTTTATAACTTCCAAAAACTTAACTGGAATGGGAGATAAAAAACCACGTTAGATTATCAGACATACAAAACCTAATACAGAACGTAGCACATGAAAGCATATTTAACCTCTACTGACTCAAATAACGCAAAAAAGTTTACAACGTTAATTTAGTATGTTGTAACTCGGCAGCACGAGCTTTAAACTGAAATACATCTCGACCTGAGAAAAATTGTATTTATTCCCAAATCCATTGTTGTGATACTGGCACAACAGCAGGAAGATGCTGTCCTCTCTAAAGCGTCGTCATCATTAAAGCACTCAACTAGGATACAGATTTTCGACCTGTTATACATTAAAACATCCAAATTACATGTCACCGGACAATTGACTCAATACATAATGATTGTATGTTATTACGGGTATTCAGAAATTGAAAAATATTATAAAGTAACGTTACTATGCAATATTAGCTTCAAACAACTAACGTTAGCCAGCTTGCTTGCTGTTAGCCTCCATTATGTTAAACAACTTCCCTGTGGTCTGGCGAAAAAAACTGTAAACTAGGACATCTCTACAGCAAGTATGCTTAATGTCTCAATAATGATATCTGACAGACTTGTTTCCTATTATAAATATTTAAAATTCACACAAGCAGTTACCACATGCTAATGCTAGCTGCTCGCAGCCATTCAATGCTATCCAGAATGCTTTCCAAACGTAATTTCAAGCAAACCACAATTAATATATTATGTAGCAAAATAAAGAGATGTAACTTATATATCCAGTAACTAATAAATAACGGGTTTTAATCAATCTAAACGTACACACATCTAATAGCAGTCTCGGAAGAAAACTGCCCGGCTAGCGTGTTGCTAACAATGCTAACGGAACTCTATTGCAACAAAACATAACAATCGAATGAACTGTAACAAGCATAGATAAAAAAAGGACCTAAAACGCTTCACTTACTACCCATGGTGACGGTCTCCCAAAAATCACGGTCACTATCTGATGTCCCAGTGAGCTGTAAACAGATAGTCCAGCTCCACCGCCCGGGAGAGAGAAAAAGAAAGAGGGAGGAAAAGCGCTTTAGAGACACGTCAACACTACACCGACTCTACTACACGTCAGAACAGCGTGCCACGGTTGATCTTCTGTTTAACGTGATGTGATTTAATCATGTTGTCTCACGACGCTAGTATTTTCCTCAACATTTTCCAAAACTCACACACGTCACGTCGATTTATTTGTTAATATAATGTTACGTAGACCTACAGAGTAAAGACGGGCGTTAAAAAAGAACTGCCTGTGTTGTTTTTAAAATCTCTTCTTGTAACCTGACTGCAACCATTCCGGTGTGAGACTCTATTGTCTTTTCATGAATAATTAATTAATTAATTCATTCATTCATTCATTAGAAAACACTAAGATTCAAAGAAGCTTTATTGGCATGATAAAATAAATCTTACATTGCCAAAGCACAGGAAAATTAAATATAAACATTCTGTACAAATCCAGGTTAAGATAGAAATTAAATAAATATATACATATCAATACAAGTAGAAAAAGAGCAAAGTATTGATTAAAGTTCTCAGTGAGAGTGACAGGATCCTGTCATATAGTGTCAGTTTGTGTGTGTTGTAGGCCTACAGTGTTTTGCTGTGTTGTGCTGGTCTTTCTCTTGTCTAGGTTTGAGCTGTTTGAGTTTTCTCCCAGTATGTATGAAATCTTGTCCTTTTGTTGAAACTGGTTGAAGTCTTTGTGGAAGTTTGTAAACTGGGGGAAGAATGTTTCTCTGATGTGTTTATAGTTTGGACATGAAGTTAAAAAGTGCAGCTCTGTTTCCACTTGATTCTGTGTGCAGTGTGGACACAGTCGCTCTTCTCTTGGTGTCCATGTCTGTCTGTGTCTGCCCGTCTCTACAGTGAGCTTGTGATCACTGAGTCTGTACATGGTCAACACTATCTATTGAATTAATTCTCACAGTGTATAGCCTATCTGTAACCAGAAGAGGGCTCCATGTATTCATTGTTGTACAGTAAATCTGCTATCTTGAATAAATTTGGTTATAGTCCAGATAGTTTGTGGTTTAACATTCAGTTTCTTTTTGCTGTAAATCTGCAGCGGGGCAATTCCAGCGTTATGATGTTAATTCAAAACTTGAAATATTAATCCTCAGAAAATGTATTAATTTCTAATATTGAATCATTGGTTTTACTAAATCCCTGATGATTTCGACATAAATCTGTCTATACACAAGTTTCCCATTTTAAAAAATGTGACAAAAAAGGATACATGTTTTTAGAGACAACATACATTGTAGGATTTCTGTAAATTAAAAATGTACAAACCAGAATCAACAATACCCAACAAATGGAGAAGCGATAGCTCTTCATAGAACATAAAAATAATTTGTACTCATTTGCTTTCATGCGTTTTGTTTTGTATTGAATTTTTTCCCCCTAATTTGACAAGCAGATGTTGGAAATTCTTTAACTGTGCTGTTTAATGGCTGCATATTGCAATAATGCAAAGCTGACTTAAACAAGGAATGTGTTTGTGATTATTTTGATTACATAACTAACTAGAGGAGAACACCAGAACATCTCTCTATTTGTGTTATCTTGCACAGAATAAGACTGTTTCACAATCAGATTATGATGAGACATTGCCAATACTGTGTCACCTGCCATGTCAGATTTTGTTTTGTCAGCCCTTCAGGCCAAATGTCAAGGGGGACTAACACATTTAGTAATGAGCTTAAACTAACGTTTTGTATTATATGAACATAGGCATTTTTGAGTTTCACTAAGATGTGAAAGCAACATATTCTAAAGAATAATGCCTGAATGTTTAAAAAGATACAGATTGCTGAATAAGTACAAAAAGAAAGATCTAAAAAAAGGTCTAACAGTAAAGACTACTGTTAAATTTATTTCATTCTGTGACCCTGCATTACAAAACCAATCTTAAGGAGCATGAGAAAATTTGTAGCAATAGCCAAAATATGTATCGATTTTTATTTTATGGCAAAAATCATTAGGATATTAAATAAAGATCATGTTCCGTTAAGATATTTAGTAAATTTCTCACTGTAAATAGATAAAAACTTTATTTTTGTGAGTGAATGCAGCAAAATCACTAACAAAAATGACCAGAAACACGCCTACAAACTTCAGTCTTTGGGAATTTCCACTCAAGTTTGGTATCTATGTAAAGCTTAGAATTTCAGCTTTCGGGTTCGTCTATTTTCCACAACGTCATTACAGCAGTAAGCCAAAAGAGAGTGTTAAAACAAACCTGTTTCTTCATAGCAGCGGCCTGATACAACACCTCTGATTAATAACTTTAAAGAAGATTTTCTCAATGTTTTGATTGTTTGCACCCTCCAATTTTTAAATAGTTAAATCTTGGCCAAATAACAAGCCATATCAATAGAAATCTTATTAATTCAGCTTTCAGAAGAATCTCAATTTCGCAAATTTGACCATTAGGATAGTTTTGTTGTCCAGGTTCACATATAATGTTTTCACATTGGGTCGGTAGATTTGGGTTTGATGAAATAACAGAGAAAACTTATGTAAACTATTGATTAAAGCCATTAAAGGCTATGTTTACATTATATATATATATATATAATTAATCTTTATCAAACCATATATATATATATATATATATATATATATATATATGGTTTGATAAAGATTAATTACCTTTCTATACCAATTGACTAATAATGTATGTAATAATATACAATAATAAATACAATTCCAAATTATTTGTTTATAATTTTTGTTATTATTCGTTGTATTATTGGTTTAAATATTTGTAATATATCAAATGTCTAAACAGGAACAAGCAACATAAACAAAATATAAGTATGAATGATTATCAAGGGGAAGCGGCAGTAGGGAAATATTCACCATCTCTTAAAGGAATGTATGTGGGTAGGACAAACATTTCCGGTTTGGATTTCAACATACTTAAGGTCAAGTGTTGCTTTAAATAAAACAAAAGGTTGTGATGTCATGAAAGTATGAGCAATGACATCTGTGTCATGTGAGAAAAACTCAAAAGGTCAGTAATAGGACACAACTCCCACACACATATACAGTACATAATAATGTATAACTACAAGATAAAATCCAAGACTGATTCCATGCATCTTTAGGAGCCATTTCTAAAGTAAAAAGTATTATGACAGATAGCATTTCAGACACTATTTTTTACTGTACATAACAGTACAATATGGTGTGGTTAAATTAAATTATTTTGTGAACAAAGCCGAAACCGCTGCTTTGGTTCTTTGTTTCATAAATACAATATGTTTGAATGGAGGAAAGTTTGCTATACTGCTATGAATTATTTATAATATTCATTATAATAAAACATGAAATTATTAATATTCAGTTATAAACAACAGCCATTTAATTAAAAAAATATTGATGCCATTGTACACAAATGTGTATTTGTGAATTATGACTTATGACACTTGTTTTACACTATTGCAAGAATTCTACCTGACCACAAATAAACTGAATATTGGTATAACACTTTTTTAAAGTGACTCATTAGATTGTTCTATACTTTGCCCATCATATCTGTCAGCAATTTAGTGAACTTTGTTCAGTGGAACGGAATGTTCATCATCACAGGTACTGTAGATTAAATAACTCATCCATACAAGCCCTGCCCCCACCATCACCCATATTAAATTCTTTACTCTTACTCTTATCATTATCTTTATGTCTTTGAATTTTTTATTAGTTTTTTACATTAGTGGAATGAATGTATAGGCAACAGACAACAGCTGTCTGCTGTTCTGTGTTCTATGTACCATACAGCATACCACAATCACATAAAGTGCGTGCGTGCGTGTGCATGCATGCATGTAATAAAACTCTTAAACCTAGTTCATATAAGAAGAAAGTTAATGAATAAAAGTGCTTCACTATTGCTGTGGCCCAGTTCATCGGGGGTCAAGATGGACCAATTAATAAAATTATATCAGATAAGAAACCTATTGTGTAAGCAACTCCTAACAAGTTCCTATAAGAATATTCATGCCTACATGTCTGACTCCACATACATCTCAGTATTCAGCATGATTATAATTGAGGATTTTATGCAATCACTTAAAGCAAAATTGTAAAAATAAAATTGTCCATTGTCATTATTTACTCACCCTCATGTCAATGGTGATGTTAATAATAGAAAACAGAGAAAAGAATTGTTACATATAACAGTTCATAATGACAGCACAAAATACTGATCATAAAAGAAGTTAATACAAGCTACGGAGAGATGCACCGATACTAAATTTCTCCACCGATACCGATAGCCGATTATTCTGATTATATCTGCTGTTGCCGATAGTTTGCTGGTTAACTTGCATTATTTTAAAATTCAGAATATTAAATTCATATTACTTAAAGGTGCACTGCAAGATTAAGGAGGATCTATTGACAAAAATGCAATAAAATGTACATAACTGTCTTCAGAGGTGTATAAAGATATCACATAATGAACCGTTATGTTTTTAGAATGAGCTATTTCTATCTACATACACCACGGGTCCCTTTACTTGGAATTCATCATGTTGTTTCTACAGTCACCCTAAACGAACAAATTGCTCTACAGTGCGCGTTTCCTAAATATGTTATCTCCTTCGGCAATGAAGCGAAAACGCGATGACTTCGTATTCCTGTGTCAGCTACTGTAGTGCTTCGAAAGGGAGTGACGAGCGGGAGTGCGCTGCTAAAATCTCCACATTGCTCTTTTATTTTTCTGAATGTTATTAATTCATATAATGACTATTAATAATGAACATGAAACTCATGTCTTAACATTTTCCATACGCAGAGCACAAATTCATTGCAATTTCCTGTCATAAATTAGATCTGAATTATTATATCTAATTGTTAATTTTGGCATTCTGGTTAAAAGTAGGTCTTTTTGTATTTATATTAGTATTTAAAATAGTATTTCTTGGAGGGGGAATGTAAATGCGTATTCATTATTATGGGAAAAGTACTATTTAAAGCATTTATAAGCCAGAGAAGTCAGATGTTCCCTCTTGCAATAGAAAATAAGGCAACACGAAGGTATTATAAATATTTGATTTCCTTTATCCAGAATTTGTCTTATTCACCATTCCATGTATTTTCATGGAGGTTTGTTTAACCTGACAACATTTCACATTTCAAACCAAATGAACTCTCAAAACCAAATACCTGACCTGATTCCACAATGGTGTTTCCCATTTCCGAGCAGAATTCCGAGATTTTGGAATGTAATCCAAAGCTTTATTTAAGTCTCAGAACAGCTGAGACCCTCACAGACTGCACGAAGGACACAACACAACACTCTGGCACAACAGTGCTCATATATTCACACATATTCATAAACAACACAAGATCCTTTCTTAAGAAGAGAGGTCATGCAAGGAAACACACACACTGTGCGCTATTACACACAAAGCATCATAGTACGCATGTATACGGACTTCAAATGAAAAATCCAGTCCAAATCCCCCCGCACACTCCTACGCAAATACACCCACAAAGAAAGGCTTAGAGAGTGCTTGCGGATAGCTTTTAGTGAAAGGTTTTGCCAATCCTTAATATGCCTGTTGGGGATCAGCCAAACCAGCAGTAAATGACAGGGGTCGTACTGCTGAGGTCCAAATCCAGTGCATTGAAGAGCAACTGTAAAATAAATCCATGGCTTTATAAAACCTCTATGAAGGTTTGCGTTGATTTTAAGAAATATATCTGGTAACAATCAACAGGCATCTGAAATATATCTGGTAATAACAATGTATGGCCTAAAGTTGCACCCTCCTGTTAACCATGAGTTATACCTACTAAAACTGTAAACTGAACAAGTCTGCCTTTAGAAACCTTGGTGCATAGCTATCCGTTTCAAGTGAACTAACATTTGGACTGAGAACTAACACCAGTTTGGTACTGTGTAAATGATTGAACTTTGTCAAATAGAACATGCTGTACTGATGCCGTAATCGAATTCTCTTTTTGTACAACACACACAGAAATAACAGGCCACCATAATGTACCACAAAAAAACAGAATTATCTTTATTTTGTTTCAAAATGTCAAAAACATAGGGAAAATCATAACATAAAAACTGTTTCTCTACTTACATCATAACGCATTAAAGGCTGGAATGTCACATTTCCATTTAACATTTGATAGAAATACTCTTATAAATAAATAGGGTTCTCTTTAAAGTCTCTGGAGTAACGATTCTAAATTTCAGACACATGGCTATGGAATGAAGAGGATCCAAGACAATGAAAACTATTTGGATATCCATATGACATTGTCAGCTGTCCCCACAAAATGTCCAACAGTCTTATACAGTAAGGAATGTGGAGAGGAAAGATGTGAATTCCCTCTTCTACACCCCGCAAAAAAGTGTCTCTTCCCTTGTATCCTGCTCCTGCAGGGTCCTGCTTAGCGTTTATTAAGCGCCGTAAAATGTCGCCTAGTTGTGAAGTATCAACTTTGTCTTATCAGTTTATCTTTGTGCTACCAAACTTTATGAGAAAGACAAAATATCTCAGATTCTTGCTACAAACCCACCTGCTATTAAGAGGTGTGTCTGAGAAACCATCTATATATTTTCTGTTTTTGCTAGTCTTTAATGAAACCTTGAATGCAAATATCAGCTTAACTCTCATATCTTATGGAGATGAAGAGAACAAATCAATGATCAGATGAGATCGTACGAAACTCATCTACTGCCGTCCCTCCAGCATTTGGGACGAGCAGAAACAGCAGGCAGAGAGAAGGTCCGAGCTTCATCCCCTCAGTGAGCAAGTACAAAACAAACTCTCCTGAGATATTCTGGGAAATCAGCATTGACCTTTAACCCCTACCTAGGTGACCGCTCCTGCTACGGCTTTGAGAAAGCACAACAGGGCGATCAAAGCGTGAACTTTAACCCAGCCGACATGGTCAGGGTGCCCACGATAAGCCTGGCATGGCAATTGCATGAAAAGGCGGTGCACAAGCGTTTAATCATTGCTGTGTTCTTCAAGCTGTGACAGAATGCCGATGAGATTCTGAAGGCCGAAGATGTAGCCACTGTCTCCACCCTCGTGAACAATACCATCCTCTCCATAATCACGGCATGTTGTGTGGGCAAAATCAATCATTCGCACATCCACTGCTGGCGAAACCAAACCAGGGCCGCGGGAGTGATCGCGACGCCCTCCATAGGCTCCCTCCTCCTCATCATCATCATCGTCCTCCTCATCTCCCTCCTCTCCTCCAGGAGAGGGCCGGGATCTGGTTGGGGCGGGAGGTGGAGCACCATCATAGATAATAAGAAGGGAGGAGGAGAAGAAACGATAGCTTTCACAAGCCTCCAGTACGGCTCTCATCTCTCTCAGTCTTTGCAGCACCGGGGTCAGAAGTTCTCTTCGCAAGACACGCCCATCACTGAAGAACTGGCACAGAGCCTCTTTGAATCCAGCCAAACTCAATTTACGGCCGTGATACTTATTCATGAATATTAGCTGCCCTGTCGCATTGTGGTAAACCTATAGAGAGAAATACAGACACTGAGATTAACTTATTATTTATCAGCCCAATGATTCAGAACAACAAAATGGTTGTTTATGTTCTTTAAGAGTTCAAATTTATCAAATTAAATAAAATGGTTCAAATAAGTAAGGGTTTATCTGGCAATAAATCTCCATATCTCTTACTGTACATTTATAACTTATAGAATAAATAATTGAAACTAAAATATTTACAAAAAAAATATTTATTCAAAATACAAGTTTCACAATAGAATGCTGTGAATGACCAATCATAATCAAGTATTCCAGTAAAAAAAAGAAGGTGGGGGAAATACCTGCATGCCACAGAGGCGAACCCCAATAGAAGAGGAAGTGCTTTGTTGGCATTTGCGTATCTGATTGGCTTTCTTCTCCTCAGAGGCGTCGTCCCCATGCTGGCGTGTTCCCATTTTCAGATCGAGAACGCATGGAACCCCGTACCGCCATGTTAGGTTCTCCAATAGAATAAATTCTAAGAAAGATCAGGGGTTAAGGAGGAAATACTGCATGGTTTAATATCTATAAATGTGTCTTCTAAACAAGCAGAAGCAGTTATATATATATATTAGGGCTGTCACAAGATTAATCACATTCAGAATAAAAGTTTGTGTTTACATAATAGATGTCTGTTTACTGTGCATATTAATTTTGTATTTATGAACACAAACACATACATGTAGGCCTATATATATTTAGATGTATTTATTTATATTTACCAATAACTGAAATTATATTTAAATGTTTATTAATTTTTATATTTGATATTTTTCTTAAATATATACATGTATGGGTTTGTTTTTATAAATACAAAATTAATATGCACAGTACACAGACATATATTATGTAAACACAAACTTTTATTCTGGATGCGATTCGCAAATTGTGTCATCATTTTTCTTTATGCCCTTCCAAAACCTGTATGACTTTATTTTCATATGTGGAACACAAAAGTAAGATATTTTTAGGTAAATGCCATCAGATCAGATGCCTGTTGATTTTCACTGTGAGACATTCTTTTAGAAATATCTTTATACAGGTTGGGAACATGAAGGTAAGTAAATGATGACCGAATTTTCATTTTTGGGTGAACTGTCCCTTTAATAACCATCACAAGTGATTATTTTTGTGCGTATCTATTCGATCAGTAGAAGGATACTGTGCTGGTTTCTGTGTTTGGAGTTCTCTTTCATTCTCTGTAAATGTTGCTGGTGACACTGCAGACTCCAAGGGTTGTGCTTGATTTGAGGAACCACATTTCCTTTCTCCAGGCTGTAGTACAAAACTTCTGCTTCATCATCCCGATTACTGTGAAGATCAACAAGGAAAAAAAGTTTAAAAAAATGTCTCATCAAATCCACGTTTCTGTATTTGTGAAAGCAAATCCATCAATCCTATCACACACATAATTTCTTACCTTTTGCCCTTCTCCTCTTTGCGACTCATCCTGGTTCTCTCGTTCTCTAGGACCGATTGCTTCTTCTTCCCCCACTTAACAAGTTTGTTCTTAGGCTCGCCGTCAGCAGAGGGCTCCTTGTTCTCCAAATCGGTTGGATCACTGTGAAGCGGGTATGCTATCAAACACAGATTCCCTTCCTCGTCTTCTTCAAAGCTCACCGACACCACACCTGGAGAGCGCATGAGAAAGAAGTAGAGCGACAATGATGACATTGCATTTAACAAACACACATATAAACAACACATGAATAAAAAATAAAGCATGTGAATCTTACCCAGTCTGACATTAACACACAGTACATCACACACACAAACATACAATAGAAGTGGAAGGGAAATAAATATGTACACATTCAACACTGTCAGTGTCGTGTAAATGTATGTAGTGTTGAAGAGACATTTTTGAGTGTGTTTTGAATGCCTTCTAGTTCCAAGCAGGACAAGACACACGAAAAACACAGGAGGCAAGAAAGTGCAATTCAATGAACTCCTTTATTGTCGCTTATTGGACAAACATCAGATACCATGGATATAGGGCATATGACAACTTCAAACACAGAGGTCTGAGCTTTACATAAACTGTGAAATTGAAATCATTTTACACACAGCACCTGTTTAGACAAACAGCTTTTGTACATTTCAAGATCAAAACAGAATATACAAAATAAATAGATAGATATATATACACACATTCACTGTTCCCAAAGACATAGGATATGGTGGTATCTAAGGATATCCATAGATGGAACTAAGCATCACAGAGGGATTATGGGTATTTAAGGGATAAAGAGGGTAGTGTTGGGTAAAAGAAAATAGAGTAAAAATCAGTAAACAATCACAAAATAAACTTGTAATTGAAAACCATTTGTTGTTTTTGAGTATGCGTGTCAATGATATGTACGGCACTAAGACCCTGCAGTATCTCACCCTCTGCAGTTATGGTGAACTGATGACATCAATAGCAGTGATGTCACTTCTCTGCAACATAGCTCATACACATTTCAGCTAAGTAAGAAAACATGTGTAGTTGTACTTGCGTGTTAGTTATGAAAAACATAATTCCGTCATGTATAGACCCTAAAATGTCTTTAAGACGTGTGGGTTATAATATGTTTTAAGCATGACAAGTATAAAAGAGCATGTGAGTGTGTGCACATTCTTTCCTATTGGTCACATCCCTTGCCAGCCTGACAGCTTTTTTTAGTCCTACGGAGCTGCCCGGTCAAAGAGAGATGCCAGTGTGTCTGTATGCGAGTACATTTAAATATATCAAAGACTTGGGGAACTGAACATGATATTCAATCTGGGCCAGCGAACATAAATCAGTTTGTTTTAGAGTTTAAACTTATATGTCATCTAGTCAGTCAACATATGAAAGTGTATGTTTGTTTGTTTGTTTGTGTATGCGTGTGGCCTGTTGTCAAGCTGCACTAAAATAAGTCAGTGTGACTTAACATACATTCGTATACATTCTTAAAACAAATTTAAACCACTCATTTCTCATTCACAACTCAGATAAATAGAAAAGAGAGATTTGAGAGCAAGAGACCATGGTAAGATAGAACTTGAGAGCAGAAGACCATGGTAAGAGTAGCACATAAACATGTCCAAATGGTTTTAGAAATAATAACATTGTACATGAGACTTACCTTTGTACTGAGGCGTGAATTTGCGGATCTCAGGTGGCAGACTCTTATAAAACTGGTGTTCTCTCGGTATTAGTGACTTGCAGATGGTCTGTTCCCCAAAGCGGAGTACACAAGAGTGACCACCAACTTGATGAACAAATGGTTCCAACATCACGCCACCCTTCATTTCTCCTTTACCCGGGTATCTACACCCCTGCATTAGCGCTTGTAAAGCCGGACTCATCTTCGGCGCACATCCGTGTACCTCGCGCTGATATGTCAATGTCAATGTCAAGCTGTCTGTTTTCTTGCTCCGCCTGCTCTGCTGTTCCCTGGTGGCAGTTCAAGCACAGTTCACGCACAAAGGCTGACAAAAGCGAAAGAAAACTGAGAAAATACAAAAAGTAACAGTGTCCCTGTTCCGTGTAAATTGAAATAGTAATCCAGAAGGATATCTGTCATAATAACGTTTCGTTTCAAAGCTTTTCGAGGTTACTCAACACTACGGAGAAACTGTGGCGTAACCTAACGTGTCGCTGCTGTAACTGAGCGGTTTGTTCTAAAGCAGGCAGGAAAAATATCACAACAGGTCACATGGTTCCACCCCTCCTGAAAGTCAGCCAATCAGAGCGTGGCAGCTGTTGTCGGGTGGGAAGTGAGAAATGGAAACTGAGCAAACAAAGGGAAAGGGAAGAGAGTGTGTGTGAGAGAGATATAGGTGGGGGGTTGTTGATGTTAAAGACCAAAACAAAGAGATATAAGGGAGGAAAGAGAACATTCAGCATTGTTCTTAGCTAGACTAGGTAGAGATATTTACTAAGAACATGGAAAATAAAAATAGAAACAGAATTTAGGTGATTTTAATAGAAAGCTTTGTTTTCTCTAAATCCGGTTTCTTTTAAGCATACGTGTATTTTTTGTGTGTTTTTGTGGCATTATGACTATAAGACAATAAATAATGGCTTGTTTTCAAACACTCTTCCTGTCGATTGGTTGATCAAACAGATACAACTTTGCGCCAATATTACTGTGTCCAGCAAGTTGTGACACTCCAACAGAGCTGCAGTGTTTACATTTTCTATAGAAACACTTAACCTACATGCTGCGTTAGTTATAGTATTTTTTTATATTAGGCTATATATAATTATTAAGTGGGATGGTGGTTTTACAGAGGGGATGCTTTTAGTTATTTTCTTCAACAAGCGGGATGCCATCTCCCCTCAAATCCAGCCCTGGTTATAGTTGTGTCTGAATATTAAACTAGAACAGGAAAACTGTTTCAACATGAAACAAGTGGCACGTGTCAGCTAGTTCTGTATTGATACACACTCAATACAATCGCTCAATAACAAACTGAGTTTTATCAGTGAACCGTTCTGTTATTCAGTTTAAGGAAACAAGAATGACACCATTGTCACATAAAACACATAGACACCGTGACAGCAATGAGAAAGAGTGGCAAGGAGATGACCATGCATTTGCCTCTGCACACCCGCAAAGTAATCTGCTTCAAAATAAGATTAGTTTATGTGATCAATGAGCACTGGGTGAGAACCTAATCCAGAGGCAGAGACTCAAATTATAATCTGTTCTTCTTGAGAACATCTCTGAGGAAACATCAATAAACAGATTTATCCTTAAGAACATTAAGTTCTTAACAATCCTTAAGAACATTTATCCTCGCTGGGAAAACATTTCAAATCATACGCTTGGCTTTAAAGACTACAAACAACCCCTGCTAAAATCTACCTTCTCTTAATCTGGTACATACACTCAGATACAGTAATAGATTATCTTTTGTTTTACTTTATTTAAAACGACACTGTTGATTTTCATCTGATCAGTATTAAAACATGACCATACTTTTCGACGAGGTCTGGTTGGATCACTTTAATGGCCTTCATAGGTTTGAGCATTCATTGAATCCTGTTAGATCTTGCAATATGAATGCTATCCGATTGCTTGAAGAGCTGCAGGAGGGAGATAATAGATCTTTACTGGTAAATTGCCAGAAAATTGCAGATCGTGTGTGAACAGAACCTTTCCGGTAAATCGGTACTGTCAATTTACAAATAATAGAATTTGTAAGATTACAGGAAAATTAACGGTATGAGGTGCTGTGTGAACAAAACATTTGTGTATTTACCATAAATTTACCAGCATTGTTGTGTAAAAAGGGCTAATGACTACTAGACTGTGTGAGCTTTAAGTCAAATTTTAGATCTGTATATGAAGCTTGTGATGTTTATTTTAATGACAATACATTACATTGATGATAACAGCATGTTCCGGTATCTAAATGTGATTATGAAATATGTTAAGACAAGGTCTTTGGTGTTCTTCAATTCTGCCAGGCCGTAATCCACAGACAAAGGCAAACTAGGCCAGTGAGTAAGTCATCATAGTGAGTGTGTGTATTACTGAAAGTCAGTCTGGCACCTCCTGGGGATTTTACACACTACTGTGGGACCAGACAAAGAAGGCTGATACTGATGGAAAACCAGTTTATGCAACCAGTAAAGTCCAACATAGACAAAGCCAACAGATCTTAGAAATAGTCATTCACACTATTGAAAGAAGCCCCGCAGGCTACTTGTAGACACACACAAACATCAAAGGTCTGACTCATGAAAAAATCCACAAGGCTGCAATAGTAAGACGTGTTCAGTGAGCGTGAGGAAAAATTACCATTGTGTGTGTGCTGGAAAGAGATTATACAACCCCTTACGGAACTTATTATTGTGAAGGTTGTGTTACATTTTCTTCTGAGGTATTTGTCATAAATGTGAGTAGAAGTATGGTTCTACGTGCTGTGAGAGACAAAATGAACCAAAAATGATGAGGTGAGGTGTATTGACAGTTGCTCTCACCTGCTCTCTCTCTCTCACACACACACACACACACACACACACACACACACACACACACACACACACACACACACACACACACACACACACACACACACACACACACACACACACACACACACACACACACACGCACACACACACATACAAACAATTCAGAAGTTATTCCAAAGTCACCACTCCACCTTATAGGACATATTCTTGTTGGGCAGATATATAATCAAAGTTCGTGCGCACCAATATTTCAAGATGAAATAAAATCTATTTTAAAATCTACCCATAGTAAATCAGACTTTAGATTATAAACAAACCTAACAGAAACTCTAGACATTCACTTAAGACAAACACATCACATCACAAATCCACACACACACTATTGAATATGAAAGTGAAAGTTGTTAAAATGCAGAATTTTGCGTCATGAGAACAGATGGACATCAGCACACACACAAACATAAAGAATACACATCTAAATATATGCGTGCACACACAGAGTTTAGGGGTAGTTTTCAAAAACCTGCATACCATATAAAAATGATTTGTGATGAAACTTTCTGCTTCCCATTTCTGACAAACCAGACAAACGTGCACAACATCATGTTTGTTGCTTTAGCAATGAACTGTATAAAACCTTATTTACAGTTATCTTGTGCAGTATATACATGAAACACAGCATGTAAGCATGTGGTTTTTTTGACAAAAACAAGGGTATCCTTTTAAAACATAAAAGTCAAGAATGATGTGAGGGAGAAAAACAAAAAAAAGAGCAAAAGAGAGAGAAAGCGAGAGTGAAACAGACTCATTTTCTAAACTAGAGGATTTGGGAAATTTTAAAAGATTTAAGACTTTATTTAGACACAAGAGTGGACAGTTTATGACAGCTAATAAAAACTACAGTGTTGCCTGTGTAAATTAATTTCAAACTATTTAATGACTCTGTGCATCCAATCAAATGTTTTCAGGCAGATGAGTAAAAATGATTCTGCCCATTTAATACCCCCACAATTAGACTTCTATCGAAACCATGTACATGACTATTTAAGCAACCAGGGATAAGCTTGAAAGATTAGAGAAAATGTAGGCAGATGAAAACATGAAACATACAGTACAGTTCCAGAATGCATGTTCATGTGTTTGAAGGCATGTAAACTGTGTGCAATAAACTGTGGGCACATAGTGCAAAGTCAATGCTCTGCTGTGACATTTCCTACAAGGTCCTATAAATATATCCCAGCCTCAAACCCCCTAGACACTGTTGACATACTTTTTCACGCACAAACACAAGCATCAACATGCTCTGCATAATTCCAGACACTGATACACACATTGTTTGTTGTTTAAAGTTAGGGTGGGAATATTTTATTGACTGTTTTATATCGTTTTTTTACATTTATGGTATTGGTAATCCTACCCCTTAATAGAAAGTTTATCCAAAAATAAATTCCTTACTTATTCACCCTCATGTCTTTTTATACCTTGAAGAATTTCTTTATTCTGCAGAAGAAAGAACACAGAAAAAAAGATATTTTGAAGAATGTTGGTAACCAAACAACATTGGTCCAATTTTAAAACCTTTTTTTTAAAATATGTTCTGTTGTGTTTTGTGTTATGAAAGAGTCACACGCTGAAATTCTGATTTAAAATCCAGACCCTTCAAGGATTGAAATTTTCATATGAGACCCTTCAACGCAACATACCTCTGACACTTTTAATCCTGGACTTCATCCATCAACATCATAAAACACATGCACCTCGCCCTGCCTTCCTGGCCCATTTCCTGTGAAGCAAGAAAGGTTAAGGCCATAGTTTCAGTTACAGTGAAGCTTCCACAGAGCCATTGCCCCTAGCTCCCTCAGCGTGTGTAATGCACACTAAGTACTGACGTTTGTTTGTCTGGGATTTTCACGGTCCCTTCAAACCACTAGAAGTTTGTGGATTCTTTTCATTCTGTATCCTTGGAAACCTTTCTGTGTTACTTTAGACTGCACCGTCACCGTGTACTTAGACCTTGGTAAAAGAGACCCTGACGGTAAATATTGAATGAGTTGGACGCAAGGTCCACAATTAACAGTTTATGCATCACAAATACAAATTGGCTTTAGTAAGTAAATACACCTAAACAAATTGTATGTAATACAATACAATTTAGTCACAATATTCACTGTCAATTTGGATAGTTTACCCAAAATTCTATCATTTATGCGCCATCATATTGTTCAAATGCCTTTCTGTCTTTTGTGGAACACAAAAGAAAATCTTTTCATCTGTTCAAAACATTTACTCACTGTATCTATTCTATTCCTCTCAAACATTGTCCTGCCAGCCATATGTCCCGCCCACTCTCTCTCTCTCTCTCTCTCTCTCTCTCTCTCTCTCTCTCTCTCTCTCTCTCTCTCTCTCTCTCTCGCTCTCTCTCTCTCTGTTGAACACTACACTAATCAAATTCATAAGGCCTGAAGATACAAGTGTTGGACGTGGACCAGTTGACCTCACATGGACCTTCTGCAGAGAATTTCAACCTGACAAAAAACAGATCACATTACTAATGCACAGCACAAAGGCTTTCACAATCACACTTGCTTTACTGTCACAGATTTAAATGCAATGCTTATGAAAATGTGAAAGTAAATTCTTAGTTTTGGGAATTTACAATACGTGCAACTTACCAGCAATATACATAGTTATGTGACACCCTAGACACATAAAAAGCATGATGTCATATCAGTAATTTCATACTTTTAACCTAACACATGTTTAAAATTCCAGACACTAACACAAACTTACATGCATACATTTAAATACATACTTACATACATAATGCAAATGATATGTGACAATAAAGAGCTTGAAAAATATGAAATATATTCACACAAGTATAAGCTCACAATTGTGCAAATACAGAAACCATGCCTGCAAAAAAAGCAATAACATCAGTCACACACGCAGGCACGCGCGCGCGCGCACACACACGCACGCACGCACGCACGCACGCACACACACACACACACACACACACACACACACACACACACACACACACACACACACACACACTGTTTGGTTGCTGGTTTAGGGAGTTTGTTTTCAGCAGATGGTTGTGGTTCTCTGTGTTCCTGGACTTCTTGGAGTTCCCAAGATAAAGACATGTGTTGAAACTTGTGGGATTGTTTTTATGTATTTGTGCGTATCTGTGCAGCTGCGAATGCCAAAAGTTAGACATTATTTATGTGAGTGTTCCTTTGTTATGTAATTTACCTCAGAAAGACCTTCAGAAGTTCACAGTCAACTGCAAGGGTTCAGCGAGTACAAAACATTCAGGGCCAAAGGTTATTGGCTCCACATTCACAATATACTCAAATCTGCAAGAATCAGCAAAAGACAGGATACAGTTTGTCATCTAAGACAATCAAATACTTCTTAAAGGGACAGTCCACCCAAAAATGAAAACTCACATTTACATTTACTCACCCTTAGATTGTTCCAAACCTGTATACATTTTTTTGTTCTGCTGAACACAAAGGAAGAATGTAGGTAACCAAACAGATGTCAACCCCCATTGACTCTTATAGTATTTATTTTTCCAACTATGGCAGTAAATGGGGGATAAGATCTGTTTGGTTACTGACATTCTTCCAAATATCTTTCTTTGTGTTCAGCAGAACAAAGAAATGTATACAGATTTAAAACAACTTAAGGGTGGGTAAATGATGACATAATCTTTATTTTTGGGTGGAGTGTCCCTTTAAATGTTTGAAACACTAACCAGTTTACCAGTTATCCAAAAACTACAATGGAACTTATGGAATTTTAAGGTGTCAAATGCTAAAATAAACCACTTTGCAAATACATGTCTGAGGGTTTATGAACACATTTTTGCAATACCAATCATTTAGATACAGTATCTTTTTCACCTGTTTTGTTTAAATAGAGTAATTTACATTATTTACTGAAGACTGCAAACTATGCAGTGTTTACTAGCAAGTTTAAAATATCAAGTTTAAATTATTCATTCTTCTTTGGAAGCTCATTTTGCAATTCACTTTTTGCTAAAAATTCTTTGTTTAGCATAGTAAATTGAGTAGCTACCATACATGCATTAATCTACTCATTTACATTGGTTGAAGACTCAGTTATTCAAGATATACAACAAAATGTGTAGAGTATATTTTGAACTTTTAATGGCATACATAAAGTGCTTACGCAGTTGTGGGTACAGGCGTCATGGGTAATTCCTTATTGGGCCCTGTGCCTAACTATTCCACGGTCCCCCTACATCTGTCCACTCTTAAGGGCAGGGGATTTGGTGGACGATCACTGATAGACAGGCACGCGATGATAATATTTCACTGGAGAATTTGGAGGTGACAGATGGCAGTAGTTTGTCACATTATGAACTTTCGATTCCCCCCTTCAGCATGGGTCCCTGATTTTCAGAAGGGCCCCTGTGACTTATGTGCATCATATGCCTGCTGTGATGTCACTGCACGAGTCAAACTACAGCTTATAACCAAATCATTTTTCAGCACAGGCAACAATGGTATTTATGATTCAAGACCTGCTTACATTTACGTATTGAGACATATAGTATGCAGACTACATAGGGCACATCTTGAACTTTTATGACCTTTTTATGGCAATCATAAACTAATAGGCACAGCCATATTTGGAGAGTCTGGCATGGGCCCATTGGAGCAAAGATAGACTCACTGACTTGGATTACAGTACAAAGCCAGGGAGAGAGAGAGAGAGAGAGAGAGAGAGAGAGAGAGAGAGAGAGAGAGAGAGAGAGAGAGAGAGAGAGAGAGAGAGAGAGAGAGAGAGCAATTCAGGAGAGGCTGCACCTACTGTTTAAGTGCAAATTTTTAGTCTTTAAGTCTTTAATTTAATATGATATAAAATTGTTTAAAACAATTTAACATGTCACAGTGCACAATCATTGCTTATGACATGTCAACTCAGTTAAGGCCTCATACAGGTTTGTTAAAATATGGTTCATTATTGGTTATTTTGATTAAATAGGTGGTTAATGTGGCAAAAAGCATTGTTTCCAGAGAGAGGAAAAGTCTAGCAATCTTAACAGTCAATAGGACATTAACAAACTACAGCTGACCATCATTAAGGATCTTCAAAGCACTGAATAAACCCAATTGGAGTGCTGTTAGGGACTGCTGAGAGCCAGCAAGAGTTTTCTCACTGTCTGTGCCAGAAGTTTTCTTAGCACATTCCATCCCCACCACATTCCCATAATTCCACTACTTCGAACTGCCCGATCATGACAGTAATATTGAAGAGGAGGCAGGGCCGGTGAGTCAGCAAACACACGCACGCACGCACACACACACACACACACACACAAACACACAGACAAGAGCCCTTCAAACAAGTGCTCAGAGGGTTAAATATGTAGACAGAAATAGCTTCAACTCCAGTCATCCCACAGCTTCGGCGCTCTCTCAGTAAATATATCTCTCACCCCCTTTCTGTTATTTAGTCTCCACGCCACCAATGTCTTGCACAAACACACAACGGTCAAGTTTCGGAAAACAGCTAGCAAACAGTATGTTCATGGACAACTCAAAGAACAGCACAGTCCTGTGGCCTATGTTCACCTGTGCCCTAGAAAATAGCTGTTTTTAGTAGATTTAAGTGTTAAAAATGCAAACTGCATTTGAAAGCTTACAAACCAAAAGGTATTTTTGGAAGACACAGAGGATTCAGATTTTACCATTAAAAAACCCACCACAATAAACATAGTTTACCATGATACTGTGTCTGTCATTCTTTATTTTATTGATGACAGTGGTGGATAATACTGATTCACCACAGTTGTATTCCAATTCAGTAGCTTGATGGAAATCCACAGTACCATTTTGTTAAAGTTAAAGTTTTACATTACATTAAACTATTAACTAATATCTTATGACAAACGCAATCACTCTGAAATGGAAATATAAAGAGTTTATCTACCTAATTGCTTGAAAGACTATGTGATGATATTTCCAATAGGAACTTATGACAGAAACTTCATATCCTCTATTTCTGTTCTCCAGTGGCCCACATAAGCGTTCTGCAAACCCACATTACTCTCATTAAACAAAGTGGGCAATATGTAGAGCAGCGAGACAGACTGGGGGGATGGAAATTAAAACCATTAGATGTACAGACACACAGACACACATGCACGCACGCACGCACGCACGCACGCACACACACACACACACACACACACACACACGTTGGGTTTATGGGTGCATCATTATTCTATCCCCTTACCCTATCATACAAACCAGTTTATAAATCAAACTTAATGATGTTTATTCAAAAATGCAGAACATAATTTAGTTTGATTCATAAACGTTTTTCTTCACGGGGGACCAAAAATGTCCCTACAAGGTCAAAAATGACTGGTAGTACAATCCCCATAGAGTTTACCAGGACACACACACAGCATTGCACTAATGTTAAAAATTACATTAATGTAGGCTACTTATTTTTTTCTCTTTACCCCTCAAGAGTGTATCTGGAATCATTTCTGAAAATGTAAATAGAAATTATTTCTTGAGAATATTTTTCATACAGAATGAAAGTGAATGAATCAGAGACACGAGTATACATTAAGCTTAACTTGTCATTCGACTGGGAGACTGGACACTTCTAGAGAACTCCGGTGGCATCTGCGGATGCAACACATTCTCACTCCCAACTCTACAAGCTTTCTCACTCTGTCTCTCTCTCTCTCTACCCTATAGGACAGAACGTTTATTCATGAAATCTCTTGAATCTCTCTGAAATCTCTATTGTTTCTCTCAGAACGCAATGAGAATAAATGGAGAGGCTTTTGCATAAGCCTTTTGCTTCTATATATAAAAACATCTGAGACAAGGTTGATACTTAAATGAAACATTGCTAAAAACTACTCCCAAGCTCTGAAAAATAATAAAAAAGATCAGAAAGAAAATTGTTTTGGGATGTAGATTAGCAGCGACTGCAGAAATATAGTGGCCTTTGGAGTTAAGTTTAGAGAATTTGCACATGTTCTATATTCTCTAGAGAAATTCCTCTTTTTTCCAAAATGATGCGGAAAATGACATTCCCGGATGGACTCTGTGCACGTCTCTAAGATTATGGCTGAATATGGGGATAAGTGAGTCAGTATTGGAACTGGAGGGCTACTGCAGAATTTTAGCAATCACTGCTGCATGTGAGGAGAGCAGCACGTGTCTCTGCGGAGACCACACGCACGCACGCACGCACACACACACACATGCATTCTCCTAAAATCTACTCAATCCATTTGCTGTTCTCTAACTTGTTCCTCTGCAGTCTGTAAATTCTTGTCTTCAACACTGACTTTTTTTGATTGCGTGAAGACAGTCTGTGATACTGTTCTAAAATTCTCTTCAATTTTTTACCTCATTCCAAACCGCATGTACAAAGTGCCTTTCTTCTATTGAAAACAAATGAAAACATTTTTATTAAATGCTGTCATGTATCTTCTTATAAGGGACTCAGGATGTTGAAGCTCCAGAAAACACACACATTCATCATAAAAGCAATCCAAACTACTCCAGTGATTTAATAAATTGTCTTCTGAAGCAAAACGATAGGTGTGTGTTACAATGTTTATTATTTTGAGATTATTTAGCAAAACCCTAAACCTAAAACCAAAACTAATGCATCATTCCTAAACTTAAATATGCTGCCATATTATTGTGTGTCTATACAAAATATCATACAACAACTAGGATTGTTGTCAGAGAGCGCTTCTAAAACACCAGAAGACCAAAACTGACATTAAGCAAAACTCTCCATTTGCTCTTGATTTAATTACATTCATCAACAAAAACAGAAACAACATACAATACAAAAAAGGCAAACTCAAACCCTTTGAATGCAAAAATCGCTCATTGGTGTAACAGATGTAATTCCAACTGAAATCTGTCCGAGAGCTAGCATTTTATTTTGTTATGTAGTTTTAAAATGTATCCAGGTTGATTTTATGGGGTAAGTAAAAACACACGAGTAAGCATTACCCTTGGAAAGTAAATCTAAATCAATACACAGACATGCTGTTGGTTAAACCTGCATAAATGTTGACTACTTGGCTTACAAATAAAAATGTGAAATATTTGGCGAAACATTTTAGGGAACGATGGGTAAATGAGGCATTGACTTTACCTAATTGTATATAACTTAAAATCCCTCCATTAAAGGTCCAGTTTGTGAAATGTAGTGCCATCTAGCGATGAGGTTACGAATTGCAACCAACAGCTCAGTCCACCACCTCTTCCTTTCCAAGCACTACGGTAGCTGACACAAAACAAAGATGCCGCCATATTTTCACTTCTTTGCCGAATGAGATAACAAATTTACAAAACATGCTCTGTATAGAGCAGTTTGTCCGTTTAGGGCTACTGTAAAAACAACATGGTGAATGTCAATGTAAGGGGACCCGCGGTTAATGTAGATAGAATAGCTTAACGTAAATAAAAACATAAAGGTCCATTATGTAAGGTCTTTAAATACCTCTGAAGACATAGTTATGTATATTATATTGCATTTCTGTCAATAGATCCTCCTTTATATTACACACAGCACCTTTAAGTTTATTCAGTGAGTGCTTGCAGTATTGCTGGCAGCAGTTTGCCAGTAACTTACATTTTACATTTACATTTATGCATTTGGCATTACGCATTTATCCAAAGCGACTTACACTACATTGTAATACATTTGTACATTTTGTATAGTAAGCAAGTTTATCTTTCACACCTCAGCCGCTAAACACTGAGAATAACCAAACCTATCATGAGTCCAACTAACCACTGCAAGCACTTACTCTAGGTCTTTATCTTTACAGAAACAAAAAACCCTAATCATCAACATTTTTCTGTATTTTTCAGAAATGGTTGCATTATTTTATAGTTTGTTTCTGTAAAGATAAAATATAAATCTACAGTAAGTTCCTGGCTAAATGCTGCATAATTACAGCAAAATCTTTTACAGTGTATACCGTCTGGTCTTTTAACAAATATTTATGGCAAAGACACAAGACTGCAAAAATTATCTTAAAAGCTTTTAGTCAATGTGAGGACAATCCTAAACAGTGTGAATGTAAAACTTCACCAAAGTTCATAATGAAGATGAAGGTAAATTTGAAAATTTATTTGTTTTGCTTGTCCTAATCTAAGTCATGCAAATAAAATATAAGAATATCAACAGGCTGTGCTAAGTTTCTTACAATTCAGTAGATTGCCAAATAGAATTTTCTCACATATTCTGGTATTTTCTGCACCTGCTTCTGTCATGAATAACATTTGAGTAACCAAGTAACCTTTTAACGCCTCATTCTGTTTTTTTCCATATGTTTTCATCCGTGCTGTGTGCGTCAGACATTTAAATGGTCAATATCATCTCATTTACGCAAGGCCTCACCTCATTACACTTTCTTACACATGCTTTCCAACACTCTTTCCATCTTCTCTGACGCCCCTCGCTCCCTCCTGCTATCTCTTCTCCTCACAGATGCGGTGTGGAATTTTCCAAGCAGAAAGCAGCAGTGTGACCAGTTACTTGATAAAGGAGCTCAGCTGGACATAAGGATGTTGCAGGTGTGGAAAAATACTGGCACAAAGACACGCACGCACACACTCGCGCAAGGCAATGTCACCATTGTCAGCAGAACAGGAGGCACAGTTTGAACATTTCACACGGATGAAATGTACGTCACAATCACCCTTGACTAATGTCAGAAACGTCACTTTCTTTTTACACAAAGGGTGTTTCTGAAATTGAAACATGGCGCCCAAGAACAGGATCTACTTATATATTACACTGCATGAGTGTGATAGTATACTATCACAGAAATGACACACATTTATGTTTATTCAATACCCATTTTGTTCAAAATGTTCTAGGTGGAACATGAACAAAATAGATCACAAAAACTAAAAGAACTACAGATGGCTGTGATGCAAACAGGTGTGTCTAAAAGTAATGAAACAAATATAGAAATGATTAGACTGACATATAAACCTGGGCTTGCAGTTTAAATGTATAAAACTACACAAACCCACACACAGAAATATATGTTCCAGAACGGGAATGTTTCCCAGATGAGCATCAAGATTCTCTTACCTGATCATGAGCAGTAAAAATCTTGACTCTTGGCATCAGTCAGAGAAAGTGAGATTGTTTAGAGGTTGGTGTAGGTGTAAATGAGTGAATCATTCATATCTATATATTTAAAACATTAAAGAAGTCCCTGAGGGATAAAGATGTTTCTGTACTCTTGTTGCATACCATACTTAAAGACTAAAAATAAAAATTCGGCATTTATTCGCCCTCATTTTGTCCTCAACCTGTATATGACAAAAAAAATGTTTTGTCCGTACCATAGAAGTCAATGATTAGCAATGTTGTTTGGTTACCATCGTTCTTCAAAATATCTTCTTTTGTGTTCTGAAAAAGAAATAAAGCTATATAGGTTTGGAATGACATGAGGGTGTGTAAATGATGATTTTTTTATTTTTTATTTTTGGGTGATCTATTCCTTTAATTTGTATGTAGATACAATAATATATCTTTATGGTATGAATTAAAGATGTCTTTATAGAAAGTGAGCAAAAGTAAACATAAAAAAACCCACTACTCTAAAAGTAATTGATCAAAAAATGCAGAAACGCAAGGAAATAGCTGATAAATGTCCCTGGAAAGTTGCAGCTGATTCATCTGTGCCTAAATTGAAAAGGCTTCAAGAATCACACCACTTCAGGTCAGCACTTTCTCACTGGCTTTGTGCAAAAGGACAGTTCATATTCTACTATCCATTACGAGATCTCCTGCTAGGCATTATCATAAAGTGTGTTTGCAAGCGTAGTGTGTCAGGCAGTGCCGACGTTGCAGTTTTGCCGGTTTGTTGCTCAGAGAAAGCTGTGTAATTGTGCGGGTGTGTCTGACATTGCACCTCATGGGCGGCTGGTGATCGTGACGTCTGGGCGACTGTGTGAACTGACGCAGGTTCGGCTGAGAGTATGTGGGGGTGAATCAGCTTGCAGTCTTTCAGAAAAAGGATCTGGAAGAATGCAAGAATGTTGCCTGGGGCTGTAGTAGCAATGCGGCAACACAGAGCTGCAACACGTTCAACCTAATCGCAGCATGTGAGGTCAAACATCTGTCATCAGGTCACATATCTCTGTCTGTTGACAGGATTGTGTGTGTGTTCAGGTTTGTCTATACTGTACATAAGACCAAAT
The DNA here is from genome assembly GCA_026939265.1 of Oreonectes daqikongensis. Lineage (NCBI taxonomy): Eukaryota > Metazoa > Chordata > Actinopteri > Cypriniformes > Nemacheilidae > Oreonectes > Oreonectes daqikongensis. Next base: position 8,892,057 of record JAOTQM010000022.1, read on the forward strand.
TCTTAATAAGTATGTATGATATGAAACTAAGGTTGAATGGTTATATAAAAAGGCCATCTGGGTGAACAAGCAATCTTTTCATTCTACTCTTAATCCTCTGTATTTACTTTACATCTTTATTCGACCAGCAATACTCAGGAAAATTGTTTTTGTAGGACATAATAACACACACTTGCCTCGAGGCACCACACACTTCACACACAAAAGCTGGCTTCGGGGTTACGACAGTGCATTGCATTGTGTGCATTTACATTGTGTATATATGGATTACAGTCAGTGTTCACTAACTTTTAGCACTGACCCACAAAGACCACAATATTAGACAGAACAAGCTATATTTCTAATGCTTAAAATGAAAGAGGGATAATACAGGGACGCTTATCAGCTTCTTTAGAACCAGTTTGAACCTTCCTATCTTTCCTCATTGGATACTGTGTTTCATGGTGTATTAAGATTTTTAACAGTTTGCAAATCCTCAAAAGATCATAGTGTTTTGTATAATAGAGTTGCCTTGCCTTCACTGACTATTAAAAGAGTACTAAACAGGTATCTTTTCATTTACAAAGCATTAGGAGTTTTGCAGTCATATCTTTATAGTTAATTAAACTGAAAATAGCTGAAAACTATTCTCTTCGTTCAACTAAATAATAACATTCTCTCTGTAGCTTCTGTGGGTTCTAAGGGTTTTTAGGTACTTTTGATTGGAATTATCTTTAAATGAATTTGCTTCTCAATTATAGCTCTCAGCTTGGTATCTATGAAATATTTTTAAACCATCATTTGACTGCAGGATGAGTCATTGAACTGTAAATGTTTTTAATGTTGTATATTTATGGCTTAATTTGGTTGGAGGGATCACTACAGTTTGCTTAATGTCCTCATATAATAGCTAAGCATGTTCACCATGCGGCTTTATTTCACGTATTTGTTAATTTTATGCTAAAAACTCTTGCTTTCAGCCCTGTTGCAAAAATGCATCCATCATCCATGTAAAAAATAAAATAGTTTTCTGAGATTGACCAATACACATTTTAAATAGTAAAACGTGTGTTATTAGGTTCACCCTTACAGAAAAGACACATGAAATTCACATGTGCAAAAAACCCAAGTGAAATGTGTGTTTTTGGAACACTTTTGTGTGAATCCCATGGGATCACATGTAAAAACCCATGGGATCACATGTGTCTTCACATGTGATACCATGGGTTTTTACACAAAGTGTTTTTTGCACATGTAACACACATGTGTTCACGTGCAATTCATGTGCTTTTTCTAGGGTAGTATTGAAAAAAATAACAAAGTTAGATTTTTCATTCAGCAAATGGCACCCATTCCGTAGAATGACCCATAAAAATAATAAATAAATAAAACTATATATTAAAAAAATACATATTGCCTCACCCCCCAACTTGCTTCATACTGTTGCTAACTACTATTTCACTACAGTATAGTTTAACCACTTTAAATTACTAGTAACATTCCGTTTGCAAGCTACAGTTTAAAAATAGCTTCCTCTGCCATTACACTGTTATTTGCATAAGACAGTCCCTGTAGTCTGAGATGGTAAAATTCACATTATTAGTGTTCACACTCAGTAACAGTATTAACCTAAAGGTAAATCCATTAATCATTAGCTTTAGTGGCAAACCTGTTAGTGTTCAGTAAACCTCATCAGTACACAGCCAGCGGCCTACCAATCATTTATCTCTCACAAACACGCACACACAAAAGTTAATGCAGGACAAAAACTTGCAACAATACAGTAAAAAAGTAAATCAACTTTCCAGACATCATGCAAACTGTTGTACTCCTAAAATGATCACTCAAGAATATAATGATCATGCTATCGCAGTTATCTCGCCAGTTGAATGCAGATTATGTAATAAGCCAAATAATGTAAGATCAGATGTCTGACATCATTCAAGTCTTCTCATTGGCCGATTGGGTGTACTGGCCGTGTGCATGTATATGTATGTGTTGGATGGAAATATTTCCTCAAAGGCTGAGGATCTAATTCCTGCAAGAGAATCAGAATTAATAGTGTAGGTATGCAGAGAGAGATTATACTAACACATAAATAAATATATTACACCAGTATACTGTGACAAAATATATGCAAAAAATATAATAACCATCAATAAAGGTTCATTGATTCTATATTACTGTCTGTCATATTTAAATGAAACCCCAGTTTTGATTCTGATATTTGCGGTATAATTTGTCTTTTGGGAAATAATGAAAATCTATTTAAAAGCAAAATTATTAATACAAATTTTAATCACAGGAAGTGACATCACAGCTGCGATATGAACTAACAAAGTCATTACAAATAAATAACAAGGAAATGATAGGCATTCTCTACTATGCGATGTGATGACACTTCAGCAGATGGATGTGTACATGAATGGATGATGTGAGACTACTAGTCACCTAAAATTAACTACGCAAAGAGCTTCGGAAGGTTTCTAAAAGACGCACAAACATTCTTCAGACATAAGGTTAAGCTGGGCAAACCACCTGATACTCCACTTGCTTTTGTGAATTCACCGTCTCCATGACAACCGTTGCAGTCCAGTAACATAATCTTTGAAACATAAGAGGTCAAACATCATCTTTCTTTAGAGGCACAGATGTTGTTTTTCTGGGAAAGGTCATTTTCTGAACACAAGACCCGAGAATGACTTCGCCAAAGACTCTTTCACACTGCATGTGGCCTGTATGTGGCCTAAGTCTGTTTTTTATGACACTGACATTTGACTTACAGTGTGTATAGTGAATCAAAATCACTCTGGATCATTTTTAAAAATCTGCACTTTCATAAATTGAACACATTCGGATTTTCCAGTATCTGTCATTTTTATGCCCACATATGTTTGTTATCTTCACAGTCAATCACAGATTTGAGAATGGATTAAGCTCTGTGTGCCTTACATATAAGAACTAAATACTGGTAAAGCTCTTTAAAGGGATAGTTCACCAAAAAATAAAAATTCTGTCATTATTTACTTACCCTTGATTTTACCATAGTAGGGAAATTGCTTTATAAATTCCTTTTTTCAGTTTAACACAAAAGAAGATATTTGGAAGAATGTAGGTAAGCAAACAGTTTTGGGGCACTTTTGACTACACTGTAAAAACATCTGTAAAAGCTGGAGCAACATAAAATACTGTAAAATATATTTTCCCTGTAAAATTACAGGATATAAGGATATATAAGAAATTGTTTTCCCGATTTTCTGTGCCAGACAAACAACCCCAAATAGTGCCAATTTATTATATTTAGTCATACTGTCAATTCATTGTAAATATTTATTTACAATGAAGTGACAGTACATTTTGGGAAGATTGTTTTCGTGGCACTTTAAACAGTGACACAATTTCTTTTAAATGTAAAAACATCTAAGCTTAAATCTACAAAACAATGTTGCAACAGTTGCTAAAAGGGCAAAGGTTTGTTACTTTAAGAACAGACACATGACATCTCCACAGGGGTTGTTCCAGCATTGTAAAAGCTTAGTACAGAAATTTTCATATCATTGCCTCCTTATAATATATATATCGCTTTATTTTTTCCTAATTTTGTGTACCTAAGTTGATCTGGATAAGTGTTAAATGTAAATATAATAAAATTTTTCTTGCAGGCACTCTAATAAAATGTCAAATTAGTTAATAATGTTATGACGAGCACAGGATAACACCCTTGTGGTTTCACCTGTTCAGAAATATCAGATTCAATCACATTTGAAAGATCATGTAGACAGGTTCTAACAGATGCAGGATATTATCAACTCATCCAGAACGTTAAACACCTAAACCAAGACATTTGACATATATAGACTCACACACCTGAATTCTGCATGAACGGGATTGACATGTGCAGATTCAACAGCTCAAATGTTACTAGCAAACACACACACAGACCAGGGTTGCTGACATTCACTGTATATTATCTACTATAGCTCTCCCCACTTTCCAGCCAGAGCATCACATTACTGGCATACAGTAACTGACAACGACATCAAAAGTCACTGAGTGCAAACCCTGATATAAGTGACAGATAACAGGAGACACACTTTTGTAAAATCCTGTCAAATTCAACCATTCAGACGACGACTTCAAACATGCTGAAGTGTTTCCAAAAACATCAGACGTTCAGCCAACGGTCCGCGTGCGTGACGTCTGAGGCTGAGACTACTTTATCACTAGCTGTTTATGAAAATGAATATGTAGATCGCTACTTTTTGTTTTTAATACAGCTAAATGGATAAATGGGATGAGATGTTTTGTTGTGATTATTCATGTTTCAGGAAGAGATTAATAACCCTCTATGGCTTGCACTTTTTAAAGTACCGGAAATCCCCTTTTGCTTATGAATGCAAGTTCACAGTGACTCAAGAGCTCAGCATCCATAGTTTACTCATTCTTGCCTAAGAGCAGCATTAAATAGAGTAATGCTGAGCTTCACTGCAGAAAGAGCTGTGAACATTACAATAAATGCTTTTGGCTGGCGTCTGGGAATTTTGTAGAATTTTCAGGGAAGCCTAAATAAAGAAGCCTAAATAAATAAAGATCTCAGTTACATTTAAGACATATTTGGAAAATTATTTGGGGGCCTTTAGGAACACATATTATAATGCATGAGGTGCTTTTAAAAAGCATTCCTAAAGGAAATAGTTTATCACTGTCATCCTGTTTCATTGGGGACTGGAGCTTTCAAGCTTCAAAAATGCATTATAAAAAGGGCAATATGACATTTTTGAGCTGATCAGTGTGTGTTTTTCATCAATATATTTCTGTGTAATGGTCTGAGTGTGTATTTGTGTCTGTGGGGGGAGATGGCCCATCGAGATTTACTTTAAGTGAGCTCATGTGCACATAGCTGAAAGTGTTTTGTCCAGACCTCAACGTGCATCCTTCCCTCTCAGAGCCAAACTTGTGAGAGCTGCATTTTAGAATTCCTTAAAGGCAAACAGACTGCATCAGAGAGCTGAATAAAAGTATAAAACAAACAGTGTTTCATCTATTACTTCCAGTTCCTGAGGCCATGTCTATGTACAGTAAAGACCAGAGCACAGCGGTATACTTTATTAACATGAACCTTGGAGGATATCCGGCTGTGTTAGTGTTAGTTAATCTGACAATATATCGAATCCTGATGTTTTTAGGTCAGATTACTGAAAACATTTTGGTTGTGTGTGAAAGTACACGACCTGCAGTCAATCTGGACCACTGCCAGTGATGCCATTATACTTCAGACAGAACATCAAATAAAACACACATACAGCACATTGTGGTGAAATGTGGCCTTGATGTGCATTAAACCATGCTGACAGACACAAGGACATGTCACTGGATTTAGTTTGTACGTGGATTTTGAATATATACATGCCTATTTTTAAAGTTTGAGACTATTGTGCGATTATTAATAACTGCATTATTTACATGACGTTTAAGCCCTGCCCTACCCATAATGCAAAGACATGTTTTTGTCTACAATTACAGATCATTGCTGATCCTTTGAGGGAAGAGCTTAACTGTCATAAAAAAATTGTTACATCCTAAAGTAAGAATTCATTTTCTTTCTTATTTTTTACCATGCACCTCACATCTTTATTCACTTGTAAGTAAACACACACACACACCCACCCACACGCACGCACACACACGCACACACACGCACACACACGCACACACACGCACACACACGCACACACACACACACACACACACACACACACACACACACACACACACACACACACACACACACACACACACACACACACACACACACACACACACACACACACACACACACTGAGAGACTAATAGATGGTTCTGCTGGAGCACAGGACTGCCATTAGACAACACCCTGGCACACTAAAGGACAATTATTATCATGTCTGGCAGCATCTGTCTCACATTGTTGTTATTATGCACATTGTGTCTGTCTCGTGCTATTTGTATGGAATATCTCTGGTAATGTTTGAAAATGACACCCCGTTACAAAAACATGAATGAGACCAAACCATTACAAAAACAATATATACATAAACATATTAATATATATATATATATGTGTGTGTGTGTGTTTATGTGATTCATAAGCTGCTCACACTAACAAGTTATGAGTGAACAACGTGCATGATGCACTGAAACTGCTCCTTTTATTTATACACAATACAGACTCTATCATAGAAAAACATGTGTTAAAGGGAAAGTTGACCTAAAAACGATCATCCCCTTGTTATTTCAAATCTGTTTGACTTTCTTCCTTCTGCCGAACACAAAAAAATATATTTTGAAGACCCCACAGACTTCAAAAAACACATTTCTCAAAATATCTTCTTTAGTGTTTCACTGGAGAAAAAGTTATATACAGGTTTAAATGACATGAGGGTGAATAGATGAAATCTGGGTGAACTATCCCTTTAAATAAATACAATTACAGTTTATCTGTATTTTGGTAGTCGATGATCGTAAACTGTATGAAAATTAAGTATAAAATATTTAGAATATCCTGATTAATATATATATATATATATATATATATATATATATATATATATATATGTGTGTGTGTGTGTCAATCACATTATCTATAGTACCTATCTCTCTTTCTTCTTGAGCCGCGAGTATTTGTGTTCCTTTCTTAGTGAAAAACACTATCAACAAAGACCAGAACACCAAGTAGATGGGATATGGCAACAAGTAAAGGTTTAATTCTGCTGCAATTTCTCCAAGACTCCAAGTGTGTGTGCATATATGTTCAGGGTAACAGCAAACACAAAGATTAGTGCCTCGTTTTTTGTTAGACATAATTTGTAGTTGTTTTTTCTTTGACATTAACTGCATTGTCAACAACAGAGATAAATGAGATATTACAGGGAAAAAGTGAGTCAGACAACATGTAAAGGTTATCAACACAAATATTAAGGCGAATGGGTTTTTATCCCACATGGAGAGACCGGGGAGTCTAAAACAGCTCAGTACTTTTTTGGCATTGTTCATTCTGACCTTGTACCTCTGTGAGATATCCATAAAGCTTTTAAATGGGACACTAGCTGCAGCCTGGACAAATAAACTGAAGACATTTAAAAAGGCATTATTCCAAAACACACCACACAAAAAACAAACAAGAAGTCTTTCTTTGTGACACTTCTTTTGCTCTTTAGCTACTTGGTGCTTTTAGCCCCCAATAGGAGATTAATACTGTGAACTCTACTTGCCCATTTTAACATGTTTAAATATGAACTGTGTAATTCTGCAAATTTCCCCCAAATCATGGCAAAAACAGAGAAGTCTATCTACATTACAGCCAACAGTGCTAGAGATAACTTAAAATCCACAATCACACTTTCAACAATATGTAAATGATACATATACAGACACCAGAGGTTTCATCCACAGGCCGAGACATTAGAGAAGTTAAAATATCTTGCGTGTCAAACGTTTGGTTCATGGGGTTCAGTCTCCTCTCGGGATAATGAATAAAAACAAACTTGGGAGTGGCAACAATAAGCTGTCTGTACAAGCATAAAGTTGGGAATCAAAAATCGAAGGGTTTGACTAACAAATGTGATGATTGATTAGACTGGAACAACAGAAGATCAAAACAATTTAACAAAACAAAACAAAACATTGTCCCTTCTTGCCCTTTCCACGTGGCGTTAGGCTGACTTTTTAGGAAATGGCGACGTCTGGCGGACAAAATGCAAAATGACAGTAAATATTAAATGCAACCACAGCGACACAATCAGATACACCAAGCCACTTAGACGGGCACGGCAAATAACAGGACTTACAGTTCTGTTATAGTGGTGTAGTTTGTGTATGGTGTAGCTTTTTGTTTTTATCAAATCGCAGCGCATGGGTGTTAATGAAAAAATAGTGCAGTGTACTTCAAAGAGAGGGAAAAACAAAATTGCCGAAACCCGGGATCGAACCAGGGACCTTTAGATCTTCAGTCTAACGCTCTCCCAACTGAGCTATTTCGGCTGCTATGGTAGGGGTTAATGACGGCATTAATGATGCGATTGATCCTAAAGTTTAATGTCCGAACGATTGAAGTATTGTTACGTAGGAAGACGTAACAAAACATAACACGCCATAAAGATTTGTTTGCTATCAACAACGTTACTCGTTCTGCGAACAGCACACATGGGAATTTGTAATTTGTCATTGATGTCACAAGGCTGGTTATGAGGATGTATCCTTCTGCTACTTTATTCCACCCACACAATCCCTCTCTCTCCTTCCTCCAAGGTGACTTTCTCCTTGCATAGGCAGATGCTTTTTGTTCTTATGCAAGTCTGAAGAAGAGAGGGGTGAGGAAAGAATGAACAGGGAGAGAAGCTGGCACATTACAGCGGTAAAAGAAAAGAGATGGTGTGTAGAATAGATGAGGTTTTAAAAGATGCATGAGAGAGAGAGAGAGAGAGAGAGAGAGAAAGAGAGAAAGAGAGAGAGAGAGAGAGAGATCTTATGAATGCACACTAACAGAAAGCCTCCATACTAGTCAGAAAAACACATGCCATATAAAAAAGAAGGAGAATGTCATTGAAATTCTTGTAAAATAGAAATAAGAAATATTTAATGATGTTTTTAATAGTCAATTGGGTATTTTTGAAGAGGCCCAAGGAAAACAGATGTGTCCGTGGACCCTCCTCCATCTTTAGGCCATATCAAACACATTCTCAACTCACCTATTCTCGCTGACAGATTCGGGATACTCTTAAAGTCAAAATTCACCCCAAAATTTAAATTCTGTCATTAATTACTCACTCTTTGTTCCAAACCTATATAAATGTCTTTGTTTGGTTAAACACAGAGAAAGATATTTGGATGAATGCTTGTGTTGTGACCAAACAGTAGGTGGACCCCATTGACTACCATAGTAGGAAAAATAACAATGGTAGACAAAGAAGCCCCCGAACATTTTGCAGTCCTACATTCTTCAAAATATCTAATTTTGTGTTGAACAGAACAAAATAAACTATAAAGTAATTTATCCTACTATGATAGTCTATGGGGTCCACCTACTGTTTGGACACAAGCATTCTTTCAAATATCTTTCTCTGTGTTCATCAGAACAAAGAAATGTAAACAGATTTGGAGCAACTCAAAGGTGACTAAATGATGACAGGATTTTTATTTTTGAGTGAACTATCCCTTTAAGAAACCCGACCCTTCCGTTAGTGACAACTACAGAGTCAGACCTGTCTCACTCCTGTTCATAGCAAAAACACTTCGAAGAGCAATTGCACCACTCATATTCTCCACTCACACAACATCCTTGGGTCTTGTCATACAGATACACAGATTCTCGTATCACTGTTTTTTATTTACATCCAGATGATTCCATTGTATAAAAGCACACCACCTTCAACTCAACTTAGTTAAAGGACCAGTGTGTAGTTTTTTTGCAGGTTTTATTGACAGAAAGGCAATATAACATAGCCTACATAATGTGTTCAGATGTGACCTTACATAATGAAGCGAATTATGTTTTTCTTACCTTAGAACGAGCTATTTTTATCTTCATACACAGCGGGTCACCTTACATAGCCTACAATTTGCTATGTTGTTTCTACTGTATCCTTAAACGGACAAACTTCTCTACAGAGCGCGTTTCGTAAATACGTTATCTCTTTTGGAAAAGAAGCAAAAACGTGACGACATCTTAATCCTCTTACGGCCACCGTAGCGCTTCAAAGGAGATGGGGAGGGGTGGAGTTAGCGGTTGGTTGCAATTCGCAACCTCATCGCTAGATGCCGCTAAAAAATTCCACACAGTGCCTTTAAAGGGATAGTTCACCCCCCCCAAAATAAATTCTGTCATACTTTACTCACATTTGAGTTGTTCCAAATCTGTATACATTTCTATGTTCTGATGAACACAGAGAAAGATATTTGGAAGAATGTCAGTAACCAAACCCCATTGACTACCATAGTAAAAAATTACTTTAAATGCAAAATAAGATGTTTTAAAGAATGTAGGACAGCAAAAGTTCTGGGGCACTTTTGACTACCATTGTTCTTTTTCCAACTATGGTAGTCAATGGGGTCCAAGAACTGTTTGGTTACAAGCATTCACCCAAATCTTTCTCTCTATGTTTAACCAAACAAAATGTATACAGGTTGTATACTAGAGAGAGTGAGTAATTCATGACAGAAATGTCATTTTTGAGTGAACTGCATTAACTTGCGTAGAAAAACGAAAAGATTACAGAAAAGCATTTTATTAGTTATCAATATTTTGTTGATCCTCTTTTATTTTACAGTTGTCATTCTCCTGGGCTTTTACGCAGTATAGGCTAAGCTTTGTGCACAACATTTGTAGTAATGTTACCAAAAATACATTTTATTGGTCAAAATTATAGATTTTCCTTTTATGCCAAAAATCATTAGGATATTAAGATCACGTGCCATAAAGATATTTTTTTCATTTTTACTGTAAATATATCAATTCTTTATTTTTGTGAGTAATATGCTATGCTAAGGACTTCATTTGGACAACTTTAAACCCTCAGATTCCAGATTTTCAAATAGTTATATCTCGGACAAATATTGTCCTATCCTAACAAATCATACATCAATGGAAAGCTGAATAAAATCCCAATTTCGAAAAATTAACCCTTTAGATTTAGAAGATTTTGTTGTCGAGGGTCACATATTTATAAAAAGCACAGCCCATGTACACGAAAATAACGAAACGTGCTATGGTTGGATAGTACTACCATATATTTTTACAACCTCTATGGTATTGACATCTAAAATAATTCTTGTACCACGGTAGCTGTGTACCACACAATAAGATTATCAAATAGACGTTACAAATCCATATATTTAAAAAAGAACTGGGTTGATGATGTCGATGTATTGATGAAAATATATCAAAAGGCACGTGACTTTTGACCTCTGAGGTCAGAGTTACATTAGGATCTATGACTTGATCCATCCAGAGAGAGAGAGAGATTCAGTTCTTTGTGAACAAACCTCCATTATCATCCATTCAATGAAGTTGCAAACATTAAATGTCAGTGTGTGTCATCAAACATTTATAAGTGTTAATACTACTTCACAAGTGCAGCTTTTATCACTGATAATGAGGAATGAGCTTCTTTTTATGCTGCACACACAATTTGGCTGAACCACCACCAAGCTTTGAAAGATTAATAACATTTAAGGTCTCTGAATCGAGAGACATTTGAAAGGCTACCAGCTCACTGATTGAACAGGCACATATTTGAACATGCTTATATGGCATTTGATGTTCTGTGTGAGACTGCAGTCGCTGGCAGAGACACAGGGGGTTTTTAATTGCCTGTTTGACTTTTATCAACTGGGATAAAGTCAGTCAACCTTTCTCAGCACGCTCTAATTGTATATATTAAAGCAGCCTGCACTTCTGAATGACTTCTCTTAATGAGAATGCATGCTACCCACCCAAATAAACTATCAGAGAAAGTGACTTAGACAGATTTTAATCAAAGTGGGAAAGGCATACTTAATACATTAAAAATATACGGACAAGTCCCCACTGTCTCAGTGCCATGAATGTGAATGAATAGTTGCGTGGGACCTTTAAAAATATATGTGAGTACACATCTATGTGCATACATTATGTATATAGGGGTCACACTGTCATGAAAGCTCTGAAAAAAAAACATTACAGTTTTAAACTTATAGACCATTTCGAAAACAACACTGGTCAGCTGGAAGCTCTGAAATGTATGATGTTTCATCAGCAAAAAATTGCCAAAATTAGAAAAGTCATGGAAATGTATTGGTTGGAAGGTGTGTGAACATGTGTACATAAGCAGTACAGTATTCATATGTGTTTTTGTCAAATGTAAAAATTGAGACAAACGAAGCAAACAGGCAAAGAGGCTGAATATTTTTATTATTGTAATTCAGACTTATTGCTCCTCTATTGTAAAGTAATACAATAACCATCTCAAAACAAAAATATACATCACTGACAAGATATACATTTACAGGCCACAAATAAAAGATATTAATTTAGACATTGTAAAAGTGGTTTTGTCAGTGTTTTCAGAAACTGATCGAACCAGTGCGCATGCCCTTGGTAGAGCAAAATTCAAATTGGCTGCAGTTTCAAACCACAGTAATATCTGTGACTATTTACATCCCTGATCATATACATAAACACAATGATAAATCTATTGCCCTCTAGACTACCAATGAGAAGACACTGAAATTCAGTGTATATGTTTGTTTACTGGTGGACAGACGGCTACAGTATCACCACACAATGAATGCCAATAAATTGGTATTAATTTATATGGAAATCATGCGATGCATAACCTGGATTTGGAGTTTTATTGCACATGACCTCTTACAAACTCTTGCCTGTAGGTACACTCTCTCGTTCCCTAGCACCATGGGATATATTTGTGCTCTACAGGTTAATTAGACAGCGGCCTGTTAATCTCTGTACAGAGATCAGTGTGCTTTAGAAACCCTGTGCTGATTAGTTGCCAGTGATACTACACATTCGTGGACAATAGCGATCTACTGACGTCTTTTCATTTCGTCTTAAAATGTGATCACGTCACACATATCATCTAACACATCTAATACATTAATGGTTTCCAGGGGCGTAGGAGTGATATAAAATCAGCTTGACTTATGAATATTAATTTAGTGATGTAATGTTGACCCAGTTGTCCTACCTGATTGCCTGATAGGCGGGTAAGTGGGCAGTACACTGTTAAAAAATAAAGGTGCTTCGTAGCAATGCCATAGAAACATTTGCTCCCCAAAAAAGCATTACAGAACCTATAATCTTGCATCTTGATGTTAATGTTTTTCACGAAATCATAAAGCCATTTTATACATTTTAGCAACCTTTATTTTGAAGAGTGTACCCATTGGCAATTTTTTTGCATCACAGTCAAGCAAAAAGAAGCTCTCAAAATAGAGAACTACTTTAAATAAAGAATTATTCAAATATATTGATAAAAAATTAAATAAAAAATTGCTTGAAAAAAAAAAGCGGGGAGGGGAAACTGAAAAGTTGGAGATACGAGTTTCTCCCAGTTATAAGGATTTCCACGCCCTTATTTCCTGTGCACTTTTTATCACTCTTACCTACAGCCATAAGTCACTGACATTCAAACATCATTCTCTAACAGCCTCCGTCAGGCAACGGTCTGTAGCGTCACTGCAATCTGCCCTGTGTTTGCGGCGAATCCTGGTATTGGTTCTAATACGAGTCTGCGCGTTCTGTGAGCGAAGTCTGCGCAAGCGTGTGTGCAGAACCTTCCGCAGTTTTTGCCTTGTGAATGCGTATAGCAGTGGGTGTAGCACTACCGTCCAATAAGCAAGCACCAGGAAGCAGAGTCTCAGACGTTCCAGCCAATCAGAGGGTCCGATAGCCAGCATGAGGAGGGGCATAATAGAGAGAGGCGCCCAGCACAGAAGAAAAGACAGGATGATTATGACAGACATGCGAAAGACTCGCCTTTGACGCTCCCGCCGATCTCTGTGGCGGCGAACAGCTCGGCGCAGAGCCAAGATGGCTGATACAGAGGCGCCAACACCCATACTAGGTGGACCGTGGGCTGGGGCGGGACTCACCTGTGCGGTTACTGTGGGCACAGTAGGCGTGGGGCTTAAAGGTGTGGTCCCTGATGGTGTGGCGGGAGAGGGGATGTGGGGACTAGTTAGAACAGACACGGAAGCTGTGGGACTCAAAGGTGTGGTCACGATGGAAGCAGTGGGTGTGGGACTTAAAGGTGACGTTATCACCGATATGGTAGGGGTGGGGCTAAGGGGGGTTGTAAGGGAGGGAGTATTTGTCTCAGTGTTGATGGTTACCGTGGTAACTGCATCTGAGGTGATAAGCGGCCCGGTAGAGAGTGGCGGGGGGGACATGGGTGTGTTTCTCGTCACGTGATCGGGTGACTTCGTTGACCGCTTACGCCGCAACCAAAGGCGATGGGCGGGCCTTTTGCTGTCTCGCTGGGGTCTGGGTGTGCGTCCAATGCGAATGCGCAGCGCCTGCAGAATCCGTGAGTATGTAAACAGCATCACAGCTAGAGAGCACAGGAACACTGGTACCTGGAGTAACAGATGAACCTGCAGAGTTCCTCCCCACTCCGAACAAAGCACAGTGCTATTGGAGTGCACGAACACTCCCTCTCCTTCCTCCGACACAAACCCCGCCTCCACAAACGGTAGGAGTGGCACGGCCAAAGATACCACCCACACTCCGACAAGCAAAACGGTTGCCCTTCTTGGTGTCAGCAAACGATTGGCTGGCCTCACGCTGATGTCATATCGATCTAAGCTGATGAGCAACAGGTTAAGTGCAGTGCCCACGCTGGCGAAGCTGGCTGCCGATTCGTGAAGGCAGCAGAGCAGGGCGTGGTGAGGAACCGAGGCTCCGCCCAGTATGAGTATAGTGGCAGTAATCGGCAAGCAGAGAAGACAGAGCAGCAGGTCAAGGGTATGAAGACTGAGTGTGACTGCATGACTGACAGATTCCAGCAGACTGCAGTGACCACAGTATAATACAAGCACTGTCAGGTTACCGCCCACTCCTAAGAGCAGCTCCAGCAGCAACACAGCGCTTACTGTAGCCCGGAAGCCAAGCCACGCCCCCTCGTGCTGTGTGAGTCCGGCCCCCGCGCTATCTTCTGCCTGTAGGAGGGACAGACCATGACCCCCAGTAATGCTGCCATCTGTTTCCATGGACACCATTGCCACGTGCCTTCAGGCATAGTAATGCCAGCCACTCCCACTGGCCATGCTCCACCTACTCAGGTGTTTTGTTGGGGCTTTGACGAATGATTGGCAGCTCTACGACAAAAGACAAAAACCAAATGAAGCACATTTTTCCATGAACAAGCCAAAACCTCATATTCAGATGTATACAGTTATGGTAGTGTATCAGTGATTGTTATTCTGAGACTTAATAAGGGATTGATTGTTTTCCTGTAGCTCAGTGGTTAGAGCATAGCGCTAGCAACACCAAGGTCATGGGTTCGACCCAGGGACTGCACATACTTAGAAACAAATATATAGTATAATGCAATGTAAGTCGCTTTGGTTTAAAGTGTCTGCCAAATGCATAAATGTAAATGTAAATTGATCTAGTAAGACAAGGCAATGAAGATGAGTGATTTTTGTGTAGGAGTCTGTGGACCATTATCTTTGCATTGTGACCGTATTCACACATACACATTTACCATAATATGTCTTTTTATAAGTGTTGGGTATCGTTTGATTCTTATCGATTTCGATTCTTATTGATTTCCAGCTTCGATTCCAAAGTATAGTATATAACCTGTATAGTAAATTTGCATTATTGACAGTTATTGTCTTATATACTGTATATATATATATATACATATATATATATATATATATGATGTATATATATGTGATGCTATAATGCTATTAGTACAATAATGCAGTTATATTCTGTCATGAATTACTCATTCTTTAGTTGTTCCAAACCTGTATACATTTCTTTGTTTGGTTGAACAGAGAGAGATATTTGGAAGAATTTTTGGAACCAAACAGTTCTTGGACTCCTTTGACTACCATATTAGGAATAGTAGTCAAAAGTACCCCAGAACTTTTTGTTCTCCTACATTCTTAAAAATGTCAAATTTTGTGATAAACAGAACAAAAAAAATAAAGTAATTTTCCCTTCTATGGTAGTCAGTGGGGTCCAAGAACAGTTTGGTTACAAGCATTCTTCCAAATATCTTTCTCTGTGTTCATCAGAACAAAGAAATGTACACAGATTTGGAACAACTCAAAGATAAGTAAATGATGACGAAATGTTATTTTTGGGTGAACTATCCCTTTAGCACAAGCACATTTCTGAAAATATGCACACAGGAATTTATAAGAAGAACTGAAATTTTATTTTTAAGTATCTGATTCCAAACATTTTTTTATTCCGATTTCAGAACATTAAGTGTAATGTAAAAATAATATAGCTTATTTCATTATAAAATAAATTATTGCAATTATTGCATTATTGCAATTTCATATGCTGAACAATCTGATATTATTCTAATAATAGTATATCAATTATATCAAATTGCTGTTTTGAAACTACAGTTTGTACAATCATGCCAGATTGTAATTCCAAAAACATACTAAATAAATAAATAAGTTCGACTTGAGAATGATCCCATTTCTAGAATGCTGGTTACTATGGCAACTGGTGTACAGTTTAAGAGTGGTCAAAATATAAAATTTTTGAATTTCTGCATTTGTGTCTTTGCCTCAAGCACATCTGTGATACTGACCTCAGGAGAAAAGTTTTTGATGTTTAACGAAAGGAGACTGCAGTGGGATAGGAGGGCAACGCGGCTGGCATGCAGATACTCCCCATGCCATAGTGGCAATGAAAAGAGGTCAATGCAGTGGAACTTTGAGTGACAGTAGAAGACAAAGTTTTAGGGCTCATGTAAATCTAATGAAAAACATAACAGAAGGCTGACAATCCTCACACACAGAGGAATAAGGCTGATAAATAGAGAAAAGACTAATTTTGTCAGATCATGGCAAAACATGTACAATACTAAGGAATAGTGATGGAGTGAAAGAGAGAGGAAGAGAGAGATGAGTGGGTGGTTCAGGTGCACACTGTGTTGTTAAATAGCTGGAGGAGAATGTTTAAACCTCCTACCCTTCATCTATCTATCACTCTGCTGTGCTTGAGACCCATCCATCCTTCTTTAAACTACTTTTTCTCTCCATGCCCGCTGTATCAGCTTTTTCTGCCATTGCGCAGATTCAGTTTTGTCATCTTTGTTTTCCGTGCTAATGTTAATTTGGTTTGTCTGCCCTGGTTTGTTGACTGGAGGATTAGCAAGCATTACAATTCAGTAAATATTAACACACCCTCATGTTTTTCAAACCTGTGTATTTTTTACTCTTTAAAACAAAATATATACATTTTGCAGAATGTGCAGATCTTTTTTGCACAAATTCATTGTGAATACGCCCGCAAAGAGTGAAAATGAAGGGTGTTAAGATGCTAGACATTATACAATACTGGGTTTATGTTTAGTAATTAGATTAAAGAGATAGTTCACCAAAAAAAATTTGTCATTTGCTCACCCTCTTGTCATTTCAAACCTGTATGACTTTCTTTATTCTGCAGAAAACCAAAAGAAAATGTTTTGCAGAATGTTGGTAACCGAACAACAGCAGTACTCATTCACTTCTATTTATTTATTTATTTATTGTATTCTTAACGCCATTCCAGCATCTCGGCTATATTCATGGCGAGAACTAGTTACTCTATACACACACAAGCATTCACTTCTATTGTATGGACACAAAACAAATGCAAGTCAATGGGTACCACCACTGTTCAGTTACCAAGATTCTTATTTTTTGTTCTGCAGAACAATACACCCTCTTGTCAGAATGAGTAATTGTCAGGTGAGTAAATGATGACCTTTCATTCACTATCCCTTTAACTCATTTATCTCTAATGACATTTTTGTTGTTGTACATGATAGAAGGTTTAACCCGTTAGCTGTCACAAAATGGAGACTATACATAAACAATTCACATTCCAAACTTGGTTTTAATAAATGCATGCTTTGGAATACAGTCCTAAAGTTCTCTTTAAAAAAAAGACACTTGGAGACATTAATTTGGATCAATTACGGTTTCAATTTATATTGTAATAATTTGGACAGGTGTGTATTTTAGAGGCTTAGAACTTTCTAGTTATTTACAGTTTGTCATGATTAATTTAGAATTTAACTGTAAAATTTTCAAATAAACTTAAGAGTTCCACTAAATTAATAGAAATTATACATCTATCACCAAAAACAAAACTGAATTTTACCATAAAATTAAGAATGAAAAAGCTATACCCAAGAGAGGGCTTCTTAAAGCATTTGAAAGCACAAGATAAAAACAAAACTTTAAAACATTATATATATATATGTGTGTGTGTGTGTGTGTGTGTGAGTGTGTGTATTTTAAACAGGCACTATATTTTAAAATGCCACAACTCTATGATATATATCTTACATTTTATGTATCGTGATGTCATGCCACAATATATCTTCACACCCCTAGTCAAAATGTCTTTAAAGCGCCATAAAAGTAATCAATACGATTCGTGCACTAGGTTAGTGAAAGTAAGGTCATATCCACATGAACAATGAGGAGGAACATACCATTCAGGTGAGCTGGGGGTACATATTAATAAAATTTTAGTGAATTTTAAAAACCTTATTTATTTATTACTTAAAATCATCCCAGCATCTATGGCTATATTCATGGCAAGAACCAGTTAATCCATACAAGTCAAACAAGATTCTCTATGAACCTAATCTGCATGTCTTTTAGCTGTTGGAGGAAACCGAAGTATACCCGGAGTAAAACGTTTATGAAACACAATATGCACACATTCATTCTTAATCTTATGCTTCCTACAGATGCTTCCCTAATATGCTGAAAATGTTTTTTGTCTTGTCAGATTGACAAGAACACATTAATGTGTCGTAAAACATTTTTCAAACATTAAAGTTTAGCTACTCACACTCTTAAAAATAAAGGTGTTCACGACACCATAGAAGAACCTTAATTGTCTACGCTCTTAAAAAAAGGTGCATCAAAAGGTTCTTTGTTGTGAAAAAGGTTCTTCTGATTATAAAAAAGTAAGAAAGAGATGGTTCTTTAAAGAACCTTTGACTAAATGGTTCTTTGTGGAATAAAAAAAAGGTTATTTTATGGCATCGCTATGAAGAACCTTTTCAACACCTCTATTTTTAAGAGTGCAGCTTACATCTGACCTTGCACTCTTTGGCTATTAAAACTGAAGGCGTTGCTCAGCTTCTGTTAACAGTAAAGCTCCACCATACTTCATTTGATTGGCCATCTCAATCATGTTTGACATTGATGAGTTCTGTTAGACCGCTGAGTCAGATCAATCTAAAAATGTAACGTATCATTATTTTGTCATCCTAACAACATGCATGGGGTGTGTGATAGAATGCGACAAACAAGCATTCGAATGTCAAATATTGGAGGGACATTTTGATCATTATCCCCCTCAGTGTCTACGGTGGTTACAACCCTGACAGACCTAAGTTATTCACTGAAAACCTCACCCCACTATCGTCTCAATTTCATACCTCATATTCAAACTTACGTCTTGTACACGCAGCTACCAATACCATTTAGAGCCAATGACGTCAGACCTAATGTAATGCGCTATTTTTGAATCTGACACCAAGAAGAAGGATGTTGTGTTGTTGATCATTTGCATAGTTGAGGTCTGCCTAATGCTTCTGAATTGCTTACAGTCGCCGGAAAAAACCTTTTTATAAGTTCCATGATAAATATTACCAAAATGACAGCATACTTGTAAAAAAAAACACGAGAGGAGTAAGTAACGACAGCATTTTTATTTTGGAGAGGGAATTATTCCTTAGCAGAGACATTAAAATCACATTTATGCATTAAACTGTCCATATGCATGTGATAATTTATTGTCATTTCTCTGTGGGCATAAGGTCTTTCAGTGCAACCAGACAAAATTGACTTATAATGAGATAGAATAATTGTAAAATTAATATGCAAGGACATAATTTGTTTACAAAGACACTGGAAATGAAGGAGCGTGGCAACATGCGAACCAATATTCACTACGCAGTCAGGAACTAAAATAGCTGATGATCTAGATTCCTTGTTCCTTTCATACCCATTCTGGGCCACTAATGTACCTGCTGCTTTTGACTGTTGCTTCTTGACAGCAAGATGCAGCCTGTTTTTCCGCTTTGTCTTTTTAGGCATTTTCACACTCCATCTCATTCGCCCTCCTCTCTTTTCCAGTTGTTCTCTTGCCATATTGCAGACCTGATCTGAAGTTCAGTGCATCCGAAAATGCATAATCTGGCTTTAATCAGCCTGAGAATATATGTGCATGTGAATGCATGTGGGAGCGAAAAAGATGATAATGGCTGTGATGAATGTCAAATGATTGACGCAGGCGTATTTAACTTTTCCCCAATTTGATGTAGTCACGTGTCTCTTAAGCGTGTGCATGACCGGTTCTGTTTGAGAGCATGAACGTGTTGAACGGGTTGGATGTCCTAAATCCAGACATCAGAATTGAACTCATATGGCCAAGAATCCATATTAAATCATTGAAGACCATGCACATTTAGACAAAAAAAATTGAAATACAATTAATTTAGTATACACAAAGGACATCTTGAATTTCTGCCCGGACAGGCAACAGATAGGCTACAGAAGCACTGCTGACTGCAGATTTCACCCAACACATGTTTTTGCTCGGTTAACAAATCGTCCTTAGCGGCGACACACCGCATATGTCACGCTTTCAATTTTTCAGTAAAGAAATATCAACAGTCACGTCAAGAAAAACCGCTTCGGTTCTGATTTTTATTCTCACGCGTGCAGCACTTAACAGAGGAAACGGTTAAAGAGTGATATCCCAATATGATTATACAATGGAATCGAATATAATTATGCATAAGCTTAATAGTCTCTTGTGTATAGTGAAGATGCACCAAGGAGCTTTTTACTCACCTTGCCCCGTGCGCGCCGGGAATCCCCGCTACATTCCACTGCGGTCCGTGCCGAGCGCGCGCTACTCTATCACTCTACTAGAGCGCGAGATTCCTAAGGGCTTCAGGACGGTCCGCTGTCAGATACGTGCCCGGAATAAATGTCGCACCTTCAGTGGTGCTAAACGGTGATAGAAATCGCCACTGTGTTTCTTTGAGTACCCATGAGTGCCGCTATTCTGTGTACTAGACGTACTGAACCTGCTCCCTCAGCCCGAACGCGCGTACGCATACGCACATGCACATGCACACACACATTCACTGCGGGCTTCATAGTGGAAACGCACGACGTAGTCGCTGCAGATTTCAAAAACAAACTTGAAACATGAAAGGGGTGTAAAACAGATTTTCCCGTTTTGTTTGAATACAATAATTATGATGTAATTTGATAATCCATTGACCTTACTATTATAAACAAATATCGTGATCCGCGTAGTTATTGATTGTTAATCTGGTGCTGTTAAATATCGTCACGTCTTCTTTATTGAGACTATGAACGTTTGTTAATGATAAATTGGCATAATAATGAATTTGCAAAGATTCTGCTTTTCAATGTCAAGCTCAATGTCATCTTTCAAAATGGATTGAACATATTCATTCCAAGGGATGTTTACTAAACGGGTAAAAGGCAATTTAAGAGCAACAATAAATAATCTGAGAGGATGAAGCATGCACTTGCAAGCAAGCCATGTTTGTAAATATTCAATGCAACATCTGCCAAAATATCAGCTTAAAGCATGATATATAATGAAGACAGGATTGACATCTGTCATGCCGCAACAAAACTGACCACTCAGAGATGAATTCAGATTACCTCACGTATTAACCAGTTCATTTTCTATTGAGATGAATCTCATTA
Organism: Oreonectes daqikongensis; assembly: GCA_026939265.1. Lineage (NCBI taxonomy): Eukaryota > Metazoa > Chordata > Actinopteri > Cypriniformes > Nemacheilidae > Oreonectes > Oreonectes daqikongensis. Next base: position 8,913,525 of record JAOTQM010000022.1, read on the forward strand.
AAAGGCACAATCTAAAGAATAAACTACTATTAGCAGGATGGCCGTGGTATAAATACAGACTGACACTCAAACAATTTGTTATTAAACAGGCTAGAAACTATAAAACAAAATGAAATATCCAAACAGATGGACTGGCTAAAATGCAGTCAATGAATAAATATGAGTAGCCAAGATATGAATATGAAAACAGTGTCTGAGTGACAGCCCTGGAAGAGTAGTAATGATTCTATGCAGGCACCACACGATGGTCTATAATCACTACTGAATCATCAAATGTGTGACTAGAATAAACAAACACAAAGGAAAAAGCAAAAATAAGCAGGAAAATAGAGGTGGAAGATACCATGTAGTTCTGGTGGTCAATAACCTTTTAATAAAGCCTTGGTTAATATTTAAGGTAAGGACTAGTCCGATGTCGATCTACTTGCGCCTCCATTCTCACACGATTGTACAAAGTGAATAAATATTAAAGAGCCTTGTCACCTCCAACTTCATCAATGATTCATTGTTCAAATGAGAATGATTTAATTATAATAATAAAAGAAATGCACTGATCACTCCACACTATATGTAGAACCATGGCATTTATTGTGAATGCACATCATCTTGTTGGGAATGTATATCAAATGTATACCTTTACTGTGATATCAAAATACAGATAGTGTCTTGTGCAAAAATGTAAACTGCTTTTGTTGTCAAATAAACAGAATTTGGTGTACTCCATGTACTGTAATATAAAATATTGAATAGCAACACACAGACATTACAATTGACAATATAAAAATATCTCAATAGCACCATTTGTTGTAAACATGCAACATCTGATAATACAAGAACATTCATTTTGAATTTCAAACTAACAAAAATACAGATCTACATTTACAGTACAATTTTGTACAGCTTAGACTTGTTCTATGAGCCAGACTAAGATCAATTCTTACAATATGTGAAACATTACTGTACTGTATAATTTCTGTACCATAAAACATGTGCTCATTTGATGTACAGAAAATAAAAGATGAAGAAAGAAATGAAAAACGTGATATGCTGTATTTGTATAATGGAGTACCGTGAGTGTGTTAAACAATAATACACAGTGTCAGCACCATTCTTTACCTTGAAATAATCATTCATAGACAGATCATTATTTAAAACAATGATCATATTGGACATTAGCCTGCCATATAATGTGCTGGTCAGAATGACATAAAACTTTAATAAATCTAAATTAAAAGGTTAACAGATGTCTGACAGCTCTACACACAAAATAAATAATGAAAAATCTAAGAGCCAATAAATGCTTAAAATTTGCTAAAGCAGTCAAAGATAAGGCAACATCTTCTGTTCATGACGGCAGTGTCCAACACTGAGGTTTATGTTTATAGAATGTCTTGTTTAGAGTCAACTGTTGTCTTCAAGTTCAAACAAATCTATAAAAAAAGGAGAACTGTGAGAAAAACAGCTCTGCTCTTACTGATAACAGTGCAAACATTTTTGTTGTTGTTATTCCATCAGTTGAAAATAAAAAATGATTAATGCGCAACCATTATCCCTGTGTATTAGTCAGCTAGTGTTAATGTACCTTCTTACTGTTGCAGACAGTGTTGCTCACACTCTTCTTTCTGTAAATAGCGGTTAGCGTTTCCTCCACAGCCGCTGTAGATAAAAGGTCTACACGCACCCACCTCGGAATTAAAGTACCAGCGCAGAGTAAAGCGAGAGCAATTCCCCTCATCCATCGGCAAGATGCACGAATCTAATAAACACACATGAAGAAAGTGTTTAGTATCTTTTGTTTAGAGACCATTGAAAAGTGAGAGACAATTACATGTTTGACACACATCACCTTCTCGCAAGCCAGCAAAAAGTTCAGTACACATAAACATTTCAGAAATAAAATAAATTTCTGTTTGTGGATCTATTTAAAGCCATTTCCTGCACTACTGCTGAACTAAGTCTTCAATTAATGGAAAATGAGTCATGTCACTTGAACTAGATGGCAACAGGCTTCATGATGTCTGTATCAAATCTCTCTCTTTCTATATATATAGGTATATATATATATACACACACACACACACATTTAAGCATGTTATTATTTTATGTTTGTATTGTACAGAGAACATCTGTACAAATGTTCTGTTCTTGTCTGTGGTGGGCAAGCTGCGTGCAATCTCATGCTAAGAGCTGTCACACAGATGAGTCAGTGAGTTGACAACATGGTGAAGATACACAGACAAACAACAGGAAGTGAGTGCAGCTAAGACTCATGGAGGGCAATTACAGAGTGCAGAATTATGATAGCCTGTCATCATCAAGCGCTATTGTATGGCTTCTGATCCACATCCACAAAAGTTTCTACATTTCTATGAGATTTCTGTTTCCAGCATATGTCGCAAAAGATACAGACAAGCAGTAACTAGTATACTGCTATTAAAGAGGTGCATATTTGTGACAAATTAGTACCATAGATATACTCATGCAGACATACTCATCATTAATCATAATGATGACTCACAAATGATGACTTACCTTCACTTTTCACTTGTCTTTTTGTCCTTTCAGCTTTTAATGAATCCACAGAGACTGTTTTGCCTGTCAAAATATCATCTGTCGTTTATAAATTAAACTGTGTCCTCGCATGCACCCACATACGCAAACCGTTAAGACTTTGAAAATCTGGCATACCCTGACTTTTATTAAAAGTGGTGTCGTAGTCGACAGTCTCCACTATTGGAGCATCATCGTCATAGGTCTCTATTGAGTAAATGTGCTCGTAGTCTGGGTCATTTGTGTTCATAACCACACGTAGCTGTTGACCTAAAAAACACGCATGACACATGAACAAGTCAGGTTCTTGGAAATGATGTTGATGTTTAGAATACCAGAATACTTGTTTTAAAGAGTTTGATGTACATGTGCAACTGGATAGTGTTAAATACATATTTTAATATGTATTTAACATATCCTATTTTTGTTGATGAAAGAAAAACAGTTTCCGATAAAAGGGATAGGTTAAATGGGTTAGTGCACCCAAAAATGAAAATTCTGTCAACATTTACTCCTCCGACTTTCTTTTTTCTGTGGAACACAAAAGGAGATGTTTTCAAGGTTGTTGTTACTGCTCTTTGTTATATGAAAGCATACAGTCATCAGACACTGTCAAGTTCCAAATAAACACCCTAAAATCTACAGAACAGCTTTGTGTGGAGAACAGACCAAACTTGGCATTTACTGCAATTAATGTTATTCAATAAATAATAATGGTAATAATGGTATTCAAAAAAATGTTGCCCTCCGCCATAGCTAACCAATCTCATTCTTGAATATACTTAGAGTCGTAAAGCATCATTGAGATTTGAGGGCAGACATAAAACAATGAATCAATGGCAATAAATAACTTAAATTTGGCTTCAGGCTATTACAAGGTTGCACACAAGTTACTTCAAACTGTCCTTTTAAACTCAGCAGAAGAAAGAACAAAGTCGGGTTTGGGACATGGACAAGTAAATGTACTTTCAGTTTTGGGTGAACTAGGCCTTTTATGATATAAACGTAATACGAAACAGGAAAGGACGAAAGTAAATAAGTTTAAGTTTACTCTAAAAGAAAGGTGGAGGATAAGACTCACCCTCCTCGTCCCCACGGATTATTGAGTGCTCAGGGGACGTGGAGGAGCGACCTCTGTAGGTCTGCACTGGCACAGGGACCTGAACCTCCTGAATACCTGAGAACACGCCCACAATATATTACACACACCAGACAGCAAAACCCATCAGTGAACACACACACACGCACCCTCACTGAGAAACTCACACTCACACAGGCATCCATGGATCCAAAAAAGAACAACAGAAGATGTTCATGCACCAGATCAACAAACAAATTAAGACCCACAATCACCAGAAGTTTAAAAAAATGTTTAAGAACATCCACACACAAAAATGATCTATAGTGTCTGAGACCACACAAGACAGTCACAAACAGGTCTATTGTTAGTTTAGTGTGTGCACATGAGTTTGAGACTGATGCAATGATAGGGAAATGTCTACTGGCTATATTGAGGCTATTTAAGTTAACTTACCTCCACAAGCTTGAGAGAGAGCGAGAGAGAGAGAGAGAGAGAGAGAGAGTTAGTAGAGATTTAAAATGCTACATAATAAATCAATTGAAAATAGTACAGAGGCCAAACAAATGGTTACATTTTGATGAATAATTATCTACAATAAAGAGTCACTCACCACAATGCAGATTCATCTCAGTTCTAACATAAGTCCGAATCTCATCCTCCTTTAAACAAAGAGATGCAACCATTCCTTGTGTCACTGTTAATTGTCTACGGTCTCAAAATTAGGCTGAGAAGCGACAATAAAAATTCCTGATACATTACAATAAATTATAAATGTCTGTTTGTTCTTACCGTCATGCCTGGTTCTCCTCTGTCTCCTTTAGGTCCATCAGATCCTATCTCCCCCTGAAACAAAGACATGAGGGATGTATGGGAAGAAAATGTGGATGTAGAAAATGTGTGTTTAGACTTACCTGTTCTCCTCTCTCTCCTGGGATCCCTGGAATGCCACGCGGGCCAACCATGGCAGGCCCTGAAGGACCTCGCTCTCCCTACAAGAAATATTCAATACATACTAATCAGAACTCAGAACTTCCCTGTAAATATGAACAGCAGTTTTAAGAATTATACAGTAGCGTAAGTCTGATACCTTTTGCCCCTGCAGTCCCTCTGGACCTTTACCTCCAGCAGGCCCTAGGGGGCCAGTTAAACCAGGTGGTCCATCCACACCTCTCAGACCTGTAGAGCCAGGTATACCAGGTGGGCCCTAAAGAAAGCAAAAGGATGGCATTTTCCGGTTTGATGTTTGACAACTCTGTGCTCAGCTGAGATAAGCACAGAACAGTAGGAGATAAAGAGGTTAATATACTCACTCTTTCACCTTTATCTCCTTGTGTTCCCTTTTGTCCTGTTACTCCATCAAAGCCTCTGTCACCCTGGGTATCAACATTCATCATTACAAAGCTTGATCAACATTTCAACTAGTTTAGTCTAAAAATTACATCTTCAATAAAAAAGACAAAAATAATGCAATGCTACCCCTAAAGCACATGAACCTGTGACTCAATTCAAAGTGACTTAAAGAGAAAATAGAAAGCAATAAAGCGATAAAGAAGGAAATCTTCTAGTTTGTGAAAGCTCTAACACAACCATCTTGTACCTTGGCTCCCATGAGTCCCTCCTTCCCTGGACTTCCTGTAGGACCTGCAGGGCCAACTTCACCCTGAAATACAACTTTTCATTATGGCAAAATCATGGTCGGGTTGGCATGCATCCTCAACACCTCTAAATAAATGTGTGTGTAAGTACCTGTTCTCCTTTTCTCCCTGGCAATCCGGGTCTGCCATTAATCCCGGCATCCCCCTGTGTAGACACATAATACATCACTCACATCGAAACATGGAGACACAAAGCTCTCAGACAGAAACTTGCCTCTCACTTTATTTCTCAATCTCTTTCTATTACTCACCTTGTCGCCCTTCGATCCGCTCGGTCCGCATGCCCCCTTGGAACCTCGATCTCCCTGTAAACAATTAGAACTCAGTCAAACTGTCAATCACTCAACGTGACAGGGCTTAATGCACAACACAACAGCCAGCTCCCTGCGATCGAACCTTACAGATGGAATAAAGCGCCATTCACCTGTCAGTCCAACACACACACTTCAATTATTGTCTGTCTCATTAGTGGACGGAGGTCTATCAGGGATGCTGAAAACTGATATAAGTTCTTCTCTGCTATACGAATGTTGGCTGAAGGGCGGCTAGTACTGCATCTGCAGTGGCCTGTGTATCCCTAAGAGGAATGATTCATACGGAGGAGGCTTTCATGTGCCTCACTGCACTCAGCAAAATCAATTCCTCGACACACGCGCTCATACACACTCACGCAAAGACTTTATTTTGATGGCTTGGGGTACATATGCAGATGAATGTCACACGCCGGTACGGGACACAGGCTGTGGCGGAATTACAAGCAGCGAGATCATCTGGTCTGAAGGGCTTTTCAAGGTTACAGACAAAGCTAGCAAGAGTCAGTTTGAGTTTTAATCAAAGCGACAACCATTAAGATGCACACACACCTTGAGGCCTCGCAGACCCACGAGCCCGTTTTCTCCCTTCTCTCCTCTCGTACCAGGCAGGCCATCTTTTCCGGGTGTTCCCTGTAGAGGACAGAGCGAAAAATACGAAGCAGTCATGGGGAAACGTCTGGGCCTGGAGACGTTACAGGTATGTGAAAAAGAATACGCACCGGTTCTCCTGGGACTCCAGGCTGCCCTGCTTCCCCCTGCAAATCATTACAGAATCCGATCAATATCTCAGGCACGCAGACAAACACACGTATGCATATAAACATATGCAAACTCACTCAAACCAATACACACATTTACGTCTTCTCTCTAATTTATGTATGCGTTTATACATTCATGTGAAGAAAGCATGTTTCACCTTCTGACCACCAGGACCACGAGCTCCTTGGAAACCATTGGAACCTCGCTCTCCAGGCTCCCCTCTCAGACCCTATTACAGAGAAAAAAAACTAATTAAATCTCCAGAATGCAATCAGATTAAAGGGGGAAAAAACGTTTTCAGTCTTCTGTTTGTTTTCCTGATTAAAAGACAGAAATAATCTCCCCTAGAAGAGGTTTATAGAGCTCAAAACTGTGCTGAAAATGAGAAGCTATTAAATCTTCAATTAAGTCTTAACATTTCAATAAGGACTTGCAATAATTTCAAAGGTCTATACACGTACTGCCCTTGATGTTAAAGAAAAAACTAAACATGAATAATACAATAGTGTATATCTAACTGAGACTTATCATGTGGGGATCTTCATTCAGTCCAAGGTACAAAGAAGATAAACACACTCACCTGTTCACCTGGTGGCCCTTCCTGTCCTTTTGCACCCTTGTCACCCTGCGCACCTTTAGGTCCTCGGTCTCCCTGTGGCGAACATGCGGTCAATGCAACTGATTACTTCACATCGACCCAATGTCTTTATCCTGTTGCTTGCTCACAGGTTAGCGATCTATAGACTCTTGAGCAGGTCACACATGAATGCTTTATCACCCATTCTCAGTCACATGTTCTCAGAAGATAATAGAGCCCCCCCAGCCATCCAGCCTTTATTATCAGCCTTAAATATTTCATAGGGTGGCCCAATATTGCAAAAAACACTTAAATATCTGACGCAGCTTAAAGTAAAATGTGACTCACCGTTTCTCCTTTAATTCCCTTCTCCCCTGCAGGCCCCCCCACCAGCACCGTTTCTCCCTTGAAGATTCAAAATCAAACATTATACATTATAACCCATTACATGTTTTAATATAATACATATAGTATAAACCGTATAACAAAAATATGTCAAAAATACAAGAACCCTCTGCTACACATTAGTGTCACGGTCACCCATGTCAGGGTTTATTTTGCAGTAATGACTGGCTACAGAGCTTTGCTTCTACACACAAGTAAAAGAAATTCAATAATTGAAATAAAAAAAACATGTAATTCAAGATTCATCATTACCTTTTCTCCTTTAATTCCTGAAGGACCTTGATCACCCTGTGAAAATGGGCATATTTCCCATTAATGCTTAAGCAATGCAAATGCATGTATTTCACGACAACTGTGTTTTTTTGCAAGGTAAGGGATAGCATGAGAGAAGCAGAAGCGTTTGACAAGTGACACACACCTTATCTCCTCTGTTCCCTTTGCTGCCTGGAGGACCCTGTCATTGGGACAGACAAGTGAAAAGAGGAACAATCAGCTTTGCCTGAATGTTTGTATGCATGCGTGCATGTGGATGGAAGATGTGCGGCACCGCGAGAGGCCCTGACTCATAATGGCTTTGAAATTGCAGTGAGTGGGAGATGAACACATCATAGCCCTGAATATAAAGCGTGACGAATACAAACGCTGCGTTCGTACAGCTCGCACTCTCCCTGCATTGTCTCTCTCGCATGGGTCAATCTGGATGGGGGCTCAGATCAATGTCTCTGATCAACAGACGTTTTTGTGTGACTGACATTAACATAGAAAACAGGATGTGTCGGGGTAAAAAATGAGTGTGTGCTGATTGTTGTGAACAGGAAGTAGGAGTATATTTACAGTAGAGCCTCTTTCTCCATCTAATCCAGCCCGTCCTTCTTCTCCCTATGAATGATAGAGATACAAGCACCATCAGACACACTGCTACAAAACCGTGCAAATGCTTATAATACGGTTGGTGGTCGAGGACATTACCCGAGGCCCTGGGTCGCCTCTCTCTCCTCTGGCACCTGGCACTCCTACACCAGTTTCACCCTGGCAAAGACATGCAAACAGAAGAGGAGAAAAAATAAATGTGTCCTTCAAGCACACAGGATTCTATGGCAGACTAGATACAAACATCATAATCTTGTACTTGAACCACAAATGAAACGCTTCAATGTGAATAAGAGTCAAAGAATGATCCAAAAATGAATCCCACAACTTTATTTACAGGTCAAGTATGCAATATGTATTTACCTTATCCCCCTTTAGTCCTGCAACACCTAGAGCACCCTAACGTAAAGATAAGGACACCATTGAATACCACAAAAGGATGGGCATATACGTAAATTTGACCATGTTTATAACTTACATGGGGTCCAGGAGGTCCAGTAGCTCCTGGCGTTCCAGGGTTTCCTGCTTTTCCTATAATTCCTGGGAGACCCTTGATCAGATAATAAGGTACCAGTTAAATTGCAACTAATTGAAAAAAACAAATGGACACAAAAATCAGCTAAATAAATTATGTTCATCTTATATACTTTTAACTAAGACATTATTCTGCAAATTTCTTGGCTGCACTTTTTTCACTGTATGTAAATCTGTTGCTTGTATGTGACGTAACTACATTTACAATTACATTTATTCATTTGGCAGACGCTTTTATCCAAAGCTACTAACTACTAACCATATCTCCAGGTAGTCCAGGGAGTCCTTGCTGACCTGCTTCCCCCCTTTGCCCAGCCAGTCCCGGGGTCCCATCTAAACCGCGTGGCCCTGGAGACCAAGAGGGCCCGGAAGGCCAGGATCACCCTAGAGAAAATAAGAAAAAAGGAACAAATCTTATTTATATACTGTACACACAATTTTTAATTTTCTGGTGTTTGTCAGGTAAAAGTTGGCAAGATTTGCTAAGCATTTGCTGTGTCAATTCAATCCACTTGCAAAAGTAGGAATTTGCAGAAGTTAACATAATATCATCAGTATCCTGGTGAGCAAACCAACATGGCACAGTGGCAAGAAACCAAAACTACAATAAATGGAGAAAAAAACCTTGGGAACAACCTGGATGGCCAGTTCTCCTCTGATGCATTACAGCTGCAGTCAGTGACTTTTAAGTAATAGTTAATCTTAAATTAACAGGGAGTAAACAATTACATTTTTATGATGAACAGACAAAGCCTATTTTAATCAGTGATTTATTGAATTTACATTTGTTTAAGTATGATATTGCAGAGATTTGTGTGGTTTTTACGGTGTTGTGGGTTGTTTCTATAGGATTTTTCTTTGCCATACTAGATACTATTGTAGATTAAAAAGGCATCAATAGTTATACATCAATAGTTATAAAAAAGTCCTTGTCAATTACCTTTAATCCAACAGGCCCAGGCTGTCCTGGAGGTCCATCCATTCCCATGCCAGCCTCTCCTTTGACTCCTTTGGGCCCTGATGGTCCTCTCACTCCCTGAAAAAAAGACAACAGTCTTTCAAACATGCATTAAAGTGGAGATGAAATAGATGGTGTAATGGTGCTGGTCAGTCTTAAATGAATGCAGGTACTTACATTCTCCCCAGGATCTCCAGGATCACCTGTTGCTCCCTGTAAATAAATAAACACATTATGATTCCATTTCTACAGGGCCTGTGCAGCTGTATGCTTGTGTGTCCTTTATAATATCTCTATTACTCACTTTGTCTCCTTTGATACCCGCCGGGCCCTTGTCTCCCTTCGGGCCCTGAAACACAAAACAGGCATCATTTAAGTAATGACCACACAAACAAATTTGCAGTAGGGGTATAGAAACGTCTGAAGCAAATGCGTCAGAATGGAGATAAAACATCAACATGAATAGAGGGATGCAAAGTGAATCTAATATTAAAACAAAACTTACCATTAATCCAGTAAGGCCTCTTTCTCCAATAGTACCTGGCAAAGTCAGACCAGGAGGCCCCTTAAACAACGAGTCAAAATATGAGCTAAAAATGCAGTATATTTAAAAAATCTAAAATAGCACAGTATTACACCTACTACCCATTAACTGTAATATAAATCATGGTTGTGTGCATCCACTTGCCTCAGGAGAAGTGATACTGTACTGTTCTGTACTGAATCGATCAGCTGCATCTGTTCATGTGTCTTAAAACATTCTAAATCTATCTGGGAACATGCCATACATTTTTTACCAAATATTATAAAGACCCCATCATACTGTAAGTGAAAGAGCGTATGGCAGATTCAGCTGGAAGTGTTCTGCTGAGGAGTAAAGGCAGGTGATGATTTTCACTGTGGTATTTATTGTGTGTACAGGCCACAGTAGTTTACTTCCCTGTCCTGTCATAGATCTACTGATCATTGTTGGCGAAATATATATGGAGGACTCATGGAGCACATCTGTGGTAATATCTCAAAATCGCACAAAATCTTTAAAATAAGGTGCAATTACAGAGGATTTGTGTCATCTGGTTTGTTTACTAATTTAAATCTAAAGCTAATTCTGTTGATGAGAAACAGACATGAATACATGTTACACTCTAAGGCATGTTGTCAGATTAGCACAAACAATAATTTACAATAATTTAAGTTTGGAAAATAACAAAGAGAAATTGTGTTTACAGTAATGCACATTGAAAAGCTATGGTGCAATGCATTCTGGGTGTTTTAAAAATGCAGCACTGATTTTTAAAAGCTAAAATGTAACAATTATATAATATCCATAGTATTACAAAATACATACGTGTTTAAATCTTAATATTTATTCAGTATAATCTCTGGGGGTTTTTTCATTTTAACTAAATGCTTGTTTAGAATTATATTCTGGCACAAATGCTGTCCTTTTTAAAAAAGGTTTTAAAAACATATTACATTTTATTCCTGCACAGCAGTGGTCTAACTGTAAGATAATGTGTATTCTATAATAAATTAAGCAACATAACAAGTGTAATTTGTAATTTTGTAAAGAAAGAGGCTAACAACAAACAGATTAAAAAATGCTACTAAGGAAAGGAAACAAATGAATCCAAACTTAGTATGCACAATCATACCTAGAGATCATCCACAGTAGTCATAAAGTATTAGAGTCAAATAAAAGAACGCATCTCTGAGTGGATTTCACAGATAAAGGTTTTAACATGTTCGAGGTTTACCGCAACACTTTGTGCTGTTGCCATTTGACAGTGGATCTATAGAAGAGCTCACGTATGTAGAGCAATAACATTATGTTTGCTTCAAATACAATTATCTGTCATGCAGGTGAGATAGGTTGATCTTCACAGTGTTCCCTATAAGGTAACCATGGCAACAACTCACCGGCTCACCCTTCTTTCCAGGGGGTCCGACGACAGACTGCAGCACACAGTGGAAATAAAGGAAGATAAAAAAATGGAACAGGATGAGAATTAAAAGCATTGTGCCAATCAAACCACACATTACGTGCAAATCCACACATGGAGATGCACTCATACGCAGGCATACACACCGGTCCCGGTGGGCCGCTGTCACCTTGCTCTCCTTTAAGTCCTGGAGAGCCAAAGGGTCCAGCAATACCCTACAAAAAAGAGACAGAGATAATAAAAAACAATAAAGGAGTGGTGAGGAAAAAAAAGAAACAAAAACAAACCAACAAAGGGAGCAGGAGATGATGAAACTAACACCCATATTTCTTCATAACTGACAAGAGGGTCTGAATGCTCACCTGTTTCCCAGGTAACCCTGGCAGACCATCTTTTCCAGGAACACCATCTCTCCCCGGGACCCCAGGCTTGCCCCCCTCTCCCTGATCATATTAAAGATAACCGTGTTACTCAAATGCAAGTCAAATACATCAAGTAACAATGCAAATGAAAAAGAACTAGATCAGAAAACATAATAATAATGTTTATGGAAAAATTCAAGACATTTTAAAAAGAACATTTGGTTCTCAATATGGGGGTTGCCAGATGGCACCAGGGGGACAGTTTATTTTAAGAAATACTGAATTCATCATAAATTCTGTGTATTGAAACCCAGACAAATAAGGCTACCAATCAACAGAATTTAAGTTTGTGCTTATTGTGTTTTTGGTGTAACTGAAATCCAAAGTTTTCTGCCATAAATTTCTTTGCAGGAACACAAAGGGACTGATCCTACAAAGAGGGACGTCATGCTAAAAACTTTGAGAACCACTGCTTTAGACAGCATATTTACTGTAAGTCTGTGCATCACATAAACATACTACATGGATTATTCTCGGCACAAAGTGCAAGAAAACAAATTAACCAATTTCCTGAGAACAACCCAAGCACAAACAGGCAGTCATTCAGTCTGAATATACAATGCATCACACTGACATACATTATTGTTTCTGTCACCAAGCACAAGAATTCGTCCTGTAAATAATGAGGAGGAATGATATTTGCTAGCTACAGTATGACGTTTTTAGACTTTTTTACATGGATCTGCACAACAGATCATTCAGAATGAAACAATTGCTTTTATTTTTGAATGAGCAAATGTGATTTTTTTTTAAATTAGAAGTATATACATTTCAAGCAGGTTGAAAAAGGACTTTGTAACGATAAATAGCGACTAGGTTGTAACCCCTATTTACGATCAGGGTTAATAGTTCAAGAACCAGCTATTGGATAAGCCACTGAAAAATCCATATTTGTTGACCACTAATAAATTAACTAATGTGACACAATCTTCCATGGCAGTCCCAAAATGTATAAAATTTTACATTTTAAACTTCCCATGGGAAAATAATTCAGCATATCTTTCATCTAAAATCTTCAGCAACAAAACACACCCTATCCAGAGAATGATCCAAGTAAGTGGCCATGTAGCAGATGCTTTTATCCTCCTACTTGGGGTTAGGTGACTTCCTCAAGGGCACAAACCATCTTCTTATTACTAGCTGTAAGCTTTATTCACTGCAGCACACACCGGGGGTGCGGAATGCATGGTGAGCACAGTGTTTACTCACCACTTGTCCTGGAAGCCCAGGAGGTCCTTGTGGTCCCTGCAAAAAAAACAAACAAACAAAAAATGGTTTTATTCATTTAGACTACTGCAACAAATAAGAATCACAAGGTTAAAGAAGGACACTACCTATCATAACAAAAAATTCTATATTAAAGCATGTGCTATCTGTAAACTACTGTAATGGTTTCAAAATGCAAGGGCAAACCAAAGACTATAAGATCTAAAGATGAAGGAGACACAGAGGGATAAACAGAGCATGAAGAAGCTTTAAGCCGATCTACAGAGATTGTCTAGTGACTTCTGAGGAGAGACAGAGGTCAAATTCCTCTGTGCTGATGGGACGATTCCAATATTGTGCTTTTATCTTACTATGGCTCCTGGAGTGCCTGCAGATCCAGGTATCCCTCTGATGCCCTGAGGTCCAGGAGGGCCCTTGAGAAGTAAAGAAAAAGAGTACCGGTAATAAACTCTCCTGGGTTAGTTATATAACTCCAAAACACTGTTGTGAATAAAACTGCCTGCAGAAAAACGTGGGCTACTCAATTGAAAAACTTACTTGGACTCCAGTGCCAGGCTCTCCTGCATCACCCTAAAAGTGACAAATGACAAATATGCATACCTTAATGTATGCACACACTTTTAACGTTTTATATATGTAAGACCAAAGATTAAGATTCACACACTGATCTAAAAACACAAACAAACACAAAACAAATGGGGATAAAATAACAAACATTGTGTTAACTGTAATGGCTGAACTTCTGTAGCTCAAATGATAGAGCATTGAGTTACCAGTGAAAAGGTTGTAGGTTTGATTGTTGAGGAACCAACATACAACATACAAATAAATTGAATTCCATCACAAAGCACTAACCTTTACACCAGGTACCCCTGAGGGTCCATTTCCACCCATTGGACCCTAAAACAACACCCAAAGTCATAAACAAGGTTTCTAATATATATATATATGTGTGCTTAAATATACATTAAATCTAATGTACATACAGTCGGCCCTCTTATTCCTGGTTCACCTGGATTCCCCTGTGCAAAAAACAAGTTTGGTCTAAACAGCAGCCTGACAATTATAGCTGGATTCACTTTAGACAGTATAAGGTGTCTTAAAATACTGTGTACTTACATAAGAAATTAAAGCATTTCATACAAGGTACTTATTAAAGTTACCTCCTACTAATTACATTTGCAATGAATCATATGCTTTTTTATGTAAGTACAAAGTAGTTAAAACCCTTCAAATAAAATTGGGTAATATTTATACCATGCACACAGACACACTTATGCACACATAAACAGCACACACAGCTCTAAACCGACAGACATACTGTATACTTTAACAAGAACATCACAAAAGACCTAATAACAACAGATAAACACAAATCTTTATCTCACAACACAGTGCAATACACCACAAAGACTGAATTTACAGACACAAATATTACTGTCTAACAAACAAACAAACAAACAAACACATACAAGTATACAAACATAAACAATACACACACACACACACACACAGACTTTATACACACATAAATGCCCCCCTCCCTCTCCTATTACAAGCAAAGCAGCCAACAGTTGCAGCCACAGAAAACCTACCGGTCTGCCCAGCACTCCTGGAAACCCAGGCAAGCCCTACAGAGAGAATGAGGAAAGGAAAGGACAGAGAGAGCAGAGAAATTATGGTCCACAGGATGAAAAGAAACAGAGTGAGGGGAAGGAGTGGGATTACAAAAAAGAGTG
Organism: Oreonectes daqikongensis; assembly: GCA_026939265.1. Taxonomy (NCBI): domain Eukaryota; kingdom Metazoa; phylum Chordata; class Actinopteri; order Cypriniformes; family Nemacheilidae; genus Oreonectes; species Oreonectes daqikongensis. The sequence goes on from JAOTQM010000022.1 coordinate 8,928,559, forward strand.
GAGGAGGAAAAGAGGAGACAGGGTGGTTAGCTGATAGAAGCGGTGCTGCATTTGTTACTGTTTTGTGGTTTATCTACAGGTATGGAGCCTCAGGCAAAGAAAGTGCTCACAGCAAGACCTAGTGCTCGCAGCGAATCCCCAGGCTTTCCTACAACGGCAAGCCCAAGAGAGGCTGCCGCTCTGGGTTACTGTTACTCACAGGTAGGCCTGGTGGACCGGCTGGTCCCCTCAAACCCTGCTCCAGAGGAGAATAAATAAATGTGAGTGAGAGCCAAAACTCTCCTCCTCCAAAACTAAACTACTCTCCGAAACATATTTAACCCCAGAATTTAAAACAATTACATTTGAATTGAATTTCAATTCAACTGCATTAATCCAATCTAAAAGTTATTATTTAAAAATCAACATCACGGTCAGTTCACATAAATGAATGAAATAAATGTTATCTGATGAATTGTGTTAACTGTGATTTAATCTTAAAATACATTAACTATTTACAAATACATTAACTTTAATAACTAACCCTTTTTAAATAACTAATAAACAATTTATAAGTTACATACATTTTATATACATATTTAACTTATTAAATATTCATATACATCTAATATTTATATAAAGTATATACATATTAATATTTATAATTAACACTAACTTGTTATTTGCTTTATATGACTGGTGCTGACAGGAAGCACCAGAAAGTTCACTCTATTTGCACAGTATTTACTGACAGAATAAAATGACATCCACTAGGAACAACATATTCTCTTTTATCTCTATGGCTACACACCTGACATCATTCTGACATAAGACTTTATTTTACTAATGAAAGCAAACTGGTCATACAGCCCTCTGCAAATTCATAACACAGTGTTTCCAATGAGAACACAGACTCACCATTCTTATGTCATCATAGGGCCTGTGGCATCTTATAGTTAAAGACTTTGTTCAAGTCTTTAACTATAAGTATGAGCAACAGTAATAATGATGTTTGCCTTAACAAGCACCAATAGTAACAAATCACAATATATAAAAAAAACATTATAACAACAGCTTCAATATTCACCATGAAGCTAAAAAAGCTTTAAAAGATATTACATTAAAAATAAATATTATAAACTGGTAACCGCTCATATTAACTAGTTTCTTACCGGCTTTCCATCCTGCCCTGGTTTTCCTGGCTCACCTGGATTTCCCTAACACGAGGAAAAAATGAATCAAACATTTTTATTTTTAAGAATGAAAGAAAATGTTTTTCAGATAACACCAGTAAATAGATATTGTTAACTCACTGGGGAGCCATCTTTCCCAGTCTCACCACTGCCTCCTCTTTCTCCTTTCTCCCCACGAGCACCTGTGTAGCCCTGAGAGAGTAAGACATCACAGGACAACTTGTCAAACTCATAAAGATAGCACATACTGTAGCAACACATTTGAATGCTCTATTCTAGATAGTTATTCTAGGTTATGCCAGTTATAAACTCTAAAAAAGTTCACCCGTTCTCCAGAAGGTCCAGATGGTCCAACCGGACCCGGCTCTCCTCTTAGTCCTTGCGGACCTGGCAGACCCCTTGGACCAGGCAAACCAGTCTGAGTGGTGGCAGCATCCCCCTAAGATAAACAGTCACAAACTCAATACATTTGCACATACACAACGCAAACAAAGAGCTGTCAAAGCATTTTTTTACCTTTGGTCCTGGAGCTCCCACTAAGCCAGGTAATCCAGCTGAACCCTAAAAGAGAGGCAGTCAAGCATTAACCCTTGTATGGTATTCATGTTTTTGTTAGTTAATGTTCGTGTATCTAGTAGATCCACAAAATTATTATTATTGTCAAATCAATACAACCATAAAAATGTAAATTACAAGTAACACAGACAGTAAAGTAGTATTTCATTGCTGCCCTTCAGAAACCTATGTCCGAATTGGCTGTTTTCAGGAAATGGAAAAATCAATGTACATTTTAAATGATTTAATACTCTGTTGTCAAAGTTGACAAGTACTTTTAATACATTTTATTGGTTAAAAGCTTTAAAATTCATTCATGAAAAAGGTGCTGTTTGTTGTGTGTAAAAAAGTACAAAAAAAAATCGATGATATGGGTGGAAAACATAATGTTTTTCTCAAATAAATAAAAAATGTATGATGTCACAAAGAAAAAAAATTACATAGTTTTTAGTAAACATTATACAAATAAATACAACTAAGCTTCTGGCCACTTGGTTGACTTTAACAGGAACTGCAAAGGTTGCCGTTTTAAATAGAGGTTTAAATCCCAACAGTCTGAGACACAAACAGTCAACCTCTGTGATGGTCATACTTTGATCAGCTATCCCAAATAAAACTGCTTTTTTGTTTTATCATAGCAACTCATATGATAGTATTGTTATACTCCATGCATTGTACTCACAGCTAGTCCTCTGTCTCCTTTATCCCCTTTATCCCCCTGCAACAAAGACAAAGTTTTAGTATCATTTCTAGACGAAATTTATGACAAGCATCTCCTTTAATTCATAGCTCTTTACCTTGTCTCCAGGCCTGCCAGCTTCTCCAAGTTCACCAGCTCGCCCTGGCACTCCAGGTATTCCTGGTTTCCCAGGTTCACCTGCCTGTCCTGGTGGCCCCTCTGGGCCCCTCTCTCCAATTGCCCTGCCTGGGGGACCCTGAGGTCCAGGAGGCCCTTTTTCACCATGCTCACCCCTCAGGCCTTGTTCACCGGGAAGACCCCGTGCACCCTAAAAGTAAGTAAGCAAAGGAAGGGACGAAGTAAAAAAAATATGAGACGAGAGAAAAAATACTGAGGGTTGATGGATTTTCATGGCCTGCTATGAAACTGTTCAGCACTATGGACAGCACCCAGAGTGTTCGCATGATCTCGCTTTACACATGCAAATGTTTTTTACTCACATCAGCTCCTGCAGGGCCTCTAAGTCCAGCATCTCCTTTATCACCTTTTGTTCTGTCCTGTGTCAAGCTTTTGTCATCAAGAAATAGTTTCAGATTTCTGATCTACAATCGAAAAAGAAAGAAAGTGACTTATATATCTACTTCCAAAATCCTTGTCAATTTTGGAACAATTTTGATAAACCTCTTATACCTCAATGCCAAATTCTGAAAAAGCTTTCTTTACGTCCTGTGACAAAATAATAGAAAACAACATTAGTCATCTTGGCAGCCGTGCACGAGTGGCTCTGCATGCGTGAGCATTTTCCTTACCACTGCAGTTCCCGGTTTACCATCCTCCCCTGGATCCCCCTGTCAATCAAAAGAGTTCAGGTGTGCTTAGAATTGCCTTATGTCTTCCATAAGAACAGTAAACAAGTCAAATAAATATGCTTAGAAAAACACTCACCACGTCTCCTTTCAAGCCTGGCAGACCTCTTTCTCCCTGCAAGAATTACATATTGATTTCTTGCGTCATGATGTAAAAAAAACAACACACTCACACACATGCAAATAAACTTACTCTAGCTCCAGTAGCTCCTGGAACACCGGGGACACCCTGATTGACAGAAAAACACGATATATCAATACAGTATAAAACAACAGGTTTTATTAATATAATGCTAAAAATGTTTGGCCTTTATTAAACAATAGATTATTAAAAGGTGCATAAATAAGCTTGCCCATGGGAAACTTATGGGATTTTCTTAACCTTTTCACTGACAGACAGCCAGGCAAAAATTGTCAGATCATTTACTAAAGTTATAGCAAATAATTAGGCTTAGAAGTCTAAACAAATGTGACCCTGTCTGTGAAATCCAGGCTTAAGCCTTATAATCAAATTTTGAGATGACAAGCATCAAAGTTTGATTTCAAGCATTAATTTATGTCATGGTTCTGCCCTTCACGTCTTGTAAATTCCTAGAGCCTTGTGGGCAGGGCCATGACAGTGCCATGTCTCTGTGTTCCTTACTCGTGGAAGCGCGTGGCCTGGGCGTGGTGCGCCCGTGTCACGCGCTCTCCGCTCTTACGTCATGACCACGCCCCCCGGATACTTCCGCGATCCTGCCCTCCTTGTTTATGTCTAGTTTTCATGATCTAGTGGGCAGGATTGCATCAGTATCTTGTCTTTGTGTTTACGTTCTGTGGGGAGACACGCGGCTCGGGCGCTTCCGCCTTTTGCCGCGTGTTTTCATGTCGCGCGTCTTAGTCCCGTCCCCTCGTTCTCCGGTAATTTTTCCTGGTAATGTTTCTGATGATTCACACCTGCACCCTGTGTAATTATCCCTTGTTTGTTCCCCTATTTAAAGCCCTTGTGTTCATTGTCCTGTGCTGGTTCGTTTTGTAAGATTTGTAAGGTTCGTGTGTCAAGTCTAGTCTAGTCTAGTCTAGTCTAGTCTAGTCTAGTCTAGTCAAGTCTTTGTCATTGTCTCTGTCTCATCCGTACCGTTTGTTTCAGTTTTTCCCCCACGTGGGAAGTCTTTGTTTTTATAGTCTTGCTTGTTTTTGAGTTCGTGTCTTTTGTTCTTTTACCCCATCGTGGGTCTTTTGTTTCTGTTTTTTGTATAATAAAAGTCTTTTTGTTACCCCCACCGTTGCCTGCGTCTGGGTCCTCCTCCCCACAAATTTAACTATGATTTCAATCGTTCGCATAGCCTTACTCAGACAATATTAAAGATATCAAGGTTATATTTTCACATAATGTTCTTTACAATATGTAGAAAGATTTTATCACAAAAAGTACTTTACATGGGTTTTTACAGGCAGGGTCACAAATAGTAAGACCTCCCTTTCGAAGCACTATGGTGTCTAACACAGGACAAAGATGTCTTCACGTTTTTGCTTCTTTGCCAAAGGAGATGACACATTTACAAAACGCTCTCTGTAGAGCAGTTTGCCCGTTAAGGGCAACTGTAAAAAACATGGTGGTGCAACATGGCGAATTTCATGTAAGGGGACCCGTGGTGTATGTAGATAGAAATAGCTCATTCTAAGGTCTTAATACACCTCTGAAGACATAGTTATGTATATTATATTGCATTTCTGTCAATAGATCCTCCTAAATATCACACACAGCACCTTTAAGGATTCCAAAAAGACTTAGCTGTTGCTGCGGATAGAAGCTAGCAGTGGTTGCTGTTACTTACAGAAGTCCCTGGAGGGCCCTGGGGGCCTGGAATAGCTGGCGCTGACTCCCCTTTAACATAGACCACCTGGAAGAAAGAGAGAAAAAGAAAAATATGTAGGGTTCATTGCATAAATGTAACTTTCCTGTAGCTCACTTGGTATTGTGTTAACAGCTTAAAGGTTCTGAATTCGATTCCCCGGGAACACACATGACATACAGCAAATAAAATGTATACCTTAGATGAACTGTAAGTCATCAAAAAAACAACAACTTTCTACCTCTGTTTTCCTTTCTAATGTTCTCTATATACTTGCTTATACTATCTTGACGTTGTATCTGCAACTTTGTATTACTAGCACTTCTCGTGAATATTGCTTTGGATAAAAGTGTCTGTCAAATGCATGTAATGTCATGTAACTGAGGGTAGCAAGAAATATATTGAAAAACATCACAAACTTACCGGCCCTGGTGGTCCGATACTTCCAGGAAGTCCAGGGGGTCCAGTGGGACCAAGTGGGCCACTGGGCCCAGCAATGCCCTGATCGCCCTTTATTCCATCTCGACCCTGCGAAATGATGTGAGAAATAACCAGGATACTAATTAATTTCTTAATTAATGGGCATAAATTTGCACATCAAATAAACTCTAATCAGTGAAGAGTTTTTCCCATAAGGCCACTGACTCATAATTACTGTGCATCAAGCACAGGAAGCAGAGAGCATCCACGCATTTGAATGTGTGCAAGAGCTTTTCTGTGATTGTATGTGATTGAAAACAACCATTTAAATGCGAGTTGTGCTGATAGGAAAATTAGCTGTGTGTGCCAAAGCCAAACAAGAAGAAAACAAAAAAGGGCATTGATCGAAAGAGATATGTGATTAACAAAAACAACATTGAGAGTGGAGTTCATGTCAGGTCAGGTGCGCCCACAAACCATATGAAGTAAACAAGTACAGACAACATTTTCAGGTGGGACTTTTAGGATAAGAACAGGTTTTATAAACCCCTTAAACACTTACCTTGCGACTAAGACTCCATAAAATGCTAATATGACCTTTCATATCAAAGCTGTCAGACAAGTCGTAAGTCGTGAATAAGCATGTTTTAAAAGTGCTTTGTAGTGCCAAGTATGATAAGCTGTGATGGACTTGTCTTGTGGTGTAAAAGGCAGGAAAAAATCGAGCGAGATGTGAAGAAAGATAAAGACTTACATCTCTTCCAGCAGCCCCCGGTTCTCCTTTATCTCCCTGTGAAGGAAGGAAGAGCAGAGGTGATCAGAGGCTAATTGGTAAACATTCTAATAAAATCAACACACAAGCTTCCGACAATACATGTTTTATTACCTTGCGACCGTCTTCTCCTGGCACGCCGTCCTCGCCCTGAAAAAGTTTGATAGAAAATGAGCCGCCAAACACAGACATCTGGATGAGCGTGATGCGCGTTTTCATAATTTCTGTAATCAAGACTTCCTGTAATCAGCGCTTCCTGTTTTGGTTTTAGAACTCTTATAATTTCACATGGCTCATTCAAGCAGTAATTTCTCATCTGAAAGCCTCGTGCCGCACTCGGCCCCGTGTTGCAGATATATGACGGGTGCCATCCAGCCTAATATAGCTCCTGCAATTACCACAGCTGGTAAAGCTCTGTGATCAGTCAATCAGAAGAAACTGCAGGACGAACGGCCTACGTAAGCTCTGATCCAGCCGCGTAATCTGTCTCAGTCAGGTTAAACGAACATTAGCGCGTGGCCGACTAAAACTCCTTGCATATTTCAATTACAAACCATTTATAAGGCTGAGTTGCCTCCCACTGAGAGCTCATTAGGGTGCTTAGAGAGGTGATTTATAACCAGCAAGATGGTTTAATCGTCTCATTTAGGAAAATTTAACTGTCTTATTGCGTAAAAGGGCTGTGGTGTGGTCACTAGGCTAGCAAATGTAAAGCAGCGACGTCTGAAAGATGCATTCTTGATTGATCTGAGGAAAAAACTCATTATACTGGCAGGGAAATGCATTCAAGCTCTACTTACTGCTTTTCCCGGCTGTCCTGATTTCCCATCCTCTCCTGCTTTACCCTGAAATAAAGCAAAATTGATCTTGAATTCACAATGTTGGCCGAGATGAATAGATGGGCTGCTTTCCCTTGAATTACACTGTTAAAGTCCTACTGCAGTCAATAATGTCACAAAAAAATCATCTTTGCACATCAAAATAAGTGTATTCAAGTGATAATAATTTCTTCATGCTTTAAAATGACTTATTTAGTATATACAGATTCATGAATATGCAATTTAGTCCCCGCCTCCATTAAATCACAACAGTGCAGACAGGGTCTAAAATTAACGCTAAAAATCGGCGTTGTAAATGTAACAGTGTTAGTCGACAGGTAGCGGGTACAATTTTTATCAATTATAACAACTAGGGATAAAACGATTTCCAGTTTCATGATTCACACAATCCTTCAAATGGTTAGTATTGTCATGTCATGTTTTAATCAGCGTTAAACCGTACCATTTCTTACAACAAACGCAGTGCTTTTAACAAGTAAAATCAATGTAAAACTTGTTATCAGTATTTTTTGGACATTTCCAGCACATTTGAACGAAATCATGATAATACTGGTAATCGTGATAATTTGAGTCATTTTAATCGTGATGTAAAAATGTTATACGTTACATCTCTAATAACAACGCGGTGAAGTGAAAATGACAGCCAGTTTTTATAAAGATAGGCTGTTTCCGACGTAAGTGAATCAAATGATCTATTCCAAAGACGAGCTTGTCATGATTGGTTACCTGTTCTGTCATAAGCGACAAGAGAGAATCAAATAATAGGATACAAAACGGCTGATAAGGTCAGAGTAGTGATTGGCTAGCTTGTTCCAAGGCACATTGCTACTTAATTTCGGAAGATTATTAATTAAATCCAGATTGGATAAACATGAAGGCATTGCTGCATGGAATACGTACAAAAATGCAACAGAAGTGTTACGTAATTAAGTTAACAAATAAGTTAATAAATCAATAAATCAATTAATTTTCTTAAAAGTAAAGAAAAAGGACAAAAACACTGTAAATATGTTTAGTCATTGAAGTAGTTATAACTGGCTGTATTTGCAAAAAAAGTTTTCTTACCTCACCGGCAATTGGCAGGTGTGGCAAAAAGTTCGTTTAAAGGCCCTAAGTGCAGGCCTTAGATATGAAGTGGTGAAAGATATTACTCACAGGTGTGCCATCGATTCCTTGGGACCCTGGTGACCCTGGAGGTCCTTGAGGTCCTCTGAGTCCAGCCAAGCCCTAATATTATAAAGATATATAATTTGAACATTTATTTATTCATTCTAATTATAAATACGATTTTGGATTGAGAACTGGAATACTTTCTAGTGCCTGACAATGGCAACATTATAATACAACATAACTATATTTATTGTCATGTAAGGAGACTTACATCTCTGCCAGGATCCCCTTGTTTTCCTGGGTCACCCTACAAAAAAATAAAAAACAGGCATTGGAGTTGTATTAAGAAAATTCTTTGAATGTGTGTTGATACAGGGTTTAAGGTGAAAGGCTAACCCGTAATCCAGGAGCTCCAGACGGCCCAGGTTTCCCATCCTGACCTGGTCGTCCATCCAAACCAGCGGCTCCTCTTTCTCCCTGAATACACATGTGCAAATACACATGAAAGAGTCAATATTACTCTCTAGCACACACGCAACAGTCAACATCACTGTCACAATCAATATAAATATCACCAGCATTATACAGTCACTAGCTTCCCATGAATATTAACAAGAACAGCTTGACTGAATTCAATCTCTGTCACTAACAGCTTCTTTTTGACACCACTGCACATGTCACTGCACATAAGCCAAAAGCAGCAGCCATTAGCTTAATTAATGGAAGAATCAATGAGGTTAAGTGTCAAAACCTACAGGATGAGTATGAAAGGAACGAGATCCAAAGGTGAGAACACACGAGAACAGAATTACAAGTATGTGCCATAGGGTCGGTCACAATTTAATTGGCTGTTCGGCTCTATGACAGGAAGCAGAAAACCGCAATATTCACTCAGACCTCCTATTTTAACATTTCCTAAAAGGAGGCAGCAAATGATAGCCACACTTTTATTCCGTGAAGCAAATGTTAAAGATCAAACTGTTCTGCAGACATCCAAAAACTAACAATTGTAGAGCAAGCAACACCTGGTATTTTAAGCCCCAGAGGTAAAACTTGACACAATGAAGTGTGTCACAACTACTGCAGTGAGGAGAGATCCATGACTAAGCAGTTCTATTTATACTTTACTCATATTGCTGCAGCCAGTGTCATCATTTCAGCCATTTTTATTGCTGCCATCTACAGTATGACACCTGCTTGCAAATAAATTGTCATTGCGGAGGTCTAAAATAGCATCAAATGGCAAGCAGAGATGCTTCTCAATGTAAACCTTTTACAGAAATATTAAAAAATGCTTCAGTTTTAAAGTGATTGAGGATGAAGGAACAAGACGACTGTTACTCAACTCCTGTTTCAGGGTCATGCAGCAAAATTGTTAATAACTTTCCACTGGATCACAAATGCTTGGAAATAAATCGACAAATATTATGTAAGCAGCCTAGATCCTAAACCACAAGACTATTATGTCACAAACGTTAAGATGTCATCTCATACATCTCTTACCTTTTCTCCTGGACTGCCCCTATCGCCTGGGTCACCCTAGGGGCAACAGAAATTAGAATAAAAAAATAAAGACAGCTTCTGCTTTAAAGTGACCCGCATTGTTTTAAAATGCAGCTTTACATACATTAAACTTCAAACATGCTATTATGTTTATGTATATTCGTTTTCTGATTGTTACTATGCCGGACTGTGCTATGCTACATTTGGCTCCAGTCTGTATACAGCCATAAAGTCAGACACAAACAGACAGAAAAAACTGGGTAAATGGGTTAAACTAAAAACAACAAAAAAGCAGAGCAAGTCTCTTACTCTGGCTCCTGGAAGTCCACGCTGTCCCTCAGGACCCTAAAAATAAAACAAGTTTAGACATAAATCCTGTTCTTTTCATTCACACACAGTGTACTATGAGCTCTTCGTTGACTTACACTTGGTCCTGCAGGGCCCGATGATCCTGCTTCACCCTTCTGACCTTTAGCCCCATGCTCCCCTGGGTCTCCTGCCTCCCCCTGGTGTAAGAACAGGAGTATCACAATGACAGGGGCAAATTAAAAGGAGTATCTGTGTAATAGATTTCAAGACTATTTTAAGATGATGGAAATTGTACCGTACCTTTTCTCCTCTGTCACCTTTAAGTTGTTTCTCTCCACTTATCTACCATAAAGTTTACATTTAAAACATTTTAAAAACAAGCATGGATGGAGTTTAGAATATAGATATAAAGATAAGGAATGAATAGCATACCACATCTCCAGGGGGCCCAGGAGGACCTGGTATTCCCTACAATCATCATAAAGAATACTGTTAGAGGTGAATTTACATATATGCTGGCATTTATGATTTGATGATATATTCAGATTTTTCACCTGGTCTCCCTTTGCGCCTCTTAGTCCAGTGGACCCTGGTGTGCCCTACACAGAAAACAACACTGATCACATGCCTACACAAAGAACTAAGCCAATAATAAAAAATAAATCTTTACAGATCCATACAGATTGATACTTAATGTATCAAATACTAAAATAGCATCAGTGACTTTTAACATGTTCTCAAACATTCAGTTTCTTTAAATGGTATTATTTATATACATGGTACACATATTTATATACACGTCGTTCAGTGCCTTAATTATATTTCAAAGCAGCCACATTTCTTACATTTCGACCATCTTCCCCTGGATCACCTATGTCTCCTTTTGGCCCAGACTGACCTGCTTGACCGGGTAGTCCCTTAAATAGTAAAAGGGTCTGCTGTTAGTATGTGGACAGACTACAAAGTACAACAATTTGTATAATCACGGAATGGTCTCAGTAAACTCACTCTTAGACCTCGCTCTCCTGGTTTCCCCGGCAACCCTGGTTCTCCCTAAAAGACAAAAACCCATTACATAATAACAACCATAATAACAATGGTTGTAGTAACAAACATACTCGCACATAAATGTGTGAAATACAGAAATAACACTCTTACTGCAATCCCATCCTCTCCTTTGTCACCTCTAAGTCCCTAAAGGAACAACACAATATATTTCATTTTTAAAAGGACAAAATCTTACAGATGTTAATAAAAACTACAGCTTTAATATCTTATTCTCCACAAATTGGCACACGTTAAATATAAAATGAAGGAACATACATCTCCATGCTGTGAGTGTATAAAGTACAACTGCATAATTTAAGCAAGTGTGAAGTACTGTAGCATATGAAGACAAAAGACACTTTACCTTCACTACTTATTCTGTGAGCCAGACATTGGAATAAATAGAATTGAAATGTTAAAAACAGTTAATAAAGCTTGAACGTTTCTTTCAAAGATTAGTCAGCAGCAGTGAACAGAACCACACACTCAGGGTGCTATTTGCGATTTCCCCCCTCTAGTGTTTTCAGCTGTGCCTCTGCTGAAATATTTTTATCTCCGGTGGAGACTAAATTTATCATCCCATCACTATTGTGACTAATAATATTTATAGTGGCTGTCTGTAAGAATGGCCTCTTTGTCGCCATCTCAGTTTGTAACTTGCTACTGCAGGTGATGTGCGGAGGTGATTTTCTTTACGTGAGTTGTAATTCGGCACTGCTCAACTGCATGGATGAGTCTGATGTTTTGAGTCGCATGTCACGTGTGGGCTGTGACAGTGAACTGGTGAGAATCTTAACTGTACATCAGTAGCGCATCTATAACCAAATACACCATATAAGGATTTTTGGAGAAACACAACCCGACAAGAAAATTATAAACTGCTATTACAAGCTATCCGTGGTGAATCCAGCAAGGGTAATGATATCGTTTTAAACACCGTTCTTTCATGTACTTGCTCAATAATTGGTTTTAGTTCATTTTTAATCAAAAAAAATTACGGATTGCCACTTTAACAAACAGACGATATAAAATATCTAAAATAAAGATTTTAACCAAAATATAAATAAAGCTGCAGCATTAAATGAAAACAACAAAATCAGAAACCGACTTGCACTGTCGTGTGACAATAGTGATTGTCGCGTCTAGGACTAGATCACATAACGATTCAAGTTCCAGTACCTTCAGTCCAGGTATGGCTTTTGTTTTTGTAATAGTTTGCATTATTTGTCATCAATTGTCATCGTTTCTGACTGTTAAATGTGATTTATTTATATGTTTATGTACCTTTAATACATACTGTACCTTTTAAAGGAACAAATACAAAATGATATTTGTTAATGTTTACATTAAAAGTTTGTTTGGATGAAACTTCCTGTGAAACATAAGTTAAAATATGATATAAAGGCAGCGCACTTATCAAACCTACTTTTCTCCCTCAATAAATAATAAATACAATAAATACATAGATCCTATCATCGACATCATAAAAACGCAGAAAACAATAATAAAGGCTACATATTCTCAAATACTACTTTAATGGGCTTCAATGTGATTTGTGATTTAATATCATGAAACTTTCAAATTGCACCCTGCACACACCTAACCCCAACAACAAAAAAGTTAGTTAGTTACAGTGAGCCATACAGATAAGCATTAAGGGTGATGCTGGAAGCAGCATTTAGCATTCTGAATGTGTGAGGTGCAGACTCTCACATCTTTCCCTCGTAGGCCCAAGGGCCCTGCTGAACCAGGATTGCCAGCCTCTCCTCTCTCCCCTGGGTCACCTTGACTGCCCTACAGTCACGCAAAAAAAAAAGAATTCAAGCGCAATGCGTGATAAACTATTCAGGGACATGCTGGGTAATTTGCATGACCATATGCACTGCTGTCAATGGAGTGAGAGACACTTTACTTTTGCCCCAGGTTTTCCAGATAATCCAGATAGACCCTGTTTGAATAAATAAGCAGATATTAATGAATTCAGTGAGATTCTTCGGTATTGTTAGAGTGGAGGCAATTTATTTTTTGGCACATATCACCATATGACAGTGTTTTTTTGTGGCAGTAAGAGATACTGATTCATTAGAACAGATTTGTTTGGTAACCTAATATAGAGAATTTGTTGAGCCAGTAATGTTTCATAAAAACAAACTAACCCGATCCCCCTGGTCTCCTTTAGGTCCTGTTTGCCCAGGCTCACCTGCTCCAGGTAGACCCTATGAGACAGAATGGAAATGGTCTGTCGTGTAAAAGTTTATTAGTGAAAGTTTTCAATGTGACCTTAAAAGCTGATTTTGTACGTTTTTGAAGAAAATGTGAATGGTTCTTGACTGTGGAAAACTTGCCACCAATGCTAGATGGTAAACATCATGTTGTGGGTGGCTGTTTGCAGGCAAAAGTCAAAAGAGTTCACCATCAAGTGTTTATGATATTCTGCTCCAAAGATATGATATACTTCAAAATCTAACTTTTCACCTGTTTTAATAATCTGCCAGCCAATAAGTCAGTCTGATCCTTAAAAAAAGCATATTTTCTATATCTTCTTGGACATTTCTACATATTTTTATATATCTATGATTCATGTTTGTTACCTCTAAGTAAACTCACTTTCAACTTCCATTTTAAACTGTCTTGTGAGAATATGAAGGTTTGACTGATACCCTTCAGTTCTACTTAATTCACTCATAAAACTCACCCGGTCCCCTTTTTGTCCTGATTCTCCTTTATCACCTTTGGAGCCATCAGCACCTGGAAGGCCTCTTGCACCCTTCAATAAAAAAGAAAAACTTTAAATGCTAAGTTTGAAAAGGACTTCTTCAACAAACAAAATTGCATTATTGTTCCACCAATAAAAAAGAATTTTATCATAAGAATAAAATAGAAATACTGTTATCAGACACAGACAGTCACTGCATTGCTTTCAAAAGTCATACCGGCTCTCCTTTCTTTCCTATTAAACCTGGTCCTTGCTACAAAAAAACAAAAATGAATAAAAAACACAATGAACATCATTCTCATTTAGAGCAGCATGACAACTAATTCATGAAAGCTTTATATGAATGTAAAGTATTACAATGCTTCCTGGTTCCCCTTTGGCCCCCTCGGAGCCCTTATAGTAAACAAAGACACAAAAATTAAGATATAAATACAAATACAAACACAAACTAAATTAATGAATTTACTTATGTTTGTTAAGCTGGCAGTTTAATTCACCTTCTCTCCATGGGGTCCGCTGCTCCCTGGCAAACCCTGAAGGCAGGTATACATAATTTACAATGTGCACGTACACGCATGCATTTTCACGCACTTTTCATGGCTTGTTGAGCCACTCACCCGGAGTCCTTGAGGCCCAGAGGGACCTTGTGAACCTTTATCGCCCTACAACACAAACAACCACAAGCACAGCATAAGCCACAACTATCTAATAATATACATACAGATATATGTATTTTTTATAAGAAGAATAAAAAAGCACTCACCTTGTCTCCTATCGAACCAGGCAGGCCTCTGTCTCCCTTAAAAACATTATAAAGAATCATACTGAAATCATTTTTTTCATTCAGTTGCATTTTTTGTTGAACGCAAAATGCTTTTACATTGGCACTCTGTAGGTTTTGGCTTGTTTTACTGTTTCAAAATATCAAAGGAAACGAATGCCATAGCAGCTCTTTTGCACTGAAAAAACATCATGCTTGCTTGCGTTCGGCAGTAGATGCTTTACGTAGGGGAATGAAAGCAGGCAGTTCTGGGAGGTAATTTTAGCAAATCATTTTGATAATAGGATTTGGCTCTATCATTTCAGAATTACCACAAAGGATGCTACAACATTAAGGATGCTATGCAGTTACATTTTTTTTATCACATGACTTGCTGAGGCATTTACATAATTTATTTTACAAATGTGCTTTAGTCGCCATGTGCATGTCTTCTAAACAGAAAAAAAATATTTTATATGCAATGTTTTGCAAAATTCACATAAATACACATGGAAAATCCAAGGGATATAGTGTAGATATAAATAAATAGAGATGCTTTAGATTCTTAGCATACACACACTCACCTTGGCTCCATCTGAACCAGGTGCACCAGGCTGTCCTCGGTCACCCTAAAGCAACAACAACGACTTTATCAACAACGACTTTATCAACTGGTTTACAGATTATGCATTCAGTATGTTTACTCATTGTACATTCAAAACATTCAAAAAACAGACGACTTTTATACCTTACTTCCACTTTCACCGGGAGGTCCTCTGGGACCCTGAAACAAAATGTATGAATAAAAGAAAAATGAAGGAATAGAGTAAAACTGTGAAAAGATTAACATGAGAATGTGTCATACCCGATCACCAGGGTCTCCAGATGGTCCTGGGGGGCCTGGTTTACCCTCAGTACTCTCGCCCTGCAACACAGGGATGGTTACAAAACCACACAAACAAGGCAGGTTTAGAAAATGCATCAATAGCCAAGCAATAACCACACATACCTGTTCTCCTTTGGCACCTTTGAGTCCAGTGAGTCCTCGTGGACCCTGCGAACCAGGTGATCCAGAGGGGCCCTACAAACATACACACACACACACATACATAGAAAAATACTATTTTGTGCATGTAAAGCTCAAAAACGTATGCTCAAATGTACACATTTCCAATTTACAGCAGCAGTCACACAAAAAAACACATACATCTGCACACACATGCACAGGCCGAGATCCATTTAGACTCCCACTTTATCATGAATAATAGAGGCACTCACAGGTTCACCAGCATCTCCCTTAGCTGCTACCCCACTGCCCACTCCGGGAGGACCCTGTTAATAAAAGATTGCAAGAGAATAATCTGGCTCCCTTTACAAATTGAGTTCTGCCATAAGAGATTTCTCACAGTGCATCACTTTAATGCATTAACTGAATCTATTATTGTACAATGTAGACCAATTCTCTGAAAAGGCGATTTTCTCTCCCCTAGAAAAGCATTGTAAATTGAATATCATTAAATCAGTTGCTTGTGGTGTACTGCTATAATGAGCAAGCCATGTCCTCTGCCTGTGTTAAATGATCGTTTATAAACGACACTTGAGACTATCGACAAGCAACAAATACTTTGTTATTAAATGCTATTATGTTGCTGTTAAACCTGCAATATGTAACTTTTGCCTCTATATGGCCATCTCAGTCTGAAACATAAAATTATAGTTTACTTTAAGTACTTTACATGGGTTGAAGTCAAATAAGGTCGAACTGACATGCTGTGAAATGATACCTGGCAGTTTAATTCATTAATCATTATCATAAGCTTACTATTCTGAATTGGGGTAAAGTGACAGTTTTTAAACATTTTATGTACTTGCTAAATAACTTACTTTTTGTTTATTTTGAACCAAAAATACAAAAGATTTTGTGTAGCTTATACCTACTTATTGCTCGGTTATTATTTTTAATGAAAAACTTGTTTTCTAAAATTTAGTCAGCAAATGCTCTGTAAGCACCAAGTTTCTGGCACAGAGGATCCCATTTTAAATCACCATGACAATTCTTATTTTTTCATGTAATATTGCATTGTTTATTAAAAATGATTCGTGTATGTCATTATTCTTATAAGTATGTGCATCAAAATCTTTTTTTTCAAGTTTATTTTAATTTAGATGGGATGTAAAGTGCTGATGCCTGAGTAGGTGTGTTGTTTACTCTGTATTAGACTTTCCATTTTCACAAGTTTGACCCATTCAAGCCAATCTGTGGGTCTGTTGTGAATATGACAGGCAGATATTATCCAGCTGACAGCATAATCAGGCAGTCATAGCGCTAAAGAGGCTCTACATCTCTCTTTCACTTCACCTCTGTTTGGTCTAAACAAAACAAGCCGAAAAAGGGCCAAATAAATACTGTCCCCCTCTATTTACTGATGTCACTATTGAAAGGTTTTGCATAAAACAAACTGAGTAATTTAAACACTGTGTGATCTTATGTTTCTTCACTGTCAATTTATTTTTTATCCAGTGTTTTTCAGCAGGCACTTCCTCCTCTAGAAAAACTCTTCTGATGTTTAATGACCTACCCTCTCTCCAAGACTGCCTTTGTCACCCTGCATGAAAAAAGAAACATTACAGTAACTGACAGGTAAATGACCAGGTTAAGGCACATTTGAAAAACTAGAAAAAAAGCTGCCATTGGAATCGTTGCTGAATATGGAATGGATTCTAACCTTGACAGCAAGTCCAGGAGTGCCTGGTATGCCAGGGCGACCATCCTGCCCAGACAAACCCCGTTCACCTGTCTCTCCCTTTCTCCCATCTACACCTGACCTACCAGGAGTTCCCTAGAAAAAGAAAGAGACAGCATTGGAAAGGCAATCTGTTTCCTGACAGTTGATGTTACAAACAAAGTCCTCTCATTGAGCTTTTTTTTGTCAGTGTGTGGTTGTTTCATTCACCGGTATCCCTGGTATTCCTGGTTCTCCTTTACGTCCTGGTAAACCTCCTCCGATTGCAGATCCAGATTCCCCCTTACAGAGAAACAGTACAAATGATGCAAATTATCACATCTAAGAGCAAAATGAAAATGATCCTCATGGCTCATGTTGTAATATTAATGTGATCCCAGCATACTGTAGCAACTTACAAATAGCAATAACATCATTCTGAGGCAGTAACATGAGAGTAGTGTAGTTATAAAAGAACAGAGAGGAAAAAAGAGCTTTAAGATGTGGTCTTACCCTTTCACCCTTCTCTCCCTTTAAACCCTGAGGGCCTGCAATACCTGGGTCTCCCTTTAAAACAAAGCAAACATTTAATATTTGTGTATGTTTGCATGTCTATGTGTGTTCAGGTATTAGTGAGTACTTACAGGATCCCCCCTAACAGCGGGTAATCCCTGACTGCCCTACAACAAAAGAATAACCAGAGATAATCAGGGATTTAAAAATATAACTAAACTAAAAATAATGTAAAGTTCACCCAACAATGACAATTCCATTTCTTCCAGAAAACAAAAAAGAAGGTCTTACTGGAAGTCCAACTGCACCAGGGGTACCAGGGCGACCTGGAACACCTGGACTGCCATCTAATCCCGGGAAACCCTGAGAAAGATGGAGAAAGAGATCACTTTTTTGTAAATCTTGGTTTACACTATTTTTATTTCTTTTTTTATATTTTATTATTTCAGCTTTTTCTAATTTTGTACCTTTATTATGTTTTTGTACGCACAATTTAGACATATTTGAGCACATAACCCCCCCCAAACCTGACAGTTTGTATATTATACACACAACACAACACATAACAGGAAGACACGGCTACATGTGCTGTTTATTCAAAAAGTCCAATTATTCCAAGCTTTATTCCTTCTCCGTCCGCCATAAAACTCTGATCGTACCGGCTGCGCGTAAAAATTGCCGCAGGAACGTTAGCTTCATCAGTGAAATAACATTGGCTCTTGTGTGTCTCTTGTGACTAGTTGCGTCATTACGTTAGCTACGTTATGAAACGCCATTGGCTGTCCCACTCCGATTGTGTCATGCAGTAACCTTAAGCGCACACTTTAATAAAACATGACTGGGTCAGCTATTAAAACCTGCTGTGCTCACACAACGATATCGTATGGCTTTAGAAGACTCGAAACGCAACGCGACCTGTTTGTAATGCTTTTATACTGTTTTTGGTCAGTGTTTGCAATAAATACCCGTGTCTGGCTTCTACGTACGTATTTCCTATAAGACCAGGTTGGTTTAAGTACTTACCCTTTCACCTTTCTCTCCTCTCACACCCAAACTGCTGCCAGGTTGACCTGATGGCCCTTCTGGCCCTCTGGGGCCCTCACGACCAGGCAAACCATCACGACCCTAACAAATAAAACAAAAACACAATACACAGCAATATATAGCCTCCTGCAAAAAAACTATAATCTTTAATCAATTATTAATAACAGAGTGCACAGCGTAGGTGCACACACAGCAGAGGTTTGTGTGTGTGGATTTACTCACAGGCTCGCCTTTCCTTCCATCCACTCCATCTCTGCCTCTTTCACCCTACACACACACAGTTTTCATACATTTCATCAGAAAAACAACACACAATATCAAAGACAAAGTCAACTTGGAGTTCTTATGAAAGAAACAATAAATAAAAGATTTACAAAAATTCAGCCATCAAAAGCATTCGGTTTGTACAGAGAGAAAACAGACAAAACACAATCTGTAAGGCAACAGAAGCTGCAACAGGGTGAAAGCAGATAGAATGTTCTGAATTGAATCATATTTATTGTAAACTGTGGCTGATCCTGATGACATCTTGCCAGAAAAGCTCACAAGTGTATAGATGATGACACCCGCATCCACTCTGGCTGATTAATGAAGAGTGTTTTCTGCACTTAACCAGTATGTGTTCTCATACACATACACTTATCTTCCTTGTGCATAATATACACATTGAGAGACTAAACCAAATCTTATGGTGTGGAGTGCAGTTGTGCTTGTATTATCCAAAATTCAGCTCAAGAGTTTTTTGAGGTCATGTTCTCTGCATAATAATAGTCAAAACAAGATCTATGTTTGAAATGCTACCTGTTTAAAGTCAACATCACATTGATCACCACTGATGCACATAACTACACTAATAAAATGATTTAATTGATATAACAAACAATATTTTAAAATTGGTAAGGGCCTAATGTAGGTGTTATTTTTGTAAAGTAACAGCAACTAACTAAGAAAATAGCTATAATGACAAAAAAAAACCTCAAAACACACTCATTTTTATTAAAAGGATTATAGTAATTTAAAATGATTCTGGAATTTTCAATCCGCCTGTTAAAGTTTCAGATAGAACCTTATAATTCCATAGTGACTTGCTCAGTTAAAATGTGTATATTAGTATTCTTTGTTGTTTGCCTTTGCCATGTGATTGTGCGGTTGGGCCCAGAAGTGGTGACCTGTGATGTAACACTTAGCAAGCCGACAGCTTTGCATATGTTAATTGCTTTGGAAAATGAAGCTCTTGCATTATGTGCAACTTATTTCTAGTTTTTTTTACCTTTAGTCCAGGTTCTCCTTTAGACCCCTGCAACAAAGACAAAGGTCAAACAAACTCCTTGGTACATGCAGTGTGACTACTGGCAAATGAGATAAAAATCTGTGCTTAGGTGTGTCTGTTCCTCATACTTACCCTGGGACACTCTACAGTACAAGGCCCAGTCTAAAAAAGATACACAATTACAGTCATTCTTTATTATATCAAGTTATTTAAGCCTTTAAATTTTTTGTTTTTTTAGCATTTGTAAATGCTACAGAAGTATGAAAAACTATCAAAACTAGCTATAGAAAACAATGCTAGAGTGGCCAAGCAAGCAACCCTATAAAAAAATGAATTACGTTATGACATTTATGACAGCTAGACAGGTGATTTGATCTAACCGTGACACCGGTCCCCCTTGCAAGGCCACAGAGGAGGTCTGCCAGGTCGGGGTGGAAACTGTAGAGCTGATTTGAGTCCTGAGCATAGAGCAGATTTTGAGTGCTGCCATCAGTCACTGCCAAACGCAGCTCTGCAGGGTCCGCACGGCCAATTCCTACAGCCAACACTGTCACACCTGAGGGACAGCGATATTGTATTTCTAACATACTGTACTAATATGCACATGGGACAGAGCAGTCGTGATAGGTGACTGACTGCATGTGTGTATGTATGGTAAGGTTTGTTTTTTATGTATGGCTCACCATCGGCCCTAACAGCAGCAGAAGGCTGGCTCAGATCATCGTTCGACTTCTCATCAGTGACAATGACGACCACCCCGGGAACGCTAAACCTCCGACCTGCCGGCTCACTCAGCAGAAACTGACGAGCAAACGTCATTGCTTGGCCTATATATAAAACAAACTTTAGTGTCGGTGCATCCATTCACACACAATGTTTTATTCCAAACTCTATGATTAAATCTTATATAACAATTTACAAGTATTTTTTATTTCAACTTGAAAATAAATATTGAAAGAAAATAAAAAATTCTTACTATTAAAAAATAAACTTTATTGTTATTGTTCCTTGAAATTTCAACTCAATTTTCACAATTGTTATGTTAAAAACCAAATTAAACAGAATTAAACAATTATTAATGAATAATAAGTGATAATAGAAATAAAAAAGTTTAAATGGATTTTTAGCTGAAATAGACCCAGATAACAAACAAAGGGCACAAACAAACCTATATTATTTCCTGGTCTGTTGTTGAATGGGGTGGACAGAATCTCCTCTCTAAGGGTCTCCTTGTCGCTATGACGATTGAGGAGGAAGCGCACTTTTGCATCTTCACCGTACACCACCACCCCCATCTGGACAAAACATGTATTACAGTCTCTTCATTTAAACCACTTTTCCTCTCCCAGCATAGATGAATAGCATGAACATAAACTCTTTAAAAACAATTTAAACACACCATAACCAAAATACCTGGATCTACTGGGACTAAAGGGAGTTGATCTTGTGCTTTGGAACAAACTTACCTGGGAGTCTCTGGGTCCAATGGAGGTGAAGGATCCAGCAGCACTGGCAAGCAGTGACAACACAGATTCAGCCATACCAGAGCGATTACGAGTTGCAGGGACAAGAAAGACCACGTCCAAACGTCCTCCAACGCACACTAACACACGGATTAATAGCAATATAATGCATAAGCAACATGACAGTGTATAAGAGTCAATCACAAATAAGGCTGTCAGACTGTAAAATGTATAAGTGAGTAAAAAAAGTGCTGGAACACTGTTGTACATGTGTACAATTTAAATAAACATGATCCAATTTTTTTTGTTTTTTTGTAACCCATACATGACTTATATGACCTAAGTTAAGTTTTTTTAAACTTTTTTTCCACAGGGCTATAACTACTGTAATACAGGAATCTAAACATAAGCAATTGCTGTGATTGTAAGAAGCTTGCTGTAAGGAGAAAGTTTGTAACCTGTGCGCTCTTCCACACTGCTCTCAGGTCCAATCTGGTTCTGGAAGGTGGGCTGGATTGTGAAGCGGTACCGACGACCCAAACGCAGGCCAGTCACACGAAAAGAAGAGGCTGTTCCAGTCAGGGTCTCAGACTGAGCAGGTCCTGTGTCTAAGGGAAGGAATTAGTTATAAAAGACCCTATATTGTTCTCATAAACAAGAAGCACATTGTGGTAAAAATGTAAATGTTTTTTACTTCATAATACTATGTTTATTCCATCTGCATTTATATTTTATTTTGACTTTTTGCACTGTTGGTAATACACCATACAAGCCAAAAAAGCTAAATAAACTCAAATGAAAAGACAGAGCATGAAAAACAATAAACAGAAGTTAGGGCTTCTATAACATTTCAAACTTAAGTTCACTCAGAATTCTTTATTTGACATTACATTTCAGTCCCACAGAAGCCTGTCTGAAACCATTTTTTTAAGATCCCAGTCTCCTCTTATACTGTCTGTTAAGTATGCCTTCGAATTGTAATCTCACCTGTCTCCTCTCTCCAGCGTAAAATATAGCCTGTGGCTCCTGTTACGGATGACCAGCCCAAAAGCACTGAATTCTCAGTGCTGTCTGTCACACTCAAACCTGACACGGGTGGCAAGGGATCTGAAAGAGTGAGATATGGAAGTAACCATGATTGAAAAAGAATGCTAAGAGATGGAGAAAGCTAAAAGCAAAGAAAACGACATATAATGAATACCAGTGGATGCTTGGATGGTGGTAGCTTGAGATTCTCCACCTTCCAACAAAGCAGAGAATCTTATGATGTAGGTCTGACCAGGTTGAAGTCCATCCAGGGTATATGAGGTTGCATCACCACTAATAAGACGACTTGATTCAGTCTCGCCTAAAAAGCATAATGATGAACATGATGCAAACAGAAATGTCTTTTACGTATATGTGTGCGTGCCTGTGTAAGCACCTTGTGAAGACCTCCAATAGATTCGATATGCGTTGGCTCCTCTCACTGGTCTCCAGGTTATGCGCAGCCCCCCCGGGGTTGAATCCAACACACGCAGTCCCTCTACTACTGTATTCTGTGGCGACACTCCCCCTAGTACAGTATATTGACATGTACAGTATATGATGATCAGAATACAACGTTCTACACTACATAGTGCTTCCCAAATTCTTAAACAATATTAACTATAATTTATGGTTCCTCATGTAACATCATTCAAAACTAAATGTAAAGAATGTAAAAAAGACCAATGCTTACATAATCAATTTTCTTACATTTTAAAAGCAAACATAGCTCAGAGAGTACTTACCTGTGGTGATTCTGACGGACACAGGTGGGCCTTCTCTGTTACGGACTATAGCCAGAACCTTCACCTCATACTGTGCGCCCTCATCTAACTGCCTCAGATCCACTGTCGTCACATTGCCACCAACCAGCTGACTCCTCTCCTCTCCACCTATCCTCACATGCACAAATACAATTAGACTAAGTTTTTCAAAGATGTTTTTAGCCTTGAAAGAATTTATTGACAGTTGAAATTGATTTGGATGGCAGGCTTTGGTATCTAAGCAAATCTGAGCACACATTGTTTAGATTTCGGCTGTACATGAAGATCCAAATATGTCAACCAAACTATGTGAAATTATTTTTTTATGTTCTCACCATCAGTCCTCTTCCAGAGAATTCTGTATGATGATGCATTCTGAATTCCAACCCAGCTCACTCGGATGACCTCGCCCTGGGCCTCCAGCACCTGTAAATTTGTGACACTTGCAATCGTGGTCTGATCTGAAGGATGGAAAAAACAGTCTGTTAATTAAAAATACAAAAAACGAGATCTAACCTATCAAAAGATGAAGACAACCTCAACAAAGATAAAACTCCAGCCTAAAACACTCCCCCTTTTCTGTAATAGCTTACAATGATATAAACCTATATAGGATATAAAACAAGTTACAGTAATAAATGCTCAGTAGACCTCAGATGTACCTGTTCTAGCGGTTACAGTTGCAGCGGGTCCCTCCCGTGAGTTCACAAGGGCTGAAACAGAAACTTGGTAGGTTGCACCGTCCTGGAGCCTATCAATGCCATAGGAAGTCACACCAGCAGATACAGTCTCAAAATCTTCCACTCCTACAATGAAAAAAAAAAAAACATCACATCTGTAGCTAGACAGCATCTAAGCATTAAATAACTTTACTGAAGGCTATACATTGTAATTAAGTAATAACATTGCCTGCACCATCACTACGCCGCCAGGTGATTTTGTAGCCTGTAGCTCTATTCACAGGAGCCCAAGATATTAATATCCTTGAGGATGAGTATTCAATAACTCTGAGTCCTATGACCGTTCCGATAGTACCAGTAGTTCGAGCAGTAACAGTGACCGCTTCTCCAACCCTTCCGTCAATTACTGGGGAAACGCCCACAATAACAGAGTCATCAGGCTGCAGCCCATCGATAGTGTAACTAGTGGTATCGCCACCTAGCACACGAAACTGCTCTGCACCTAAGAGACACAAATAGAGGGAAAACTGACTTATTTAAACCAATACAAATAACCAGATTTTAACAAATCATAGACACCACCTACTGTTGCCTTGTTTCCAAGTAACCCGGTAACCTGTTGCTCCGGAAACACCAATCCATGAAATCCTGACTCGTCGGCTGTTGCTGCTGACTACACGCAAGTTGGTTACTCTCAGTGGTTGATCTGTTTAACATTGAGGTAGCACAACTTCATTTTAGACCAACTGAATATATAATACATAAATAGCATTTACATTATCTTATCTAAACATATCCTTTGAAAAAATATCCTTTGGTAGCCTGTGCAAAGACACATCTTTTCCACACTCAGTAAGAGGACAACTAACTTCAGAATCTTACTGGTATTGCAAGCTTATGGTGATGGTAAAGTCCTCATTCAGAGCCACCTGCTCCTCGGACCGAACGCCAGTAGGTCAACAACACAATGATAGGTGTTGTTATCTTGCTGTGGGCAGGTCATATGGAAATGAATCTACCTTGTGACGTCACATATCCAGCCATTTTGCAGTTGGGTTTTTCCCCAGAACAATCACATAAATGCTTATGTTTTATGATAAGTTACTTGCAGGATGTATTAATTATACAGAGACCTTGTACATGTCAAAAGACCAAGGGAAGTTGAAATTGAAACATGACTAATATCATGACCCCTAAAACTGAGTAAGAATAACATTTTTTGTGACTGCCTAATTCTAAATCAGCAGTACACCTTCTGTAACATTGACATCAGAGTGATAGACACAGTCTCACTGAAACATCAAGAAAGGCAATCTTACACACCCGCTATGATATACACAGTCACCGGATCTCCTTCAGTAAAACCGACTAGTGCAGTCACACTGACAGCGTAGCGCACACCATCTTCAAGGTCCTGGAGGTCCAGTGTAGTCTGATTTCCAGAAACTCTTCTGCTCACTTCTGTATTAGCTGTAAAAATATAGTCTCATACAGTATCACAGCTATAAAAGCCTACATGGTTAAATGGTATCTTAAGTAACAGCTGCAATGTTAGTAGAAGGAGTATTCTTACATTGTGTATTAAGTATGGCAATGTTGTATTGCGTTGCTCCAGCGACCCCCGTCCATCCCAATTGCACAATGTTTCCTAATGTCTCCACCACCCTTAGGTTTGTGACGCGACCGACTGACTGCTCTACTAAACACAATCCACATATCAACCAATTAGAAAACAAAAACATCTGCGGTTATTCAAACAAACAAAGAGAGTGTTGCTAAATAAGTATCTAACTGTCACATAATATAAACAAAATGATTGCTTATTCACTTAATCCTAACAAGTTAAAGTACACAGTGGGACAGTAACCTTGGAGTAGTTTACCTGCTGAGTTACATCCACATCTATTTCAAATGCAGTACTGAACAATAAAACATGCAACTGATATTAGACTACTGATGATGTCTCTGACCTGTTGGTTTAGTTGAAAAGAAAGTAGCCTCCTCTCGCCCATCATAAAGTGTGAATAAAGTTATGATGTACTCTGTGCTCGGCTGCAGATTTCTGAGCTCATAGCTGGTGGTGCCTTGTGGAAAATCCTGCTTCTGAACTCTGGCCCCTATGGTCACCAGATCAAGCGTCAATAGATCAAAAAAGGGTATTGCAACCATGAAACAAGACTCTCTGTTTTGTTTGAGTAAATGTGTTTAATTATGCACATTAAATGAATGTCTGTTGTTATGAGTCAGTTTGGGTTAATTATTACATCCAAACAAGTGTGTCTGACTGTGCCAGATTAATTCAAATATATAATTTAAACAGTTAAATTGAAGTGTATGCAGCAGATGTGTTTCTTACTCTCTCCGGCTTTCCATTCTAACCGGTAACCTCTAGCGGCCTGTATGAAGTTCCAGTTCAATCTGATGCTGGTGGGTCCTGATGTCGTGGCTCTCAGGACCTGTTCCTCTGAGCGTTCTGAGAGCCAAATACATTAACACCCTTTAGCTTTCTCCCCCCATTATGCTATAATTCAGAATAATATCACATGCATTTGTAAAATTTGAGTTCTTGGTTACATTTATAGAAAGTTACCTCCTTGGCATTTTAGTCTTTAACATGTATGTGCATATACAGACACTTCATACCATCACCTATTGCGGTGTGTGACTCATATGAGAACAACTTCTGTTGTTTTAATCTAGCAGACAGTGAGTCAATGGCAAAAGTAAAAACAACCACCTAACTGTCTGATGTTAAACGTGAGTGAGACAGACAATGTATATGTACCTTTTCTAAAAAAATGACCTACATTTTCTTTTCTAACTCAGGGCCATCTGTATGGTAGCCACTTAACAATGTTAAAAACCATCAACTTGTCTGCGTGTGTTTGTGTACCAATCTTAAAACGAGCAGTGGCCGCAGGTCCTTCAACTTCTCCATTGTATAAGGCGATGACTGTAACAATATATTCCGTGTCTGGCTGTAGATTCACCAGAGGGTGAGATTCACTATCACCTCTCAGCTCTACGGTCTCCACATCACTTCCTGAAAGAGACAGTGTAATGCAGCATGTGTGAACAGCTTCTGATCAATTATTTAAATAAACAATAAATAAAATAGGACCAGATGTTAAACATTTTGTGTTGGTGTTTATGTAAAATAAACATCCTTATTTTTAGTTGCTATTTGAGCTCCAAGCCTCTTGGAGACATGATGAAACTACTGAAATTAAATAAAAAGTAGGTAAGAGAATATGAAATGATGATCTCCAGATTGGGTGGTAACCTGTAAAAGGGCCCCAGACGACTCTATATCCTCTGGCCCCTGATACTCCCGTCCAGCGAACTCGAACGCTGTTGTTGGTGATAGTCTGAACCGAGAGCTGCTGAACTCCTTCTAAACGTACTGCAAACCCAAGCACATACACAGAGTTTCATATGTACTGTAAACAGTAGTGATACAGAGGGAGAGAGCAGTGTTATAGCTTGTCTTTGTATCGTGTGTGTTTAAATAAGAAAACTTACATGTGCGGGCAGTCAAGGTAGCCGGTGAAGCATTATTCCGGGGAAACAGGGGGAACAAATTGATGGCATATTCCGTGTCTGCCTTAAGACTGCGCAAAGTCATAGAACTAGACTCTGCCCCCACAGACTGTTCCACCTGTTGTGCAGCAGGCTGACCTGTTGACCAAACAATTAGGCCACACATATTGATTTATGCCACACTCAAAAAGGATAATACAAACACACAAACATCTTTATTGATTTGCATCGACATGAATAAAGAGGTGCTACATGTACACGTTACATGTGAACAGCTTCTTGCTTCATGACATGTATGGTCATGAAGCAAGAATTCATCACCTTAACGTGTTAACGTGCATGTGTAACAAAGAGCAGCTAGTGTGATCTGTGCAGGTAAACCTCACTGGTCGACTTCTAGACGTGCTCCAGTCTAAAATCTTGCTTATAGGGCCGGCCCTGCCCTATGGCTATGAGCTCATAGGAACTTACATCACCAAAACAGTATATGAATCAGGTCATGAGACAGTATCAAAGAGCAGTTATGACATCAAATCAATTACAGGCAACATTTTTTCTAGCTTTAAAGCTGACCTGATTAAGTAGGGCCACACCTCCTTTGACAGATCTGTGGTCTGCCAGCTTATACCTGGATAGCTGTCAACAACTCAAACTGTCTTTAAAAACAGACACAATGCCTTGGGGGAGTAAAAACACTGTCCCGCCTCTTAATTCAACCCCACTGACACCAAAAATCGTTAGTTAGTGGTGTTTTCTGAGCCAAACTTAGTCACTTTGACTATATTCATATATATTACATTTACGTTTATGCATTTAGCAGACTACATTGAATTATACTATACATTCGTTTCTAAGTTGTTTGGGATCGAACCCATGACCTTGACATTGCTAAGCACCATACTCTATCCACTGAGACACAGAAAAGCTGTTGAATTAAGCTATTATTCATACTTAAGGTTAGGAATTAGGGCAAACCATTAACCCTATGCATTAAACTACAGCTTGTAACTAAGCCCACATATTGTAGTTTGTGCCACAGACACTTAAAATCACGCACACTTTTTGAGAATTGCTTTGCAGAAATCATATGGTTTTTGCTTTTTGAATAATAAAATCCCATAAACCTATGTCACTTAAGTGTTGTGTGGGTATAAAATATCATGCAGAATTAGGGGTGGGCCTGTTGACTAGCAATCACAAAGAAGACCCAATACCTAATATCCAACCTAACATCTGGCCACAATTCTCCAGCAAAAGCATGTGACAGCAAGTTTTGCAAGTGCATGCAACACTTTTATTTTCTGAAAATGTACAAATCTACTTGTTGCTCTAGTTGTACTTTCTTTTCTGCCCTTCTGAAACCTGATTTGTTTGAGTTAATACAAGTATGGATTAAAATATGTATGTATGCGTATCTACCTGTAGGTCCATATGTAATTCTGTAGCCCTGCACTGGGTCAGCTGGAGGATCCCAGGCCAAAGCGAGAGTAAAATAGTTAGCCTGGACCAGTCGTAGTGCAGTCACACCAGGGAGTGGCTCTAGTTTGGGGTAGATGTGATTAAGTAAAAAGTTGGGCTAAATACGGCTCTTAAACATGACACATATTTCAAGTGTGTGCAGTTCTCACTTGTTCGGGCCTTGGCAGACACCTGCTCTCCCAGGCTGTTGGGGTACTGAGCAATAACGGTGATCAGGTATTCTGTGCCCGAACGCAGCTCTCGTGCAATATAGTTCAGCTGGCTGCTTGCTATTGTTTCCTGCAGGTCAAAATACAAAGATTGGAGTATTTTGTATTTTAAACTTATCGAGGAGAACCAGAGATGTAAGTGACATTTCATTAACTTTACAAGAGGGCTATCTGACTTTGTGTATTGATTTCAATCTTTTATAATAAAGATGACAGTATACTTATTGAACAGTATTTAAAGGCATCAATAAAATGATCCAAAACTCTGCAAATACTTAACACACAAACATGAAACGTATGTCTAAAGAAGGCTTAAAATGTCTACTTTAAAATGATCTGATTCAGATTGAAATCAAATATTCTGTGTTTATGTAATACGCATGAAAGGCAGGTACAGTTGATACAAGACATATTGCTTATCTGCTAATCTCCGTTTAGTGATCACAGTACATTTAGTTCAAAAATGTGCAAATTGGGGGAAATATAGATATACTGAAACACGTTTATTTTATATTTCTTTAGACAGACTGATGAGTTTTAAGCTCCGTTCAACTATAAAAACTCTGCTCAACTCAACTGTTTCTTTCACACGACAGCTACTTATGACTGCAGGGTCCTACATTCCCCCCTTATTTCTCACTACACATGCAGACAGATGATTTGCCCAAATGTTCAATAAATAACCATAAATAGTTTGTATTTCCTTTGATTATTTTAAAATAACATAATATAAGAAATGTTTCATTAGAAAAAATACCCCACCTTGTGCATATTTACAGTACAAACCTTGTCAGTGAACTACACCAGGCAAAAAAATAAATAAAAGAAAAAAATAAACAAAAAAATAATCGTTCAATAATCGTAATCAAGAGAAAATGTTCAATTCATTTTGATTTTAGGCCAAACCACCCAGCCCTAATATATGCATATATATAGATATATCACTTACGCCCCTCTGGTTCTCACCTCTCAGTATGTAAAATATATTGTCAGTAAAACAAAACCCTTTTGTGTTCTAACTGTAGTTAAAAAAAAAAGGTTTGAGAATAAGTTTAAATGAACCCCTGGATTCAATAGAACGCTTAAATATAATAACCACTTTTAGCTGCCTTTTTCATTATACCTTCTTGCAATATTTACAATTAACTAAATCACATATAAAGCCTTCTTGTGGTTAGACAGTGACTGTCTAAATGCAGTGGAGCTTAAAATGAGAAAAAATGTAACTTGAAGTGAACATGAAGGCTTTACTGTGTGAAAACACAGCAAGCAAAAACACACCCATTGAACATGTGTCTCTCAATTATTGCCTCCAAGAAAGTACCAAAAAAGACCATGTAACAATTTCTATGTGAATGATGTTATTTACAAACATTCTCCTCACCTGTCGGAGCTCTGCTTTGATTGGCTGACCCAGGCCAGAGAGGGGTCTGTATTGAACCACATAGCCACTCACAGGCCCTTCTGCCGGTGTCCATCGAAATCTCAATGAATCAGTGGTCTCACCCAAAATCTGTAAGTCTGATGGACCACTATATGTTTCTAATAAGGAAACACAATAAGTGCATTTAGCAAGGTTGTTAATTTCTTTAAGCAAGATCATATTTTTTGTAACAAAAGGAAAAAGGAACATTCTTGTATTGTGTCTGTGAGTGTGTGTTTGTCTTAAGGCCTACCATCACTTGAGTAAGAGCCTCCACTCGTTGTACAGACCCGTGGAGACACTAAGGGCAGCAAAGAGCTGAGTGCTTTGAAGTTTCCAATCTGGGACGTGAACTCACTTTGAGGAGGAGAAGCAATAAGTTTCAGCTCATTTGCATCTGCACTCTTTATACCTGAGACATACAAATGGCAGGAGAGAGAAAAACAAAAAGAACTTATTACCTTCAAATGATCATAAAAGGTAAAAAATGTTTGCGCAACGAGCTGCAAAGGACTCTATGCACGAACCCTTCCGTGTTTTGTCTCAGCCAGCTCAGTTAATTCCATCGCACGTAGCACCCATAAGAAAACAATGACGTTTTCACTAAAGATGCACCACGGATTACGGTCAACGACATGAGTCAAATTTTCCAAACACTACATCTTACATCGACAACCAAAAAGCGTAAAGACATTGGATATCCGTTTCAAGCTACATTATCAAATAAGAAAAAACACTTAATCTTGTAAACCTTTGCACTTACTTGAGGCATGATCACAGAGGCACTATACAATGCTGAGTTGTTTTTTAGTAAACGTATCCTTATCACTTGGTGACAAATTACCTCAGCTCTATGAGAGCAGAAGTGGCTTAGCTGGCTGAGATTTTAGCGGATTTACGTCATCACTCTGCGTGCATAGAGACTATTAATATAAGAAACATATATGTCTCGGGTCAAGCCTCGGACGTGGCAATACAAAGGCACTAGGTATTACGTCATTTTCAATACTGCAAGTAAACACAGACAAGACACGTTTTAAAAGCTTATTGAGTTTATTGACATGCTTTGTAGACCTATTTTTCAATGATCATTTTCCTTAAAGTAATTTCAAACTTTAAAACTGCATTTTGAAGCAGACAATTTTACTTTTCTACTAATTTACGAATATAAATTACTCTTAATTCTTGTCATAGCCCCTTTATTATACATGCATGAAGTTCAAAACAAAAAGACACATGCTCGTAATGAAATTAATAAACGTGAACATCGAGCTTGTTACAGTTGCCTGCCATCCTCTACAGTTGGCTTGTCAGAAGCGCTGTATTACAGAATTGTGGTTACCGTGACAGCCCTACTACATACTCACATTTAATTCACAGTCCATAGTTGAGTTGATGTTATAGAGCTTTTAAAAAATTATCTTAAAAATAAAAATACAGTTCTTACCCACTGCAAATATTTTGACTCCTAAACTACGTAGTTTTTGAGCAGGTTCCTGTACACTGTCCTGAGATTTACCATCAGTAATGAGTATAGTTATCTGAAAGAAAGACCAATTGCAAAGTCAGTATTTTTGTCACAAGGTTTTACACTTACATTCATTGAAGGAAAACTTCTAATCATAAACGGTTAAACTTATTATTATTATTAACGGCATATGATTAGAATTGCATAGGAGTATTTATTATGAGTAGCACAGGTTTAGTTCAACTTTAAACAAATACTTAAAAAACATTCAAACTAAGCAGCTCACCTTGGGTACATCTCTGATAGAGGTAGGGTTGAAGAAGTTGTCTGCAATGTATTTGAGGCCAGCCCCAGTGCGGGTGTTTCCTCCTTTATAATTGATATTCTCTACGGCAGTTATAAGCTCAGTGCCATTCAGGTATGTAGTGAATGTAAACTCCACCCTGATTGAATTTGTGATAAAACACAAGACCATTATACATGTATCTAGCATTAATAAACCTTTACATTTTTTATGTTTTACAGACCTGGCAGTATCACTGTACTGTACGGCTCCGAAGCGGATGCCATCGGAGCCCACGGCACTGGCAAAGGGTTTGACAATCCCTGACATAAAATTCTTAACCAGGACAAAATTGGCCCGGCCAATACTGGATGATCCATCCACCAGGAACACGATATCTGCTGCACCAACATTATTGCACTGACCTGTTAACAGAAAACAAATGTAACAATTTCACAACCACTGACATATACAGTACAGTACACAACTGATTTTCCATTATGTACTAATTGACAGTCACACGCATGCAGTGCAATAGGAGCTTCCTCTCTTATGTTAAGTTCAGAGTGCACCTGAAAGTAATGGTGTGTAAATAAAGTGCCTTTTCATATATTTCAGAACTTGGACACTGTTGTTTAATCATGTTGACAGTTATTAAACATCACATCGCGTCTGTATTATAAACTGCGATAAAACTCTCGCTCGCTTTAAAAAACAATGAAATGCGCGGTGCAATGAAGTTTTGATGCCCCGTTCATAATACAGCAACACATTTGACAAAGAAACGAGGACGAGCAGCAGCACTAAATGCGTGAAAGTGGAAAAAAAACAGATACTAAAACCTTACAGCACCTGCGTCCACAGATCTCAGCAGAACTTATGTTTAAAATAGGGCTGTCAAATGATTAATCGCAATTAATTTTGTATTTATAAATACAAACCCATAGATATATATATTTAAGAAAAATATAAAATATAAAAATGTATAAACATTTAAATATAATTTCAATCACTGGTAAATATAAATAATTACATCTAAATATTTAATTTAGCCTGTATGTGTGTTGTGTGTTCATAAATACAAAATTAATATGCACAGTAAACAGACATCTATTATGTAAACACAAATTTTTATTCTGAATGCGATTAATCGCAATTAATCTTTTGACAGCCCTAGTTCAAAATGAATATACCCGCTGATGAGTTAATTTATCTGCGGATTACTTGAGACAGCGGATCATTTCAAATCATTTTACAACAAGAGTGAACGACAGGCGAATGCTCTTGTTAAGTTTTATGTGAAGTTGTATTTACATTGTGTTGTGAACATGAAGAAAAGTGTAATATAATACACACTAAATTCATCATAAGAGCGTATTAACACATGCCCATTTTACTTTCATGTACAACACCATGAACAATTAAATATATACTTTTCATACTAAATATATAGGCCTATTATATAAATATGGTCTTGACATTTTCAATTGGTTCAAATTAAATCAAAGTACAAATTTGGTCTGGTTTGTTATAGGCTCTGCCTCTTTTTAAATGATGTGCAGAAGCAAATCTGCTGTTTGCACTTATATGCATAAACAGGTAGCATTTTTTCAGGGAGTATTTTAACACTTAAAACCATTTTAACATTTAGAATTATTCCATGGAATTTCACAGATTTTTCCAAAATTTGGGATTTCTTATGGCCCTGCACATGAGTTATCTATGGCCTAAAGGCTGAAATACACTACACGACTTTTAAAATCTGAACAGATTAAAAAAAAAAAAAGACATCATACACTTGCAGACTTTTTGAACGTTTGCATAGAAAACAATACGTGATAAAATCAGCAGGCTGGCGCATACTTTATACAACAACTCCAGACTGAAAATCTGCGCGAAAATCGGAGCAAAAGTCTTGTAGTGTATTTCAGACTTAAAAAGAGGCTACTACATAAACTTTTTTGCATACTGTTAATGCTAAGTAAAATTGCTTCTTACATTTGCGCTCAGAGAAAAAGGTTTTTGCTCAGATATTTTTTTTTTGCTCAGTGCTGTAAAAAATTAGAGGGAACATTGAACAGCAACATACAAATATTTATTGTAAAGGTCTTTCAGGTCCGGATATGTGAGCTGTCATTCAAACAACCCAAAACATTTTCCTGTTGCCAAAACTGGGTTAATTTACTGTATCCTCTAAGCCTGTTATGGTCCAAAACCTTTTGTGTCACAGTAGGCTAACAGTAATGAATCTTGCCATAAGCATTAACATCTGTGCCTTATTCCATTTAGGTATTCAGTGAAGTATTAGAGGACACGGGAAGTGACATCTCACCACATAGTCTTCAAAGCCATTTCATGTCAACAAAGCATCTGTGCTTATTTATATAGCGGCTGGTGCATCATCTCTCCCTGAAAGAGCTAAGTCTACTACCAGTCATCCGATACACAGAGTGACTCACCGGCAGCATTACTTCCTCGAGGAAACGAATTAACAGGCAGAGTTTGGTTTGATCCATTTGCTACATTTAATAGAACATGAATTTTAGCAATATGATTCTGTGACTTTATCAAAGAATGTGTGAGTTTATTACAAAAGAAGAAGTGATGATGGTAAATATGGTCAATGGTACTATATACAGTATAATATATTTGTGTAAATATCATTTAATTATGAAATTACACTGCTGAAGTTAACAGGGCTTTATTGAAACTGAATAAATAATATTTGCTGTACACACTCTTTTGGGACTCCCCAAAAGAGATGGCAAGATGGCATGTAAAATTTTACCTTGAGCTGTGGACAATGAGGGGAGACACAGCAACACAGCAGCCAGTAGATTCCATTGCTGCAACCACCCCATTTTCAAATCCTACACATGACACACACACATGCACACAAAGAGAACAACATGAAACCTAAAATGAATTCAGTTTGCAGCCTGTTCTGTTTTAATCTGCATTAATACAGCTTCAGCAGCAATGTAACATAATGTTCCTCCGGTAATGTGAATGCTCAACCATGAACATCTGGCAAAAGTATAAAGGCAAGAAACTAAAAGAAGCAAGGTGGGACTTGCAACCTTCACCACCAGACAAATAAAAAAGGTGAGCAGGTTCAAGTTCAAAAGCAGTTTGACAATGGCTAACTTTGCAGCAACACAAAGAAAAGTTCCTTTCTAACAGCACCATTTATTTAGAAGAAAATTGATACTGCTATTTTGTTTAGAGATGACAGAGACTGCTCATGCTCATAATAATATGTTATTGTTCTATTCCGCTTAGTAAAATAGAGTTAAAACATGTTCATGCTTATAAACACTCAAGTAACTGCTTGCACTGTTTGATGATAAAACCAAAAGGCCTTATTTATGCAATACTATAAACTAGCACAAAGGGTCTGTTGTTTGTGTTTCTCTTTATTAAACATTCACATTTAAATGGCAAACACACTTACAATGTTTTTTAATATTTTAATGTGTTTTTAAGGAAAATTCTTGATATTGTGTTGTCAGCAGCAGATGAAGTAGGAAGCGCAAACATACAGTAAAGCATGTGCCAGCTGTCACTATGTGTCTTCAAAGATGGTATAAAATGCATTACCAGCAGAAGGGTCTGTTTCTGATTTAAATAAAGAGGAAATGGTGGTTCACATTTGGAGGCACGCTGGTTTCACACGACAATGCCTAAACACAAAGTTAAAAACCTGCAGACATAGACAGACGTAAACGTCCATATGTGCATTATTAAACCTTCAAAGTCCTGAGTCAGAGAAACATAACTGGATAATTGTATGTTAATTTATTTTTTCCGGTGTCTTACTCATGAAACAAGTGCAGAATCAATGTTATGTGGGATTCATGAAATATTTATTTTTCACAGAAATTCATTCTGCTCAATTTTCGATGAATAAACAGAGTCTTGTTTTAGCTCCTTTATCATCGTGGCTGTTAAACTTATTTTTCTAGGTCTCAAAAGCCACTGCATAAATATTTTAAACCACTTTAAAAATATCCAGATGCTCACACTCCTTATTCATCCCAAAAGGCATGGAAACAAACACATCATAGAAACAAACAGGAATAAACACCTGCCACAAACTATTAAACCTCCCAAATATACCCACGCTTGATGTCTGAGGTCCTTTACTTTCAGCAAATAAAATTGGCCAATACAAATGTTTCCCTTATTATTGTGCCATTATTACATCAACAAAAAACTAATGTTAATTCAGATGCACAAAGGAGCAATATATAAATATAATTGAAATTATACATAATCTTCTGTATGTGAAAAAAACGCCAGAAAACGATTTGATCAGTTCTTGTTAAATAAGTTTATCCACAAGGAACAAGTACCTTGTTACTAAATCTAATAGCTCATGTGGATTTGTCGATTTGTTGCACACTTATTACTAAAATACTAATACTGACTACTAATAAGACTATCTTATTTTATATCCAGGGATCAAACTACACTCTTAAAAATGAAGGTGCTTCACAATGCCATAGAAGAACCTTATTTTTGTCTCAATTGTTTCATAAAGAACCTCTAACATCTGTTTCACAAAAGGGAAAAAGGTTCTTTGACTTAAACCTTTGACTGGTTCTTGTGGAACCAAAAATGGTTCTTCAATGGCATTGCTGTGAAGTACCTTATAAGAACTTTTATTTTTAAGAGTGTAACTGACCTCCTAGTGTAATTATTCTCTCCCCCCTTACTGCCCTTTAATGCTCTTTCTCATGTTCTTTCATCTTTTTCTTTTTAAACAACCCTCTTTCCAATCAGTGCTACATTAATACGGAAACAGACTTTATAAGGGTTCATAAGCAGTTATTATAAGGAACCTCAAAAGCATGCAAAGTGCCACATTGTCTACTGCAGCATCTCCCTCCCTCACCTTTTTACCTCTGCACATTCCGTCACTCTCTCTCTCACACCTGTGGTTTCACATAATTAAGGAGGTGTGTCACAGCACACCTGGGGTCAAGAGAGCATAGCTATGGAGACCGCCCTCATTCACCGCAATATTTGTACAATACAATATAAAAAAGCTGAGTTTTTATATGTGAAGCTAACTACAAAAACAGTCACAACTTTTAACAACAAAAAAGTCTATTCGCTGTGTGGCTTTATATAAAAGACAGAGGATTTACAGCCACATTCTTGAGCTTTATAAAGTGGATGCTAGGAGAGAAAAACAATAACATCAACAATTTGAGGGCCACTTTACAACAGCTACACTAAAAACAGAGTACAGTAACTAAAGCCTGTCTTTTGTGTGTAAACTAAAACTGGAAATTTGCTGAATGCATTTCATATAATATGTTTTATAATATGTGGTATAATATGTTTGTAAATAAAAAATAATAGTGTTACATTGATTTACAATTTGATTTCTTGCAAATGGTTTTGACCAACCACATATCAGATGTTAACAAACTATATTCACAGTTTCATGCTGCACAATCTCTCACTCTCAATTTTTTAAGTGTTTCATTGTGCAAAAGGTCAAATTTCATCCCACAAATTGATTTTTCAAAAAGACTAGCAAAACAAAGAAAATGCTTATGACCAGAAGATGATGTGCCTCGAGAGACAGGAATGAAATAAAAAATTCCTCCCTTTATTAATTAGACACACTTTGTCACTAGACCTACTGAACTGTGAGATAGGTCACACTTCCAGAACACAAATGGAAAGTATTCTCAACTATTCTGTTACACTCCCAACACAGAAAAAAAGAGGCCAAAACACATGGACACGGCTACATGTCAGACAAAATTAAACACAAACACATGCAAACAAAGCAGACCAACTGACCGGCAAACAGGCAGACAAAATATTTGTTGGAGCAAGTCATTAAGAGACATGAGTAATAAGACAATGGGTGAGCAATAGAGTAATGAGTCTGCATAGAATCTGTAATATTCTCAGTAGATGAATCCAACACTATTATCACATTATCGGATTATGCCATGATTTTAAAAATCTATATGTACAATTATATATATCCATGTGACTTGACACTCCATGTCTGTGTGACCATTAATTAAATATTGACAATTAAAGTCAGTAAATGTTTCACTTTCACCTCAATAAGATTAAAACTTAATTTAACACATTTACCATATTTGAATCTATTCCACAAAAACTCAGCATAATGTACCTATAATCAGCAAAAAATGTAAAAGTAATATCAACATTCTGCGTGCCTCAATAATTTTATTTAAGACATGACATCCAGCAAATTAACCTTTGACAAAAGGAACCTCTGCAAATACACCTTTTCAACCTACAAAATGTACACAACTAGGGTACACATACTTTTGGTTGCACTTTATTTTACAGTATGTGATCTTTTAGTGTACTTATAGTGTACTTACTTACCCAACAAAATACTGGTAACTATAAGTATTTAATAGGGGTTAGGGTTAGGTTTAGTGGTAGGTTTAGGGTTATTACTTAGAAATTACACAGTTACACAGTAAATAATAGAATGTACATAAGAAACAGGACTGTAAAATAAAGTACTACCGGTTCCTTCTTCATTTAAAAAAAATTGTGTCCGCAAAAACACGCTGTCTGTCAAGGGCATGCCAAACTAACAGGTGGTTATATAACCGCAACCATAAAGCTGATCAATCCGAAGCCTGGAATCTGACATCAAACAAAGGAGATAGCGGCGCACATTCTAAAGTCACATAGACCAAATCTCTGGTTTCACCGTCCACACGACAACACTGAAACCAGAGTTTCAAAAAATCTTCCCCCTGCCGGAGTTTTTCCAAAAAGTTTGGTTTCAGTGACCGGGTACTTCATTTTCGTGTGGATGACCGCCAAACTGCATAGAAAAAGCCGTGGTTTAAAAAAAAACCCATGTTCATGTGGACAGGGCCTAAATATTATTATAAAGTTCTAATGATGAGGCCGAGGATGTTGCACAGATGTTTTTTGTTATCTGCCTCAAAAATAGTTCCCACACATGTGATAAAGTTCTGTGCAACCAAATGTTTTATTACAGATACTGCAATATGGGTGACTGAATAGGGGGTGATTTACAATTATTCTTCTAAAGTTAAAGTGTTGGCTGCATCTTAAAAAACTATTGAGCATTCCAGCTGTTCTCAATAATAACATGCCTCTTGTACTCTTGTACTAGATAAAAACTCCACAGCCCTTCAGTACTGTGGTCGGGAAGTGCCAAACAAAACAACAAATCGCGAAACTAATAACAAATCTAGAAACAAAATAAAAAGCCATAATCAAAATTACAAATCTGAAAACGCAATACCAAATCTCGGCCACCGTACTTCAGCCATGCAAGTGTCAAAGAAGGTAACATGTAGACGCTCTGGCCCTTCCTATCTGAGTGAAAGATACACAAAGTGGCAAATCACGCGAGTTCAGATAAGGTCATGACCCACCCCTCTTCCTTAACAGGAAATTTGGAAATGCCATGCTGCTTATGTGGAAAAATCAAAACACAAACCACACAAGAAATAACTTTTTGAAATACCTTAAACACATGAAACTGTGTCAAAAATCGAAATCCTTGTGAACATGCATTCTATTAATTCTATGGGTGTTGCCCCTGTGTTTAACATTTTTATTTATATTGATCCCTTCACAACAAAAGTAATTGACTAACACCACAACTTTCTTTTCACTTTCACTGCATCATCAGCACCACTGCAGTTTACTTCATCGGAAAATTCACATCCTAATCTGTACGGATGCACCAAATGAACCATATTCTGCGTGTTCTGATTACTTTTACCTTGTTCCTGGATATACCATCTAATTCCTCTGGTTTCTGATCCTAAAATATCTAAAGGACAGTAGCGCTTCTGGTAAAGAAGTTAATATCGCTTCTTTACATTTTTGTATTACGAAATGTTTAATGAAGCTATCCACCTTTGACACAACAAAGAGCGATGTTACGATTTAAAAAGAGTTTACCCAACACTGAACTGTGCATGTTTTGCATCTCTCTAACGGACGTGGAGCGTTACTCACTAAGCCTGCTACAGCACATGTTGTAGCGTTTTATCACTAACACTGAGCGACGTGTTAGCCTACTGCCAGTAGCCTACTAGTTTTCAGTGCGCATAATTAATTTGACACAGAGCATGATTCTTACTTACAGCTCAGGACAGGTCACCAGACGACCAAGGCACAACAGAAGTGGACGATACTAGTGAAGCATGACCTGACAGATTCCTTAAAATGAACCCGAAAATCCCCCGAGAGTAAGTCGCATTTATCAGACTGCTCTTGAGCGATGCACGAGCATCTGTGCCAGCTGTCTTCTCTTCCCAACAGGCCAGCTTTCAAAATCCTCACATTTGACTACGAGCACAAAATTAAAGTCATATCTCCTCGGTTGTGCTGTTTGCTTCTGTGAAATTCTGTAGTCCAGACTTGTTCAGACGCCTGCAGCTAACTAAATCCATCCTTCCTTAGACATTCTGTCTTTTTTCCCTCAACTCTTCTCAGGATCATCTTTCAGATCTGTGCACGAGCTTCCCCCCTTCTCACATTACAGCCAATCAAATCGCGAGTCATCTCTGCTCGTGCGCTTTATGCTCTTGCCTGTACCTGCACAGGTAAATCATACGTTCGTAATTAAAAGTTTTATTCTCCCCAGGGCACAAAATATTGCAGCGTTTGATAAAAATAGAATTGGGAAAGAGAATCAACACCATGTGCTGCGTCTGAAATACTGAACTGTGGCAATACGCGCTGAATTTAATTAAGCGTCTGACAGCTGATATTTCCCACAACTCGCTGCGAGAGGGAGGAGTTTAGTGACTGAATTAATAAATGATGCTTGACTGAATTAATCATTTAAGTTGTGTAGTAAAAATTACATAAGAAAAGCTGAAACACTGAAATATAAGGAGAAGATGTAATTTAATGTGTGAGGTAGGCCTAATCGGTCTATTGTGATGTAATAACAACTGCAATATTAAATGTATGGGGAAACGTATCAACAATAACAAGGTAACTGATAAATCAGTGATACTTATGAGCAAATAAAAATATTCTATTTTGTTAAATTGTTTACGACAGGTGTCTATCTCTCTCTCTCTCTCTCTCTCTCTCTCTCTCTCTCTCTCTCTCTCTCTCTCTCTCTCTCTCTCTCAGTGGCACACCCAAGCATCTGTCCACACTCATCTGAATCCAAGCCCAGAGGGCATCTATCTTTTTAAGACATAATCTTAAACTTCTCTTGTTTTCTTTCTCTTCATCAATATTTGTTCAATTAATTTAGGTGTTTGCATTTGAGCTTATTTTGGGTTAAATTGTTAAAGGACTAAATAAAATGGTCACCACCACATAGGGACAGGAGTCACAGGACTAGACTTGCACAGGAAATAAAGGTCACAGGCTCAGCGTGGATGGGGGGACATTTTGGTGGTACCATGCTGGCTCTAGAGAAATATAGTCATCAGTTGAAATTAAGTTATCTTAAAATATGTATGGTATAATGTTATTTAAAAAAAAAGATAAATCATAGCCAGAAGTTTCCCCCATTAAATGGAATTTAATTTTTCCAGCTTTTCACCCTTGCTTCTTCAAGAGTTTCACAGTTAAGCAGACGGGTGGTGAATAAATAAAAAATCATTTGTAATTGTTACAAGATTTGCATGATGCTGTAGTATTGAACTGCAGTATAATGACATGGCATGGTTTTAATTTTGTATAATAACTAATGACAGATTTATTTACTAGGGTTGAATGTAAATGAGATTATTAAAATAGTCATGTACATTATATACATCTTGAATGTTAGCCAAGTCATATGTGGATCTTTTAACCAAAAGGAATACTTCAGGATTACATTCATGATTTGGCAGACGCTTTTACACAAAGCAACTTATATTGCATTATACATTTGTTTCTGGATATGTGCAGGGATCAAACACATGACCTTGGTGTTGCTAGCACAATGCTCTAACCACTGAGCTACAAGAAAGCTTCAGGAAATTCAGGATGGTTTTTATGAGTGTATGTGAGAAAATTACTTTGGGAATGCACCGACACCCAAACAAGCACACACACACAAATTCCTTACCTGGTAAGAATAGAAGCCACCTTCACTGTAAGACTTAGGGAGGGTTCATTATTACAGTTTCCCTGCCCAGTCCATTTTGAACATCTCCTGAAGCTTAAAATGTTCTTAAAACTTGTGTTTAACTTGGTGAACATGTGCAATCATGCTCTCCTGCCATGCCTCAGTTTGATCTCACTACAACAATATTGATGAACTGCGTGCATGTATCTTTACTCAGAGTAGCTTCTCAGTGATTCAGACTGCAATAAACCTCAACTGCTCAGCCCTATGGGCCTAATGGCAAATGAACAAGCATGCCCTAAGAAAATATTGAACTAAATACATTACCAGGTGTATGAAACTCTTCCGTGTACCTGTCAGTGTGCTGTTTAAGCAGTTAAAACATGTTTAAGGCATGCTGCACTCTTATTATCACCCATCACTTTCACTTAGGTAAAATGAGAAGGATGCTTGGACCCACCAAGCTCATATTTGCTTAATGTGATTCACTTTTTGTCTTAGTAACCCACTGAACTCTGAGGAACATTTTTTCAGTTTTTTAATGTGTGACTTATTACTCTGACATAATGCATGCTTACTGATAGGTTTGTAATATGTATAACCATATTAATTTTTCATTCTCTATTTTTATACAGACAATTTTAATCTTATTAATATGTTTTTTTATTTGTTGGAAAAATCATTATAGGCCTAAATTTACTGACCAGAGAATATTTGATTAGAGAAACAGAATAACAGATGGTAGCAAACAACTCATGCTGATACACACAACCCACACATGCTGTACATGCATACACACATGCGCGTGCATATTTTGTAATGTGGTTACAGGGCAGATGGTGAAACGTCAAAGAGCTGATAAATCACTGAGCATTCCTAAATCAAAAGAGATGATGCCCCAGCACTGCTTCCCATATGAGATGAAATAACTTCACAGTTGGCTTGTTTTTATTTTGTTAACTTGGATGCAACTCAATATGCAAAGCATTGGCCATTTTTAAATCTTATAAATAATTGACTCAAACTTTCC
Organism: Oreonectes daqikongensis; assembly: GCA_026939265.1. Lineage (NCBI taxonomy): Eukaryota > Metazoa > Chordata > Actinopteri > Cypriniformes > Nemacheilidae > Oreonectes > Oreonectes daqikongensis. Next base: position 8,972,135 of record JAOTQM010000022.1, read on the forward strand.
TAATCTTTCACCTTTTATGGCAAAATATATTATGCTAATGAACTATATTATAACCAATTGTTGAAATTATGCCATTATTACCTGAACATGACAAGTAACATGGTAATCACTAAAAGAACAAAACTGCTTTGCACATATATCCCTTTAATACTTGTCAAGTTGTCATTTGCCTCCAGGTGGTATTTAGAGTTTTCAGAAGACTTAAGGTGTTATTTTTTAACACTTGCACAGAGTGCTCCAAACTGCTTTCTCTCACTGTTTTATATTCCCATTTAGCTTTCAGCCCATATAGGTCATCGACCTGGCATTCCACCCTTTCAATATCACAGCACTTCCAAAGCTGGAATTACAAAGAACTGCTGTCAGATCCTTGTGGAAGTGAAGAGATGACATTTGCAGCTTACTTAAATTGAGATATACAAAGACATGTCTAAAAAAGCCAGACACCACATTCACATCGCTTTGTGTTAAAACGTACATACACACACCCCTATTTCTGACGTTGTACTTGTTAAAATATGATCTCAAGGGAGATAAATGTACTGTAAGTATAACGTTTACTGAAGCATTACTGTTTACTAAAGCACTTTTCCTCTGAATAAAAAATTGTTAAAATTGTTTGTATTAACAGTGAAGTTTAAATATTTACATCTGACAGATTTATGTGAAGTGAATAATAGTGCTTTCAAGATAAAACAATTGAGTTACCTGAAAAACAAACCTATGATGTTGCTAGCATTGACCTCTACCAGTTTAGCTACAGGAACACATATGGGCCTAAATGTAGCCCATTTATGACAGAAGTTTTTAAGAACTTTTATGGGACACACTACGCACATGTACGGTAGCATCACATTTATTTATATAACTTTGCTGTAGTTTTGCAGCTACAATCTATTATCTACAATAAGCCAGTAACTTATTGTAGATTTAATTACTACATAATACTTTCTTATTTAAACTGTTTTCAATTTGAGTTCAACTTTACTTTAATCAAAATTAAAACACTTTGACTTTGAGATTCAAAAGGAGCAAGAAGAGACTGGTCTCATTACTGGTAGTAGCACAGCAACACTGCAAAAAATGACCTGAGATAGTTATTCTTGTTTTATGGAAGAAAATATAAGAACTAGATAAGTTTATGCTTAAAACAAAATTATAAATTATAAATCTACAGTAAGTTACTGGCAAACCTGCTGCAAAACTACAGCAAAGTTTTACAGTGCATGGTTGGTAGATATTAGTCACACTACAGGTTACACAGAGATCAGAGCGCACAGATGCACAACATGTGTGAGAGAGAGGGGGTTTATAGGTACCAATTTTTTATTTCACAATACAGGTACACAATACAGTACAGTAATGTCTAGTCTAATGTCTCTTGAGTCTAGTGTTAAAGAACTTGACGGTCTGCATAAAGCAAAGACCTGAACCGAGCTGAACACCTTTGGTATGATTTGCAGACCCAATCACTCTCACCCAAACCTACCAATGACTTGTACACAGGGGTACAGTCAATTCAGAACAGAAAAGGCCCTTCCAAAACTGCTGCAACAAAGATGAAATATATATATGGTATAATATTTGTTTTGATTAGAATTACTAGAATAGATAAACATGTTTAGAATGAGGTCCCAATACTTTACTCACTGTGAGGTATAGGTGTATTCCACTGGTAAAGTATTTACATTCAGATTGTATTTATTTCACAATATTTATCGTAGAAATGTGAAAGATTAAGATTGAAGGATTGTATAATGACTGAAGTACTTTGTGACAGTGGCATAGATACAATTAATTGTATCTATTGTTTACCCAAATGGCCCATGTAATAGGACATTTGGTGAGAATCAGAGATCAAAGCATCACTGGCTCTCCATGGGGTGTTATTCCTATCATGTCACCATCAGGTTATATTGTCTCCATGGGGTGCCACTGCTCAGGTCATTGTTAGGGTACTTTCCCATGGATTCTTCATAAGGTGTGACTGTATTGTTGTGTCCCATGTGTTACCAAGTATAAAAATCTGCTCACAGAGACAGAACCTTGGGTTAAGATCTGGTTAAGATCTAGAAGGTTGGCACTAGAATATTGCTAGAGACGAACCATGCTACACTACCATAAACTCTTTTCCCCACAAGCACTTGGTCCTGCTTTCTTTATTTATGTACTAGAAGCATTCTATTGGCGAGCCACCCAACAACTGATCAGCCAAATGCAAGGAAAATCTAACAATTGATCAATGCAACAAGTCTGTCTAGATGTCAGTAAAATGGTTCCACTGAACACTTAAATAAACCTCCAGTAATCATGTTGCATGTATAAATCTAAATCTTTAGACATTGATAAATGGGCATTCACAATCACATTTATTACATTCAAACATCTTTTTTCACAGTTAACTGTCATAACATGCATGTCTCAATCTGCTTATGTTTGTATATTTGACAGCTTGCAGAATAGTTTGGCTTGATATCTCTAAAATCACAATCAAATACCTTGCACGCAAATGTCTTGGTAGATGTTTGTTGGTGTGGAGGAAAAACTAAATTAGAAAGGATATAGCATTCAGTGAGACTCTTTATTTAAAAATATGCATATACTGTATATAAAAATAGCATTTATTGTGCTTAATTATACTGGCTCATCAGGTAACAAATTATGCAAAAATTATTTATAAACGCAAAGGTTTTGGTGACCATATGACAGCAGAGCTTATAGCATGCTGTATCAAAAGTATCCATTATGGTGAATCTATCATAAATGCATTAGGTTAAATTATCAAATTATGTTTGTTCATGTGTTAACCACAATCTTTTTTAGTACATTACATACACTGTATGCCAAACAACACTACAGTACGGTATATGGATATAACCCAGTTGCTTCTCTCTATGATTAAATCGCCTGCCATAATATTAATAGTTTCCATTTTATGATTTAAGTCATGCCTTCTGAAAATATCCACCCTTAAATCTCTTGTAAGCAGTACATTTATCGAAGTATAGATGGCTGATAAGTTGAACTTCCCATACAGTTTAAAAGAATGAAAAACTCTGCTATCTCCCCCTACTGGTGGGAAAAGATACAAAGGTATTTAACCCTTGTGTGGTGTTCATATTTTTGTTACTCGGCCAGTGTTGGTGGGTCTAGTAAACCCGCTGCAGTTTTGAGTTTTTAATTCAAAACAATCAAATACTTTATGTTAAAGTAAGATATTTACTTCATCCCAATTACCATCAATCTAAACGGCATATATGGTTAATATTTGTAGTTTGTAGCTTTGTTAGATCTATAAATCTAAGAATAAAAGTCATGTCCCTGTGGTTAAAGAGTTGGTGTCATTACCAGAAGGTTGCTGGTTTGATTCTGAGCCGGCGAGTAATGGCTGAGGTGTTCTTGAGCAAGGCACCTTACCCCCACTTGCTTAGAAACAAAATGTATAGCATAATGCAATGTAAGTTGCTTTGGATAAAAGTGTCTGCCAAATGCGTAAATGTAGATCACATTTATGAATTGAAGTGCTCCAAGTTTTTTTTGTGGGAACGCCAGGGGCAGAAACAGAAAACTCACACTTACACATACTCTCAAACACTCTCACACACACACACACGCACGCACACACACACACAAACACACACAAACATACTAAAATGAGGCCCAGACATGAAGGTACACAGAACCTACAGTTTCCACAATTAAGCCCAGGGTCCAGTGGACCCGAACATCCTGTATGTAATATAAATTTGTCCTGATATATGTTCTTCACAAAAAATAAGCCAAGGCCAATGAGTTTGAATTTAAAAAAATCATTAATTGTATCATTTTTCTTTCAATAAAAAATGAAAACGGGTCCCACAGACCCAAACACCATAAAATGATGAACTTCTCACAGCACAAGTTATGGGCTGTATAAACAGGGCTAATTTTCTTACTACAGATCTCATCCCCTTATGTTTCGTATGTATTTGTTTAGTTGTAAAACAGCTTTTTTATAATATGTGCCCTTCATGAGTAAAAAAGTGGGTGGAGAGTGCTTCATCAACCTACAAGTGCAGAACTCTTTGTGATGTTATTAATAAGAATACAATGCAGCATCTAAAAAAATCTGCAGAACACAGTAGTAAGCTTCACAGTTTTTGCATAATTCAAACCCTTGTCACTTCACAAAGTTCTACTGTACATATCCTTCAATGTTTGCATGTTAGTTGTAACATTTTGGCTCATTGGTAATGCTTTTTTTCCACTGATAAGTGCATATTAGCTCTGTTAAACACTAACATAATGTTTTTCAAATGGTCCTCAGGATGACTTTGGTCCTTCTTTCTCTTTAAATGTTTCTCTGCCTCGCCTCTGGTTTCGTGAAAGATATTTCTGCATACGCAGCACTGGATATGATGTACTCACAGGGTGCATGTCATGTTTGAATCGACTGGGGGCATTTTCTTTGGGTCGGAGGCTCATTAAATCCAGAGATGGGTTTGGAAAGTAAAGGGAAGGAAGGTTGCTGTGCGTTCTGTGTGTGTGTGGGTGATCAGGCTGCGTATGTGACAGCTTTTGAGGATGCAGTTCTGCTGGGTTGGGAAAAACACAGCAGGAGGAGGGTAAGACCAGTCTGTGGGGGCGTTTTCTCAGTTTAGGGCGTAAGGTCAATGAATGCTGCAATGTGGCTTTGCTGGAAGAGAGGGCAGGCCAAGCCCTCTTCGGAACTTCTGACTGATTTTCTTTGCCAGCAGAGCAATGGTCGGCTGTCAAAGAAGATCGGTAGTGACTGGTGGATTTCGACAGTGGTTCAGGTTGAGACTGGATGAGAGGTTTGTAAACAGCGGCACGGGGACGTCTGATTGGAGTCCCCTCTATAAGAAGATTCACTCCCACATATTGAGGAACCTCAACTGCTGCCTAAAGAAATTAGATTAAGTATTGTAAGATTATAAACAAGTGCAACTACAACAACGATTGTCAATAACTTCAATAAAAAACGTTTTAGAAGTTTATGTTACTATATGACTTTAATTTATACAAAACTATTTACGCCCCCTAGCATGTATTTTTATGAAACAAATGTCTCTTACAGGCTTGAATTCCTGCAGTATATGTTATACAATGTGTGTACCATACCTGTTTGTATATAAGCTGGAAGCCACCAGTGTGAGTGTTGCGGTCACAGCGTCGATCCAGTACGACGCGCAACGTGTCTTCCTGTACGGCGGGACAGAGTCGAGCCGTGACCCTTGTGGAGGCCGCCATGGTGGGGCTGGCATTGATCTCCAACAGCCAAGGTCGTAGATCACATCCCAACATGAAGTCTGCTCCGTAGAGCTCAAAACTGGCTTTTCGAGGTTCCACGCTGTCCTGTGCAGTCAACAGAGTTTGTATCACAGCTTTCTGCATGCCTGGTACCACCACCCTGTCCCACAAAGAACCACGACCTGAAGCAGCCAACCAGGAGCGAAACTGTGAACAGGACCACATACACTCTTCAGGCAGAGAAGGGTCACGTTCTGGGCTCGGCTGAAAATGCTTCTGGATGGAGTTGTTACACAGGTGGACAGAGCTGAGGGTACAGAAAAATAGTAAAGATCTTAGCATTCAAAGGCAACTGAAGCCTAATAAATTGTTCTGTTCTTTGATTTCTTACCTGTCTAATGTATGAGTAGAGTAGGGTTGGGTAGAAAAACGGAGGTAGCATTCGCGGTAGAACCACACAGTGAGAGGGTTCCAGTCTGTGACCAGGAACCACTGCCTTATATCAAACTTAGTGCCATACACAAGCAGAGGCCGTTCCAAGTACTTCTGCACCACCCACTTACTGTCCTTTATAAGAGCGTGGTCTCCATCTACTAAACTTAATATCTCATCCAGCTTCTTCATGCACATTATACCTACAAGTACAACATGCACCAGAAATATTTCAAAGTAAAATAGTATTTTAGATGATAGATTGAGATTATGAAAGGTAAATTAGATTAAAAAATTATGTTATCATTTACTCACCTTCTCGTCATTTCAAACCTGCCTGACTTTCTTTCTTCTGCAGAACACAAAAGATGATATTTTAAATAATGTTGGTAACCGTACAATGGCAGTACCCATTCACTTCTATTGTAAGGATGCCAAACCAATACAAGTCAATGGGTACCGCTGTAGTTCGGTCACCAACATTCTTTAAAACATCTTCTTCTGTGTTCTGCAGAAGAAAGTAAGTCATACAAGTTTAAACTGACAAGAGCGTGAGTAAATGATTACAGACATTTCATTTTTGGGTGAATATCCCTTTAACAAACAGCTTTCTTCAAATATTATAGACTTGAGAGACATACACAACAGCGCACTATAGAATATACCTCTGCCCCGTGACTTGGCTCCAGGTTTAATGATCCAGATGTTGCAAAGTCCATCGGTCTCCATCTGAGGGCAAACTCGACGCATGTGTACCAGCATACATTCACAACGCTCCACATACGCTTCACTCACTTCTACCTTCACTCCTTCACTAAAATCAAGACAAAAAGCAAATAAGCTTTCAGTAAACATGCAAAACTGTCACTCAGTAGGAATGAAGAAATCACTGCTTTGCATGAGAGAACAGAAGGGCTTTAAAACTAAATAATCAGTTTTAAGAAGATCATATATATATTTTAAATAATGCAATGGAATTATGCAGTTTAGTATTAAATGACCATCTTCCATCCTCATTCTGACCTGATCCCAAATGCTGTGGAATCTTCAAAAGTGTGTGTCAAGAATGGATGGTCACCACAAAGACGGGGTTCTGAGCAACCTTATGAAGCCATTTCTCTTATTGTACAGAGGACCCTCATATTCTGGTGTTTGTGAACAATTGTATCTATTAATCTTTATTAGCGCACTAGGCCTCAGAAGCAATTTGCTGGAAGGTTCAGATTAGCAAAAGAATTCAGATCTGAGTTAACCCCCCAACTTCCTACTCATTTAACATTCCTTGATGGTATCCCACCAGATAGTGATCAATGCCTATTGGCCGATATGTTTGAACATTCAGGGGTAAATCAGTTGTCACTGATCAGTAAATTGATTGGTCCGTTTGAATGCTTTAGGTTTGGTTTGGCCCAGGGCTTTTTCAGGTGACTTCACCTGCTTTCTTGACTAATTTTCTCTCACTCAGCTAGTACTGCATACACTTTATAAAACTATTGCCCCCCTTCTTAAGAACAGTTTAATACTTTAGTTATTTCCGTGAGAATTAATCTTCATGCTACAACATTTAATGATATTCTAGAGAATTGTGTCCTTCTTATTTTATAGGAAGAGTTTGGGCAGGACCTTTTCTACTGGAATTACTGGAAGAAATAAACATGTTTATCAGCATGTTTGTTATATGTGCAATGGTTTAAATGTATTATTTATTTTAATACTATTTCTAGCAATTTCATGCATTATAGAACAGTAGTAAATAAAATAAAAAAATGAAATAAAACAGGACTAGTAATAAATGATTTCTCTTACAGAAAAAACTAAACATGTAGACAAATAGTATAGTTTAAAATAGTTTTGATAATATTAGATGAATTTATATTATCACATCAACAACATGGTCACAAACTCTTCAAGAATTGGCTAAAAAAAAATTGGCCTGACTCACTAATACAGAGTTCTATATCGTTTTCTTTCTTTTCTTTTCTAAAAATGAACAAATGAATAAATAAAAACCACTTAGCGTCGTATATTGTGGTAGGCTTGCTGAGACTAGTTTTTGTTGCATGTATGTATTTATTGCTGTCCTTGTGTTGTTCTAATTGCTTCTATTGTTTACCTCATTTGTAAGTTGCTTTAGATAAAAGCGTCTGCTAAATGTAAATGTAAATGTAACTAAAAATCACACATTTTCAAATAATTTGTTTAAAGCTGAGCTAACTTTTCAACAATCAAGGTATTCAGTATAACAATAAAACACATACTTACTGAATAACTAAATAGTAATTCTGAAGAAACACCTTCCACTCTTCCTCTGATAGGGTCGGTGAAGTTTCCAAAGTGACGTCTATGTCGCAGTGTTCTAAACTGTTCAAATACTCCTGACATACATGCAATGCATTGTCAATCAACGAAACTCCCACCCTTCGATTGGTGTGCTGCTTACGTGACTTGCTTACACCTACAAAGGAGGAGAACCAGAGTCAGAATATGAATTCTGAATGTGAATTCTAATACAGTAGTTATGTGTGTGTGTGTGAGAGAGAGAGTGTGTACTGGTGTCCCCCCCACAAAGATAGTAATACCAGTAGATTTTGATCTTGTGGGGACATTCCTTAGGTCCCCATGATGAAAACAGCTTATACAGAATGATAATTATTAAAAATGTAAAAATGCAAAGGTTTGTGTAGGGTTACGTTTAGGGGTAGAGCCTGATATTGAATCAGTGGAAGTCTATGGAATGTTCCCATAAATGTGTGTGTGTGCGTCATACCTGGAAATGTATCACGCATCTCTCCTGTTCTCACCCACTCCAAATTGCCTCCGTATCTCTCCACAACACATAGCAGCAGACTTGTACATGCAGTTCGTCTAAAGTCCTCTGTAAATCAAGAGAAAGAAATAAACATTCCTCAATCTCAGTCAAAGGTTGGGGTTACCCATAACCTGGAGAGGTACAGCAGTCATAAATAAAAATTGTCCCTGTGAGCAAAGCACTTAACCCCACATTGCTCCAAAGCAATTGATGTAGCATAAATCGCTTTAGAAAAAAAATAAACATCTGTTAACTGACAATAAAACACATAGCCAAGCAAGCAGAATCGGTTTGAAACAAAGGTAAGGGCAGAGTTTTTCTAGACTGAAAGTACCGACCAATAAAAGCATGTTTCTCATCCTCCGCTCCCAGTCTATAGCAGCGTGGGAAAAAAGTATCCGGGTCTGCTGTGTCAAACCACTGCAGATTTCTTAAACTCATACACAGGCCAACCTGATGAAAAAAAAGATTACGCAAGAATTACCAAACAACAGAATGATATTTTTCTTTGGTGAAACATCTTTTGTTGAGTTATGAAGAACCTTGGTGGTGAAAGATCCCGCCTTTGCATAATGATTGGTCATCTGATCTTTACGTAAAAACCGACAATCGATTGAATCCCTCTTTGTTGTCCAGTACAAATATGTGGTCTCGTTACGAACCAGCCGTGACTAGAAATTTAAAATAAGAATCTGAGAAGGTTAATAAATTGTTCTAAAAATGCATCCAATAAGTCAGTTGCTATGGCAACCGTCATAAAAATTGAATTTCACAGCTTTTAAGCGTACCATTAGGTCGTACATCTCATCTGCATCATCATCCCTCTCTCCCTCCTCTCCTAAGTCAGCACAGAAACAGATATGGTGGTTTGAAAGCAGTTAGGGACTGAAAGGGTGATCTATATCACAGACGTGTTTGATGGAATGAATGGTGTCGGGTTATCTACTCAAACTATCATATCAAGTTTACAATTACAGTGGGTCATTAACTGAACAGTTACATTGTTGTATACTATACTTCACACATACAGAAACAGGCATGTCTTATCATGTGTCTAGTCACATTAGAGGTGATGTAAATGGTCTCAGTCATGTCCTTCCAGATACTCTCACCATCACCATCACTGCTGTCAGCCTCATCCGTGGCTTCAGTTTCCAGTTCTCCATGCCGACGGAGCTGTGGAAAAGAGGGCCGGGGTAGTCGGCGTTCCACCCATCCTCTCGCACGTAGGGCAGCGCGGATGACAGGGTATGGGCCTTGAACCGAAAACACTTTCTTTTCCTGCAGGAGCATCGTCACTATCAATTGAATGTTTATTGTTATCATGTCAATGTCAGAATAATGACTAAAGTTTCCATGTAGTTTTTTTACCAGTACTACTGGATTTATTCAATTAATTCTCTTTAGAAAACTGACCTTTATTGCCTTGTCAGCTAAAGTCTTAGCTGTCTTCAGTCTATCCCCATTAATCAGAGGCAGATTTACATAATTACAGCGAACTCTTCCCTCCAAGGGGGGCACTGAAACACACATACACACAATATTATTATTTATTATTTGTATTTTATTTGTAAACAACAGAGCTCAATGGCATCATTTAAATGCAGGTAAACATGAGTTACCTGTTATGTGTTGCTGCATGCTTCAGAATTAAATCTCACATCACTTCTCACCTTAAGGCAAAAGGACAATGAATGAAATTACATTTCCTGCCCTTTTCATACACTCTGTCATCCCTCCTCACACAGAGCCTACACTAACAATGCGAGAGGTAGAAGCTGGCAGATAAAATGAGACGTGCACACAATGCATAGTTAAACACTATAATTTGCCATCGCCTGGAGACTGCTAAACAACTCACAAAACACTGAGTCTAACTCTCATTACTTCTTAACTAAAACACTTCTATAAAGGCTAACATATTCAGTTTGAGCCTATTTAAACTTTCCTGTATAGCTCAGTGGTCAGAGCATGGCGCTAGCAACGCCAAGGTCATGGGTTCGATTCTCAGGGATGGCACATACTTAAAAACAATTGTATTGTATAATGCAATGTAAGCATGTCTGCCAAATGTGTAAATGTAAATTTAACATGCATAGCATTGGCATATAAACTTGCGACAGAAATGAACAGAAGAAATTCGTTGAGCAAACTCACCTGAATTGCCACGTTCGCCTCTGGTTATGACACCTACGAAACCTTCACTCGAAATCGATAAGGTCACCGGTGCGCATCCTGCAGAGCTCCCGATGAACGTTCAATCGGCACCTGCGCACTTCAGTTCACACACACTAGCTCCAGCTTGGTGTTTACATCACCCCTAACAACAGTCTCCTAGAAACGAATGACGCCTTTCGGTAAGCCAGCCAGAACTTGCAACGGTACAGTTGGAGACGAAGGAACTTTAATTCAATTATTTTTAACGGCTAACTATAAAAGGTTTTTGTTATCTGGCATATTTAGCCTAACTAGAAACCTTTAACGCCCTTTCAGCCGCATTAGTATAAAGACCTAAGGTTATTAATTATTACCGACATTAGTGCTAAATATAGTGCCAGGGGGTTGAGCTCATTATTCTGACAGCGATCCCCATAGTGCACAATAATAACACTCGCTATATGAATAGACGAGTGTTAACGAATTATAGGGGAATTATAATCAAGTAGGCATACGAATGAGTTATAAGCCGTTTATTTGTTAAAGCCTCATGTCATATCTATGATGAATATAGGCATTAGGCCTATGTTAACATTGTGCGGAGTCCAGATAAATATTGATCAAATGCATTTGTGATAAAAAAGCATTAGGCGACTTACAGAACATTTTCTTTAGTAGCCTACACAATTTTAAAGTATCCCACTAGATGGCAATATGCCCCCCTAAACTAAGATGAAGATAATTGGACTCGGACTACAAGCCATTATAATATGCTCTATTTGAAGGTTATTAAAACAGCTTTTCTATATTTTGTATGCCCATATACTGAAAATAACAATTAAATAATTTTTTTAACAATACATGGCTAATTTAATAAGATTAATATGACTAATGTGGACAGAATTCAGAATTGTTAATTAACTTTACAGAAGTCAATCACTTATTAAATTTAAACAATAGCCTATATTATTTCTTCTTTTGTATGATTAGCATTTTAATGGTGAATTAAAAAAACACTGCACACTTCACTGAAATGATAATCACACATATTCAACTGTAGAACCTCTTTAAACTATTTCTGGAGCTTTCCTGTAGGCGCCGAACCGCATCAATCGAATTACAGCTTCAGCAACAGTCCCAGTTCGAGCTCTCTGATTGGCTGGACGACATATGATGCTGCGCCTTCTGTACCTCTTTGCAAGTCCTGGAGAGCGCGCGCGCACCTAACAACAGCGTTAAAGTACAGACAGGTTGATTGTGCGTATTATGTCCTAGTTTGACAAGGCACTAAGAGAACTTAATGTCTCCAGCGGTACCGTTTATGCATCAAGTAATTTAAAGTTATACACTAGGAACTAATAATCTAATCAGCGTCACTGTCGGTTCTCTGGAGGCTGCTTTGCTCCATCGCCGCACCTCTGCTTTAAGACTGAATCTCAAAGGCTTACTGTAGTTAACCATGCCTGCCGAAAACAGCGACCAGGAGAGCATGCTGAGCTATCAGGTAGCTAAAATGATGCGTTTTTATCTGTTTACTGATAAATACGCTTTTTCCCTTCCAGTAACTTAAAGACTTGTGATCTGGGCAACAATCAGTGCTGTTGTATAACTTATTACATTGCCTGGCAGAAATAACCATTTATGTGATATTGCCTAAAAGATAATTAACTGAAATGTTATAGAAACATATAACCTGGTGTCCCATTAATGCAAGCGATCGGGATCAATAGTACTGAGTGTTCCCTCTCGCCCCCATGGCCACAAAATATCTTACCGATGCTGCACTTTCGGTCTGCAGTTGCGCCCTTTTCTGTTTCTGCATGACAGCTACATATTCGTCTGCAATATATTACTGAGATAATACCTGGTTTGTGCTCTCTGCTATGCACGTTGATGTTTATTATTATAGTGTGTTGTGTGCAGCAGTGTTAAAGGCACGTGCAGCAGCAGTATAGTGCCCGGATCACATTGCCGGAGACTGCATTTCGCATCATTCGTTTATTATCCGCGTCGTTGGTTGTTGTTGCTGGTATAGTGGCATTTTTAGGGAATGCAGAAGGGCGTCCTTGCAAAGGGTTTTGTAATGAGCTGTTTGATAGAGCGAGATAGAAATAGCACGTAATATATCATTTACTAGCCATTACACTTATGTAAGGATGCACACAATGCCATGTTTTTATGCTTGGACCGGTTGCCGCTGTTGTGTCTAATAACATTGCAAAATATGGCTTCCATTGGGGCGCGCATGTTGTCTATGTACCCCGTTACCCTGAAATGACCTTGACGCCATCCTCTCTCTCACTGTCCGTGTAGATTATAACAGCGCTGCTGGTGCGCAGCTATTCTGTATAGCTCGAAAGTAAACGCTGGTACAAGAGTGAAATGGTTATAGCTTATCATTTGTCATCAAGTGCAATCCTGATTCCATCTCTTTTCATTACTGTGAAACTGGTAAGAAGTTTAATAAATTGGAATCTGTCCAAATTTACTTCTAAATAAATTAGACACATGCTGCAAGATCATCCAGTGAACAGGGCATGTGTAAAGCCTCTATTTGTCAGGGAAACCGATCAATGGTTTTTCCATTTGTTGAGAAACACAAGCGTTAATTCAGACACACAGTGGATATAGCGATTATGAATGAATCATTACATTACTGTCCTAAAAAAAACGTTGCTTCCTTTTCTAGACTTCAATAATTCAATTCCACAGTGTAGGGGTTTTCCAGAGAACTGCTATTCCGGGCCTTTACATTCATTTTTCATGAGAACATCCTTACCCCAAAGTTTTAAGGAGCAAGAATTACATAAAGTGCTCTGCCCACAACCAAAATAGTCTGACAATATAGTGCAGCTTTGATCAATATTTTTGGTGCCACAATGTGATTATTATATAATATACTAATAAATACTAATAAAGTTATGTGTGTTTTATGTCAGAATCACATTTATGTACTGTGTTTTTAATTCACAAAAATAGAAAATAATTCTGCTATTACATAGTAGCTGTACATTCATTAAAATGCTGGAAAGGCAATTTGTGTTTAGTTTTCAAACCATTGAAACTGACATTTAACTCTTGGAATGGAATTATTGCAGTCTCATCTTTGTGAGCCAGCTAGAGAACCTTGCCATAGTGACATATTTTGCTAGAACAATGTTGTACATTTGTAATGTATAGTGCATAAATTATCAAGGAATGTAAAATGCAAAAACGACAACAATACTGGTTGGTTAAAGCCTACTTAAAGTGATAGTTCACCCAAACATTAAAATCCTGTCATCAGTTACTCACCCTCTTGTCATTTAAAGGTGGAGTGGTTGATTTGGAAAAGTACTAACTTTAGCTTGCTAGCACTCAAATTATAATCCCACCCTTTATGCGATCCGCCGTCCAAAGCCACGCCTCCTCCAAACACATGAACGCACACAGACCAGAAGCTGTTGGATTGTCAAAGCATGTACATACCTGTCCAAAAGAAAGAGAGCAATCATGGTATCGTCTTTCAGACCCTGTCTTCCTCGTATAAAAGCTGAACTGATGTTAATTCGACTTTTTCATGATCCAGACGTTTTTTCGTCAAAAATGGACTTTTGTTTTGTTGTCTTTTCCGCAGAAACCGTCAGTTGTTGCTGTTTGTCTGCCATTCTCCCTACATTGACACAGCAGACGTGAGCGTGCTGATGACGTATGATATCAGCGTGAACAGGGTGCGCAGTGGGATGCAAAATACGTTGGCTGAAAATGTACACATGACAAGTCACAGCGTTCGGTCAGAACCTTTTGATTGGGCGAACGTTTTTTGGTCCTACGCCTTTCATAGATGATATATAATTATACAAATATTATTTGATACTTCTTGATTGCTACCAGGATGTAAAGAGATTTCCAACCAGCATGACAAAAAATGTTTCTGGACAGGATCCCCCACCCTGCCTTTAAAACCTGTATGACTTTCTTTCTTCCGCATAACACAAAAAAAAAATATTCTGAAGAATGTTGTCAACTGGCACCCATTCACTTGCATTGGTTTTGTGTCTATACAATAGAAGTGAATGGGTGCTGCCGCTGTTCGGTTACCAACTTTTTCAAAATGGCTTCTTTTGTGTTTTGCGGAAGAAAGAAAGTCATACAGGTTTGAAATGAGAAGAGGGTCAGTAAATGATGACAGAATTTTAATTTTTGGGGTAACTATCACTTTAAGGAAGGGCAATGCAAATTCATCATAACGCACATACTGACCAATAGCCTGTCTTGGTGTTGTTTTCTCAAATACACCCTCACAAAGGCTATGGTGCTTTAAAAAGATTAGAAATAAGGATTTTTGTGATTGGGAGGTGGATGGCCTTGAATAGAGAATGAGTTATTTCATTGTCAGAGTAACAGGTACCACTGCAAATCTGGTACTTTATGTCTAGCCTGAACACTGTTAGTAAGGAAGGAGAGATACAGTAGGCAGCGGTGGAGTATTGGATATTCTTCCCATATGTGGTTTAATGAAAAAGGAACAGCAAAGGAAGATATTTGGAAAAATGTCAGTAACCAAACAGATCTCATCCCCCATTTACTGCCATACTATGAGAGTCTACTCTAGTCATACTATGGGGGAGGAGATCTGTTTGGTTACTGACATTTTTCCAAATATCTTCCTTTGTGTTCAGCAGAACAAAGAAATGTATACAGATTTGGAACAACTTAAGGGTGGGTAAATTTTATTTTTGGGTGGAGTGTCTATTTAACATAAACAATAACCCTCACAATCGAACCGAAACAGAAGTGTTCGCAGCAGAACTGAAAAGGGTTTTATAGGTTGTGTATGTTTATTTGTCTGTGTATCTGTTTAGGCAAACTGTGGCATCTGGAAGTGGCAGAGGTAGTGGTCTGTGTCAAGTTTACTAATATAACTGTCAAAACAATGTGCTTGAGTGAGAATGTTAGAGAGCGTGTAAGAAAATGGCCCTGTTGACCATTAAGGGCAGTGAAAGTCAAATTAAAATGCGTACAGACACAACTTCTATAGAAACTGTTTAATTACCTATTATAGTTTTGTTAAAGTACACAGCAAACAGGTAATGTGTGTCTGGTCTGTATAAACCTGTTTGATCAAGGACTGCAGAAGTGTTGCCTGGTGATGAGGAGAGGTGAAAAGAGGCTAATGTTTTGTCAGTGGAAAATTTCCCTTTGTGAGTGACACACACAAGCAGAGTAGCTAGGTGATACAAGAGCGGTCTGGTCTGCTCAAGTGTTGTATGTGCTCATGACAGACAAATATAAAGAAGACAATCATAGAATTGAGAGAGAGATGAGCTTTGGATCAAAGCGTCTGCTAAATGACTAAATGTAATAAATGATGAAAAATTATTCATCTTTTTTTCTCTCCATTTTCTTCTGTTCCTGTTAAATGTTTGCATAGCAAAAACTAACCAGTGATCTGTATGACAAGGACAAAAGACCAGTTTTAATTATATAATGTATCTATCTATAAGTTACGATAACATTACAGAATGAGATACAGACTATTAAACACACGTTGTCGGACACTGGTACATACCAAAAGGCATTGTAAGCTAGTCTAAGCCACACAGTGTGTCTGGATTATGTCAAGCCATACTGTCATCACACTGCCTGTCGTGCATTGAATACTGTATCTTTGTTGGATGACTGACAGTCACCAAAAGAAAAGGGCTTGAAGTGGGTGTCATACCGTTGATGACAATGATCCTTCATTTGCAATGTGCATGGGCATCGGAAGCACAAAAAATGTGGGTGGGTCCTCTCCATTAAAACCTTGAGTAAAAACAATGGCAGATTACCAGTGGCATAGTGAAAAAATGTGTCAGTAGTAGTTTTGACACTATTATGTACAACAATACTTTCTTTACCTTGCTGTGTCAAGTTTAATTTATACGGACGCTGAATGAGCCAGTTGAAAAGGATTTAAGGAAGCAGAAGCGTGCAAGTCAAGGCTGTAGCTAAAACACAAAATGGAGTTTTATTTATTAAGCATTCCTTAGGTGGAATGGATTTGACTTATGGCTCTCTGCGCTAAATATGAGACGCTTAAATTGAGTGGGTCCAATATCATTGGTCTTAAAAAGTGGGAGGGTTCTGTCCCACCCACATACAATGGTTCCGACACCCATGGCAATATGTAATAACAGAGTATAATCTAATACTCTATAGTATAATGCAATGTAAATCAATTTGGATTACAGCGTCTGCCAAATGCATAAATGTAAATGTAATGCTGGGTTGTTTTCAACCCATAGTTGGGTCAAAAAGGGTCAAACCTAACTGTTGGGTTTAAGATAACTTTTGCTGGGCTGTTTCAACCCATAGTTTGGCCGAATATTGACATTTTTTTGAATAATAGTTTATTTAACTGGACGGTTAGTTTTACCAAACCTTTTGTTGAAAACAACCCAGCCTATTTTTGTGTGTTAAATGTCTGAATTTCTTCCTATTAGAAAAGTAAACAAACTAGTCATGACTAAGCAATTACCTGTATGTCTACTGTACAATAATTGCAGTTCTAGTGGTCTTTGATAAGATGTCTTGAGGATCATTATATATTAGTTGGAAAATTGGTAACAGGACAACTGCATTATGGAAAACTACTGGTAAGAAGCAATGTAATGCAATACTGTGTGACCTCAATACTGTCCCACATTATGACTGGAAATCAATACCTTACCAATCGAACATACACATGACCTTTAAGCAAAAGCTGACTAAAGCATCATTTGCACGTTTCACGGTTTAAAACAGTGTACTCTAATGTCAACTCTGTGAGAATATCTGTACCTCCAGGTATGCTTTATTTATTCATGGTTTATGAATTATGGGTTTGTGTTCCTACTCGAGAGAGGTGTAAAACACACTTATGAATCATCTCTCTCATGGAAAGATAGCAACATCCCAGTGGGATGTTATACACACAGAAAGAGTTTAAGAATATAAGCTCTTATAAATAAGCCCTCTATTTGGAGGTATTAACAAAGAAATAGGAAACACAAAGCTATGTAAGAGAAAGATAATCAGATCTACTGTATAATAGTCCATCTGCCAACAGGTGTCAACAGGTTTTTTTTCATGTAGAATCATTGTTTTTCAGTGTAAATGCATTCAGAATTGACCTTCATGTGTCACAGGTTCATTCACGGTGTATATGTTGTGTAGTTTTCCAGGGTTGGCAGTTCATGTGGTAAATATTTTCACAATTTTATTGGCCTTAGGTGAAATTTTTCGCTTGAATATGTTTGCATCTAATTAATTTAATGAGAGGAATTCAGTAACATTGCTAATGTTAATGTACCTAACCTCTTCTAATCGAGGGGTCATGATTAAAAAAATCAGATTTTCCTAATCTTTTGAAAAACGTTTACATACCCTTGTGCGGTCAATTATGTTAAATCTTGTGACTGTTTAGTTGAAAGAAGTTTTTAATAACATTACAACTGGACTTTATGGAAAAGACAGCATACATAAAATCATGATATTACCTCTTTGACCTTAAGAGATCATCCACTGCCAAAGAAAATTGTCTGTTTATTCATGCCCACTGCCCAGTAATAACTTATAGGCCTCTTTTTTCTTCACACACATCTGATCACTGAAGCAGGACGTGACCCTCATTTGTCAATTTTAAATCTGTTTACTGTGGGTCCATTTTTCTATATCCTGGGAATTAGATGTACCCAGAATGATCATGAAATAACCTATAGTCTACAGGAAATTACTTATTAAACATACTAAATGAAGATTTTATGAAAATCTAAAAGTGCAGTGGTTTACGACAGTTAGGTTAGGGTAGAGTTTAGGGGATGGGAAGTTAGCTTTAAGGGATAGAAATTGTCATAACTTATAAAAATAATATTAAAAGTATAAAAATAATTGAAGTCAATGGAAAGTCCCAATCATGAAAGAAAAACAAACATGTCTGTGTTATACATAGTTTACCCAGAAGTTGGCTGAATCTAACAAAACATCCCTCTGGAGGCATTAGGGATGACTGTAAGTGGGAAAAATTCATAAATAAATATTTTTTTCTGCACTTTTTTAAAAGCAGGTTAAAAATAAAAAGGTTATTGTAGGGGTAAGATTAGTATCATAATACAGTATATATTTGTCTGCCTATATCTATTTCTCTCTCTGTTAATTTCTCTATAAAAAAGTCTATGGTGTGTTCTCATTTGCATAGCTAAGTAAACATATGTGTTGCAGAGGCCTGATGAGGAGGTAGTGGTGGACCATGGTGGCACAAGCTCAGTCCTTAATATCCATTATGAAAAAGAAGAGCTAGAAGGTTGGTATAATGAACACACACTCAACTCAAATGTATTTAAAACGGATAAACTCATGTGATACAGTGAGTATGTGAATTTAGCTATAATAACATTTAATCTTCCCCTCTATTTATTTTTCTCAGGTCATAGGACTCTGTTTGTGGGTGTGCGAATGCCTATGGGCAGACAGTCTCACCGCCACCACCGTCCACACAGCTCCAAACACCGCAAGAGATCTGACAGGATAAGGTCTGGAAGTGTAGCTCAGGAAGAAGGGAACACAGAAAGTTCTACAGCTTCACACGGTGAGAACATTATTCTGAGGACAGGAAAGCACACACTGCAGGTTTATTCACAGAAGATGATTTTGGATTGATAATGGTTGGTAACTGCTACATTACATATGTTTGTCAAATTAAAATGTAAGAATGATATTGTGACCCTAGAACATGTGTGATAAGTTTAAACTAAAGACATAAGCTGTTGGCAAAGGAAAACATCTGTTGATAAATACAGTAATTCCAGTAAAAAAAGAGAGTTTAGGGTCATTTATTCATTCTTTACTCATACTTACATACGACACTAAAATATAAAATAATAAAGTCATTCCAACAAAGATTGTGAATTCCCGTTGTAAGACTTTAGTTTATTGTTTCCTTGCCATGGTGAAAATGAGGTTTTCAAGTATTTCTCTCCTTCTCTATTGTTCCTTCTTTCCATGTCTCTTGCTCAGACACCCCATCCCAGAGGGTTCAGTTTATTCTAGGCACTGAGGAGGACGAGGAGCACGTGGCACATGAGCTCTTCACAGAACTCGATGAAATCTGTGTTAAAGACGGCAAAGATGCGGAGTGGAAGGAAACTGCAAGGTTTGCATATATGTAAAATTTCACTTGCACCACGAATATTATCTAACAAAGGTAGATGTGATGTATCTCACTTTAGTGACTATGAAGCCATTTTGAGAAAAAATTGTCTTTTTTATGGCAGGTGGTTAAAGTTCGAGGAGGATGTTGAAGATGGAGGAGAGAGATGGAGTAAGCCTTACGTGGCTACGCTCTCTCTCCATAGTCTGTTTGAGTTACGGAGCTGTATCATTAACGGAACCGTCCTGTTAGATATGAGGGCCAACTGCATTGAGGAAATCGCAGGTCAGTCTGGGATCAAGGGGGAACGGCTGTAATGTTTCAACAGCATATTTTAAAATCCATAATAAAACTTTGGTAAAGAGTTTAACATCTGTCTGTTGTTGTTATATACATTACAGGATTACATGATCATTTTTGACGAAACAGAGGGAGTTTTTAAAGTAGTCATTTATTTGGCACTAAACCGAAGCTTATCTCAATCACTTTTCACATCGGCTTTCTGCTTGTGCCAACAAATTTGGTTACTTAGAGTTTCTTTTCATATTAAACCAGGACACATTCTTTTATTTCTAAGCAACTACTGTAGCATCACCATACAGAATTGCAAGAACTGATTGCTTTCAAAAAGATTTCCTTAAGACCAATTGGCAGTTAGTTGAAATAAACATAAACTCCTGCCGTTCATGTCTTCGGTCAAGAGAGTGTTGCAAATGCAAAGCAAAATGCAAAATATGTAAATGCCGAGAAAATGCAATGAATAATGCTGGATGAACAGGATTAACAAGTTTACATTTGCTGTACATTTATTCATTCAGTACATACTTGAATCAAATTTACTGCAGATTGCCTACCTGAAATCTCACACATACAGTCACACACTCCTTTTCGTGGTGCTGATGGTGCATTTATACAGCAATGGGTGCTTTAGGCGACAATGCTGTCAGCACCACGTGTCACATTAAAGAGACAGAGGTAAAAAAAAAGATTTGAATTGTTACAGCCAAGTTTTTATACCTACAGAATCTCACATGCACACAGCCACACCCAATAAATTGCTTAAATGTACTTGTACTGATAACTTCTCTAATCAGCTATCGAATGCTAACATAGAGTGATACTGTGTCGCATAAAGGCATGACTGTCACGATTAACATTGCAGCAGTACTGTAGTTTAAACAAGATTAATGCCAGAGAAGGACAAGCTGACCAAAAGAGATTGATTATTCTGTAGAGGAAATGAAGGAATGAAGGAATAAGTGATGCTGATTTACAGGGATTTCAGCTCCAGTATAGATTTGTGGGAGATTTTATAGAATGAGAGACAGAGGAAGTAGAATTGAAATGTTTAGCATCCTCGAAACACATTCTGCCATTGCTTTTTCATGTACTTTGAGATATGAAGTTTAAGTTGAGAGGTTTATCATGCAGTAAGGTCTGCATTTGACATTAAAGCTGCCCAGTTTCCTGGCTAATACATTTCATAAGATGCGTTAACATGGCTGTAGCCAGGGTTTGAAAATTTGTGAGATCCGGGGTGTGTGTCAATAATTTTATCTAATATTACCAATAAATCGATCAACCTAAATAAATATTATTATTAAGAAAATTAACAAATGATAAAGTTATACCTATGAACAGGGCTTGATACTGTGGCTTATGTTAGTGGTTTTCCAAAATGACTACTAGTATAATTGCTCCGGCTCACCCCGCTCCAAGCAGGCCTTCGAACCAGCGTATAGGAGACGGGCACTCTAACGTGGAAGCTAAAGACTGCAACCGCTAGCGTCTGTCCCTAGAGCTCCACTTGAGGTCAGGGAGTGAAGTTTACTTACACAGCTTTCTTTCACTGGCCTTCCAGCATTTTCACTGTCAACAATTTTGTTTTTGGGAAATTATTTTATATGATTAAAGTTGACAATAGCATGCTGTAAGATCATGCGTCGCAAAAACATGCCCAAAATAAAAAATAAATTGTTCCCATACAACTCCCCACTATATTAACTTTCTAAAGTGTGGCGAGGACTGCATAGCCACACATGCACTTACTCACTCAATTGTAAATTGTATAGACTGAATTATATACGTGCAACGCAGACACTCAGAATATGTTTAAACTGCGGAATTTTCATTCAGAGCTTCACATTTTATTTTTGAATATGAAAAAATGACAGTGGTCCAGTTACCTCATAGCTAAGGCCATGTGCGTAAAGGAATCGTGCTGGTAGCTTTTACAATATTGCACTGTGATCAATTAGAAGAAGCAATAAATACATATTTTTGGCACATATATTCTATATTTTCTATATTCAGTATGTACTTTTGTCACTGAAAAGTAAAGTAGCAAAGTCAATTTGTAATTTTGTAAATCAGGATATAATTCTGGATATCAAATATATGTCAAATATAAAGTAAACATATATGTAACATTATTGAATACAACTTTGTGAATGACTGACTTCTCTCACTATCGCAAGCATATGAGCAGTGCAGGCTCTCAGTGCAACCGAGCTTGATGCGCAGCACAATCAATCTTGATGGTAGGAGCCGGGTCTTAATATAGCTTGTCGGTTGGCGCGTGGGCGGGCTATGTCTTTCGCCTTGCCGAGCTTTTCTGGGAGAATTTCCCAATTAAAGGAACAGATCCCTGTTACGAAACAGGAATCCAGACTTATAAAAAACTTTCCGAAACAAGTTGTAGTACTAGGGGAGTGTATCAAGCACAGAAATACTGCATCATAACTAAGCATGAAACACCATTGCATCTCCCCTTTAAGTAAAATTAAGAAATATAAGTCATTATCTTTTCAATTTTCCTGAATCCCAGAATGCTTTCCATGCTCATGTGTTTGCAATTTGTTGTTTGTAGACCTGGTGCTTGACCATCAGGAGGCAGCTCATGAACTAGATGATAGTGTGAGAATGAAGGTTCGAGAAGCACTTCTAAAGCGACATCACCACCAGAGTGATAAGAAGAGAAATAACCTGCTGCCTATGGTCAAATCCCTCACTGACTCAGGCAGAAGACAGAGTGAACCCCACTCTATGGACAAGAGCGGTGAGCCACATTGCAGCTGTTATACAGTAATGATAAACATTTAAAAATGAAAAAGTCCATATGTTTGTATCTTCAAAATAACTTAATATTTTACATTTATAACCTTTATTAAAGTGAAATTGTTTTCGGTGATGTAATATGTGGACAGCATGACACTGATGCTGTGGACCATTGTGTTCATCTTCATTCCCCCAGGTCCTGCCACCTCTCCTCATCCTCCGCCTACAAACGCAGATTTAAAGAATGGAACAGCTCAAGATACCGGGCAGATGGATCTCAGTAAGGTACTACAACCACAGCAAAAAAACAACATTATAGTTTTTGTGCTTAACATAGACATAAACTGGGAGGGAACTAGTACTTCTTAATACCAAGAATGAACAAATGGCAGTTGATGCCAAAAACTCCAAATGGTCAGATATTGGATAACGAATAAGCCTGGTTGACGTTAATGTCTACTACTATTATTTTTTTTCTTGTTTAACACCATTTCAGCATCTATGTCTATATTAAATACAGTTAAACCACACAAAAGTTGGGGGAAGGGCAATTTAGCATTTGTCGATGGCGTATGCATATAATATAGCATACATTTAGCTGTATTTCCGCTAAAATCTCAGCCAGCTTTGTTATATCCGGCACATGTAGCGTCCATAGGGAACAATGGCATTTTTCACTTGGTCGCTTCGAGATGTGAGTTTAATCATCCAAACACTACATCATACATCAACAACCATAAAATAGAAGGGCTTCAAGCTATATGTTTCACGTTACATTCACAGATATAAAAAGGGGCACTTAACACTGCTCAGCTGTCATGAGTGGGGCTCAGTGGGGCTGTCGGTTCGCTGAAACCTGAATTTGCTATGAGAGCGTAAGTGGCTTAGCTGGCTAAGATTTTAGCTGAAGTACGTCATCTACCTGTACGCATTTACCCTATTGCTGTAAGGCAAAATGCATCCCACTGAGCCACTATCCACCCCATACTATAAAATATCCTAACATAATGCACATGCAGCATATTTAGAGCATCACATGGTGTGTTTTAATGCAGGTGGGTGCAATGGAATGCTGCTTTAATAGTCTTTAATATTATAAAGATTACACATATGTATCAGGCCACTGCCATTACAATAAATGGTGGGGAATACACACCTACCAGTTAAAAGGACCAATCGCCAATCGATAAAGACTAACGATTCTCTGTGCACATGCGCGGTAATGATGTGAATTTTAGCTGAATTTAAGCTTAGAAAAGTTATGGAACTGTCCATATCAGGTTTAATCATTGATCGAAAATATAATATTTAATTGTGAGTGAGTTTATAAATATCTGCCTTCCATATTCAAGGAGATAGGACTGTTGTGTGCCAGTTGCCACCCGCATCAAATTCAAATCGCTGACACTGGCCTTCAGAACGGTAACGGCAAATTCACCACTTTACCTTAACTCTCTTTCTATCACTAGGTTGTGTTCTGGTTTTTGTGGACACTAGTAACTTGATGTTAGCACTTATTGTATTATTGCCCCTGTATGACATATCGCTTTATTGCTTCCTAATTTTTCTGCAAGTCGTTTCGGATAAAAGCGTCTGCTAAATGACTAAATGTAAATGTGAATGTAAAATGCTCCAAGTCTACATCCCTTCCCGTCACCTTTGGTATGAAAATGAGCAACGCCTGGTTGTTCCATCACAATGAGGCACCATATTGCTTGCAAAAACCTTTACACATTCGGTTCCTCTATGGTGGAATGATCTACCAGCCTCAACCCGTTCTGCATTGTCTTTCATGTTGTTCATTCTCTCCCTTGCTTACTTCACCTCAATCCTCCTACTAACATGGCCTTGTAAACTATCGGTACTATTTAGTGTGTTGACAAAATGTTTTATGCTCTCTTACTTCTAAGTCGCTTTGGATAAAAACGTCTGCCAAATGAAAAAATGTAAATGTTAATGTAAATATTGACTTGCTATGACATTAATAACTGCCCAGAGGCATTGCAAACATGGCCACCGAGTGGCACGACTTCAGTAATCGGACTCCGATCAGGTGCATGCACCCTCAGACGTGCACTCTTAAAGTGAAAGTGCCGAAATAAACTACAGTAGAGAATGGTCGGAAATGCAAACAAAATCAAAACACTTTACAGTTGAATGCTTAGACTTTTCTACGTCCTCTATTGGAGAAAACAAATATGGAAAAATGTTTTGTCCTGGGCATTAAATGTATAAACATCGAAAGAGAAATAAGAGAGAAAAAAATACAGTCTGCACAACACAAGTCTTTAAACCAAAAACATTCAAACGGTTTGTTTATGTTTGTGTCCTTACTGCTCACTGGATGCACTAGATTCAACTTATTGATTTACCAAGAACATCTGGGACAAACACACATACATGCGCACACGCACATACATATACACACACACGCACGCACGCACGCACGCACGCACACACACACAAACATTGCCATCTGGTGAACCCTTAGAGGAACTGCAGATTGTTTGTGTAATATTATGCTAGTGATCAAGGGACAGGAAATTAACAGTAATGAGGCAGATGTCAGCCATTTAGAGCGACAGTAAGGATGGCAGAGTTCAGCCACAATCAGATTACCTTCCTGCTGTGTTACTTATCCATTACTGTCACCCAGACCAGCAGGCGTTTGTGACTAAAACCCCCAGAAGTAGATATTATTAAGCGATAAGGTGTGAGAGGCAGTTCTATGCACTAAGTCTTGCCTATCGATGCCATGTAGCTGTGAGTATATTCACTTTATAGCCTATTGCTTTATTGCTTTAATAAAACAATTACTATACAATGTCACCATGAAATCAAAATGGAAGTTTTAGCTTTTAGAATACTTCACTCAAGAAATAAAATTCAATGCTTATATGTGACTCTTCTTCTGTGGAACACAAAAGAAAATATTTTGAGAAATGTCTCGGTGGTTTCGTGGCCATACAATGGAAGTCAACAGAAGTTACATAATGTAATGTTGTTTGGTTACCGATGTTCTTCAAAATATGTGTGTGTTCTGCCGAAGAAAAAAGTCTGGTTTGGAATGAGGTTTTGGACATGAGCTTAGGTAAATTATAGAATAATTTGTATTTTTAGGTGAACTATCCCTTTAAGTATATCATAAACTATCGTGCTTTAAAACAATGAAAAATTCACATGTGAAAGATATAAGCTTTCAAAATTGACAGTCTCTCATTTCTGCTTTAGGTGGACACACATTTCATGAAGAAGATACCCACAGGGGCAGAAGCTTCCAATGTGCTGGTTGGAGAACTGGACTTTTTAGAGAGATCAATCGTAGCCTTTGTTCGCTTGTCTCCTGCTGTTCTGCTCACAGGACTCACTGAAGTTCCCATACCCACTAGGTAGATGCTGAATGTTTGAACTTCAAAATCATACTATCATCTATCAAAATCATTAAAATGATCAAAACTCTCTGCAGATTCTTGTTCATCTTGCTCGGCCCGGATGGAAAAGCCCAGCAGTACCATGAGATTGGTCGCTCAATGGCCACCATAATGACTGATGAGGTCATTGTAGAACATGACATACAGTATATTAATAGCCATGGCATAATTTTGTTGCATTTATACCAGATCTAACATTATTAAAAATACAAATTATATGATCAGTTAAATTATAATAAAAATGCCATTCTTTAATATAATTCTGTTGATCTTTAGATTTTCCATGATGTCGCATACAAGGCAAAGGACAGGAGTGATTTATTGGCGGGGATAGATGAGTTTCTGGATCAAGTGACAGTTTTGCCTCCAGGAGAATGGGACCCTTCTATACGCATAGAACCGCCTAAGAGCGTCCCCTCACAGGTACAGAAAAAAACATGACACAATGCAGTTGCAATGTGAGACAGTGAGTCAAAAAATAAAATCCTTTGACTATTGCACTTAAATATATGTGAAATGGGCTGTTTTTCGAAACAGGAGAAAAGAAAAATGCCGGGTGTTCAAAACGGAACAGCGGTCCAAGTCGAGGATGAACCGCATGGGGAACATCATGGGCCAGAGCTACAGAGAACTGGGAGGTGTGTGTGTTATGTGTTATTTGGATATACATCAATAAAAAAAGAAAAATGTGCTTGTGAAGTGAAATAACTGGAAATATAAGTACTGGCAGATAAATTAAACAAACTTTCATTATCTCTCTACTCACTCCTTTCATAGGTTGTTTGGAGGACTAATTCTTGATTTGAAGAGAAAAGCTCCATTTTATCTAAGTGATTTTCGAGATGGTCTAAGTCTGCAGTGTGTGGCATCATTCCTGTTTCTCTACTGTGCCTGCATGTCACCTGTTATCACATTTGGAGGACTTCTGGGAGAGGCTACAGAAGGACGTATTGTAAGCACGCTTTTGCTTTTGTATGGTTTAAAAGCCAAAATTATGTAAAAAGCCAATGTACATGACTTAACGTTAATGTTGCATTAAAGAAGTCAAATTGCCAAGCTATTTGATGTAATGCAATGTGTTTATACGTTTTAAGGAGGAATAAACGCATTATTTTCCACATACTGTTCATATTTACATCTCCTCTATGCCCCGCCTTCTGAAACGGGTCGATGTGTCATGGAGCTCATCGCTCTTTAAAATGCAGTGTGCTCTGATTGGCCAGTTGAGCTGTGCGTTGTGATTGGCTGAATACCTCCAGCGTGAGGCAGAAATGTTACGCCCCAACTTCCAGTTTATCTCACTCACGTTTCGTGTCATGACAGTTGCTAATAACATCAGTGTCAGATTAAATATGGGGCCAGACAGTGTGTTAAAACTCACAGTGCGCAACTCTCATGCCGGAACGATCGTCAGTTCGCCTCGCCACCCACACGGAGTGGATTCGCGTCGGACCAGTTATAATAAATACAAGTATATAAGTGGATAAAGAGTAAAATCGGTTTTGCCTTCAAACCTAGTTAGGAGAATGTAACCAACGGATCGACCAGAAAGACGCTTTACAGAGGTATGTTTTTATTCTTGACATGGCGGCTGCAGCACCACAGCTGTGATAACTGAAGCTACGCCTTCTTCTTTGCGTGTACATTTGGGGGGCGTCATGCAACAAACTGCCACGAACTGACGTAGCAAAGGGGGGGCGTGACTGATCGAGGCGTTTTAGGCAGATCTGGATCAGACTTCTCTTTCAGTTCAAGTAAATCATTTTGTGCAAAACTTCGAGTTTTGTGACTTTGGACGTCTTATACATGCGCACGGTTAAATAACACACTAAATCAAAAGCAAATCATGAAATCGCGTACGACCACCACTTTAAAAGTAAAAATAATCATAGTACCATCTCTTGATATTTGAAATGCTAGTATAAGAGAGTAAAACACAGCAGTTTTATAATGAAATAATAAGTGATATTTGTCTGTTTGTTTGTTTATGTCAGAGTGCGATTGAGTCTCTGCTGGGAGCCTCCATGACTGGAGTCGCATACTCTCTGTTTGCTGGACAACCTCTTACTATACTGGGCAGTACTGGACCTGTTCTTGTGTTTGAAAAGATCCTCTTCAAATTCTGCAAGTCAGTAAACCAGACCAAGTGTTAAAAAAATCATTTAGTTCTTTACTAATAATCACTTATGGTTCATGGAGTTGGCATTTAGAGCAATTTATGTATTTGTTATTATGGGAATCAATTTTATAATAATATCTTGCATCTTCAACAGATATGTTTCAGCTTTCTAAACTTAAGCCAAATAAAGTAACTGTTGCTTTTAGAGGACGTTGATTTTTATAATAAAATTAATACACGCAGGGAGATTTACATCCATTACATTGCTTATGGGACCTGTAACCCTCTATGTTTTCTCTCCCTGTCTCTGTAGAGACTATGATCTCTCTTACCTGTCCCTGCGCACATGCATTGGTCTCTGGACGGCGTTCCTTTGTTTCATTCTCGTCGCGACGGACGCCAGCTCTTTGGTCTGTTACATCACACGTTTTACAGAGGAGGCTTTCGCTTCACTCATCTGTCTCATCTTTATATATGAAGCTCTGGAAAAACTTTTCCATCTTGGAGAACAGTACCCGATCAACAGACATGGAGATTTGGACAAACTCACACTGGCCTTGTGAGTATACACAGATACGTGCATGTTTATTGTACAACAAGTAGAGCATCGGTCTTGTTACAAGGGTTTTCTAACAGCACACTGTGTTGTGTGCTATCAGCTGTAGGTGTGCAGAACCTGATAATCCCAGTAATAAAACATTAGAACAGTGGAGTCAGAGGAACATCACACCTGCTTCTGTGTCGTGGACCAACCTCACTGTATCGGTACCTCATTTTCACATCCTCCCCATTCTAAGCAATATGACTGCATTGAATGCACAAATGTTTTGTTATTGTGTTTTATACTGACACCTAGTGCCATGGATGCGGCATTACACAAAAGTAGAAGATTATTGTTATCAGCTGTAGAAAAAATATAAATGATTTTTCTCACTTCATTTGAACTTCTCTACAACCTTTAAATGTTGATTTATAACCCCAGGCTCTAAAAATAACAATTTTGAGCACTTTTTAATATCATTGTGATATCACAGAATAGTTAACCTTAGAACTAGCAGCAATACCCTGTGAGGTGATCTAAAATTGCACATGAAATTAAATCCACATACTGAACAATTTGACATCCTGTTATTCACTTCCTATTTCATAGTGTAGTCTCACACAGATTGCATTTAGGACTAATATTTGCACATTTGAGTCAGCGCCTCAGCTGCCAGTACGGTTTAACATGAGCCAGACTCTTTCAATGTGTGTGTGTGTGTGTAGGAGTGCTTAGATCTTCACGGTCATTTTATTGGAACATCATGTGGACACCATGGTCCCTACACCCCCGATGTTCTCTTCTGGTCGGCCATTTTGTTTTTTGGTACCTTTTTCCTGTCCAGCTTTCTTAAACAGTTCAAGACTAGCAAATACTTTCCAACACGGGTGAGGCTAAAATACTCAGTTATTAACACATATGCATGTGTACAGGTGCTGGTGTTTTACATGAAATAAATGCATGTGTATGTTATTGTGATGAAGGTACGGTCAATGATCAGCGACTTTGCCGTGTTCCTCACCATTGTTCTCATGGTCCTGATTGATTACATCATTGGAGTTCCATCCCAAAAATTACAAGTGCCCAGCAAATTCAAGGTAGGAATTAAAAAACATAACACTATTTGTGTTTTTATAGGTCCAACACAACAACTGAAATACAATGTTTAATCGAGCTATATATATATTCTGAGGTTTCTTTTGAACTTCCGATAATGGTGCGTTTTGCAGCCGACACGCGATGACCGTGGCTGGCTGATAAACCCTATTGGGCGAAATCCATGGTGGACGGTTCTGGTTGCTTCAATACCAGCTCTTCTCTGCACCATCCTCATTTTCATGGACCAACAGATCACTGCTGTCATAATAAACCGCAAAGAGCACAAATTACAGGTATGGGTGCTATGCACTTAGGGTACCCTTTACAGAAGATGGGTGTGTATGCTGATCTTAAAAAAAATGTGTATTCTATTGACACAGAAAGGCTGTGGTTACCATTTGGATCTTCTGATGGTGGGGGTGATGTTGGCTGTGTGTTCCATTATGGGGTTGCCCTGGTTTGTTGCGGCAACTGTATTGTCAATCTCCCACGTCAACAGCCTAAAGCTGGAGTCGGAAAGCTCCGCCCCTGGAGAGCAGCCTAGATTTCTGGGTATTAGAGAGCAGAGACTGACTGGTTTGGTCATTTTTCTTCTGATGGGTTGCTCTGTCTTTATGACTGGAGCATTGCAGGTAAACTCTTGTAATACGTTATTTATTACATATATTAGCCAAATTATATTTGGATACTTGAGGCACACTTAAAAATACATTTCACCCAAAAGTAAAATTCTGTCATCATTTATTTATGTCATTTAAAGATGTATATGACTTTCTTCTGTAGAACAGGAAAGGAGATATTTTGATGGTTTTGTGTCCATACAATGGAAGTCAATGGGGGGGCAATGATGTTTGGTGATCAACGCTCATCAAAATATCTTCTTTTGTAAGTCACATAGGTTTGGAATGACATGGTGAAGAGAGAATTTTCATTCTTGGATAAACTATTCAGACATTTTTAAACATGAATGTATTCTTGTTATTTATTTTTGCATTTTGAAAACACTTTAGTGTTGACTGTAATGCCAACAGGGGAGCTGCAGCACAACACTTCTGGCAGTTTTTGCATCAGTCATTTCAGATCAAGCGGTTTCGTTTTTTTTACAGACTTATGAACCACCAACCAGATACTAAACCTCAACAAACAATACCATATATAATGCTTTCTTAGTTCGAATAATTAAAAATGTAGTAAAAATGTGTTTCTGTTTGGTTCAAATAATCCTGGCATTCAATAACCAAATATCAAATCAAACAAAAGTGTAAATATAGTGTAAATATTTAACAAAAAGTACACACATATAGTATGCTAAAAGCTCAATGAGCTACTTAACAAAAAAGTCACAAAAAGGGAGAAGTTGGCATTGTGTCACAGTCTTTTTTTTTCAAAAGTAATGTTTCATTCGAGCCATGTAGTTCTTCATCAAACAATACACACATTCAAAAGTAAGCCTTTATACAGCAGATGCAAATGCAAATCACATGACCACACCACAAGACAAGAAAAATGTCATTTATCTGTTGGGTTGCTCTGAGGACTTTGCTACATTGGGAAAACAAGCAGACTGAGGGATGACATCAACAAAAAAACGTATTGAATTTAATATTTTGGACACAGTAATAGTCAGTAAATAGTCCACATAATAGTTTCAATGAAGAGTTTGATAATCGCTCTTTTTTATTGCCTGTATGTTTCTATTTGTGATTTACTGTCATCATTTGTTGCTTCTCTAGGTGTTTTTGTTAAAGTTGGTACCATAGGATTAATGGCTAAAATAGGTTCTAAGTAAACATATATATTTTGTGTTTGTTTGTGCTTGCCACTTGATTTGATATTTTCTTTATAAAGCAAGTAAATGAATACATTTTTATGTGTGGCTTAAGTTTCAACTTACTTTGAGCCAGCTGTAACTGTTGATGTGTTTAGTTGATGTGATACTTGTATATGTGACTGCTTGTTTTCATGCTTTTCATTTCACAGTTCATTCCAATGCCAGTGCTCTATGGTGTTTTCCTGTACATGGGAGCTTCATCTCTGAAAGGAATTCAGGTAGACACTTCACCTGACACTTGCACACCTGAACACATACATGCACACCAACACATCATTCACTCATTATTTCTTCTCTAATATCTCTTTCTCAGTTCTTTGATCGTCTGAAGTTGTTTGGCATGCCTGCGAAACACCAGCCGGACTTTATTTATCTACGGCATGTTCCTCTGAGAAAGGTTCACCTGTTCACTCTGACCCAACTTACCTGTCTTGTGCTGCTCTGGGTCATTAAAACCTCCCCTGCTGCAATCGTCTTCCCTATGATGGTATGACCCAAAGCATAAGCGTATGTGTCAAACTGTTGACCAAGGGGTCAGGGACACTACCTTTATTCGTAGTGTTAGAATTGTTTCAAACATTTTGATGCCATTCTTACTTTAAAGGCATAGTAAACATTTTGACTGATTTATTGTGCACACAAAGGGATGGTCTATTAAAAAGGTTTGTTCTGCAGGTTTTAGCACTAGTGTTCATCCGTAAGCTGCTGGATTTCTGTTTCTTCAAGCGAGAGCTTAGTTACCTTGATGATCTGATGCCTGAAAGTAAGAAGAAGAAACTGGATGATGATTCCAAAAAAGCAGAGGAGGTACCACCATTGTGTAATGAAGTAGTCCTGGAACTGGTTTTAGTAAATCAAAGAGGAATCCTGTAACTGTTTGTTGTTTTTGTTTGAGTAGCAGGAGTCACAAGAGATGCTGGTTGAAGACCATGATAAAGAAACAGTGCAGATCCCAATGGAGAGCAAACCTCTACACTCACCCAGAAACCCAGACCCCAGGTAAACCCCATAAGATGTGATGTCACGTGAGTGTTCGTATTAAAAGGGAAATAGTACTACTGAAAGGATAATTTAAACCTTTCCTCAAAATACTTATGTCTAAATAAATATGTCTACAGGGCTGGACAAAATAATGAACACCCTTGTTATGGGGTTAATAATAATTGTCTAGGCTACTGGGAAAAACAAACATCTTTTGTTACTATATACAGTCTGTGAACAGGTTGTGTGTTTAACAGAAGAATTTGTGAATTCTTTGACTTTCTGAAGGAAACAAATCATTGAAGCCTGTTTAGTAGGAGCACCTGTAACAGTTTTCCACAATTATGATTCACGAGTTCACCTTAGCAAATAATTAACAGGCGGCAATTTAATAAGCGGAGAACATGGTAAGCAGGGAATATATTATGCGTATTTGGTGGGCTGTCCGGGGAGAGGACTCTGAGGTCAGTAATCGTTCCGAACTCGGTACGCTCTCCCTGTTCGGGGAGAGGGCTCAGAATTTGGTGTTTGCCCGAGCCCAGAGCGCTCCCCTAAAGATATGCAACAATCGCAGGACAGCAGCCAAGGCTGGGTGTTTAATGGCCCCCAAAACGTGGCATGGCTTGAGGCCGGTGCGGTAATGGCCGTAGCTTAGATTAGAGTTGTTGTTAGTCAGAGCCGATAGCCTTGTGGGCAAGTGCTCCGACATGTGGTGTGGTTGCGCTTCGGGTGACACAGGTTTGATTCCCATCTCGTGGTCCTTTCCCGATCTCACCCCCTTCTCTCTCCAACTTTGCTTCCTGTCTTAACTGTCCTATACTAATAAAGGCAAAAATACATCTTTAATAAAAAAAGAGTTGTTGCTGGGGCCTCGGGGAGGATAAGTTGGCTCCTGCTGGAGCGACACTGCTGCGGCAGTGGGAAATATAGGTAGTGTGAGATATAGCAAGAGCTCCTGCTGGAGCAGCATGGCTGTGGTGTTGTGGAGAAGAGATGGAGGCTCCTGCAGGGTTGGCGCTTGTGCGGTAGTGAAAAGAAGGTGGACAGGCTCCTGCTCAGGCGGTGGTGATGGGACGACGGAGGTATTTATCTGGAGATGTGTTGTATGGAGTCAAACGATGGTGGTCTTAACAGTTGGGAGCAGGTTGGTTTTGGTTTGTTTGGTTGATGAGGTTTTGGTGTGCTTCTTTGATATGGCAATGGCTGGACTAAATGTAACTCTTGAAAGCTTCCGATGACCAGTGGCCGAGTGTTTGTATTTGGGCTGCTGTGGTAGCTGCGCCAATTCGGAAGGAATGGCTGGAAAAGTTGTCCGCTTGGAAGCCTGATTTGGAACCAGAAACGAGTTGGTGTTGTCTACGAAAAGTGGGTCGGAAGGGAGTGAGGTCTGAGTGTGTCTGAACTGAAAGAAGGCCAGGAGAGTTTGGTATGGTTGAAGAGCTGATGGTAGGTTGAAGATGTAGATTACGTGGCCTCTAAAATTGTAAACCGCTTAAGTACTCTTTAATGGAGCTGGCTTGGAGGATTTTTGAAATGTTTAAATGGGATACGAAAGAAGTGATTGTGAGCATTCAAAAATCTGGCAATGGTAGGTTGTGCCTTGCGTGAAATTATTTGAAGCTTTTTCAAGCTGTGAGGTATGACTGTAGGGTCCTGGGGGAAACGGATTGAATGATGAGGTTGAGAGAGACACAGAGAAGAGACTTTAAAGGGTGGTCTAGAGGAATATTAGTTCCGAATAGGGAGATAATAGGGTGGGGAGTTGTTCGGCTTCTGGCGCCAGCTGCCTGATCTTCTGCGAGGATCTGAGATGCATAAGAAGAGGCCGCTGGCAAGTGTGTGCTCGCACTGCCTAGGCCGCTACGAACTTGCTTATCGCCGGTGGAGGTGTGTGACCCGGAAGAGCCAGACGGTTAAGAGCTAGAGTCTTCCGGATCTGGGGAGCGGCCCAGGCTAGCCGAAGGTCTCCTGTGTTGGCTTGGGGACCGGCGCCTCTTCCTGGCATTGCTTGGGAAATCGTGCTAAGGCAACATGCTGCTGCGGACCCGGCTAGTTTTATCGCCGGCTTTTGGAGTAAGAGTGGACTTGGTGGATGGCTCTCCGATCTGGCTGGTTGTGAACAGGGTGTACAGCTCTGCCTTGATCAGCCTTCTCGAAAAGGGGACGTCGGCTAAGGAGGGTTCACTTTTTGATTTCTAGAATCAATCAGAGAGCCAAGGCGTAGGAAGAGGTCGAACCTCTGGATGGCGGAGGAGAGGAACTTGGATTTCCTCTGTGTCTCGGGGTGTGGGAAGGCTGATGGCCCCATGGTGTATCTGTTCTCAGCAATGTTTTCGCTCGTGCCGGTGCTCTGGGTGGCGGCTAGGGTTGCTGGTATATCCTAAGTGGCCGTGGAGTCTTCGCTTGAAGAGTTTCCTTTCTCTGACATGTTGCATGGATATCGCAAAAGTAAAAAAACATCATGAAGAGCAGGTTCCCTACTCCAACCATAGCCTACAGCGCTAAAATGTGCACTGTGGTTTTGATTATATGTATTTACAGATATTCTAACACTCACCTCTCTGCTTTCCCCCTCGCTGCTCCTCTTGTCTCCTGTGTCCTCTTGTTGTCCAGGACTGATCCCTCTGATATTAACATATCTGATGAAATGTCTAAAACTACTGTATGGAAATCCCTCAATTCCAATCACAAGGACACAGCACGCTCAAGTACACATAAAAAGGCAAGCATGTACACTCTCTCTCTCTCTCTCTCTCTCTCTCTCTCTCTCTGTCTTCAATTTTATGTTGATTGTTGTCCCATCTCCCTGTATTTCCTTTCTTACCCCTCTGTATTACCTGTCGCCATAGTCGTACATTATGATGACAAGGGTACTACAGTGCTATAAAGTGTATTTGTTTGGAAATGTAATGTTTGATGTTTTGTTGTTCTATCCTCACAGGAGATACCGTGAAGTACGCCCACAAACTGAAGAAATTACGTACTTGGCATCGGTTGTTTAAAATTAAGCTGACTTACAAAATTGTGCTAAAAATATACATTTAGTAGTTAACCATCCCGCTGTTTTCATATACACGCTCAAACACACACACACAGAATGTACTGTACTGTACAGTAAAAGCTACCAGTCTGATTAATGTATAGCTGTGTGAGTGTGGTGTGATGTACAGGTGTGTTAATGTGTGTGAACGTATGTGCATAGAGGAGAACACACTCTCCTATCCAATCCAGGTTATTTTTAATGTTTCATTCAGT
The DNA here is from genome assembly GCA_026939265.1 of Oreonectes daqikongensis. Taxonomy (NCBI): domain Eukaryota; kingdom Metazoa; phylum Chordata; class Actinopteri; order Cypriniformes; family Nemacheilidae; genus Oreonectes; species Oreonectes daqikongensis. Next base: position 9,008,247 of record JAOTQM010000022.1, read on the forward strand.
TTTAGCAAATGTGGATGTCCCTGTGCCGTGTTTTAAAGCGTTGTGTGTATATTTTTTGGTAAATGTCTCGTTCTCATTCATAGAATAATTGATTAAATGTTTTCACTTTTAGCTGTAAACTTGCTGTAGATGTTACTGTATAAGTATGCTTTGTTTATCATCCAAACAACAAACAATAAGTATGTGTGTTCAGGCCAGTTGGCTGATCAGAATAATAACCTCAGATGGGTATAAATAGCTGTCAGTTATATTAGACCAACATGCCCATGAATCAAATCAGTCCTTATCCAGTAAATATACTATTTTTATTGAGTGTGTTGTATTGAAACTTGTTAATATTGAGCAATAAATGGCTTTTATGTAGTTAGGTCACCAGGTACACTGATGGATAAGTATGAACTTAAAGGGATATTTCAAAGGCAAACTAGAATCACAACCCTCAAGGCACCCTAGGTGTATATGAATTTCTTCTTTCAGATGAATACAGAGTTATAATACCATTTATCCTTTTTCTTCCAACCTGTAGAGTGGAAGTGAATGGTAAACGGTTTTTTTAAGCTCCAAAAAGTGCATCTATTGATCTAAGTATGGCTCGACACGGCTCCGTGGTCTTAACAAAGACCTTATTTCTCTTAAACAAACGCATCAATTTGCTTCAGAAGACCTTTGTTGAGACCACAGAGCCGTGTCGAGCAGTTCTTTGAACGATGTATGCACTTTTTGGAGCGTCAAAAAAACTTTTCCGATTTACTCCTATTCTACCGCTTGGAAGAAAAAGAAAAATGGTTTTATAAGTCTGACTGTATTTGTCTGAAAAAGAACGTCATATACACCTAGGATGCCTTGAGGGTAAGTAAAACGGTGTAATTTTAGTTTGCCTTTAAAGTTTATTTGTCATGGGTGTTTGTACCATCATTTCTCAATTAGTAAAAACAGAATTGACTTGAAAAGAGTCTTGGGGGGCACCAAGCACAAAGAGCTCTGATGTTATACTGGACTGTTCAGGCTTTTATTTTAAGGTCCTTTCCGGCCAGTAGCCCCAGTATTAAGCCATCTCCTTTAGACTACCTCCCCACATCTCCCCACATGGTTTCTGCACTGAAAGAGGTAAAAATGTGGTTTAACCTTTTAACCTCAGTAAAATTAAACTTTATTTACAGTTGCACTTTGTGTAGATATTTACCGATATGATTTTATATTTTAAAATGATTATATAGTTATTATAATATTATATTATTGTATATTTCGAATTATTATATAGATTATAAGAATGTAATGCAATTATTTTAAGAACTTTCTTTTTTATATATATATACATTTTAATAAAATTAGCTGAACAGATGCGCACAAGATGCACAACACATGATGTTCATATATGAATGGGTTACATTTCTTATAAGACCAATTTTCTGCTGGTCAAAGTTGTAATTTCACTTAATAAAAGCTGCCTTCGGGTAAAAGGAGAAAGTATGTAATTCGCAATGTCAACTTAGCTTTCGAATGTTGAAAATTATGAATGTTCCCAGCACTAAGCTACTAAGTAATCTTTATTGTCCCATTCATGGTTTTCTTGTATACAGAAATGTTATGGTAATGCTGGGATGTACTCAAACAGAATGTCACGCCAATAAATTTTAGATTTTATGAATGATATTAACCTGTTACCTGTGTCTGTGTGTTTGTAGAGAAACCTGTGCCACTTCTTAGAGCCAATTATACTGTATATTACATAGATTTAAATACTCATTTAAATCAAATTACAAATTGTGTTTTCAACTCTGCTTTACAATTCTTTGCATGTTTTTATTGTGAACAAAGAAAAAATTGAATCCTGGAGAGAGAGATCGTCTGTAATATTTATATTAAGTGTTAAGGAATCTAATATCACTTACTACTCAGTAACGAAAACAAATTGCCATCAAAAATAAAAAGTGAAACGTTCAAACGTCATTGCTTTATTTATAAGTTAAGGTTTAATGCATGTTGAAGAAAAATGCTGCTAACAATGTTTTGAGTATTATTGTATAGTTTATATATTAGTTTATAGTATAGTATTATTATTTTTTATTTTAATGTTACATTTATATATAAAAAATATATGAAACAATCATTTATAGATTTAGTTTAGTGTAATTTAATCTAAGCCCTGCTCTCACACACGTGGCAGTAGGCTATAGTACAGAGTATGAAATGCCATAAAAGCTTCAGCGCGTTTCATTGGTTTCACTATTTCACAAAGAGGAATTGATTGCTTGAAAGCTCAAAAGTCGCAAAATAGCAAACACAGATCAGCCTGACGTAAGTAATTATTAACAACAAGTCATATAGACCAGTGTGCAGTTTAAACAAACTACTATAAACATTGAAAATAAAAACCTTAAGCTCATTATGCTATTTTTATTTATTTTCATTTTATAATATTGGGTGATTATTTGGGACTGTATGATAAAGTATAGTCAGCAAAGTATGCTAATATACTAGTAATTGCAATGCGAATGTCTCATAAACTTTAAAGATAGAGGGATGGCAGATGAAGTATTTTGATAATATGTGTCCCTTTTTTCTAAATGTGAACTAAGTGTTTTTCCATTTTCTAAAGGAAACCCTCGAATGGAAAGATTTTATCCACGCCCTTGATTTCAGATTGAGAAAAACAATAACTGATTAAATAGTGAATGCAAAATGTGCTGGAAGATTGATATCAGTTTCAAATGGTATATTGCATACATTTTTTTTAATAAAAATTGGAAATGCAGAATACATCAAATAAATGTGGTTACAGTCTGTTCTAAATAAACCATAACAACTTATCTTTACAGAATTTACACGAATGGACCGAGGTCAGTTGTAATGGACACATTAGCCTAAACGATCTGAGAATTAACATTGAAAAAAACGCATCTCAAATACTGAGTGACTTTAGCAAAAACTAAGTGTGAACTAAAGATCTGGGAATACCTGTCTAAAACAATACCAAGCTATTCAACCCCTGTTGAGTTTCACATTTCTGAGGTGACTCACACCACTGATGAAAACAGTCTTCAGAAAATTTTGCGCTCCGGGGATTCAAGGCTTGTGGAATTAACAATGACACGCTTTTATGGTGGAGTCTGAAGATCAATGAAGAGAGTAAAAGAGCAGCTGAGCAGCGGGTTCTAGAAGACAAGTTCCCAAACAGAACCCAAGAGCAAAGAAAAAGACAGAAGCCGTTCCTAAATGAGTTCACAACATAACCTGCATTCGACAATGAGAAATCACGCTATATGGTAACATTCGTTTCACATTTCCCCTGACTGAACTGATAATACAGGAATCAGATGTGTGGAGGGCAAGATCCAGTTCTCAGGGAATTTTACAGACAAGAGATCATGTATGTTGTTCTTATACACAGCCCAGATGGCAATGAGAAGTTTAAGGATTTTCCAGAGATTGAATCCAGCTTATTGGTTGATTATAAGAGAGATACAATTATCTGAGCACAAGCCATTTGTGAAAACCTTCAATTCTAGTTGTTACTAAATGAAGAGAACAAAATAGCAGTGACTGACCCTGTTATAAACCAGTTCTATTTGTGGGATAACATTACCCTGGCATTTCATTTTAATGGAGTTCTACATTTTCCTAAAGAAAAGCTTAGAGAAAGTGTCACTTGTTGTGAAACTGCCCAAGTAAAAACTTGTCCCTTGAAGAAGCTGAAGAAGTAATGTGCAGTCTTACAGTTCCATGTAATAGATGATAATGCTGAAACAACATCCTTCATTCCTCTGATGCTCTTACTCTGGAGGGTAAACCCTTTGAAGGGATTAGGGCATGAGGTTGAGCCCTTTAGAATGGAATGCAGTTCTATATTGCTTTTCACTCGGAAATGCATCACAACACTTAAGTCAATCACAACTTCTGGTTCACAAAGACTTTCTTCTTTTACTATTTATGTGTTAGATAAAATTATTATTTTTGTTTTATTTTGTGAAAAGTAAAAAAATATGTGATTAGTTATAGAGATATAAAGAGTTAATACTGTAATTTTGCAGCTTTAAAAAGTATTACATTATTTTAGTAATTATGTTTGTGTAAAATGTTTTATATTTTTGTATATGTTGTAATTGTGAGATTTCACTTAGTAGTTTGATATTTACAGCATACCACATGCACACACTTCCAGCAATAAAAAGCCAATTAACACAGAATATGCAAACAGTTTTAATTTACTTCATTGCAAGTTTACACTATACCAGTCAAATGTTTTGGGACACTTGAGCAAAATTTGTAAACATAATTTTCCAAACAAACATGTTGTTTTTCATGACAACACTAAAAAATGTTTTTAAATAAAAAATGTTTTTAAATGGATAACTTTGACTGAATAATTAAGAAAGAACAGCCAATAAGAGCACAGAATAGATCAAAACTCCTTTAATATTTCTTAAAAGCATCTCAGGGTGAGACCTCAAGAAGCTGCTTGATAAAATGCATGTAAAATTACATGAAAACATTTCTGCAAATTCTAGTCAAAAGGTGACTACACTGAAGATGATAAAATATAACATGTTTTTATTTCTTTTTCTTTTTTTATTACAACATAATTCCCATAGTCCCCTTTGTTTTATTTCATAATTTTGTTGAGTTTGTTATTATTCTAAAATGTTGAAAAAATATGAACACATAAGTGAGTAAGTGTCACAAAACGTTTGACCGCTAGTATACATAAAAGAAATGGTGGCCTACAGACCTGGACCTGGAGGTTTCATTAGGATTACAGTTTACTTTTAAGTGTTTAATGCTTATTAATTTTTAAAGTTTAAAGGACTGACATATAAACCTTGATCATTTTATATCAGTAACTCAAATAATTGCAATGTTGCATTAAGCTTATTATATACTTTAAGTACATATGCAGGTACATTAAGTACAGTCGGATTATAAGGGATATAGTGATTGGTAAAGAGAAATTATAACTTTTGCTTGTCTTGAAATTGCAGCTGTTTTGTAAGAACTTAATTAAATGTCCAGCAATATTATGATTTTCTGCCATTTAATGTGTCTGTCACCCTCTTTATTCTGAGAACAGGTTTCTGCAAGCTTCCAAATACTGAGAGTAGAGTTTGGCACACTCCTTTGCTGTGTCAAGTTGTTTTTCACACCATCCAACAAGGAAGTTCCTCAGCACAGACACTCTGGAGCTATGGAAACGTTTAATCTGCCATAAAATAGATCTATAGTTAGACAATTTGCCTCTATAAATAAATCCTCAATTAGTATACAACTGTTAAAAAATGATCTTAAAAAGAGATTTTACCTCCTGTTTAGCCACAGATGAGATAAAGGAGAATTCCTTCTCAGTAGCTTTCTGAACCTCCTCCATCTACAGATTTAGACATTATTATTTATATTTGTACTTTGTTGTGGCAAAGTAGCAAATCTCTACTTTGTTCAACCACATCTGTAACATTGTGTGCCAAAATGAACGACGGGGTCATAGGCCACACTCTTATCCAGTTTAGCTGTCTATCCCTCTGTCTGTTCTCACTGCCAACTGTATTGAATTGCATTCAATTCTTTATGGGTGTACCATGTGCTCTGTAGACCTTATCTGTTATAAGCAGGAGGCGTGTTATCAGATACAAACAAGAAACAACTGAAAACCCACCTGTTCTGTACTCATTGATTAACTCAAACTGCCTACTCTCTCTCTCTACATTCATAGATTGAAACAACATTTTCAGCATTTTCTGTTCCAAAATTCTCTGTCACTGGTCACTGGTGTTGTGTCATTTCCAGACAGTTCTTCCACACAAAACAACAGGTAGAGATGTCAATGTCCAGGCAAAGAAAGAAAGAAAAAACATACCACATCTCTTTTATTGGCCTTGGCCTTTTCTGCATTCTTTTTAACTGTTTCCAACTCTATTAATTTACAAGTTCTTCTGAAAAGCATTTCCTGTAACAAAATAAGGAAATGAATGTATTATAAATAGAATGATTCATTATATTTAATCAGTCATACTTAATTAGATCATTGAAATGCAAAATGTGTACACAAATACAGAATACATGGAAACCCCTTGAATACTCTATAGCAGACATGCAATCGCACTCCAGGGCCTCATAAGATTGACTGAAAGAATGCCATGAGTGGGCAGAGCCGCAATGTAGGCTGTCATTTGTGTAATTTCATAATTCCAATCTCTTGAAAAGTGTGGCTGCACAGCAGAATCAAATTAGAAATGCAAAAAACATACTTTCTCTGCTTCCTCATAGCGGGACTCCAAGTCAAGTCCCAAACCAAGAGTGGAGAGGTTGTTATTTGCAACTTTCTCAAAATTTCTCTACAGAAACAAAACCAAATAAAACCTTCAAATTAAAAATTCTATAAATGAAGGGTTCATGGAATCCTGTAAAGTAGCCTTACCTTTACTGCCTCAACAATATCCGACAGCTTCAAGCAAATCCTAAAGAAATGGATAAACCACAGCTTTAGCATGCACAGATACAGGGAAAGAACTAAAGAACTTTAAGAACTAAACTCTCACTTGGAGAAAGCAACAGCAGCTTCATCATCCTGATTTACACAGAGATGGAGAGATGTGGAAAAATGCCCACAGGCCAAGGCGAGCTCTATAAACACACACACACACACACACACACACACACACACACACACACACACACACACACACACACACACACACACACACACACACACACACACACACACACACACACACACACACACACACACACACACACACACACACACACACACACACACACACAGTGATACAGTGTATATTCCTAAACGTGTATTAATCATGCAAATGTAACTGTGTAATAACTTACTTTGCTCAGTCATCACAACATCAAGTAATTTCTAAGAACAAAAATAAAAATGCTAACAATTAAATGTCAATTTACTGGATACATACAGACAAAAAAGATGAGGAGAGTACCTCTGTAGCAACCTTTGACAAAGCTGCAAGATTTGTGTTTTTATGTCTCTCTTTCTGAAAAACGTCATCAACATCCTGAGGGTAATAAATAAATAAATACTTCAGATATAATTTACATAATTCATTGGGTTTATACATACACATGTGGTCACATACAACCATCAGAATTAAGAAATGTCATTTCTTTTTGTATCTTAGTGAAGACTTCTTTTGAAAACAATTAGATTTTATACAAAACTAACATGATCTCATAAATTTCCTTCTAGGAACAATTGGTGTATGTAACTGATTTCAAGCCCCATCTGACACACAGATACCTTGTGACTTTCCTTCCTCATCTCCTCCACAGCCTGACTGAGACGATTTAATATTCCTTTCCTGCCTCGTTGTTTTCCTGGAGACTGGACAAAATAAACATTCAGTACAAGTGTGAGACATTGTTAACATGTCAACAAAATTAAAATACGTTTTATTACAGTAAAAATTTAGAATTACCATAGTTTTTTAGAATAGCCGTTTTACAAATTATAAAACTTGATAAGAACTGTGATAAAAGCAAACTGTTTTGTACTGTGGAAACTATGGTTTTACTACAAAAAAATCTGTTATATTAGTTTCAAAGCTCATTATGTCAATATTGCACCATTACAGTTCTTATACAGTCATATAGAGATTAAGGGTTGAGGGATGTATATACAGCACAATATTGTTTTTAATAAATGAATATTTTTATAAAATAATTAATAAATAAGATGGGTATGTCTATTGTCTAAACCACCTCTGATTTAGTAATAAAGTTGTCCAGCGCTTTGCATTTGCTGAGTATTGGGTGTGTCGCCACCTGCTGGAGATAAAACTCCAAAGCTTTACAGTAGCTCTGCCAATCATGCCCAAGAGCCAAGAAACCTGCAACATAAATACACATAACTGTAAAACAAAACCAAAAAAACAAGAATTGGTTGCATGTCACTTATATGCAATATACAAATCAAACATACCAAGTTGCTTGAGTGATTTAGATGCTGTGTTTAACTGTGATGGTATTGCTTTAGATGGTAAAGGGGGAAACTGTGGAAAGACACAACTTTGTGAATGGTCTTGAAAAAGTCAAACTTGTATCATTTATTGTCACTTTTACAGTGTGACTCACTATGACTCCCTGAAGTCCAGGAACATTTTCTTGTGAGAAAAGATTCTGCTGAAGCCAATCAAAATCCTCATATGTGCGAAAGACACACACCCCAGCACTACTATTCAACTGAGTAAAAAGAAAAGAAATAAAAAATCACAGATGTTTCAAGGGGACATATTATGAATGTTTTAGATATGAGCCTAAAATACTATGAACAGCTTACTTTCTGGGATGTGATTGCAAAAGTCAGAATATCTCCATCCTGTGTCACATCAGTGATCCTAATGCTGCATGCAGTAACACTTAATTCTGCTTCTGTATTGGAACGGTCCTAAAACACTCACAAACACACACATTTAGTGTGACAATTATAATAATTCATGTAGATTAGGTTTACAAATATCTCAAAAAGACAAACCCTCTATTACATCTTTAAAATACCTTGCTTTAGTTTTTTCAATTTTAAAACGCCTCTATTGCATGTTACTCAATGATCATGTGATAATCACAACCACAACCAAAATTGGTTACTTACCATCTCCCCTGCATTCAATAGGTTTCCAACTTCTGATCTGTGATTCCAAAGAAAAAAATGTGACAAACTTGGAGTTTAACAACCCGAGTTTAAAATTCAACCACTGTCCTCTCTCTTGTTGGTACAAAAACTCAAAATGCTTGCACATACATTCTTGTAGAGCCAGGATATCCTTCAAACCAAAGGTCAAGGACAGCCTGTGATTTGGTTGTATGTGTGTATGTTTTATCCAACATATACTCACATTAGTGTCGCCTTTTCAAGAGCAATGTAAAGTGTGTGAGTTTATTTGATCCCTGTACGTATATTCCTTTAGAAAACAATGTAGCTTGTGAAACACCCATCGTAGGCTACTGAATAACCAAACATAAAATTTCACTGCAGTCAGGTGCAACTTATAAACTTTGCCCAGTCTTCCAAAAATGCACATGCTGCATTTTGCACATAATATTCATGATATTACAATATTCTTTGATTTTTTTAATGTTTTTGCTATACGAGAGTTGTTAGGTTCACTCTTAACAGGCAGTGTGTTGACCTTGTCTATACACTGCATTAAATATATATATATATATATATATGCATTAAACAGGATCCCATTATTAACAAATAACACAAATAAATGCTTTTATAAACAAAAGGCAACATCTGTTTTTATTTATCATTGTACAAATGTAAAGTCTCACTGTCAAATCTGATACAATAAATTACTGCCAGAAAAACTGCATAAAGTCCTGTTTTAACATACACCATCATAACAATCAGATAACACATAATTATCAGAAGCTTATTATGTATTTTAATTTTGCAGTTATAGTTTGTCTCACAAAAATGTATAACCTGCAACCACCGACATGTTTCAAAAATACGGTCTTCAAGAGTTTCAGTTCAGGTGGCATGTTTGTAGAATGATAAAAGGTCATCTAAACTCTGTGTGTGATCAGTCTGCGGTTGTGGATGTTGCATATGTTGGCGTTGTGTACATGTGGGTATGTTAGAAGCATGTGCTGGGGTGGACATGTCATCAGGGTAACTTTCTGTGGCCCTCTGGGACTCTGACCACTTAAAGGGAAGTTTTGCTTTTCCCTGCTCCTTCCCTGAAGCTTGGCTGTGATTATAATAAGCAGAAGGAGGAGCAAACTCTGATTCACGCTCCTCTCGACGGCGACTTGTCCACTGACCCCAGGAGAACTCTGGAAATGAAAATAAATGGATAAATTGTGAGACTTTAAACAGAACACAAAATAAAAGTAAAACTGAACAGATATTAAAGCGAATTACAGGAGGAATATCCAACAGGTCCTTGTTGTGCAAACCTAAGATTACCTTTGCCTCTGTCCCATTCTCTGATGTGTGGAATTCCAGGTTTGGTGTCTTTCCTCTCCTGGATCTCCACCTCCACTTTTGCAACCTTCTCAGGGGCTGGAGGTCCGATTACAGCTTCATCATCATTGTTTTCATCATCATTCTCAGCACCAGCTACAAAAGATCAGCCAATGAGCCAAAAACCAACCACATACACAACAACTGTACATTTAGGAATGCATCACCAAAACAAAAGGTCACAAATAACAAACAAAGAACATGCACCATTGCCTTCAGCTCCTGGCTCCAACTTGCCTTTCTTCCCCCTCCTCATCCTTACTTTAGCTAGTCGAGCCTCAAGCAGAGCTTTTTTCTTCTCCTTAAGTTGCTCTCGCTTGCTGCGCTGATCTGTGGTCTTGAGAGAAAGAAAAAAAAACGGTCATTTATATTGTTTTTGTTTGGTAAATATTTCTTTTGAAGCATACAGATGTTTTGGCATTTATTAGCAGACTGTGTTGTCTTTTAATCTGTGTTTCAAAGATAGCCTACTATGCAAATGTTTTAATATAAAAGTATTTTTATTTGACCTGGTCTCTTAACATGTCTAGAGTCTCTCTCTGTTTTCTGCGTTGTTCTCCATCCTGGGAAAAAGCAAAATAACCAACACCAAGCTCTCTGGCCTCTGAAACAGACAGATAAAATTTCAAGTGAGCTGCTATGTAGATTTGAGTTTGATTTTGCTTAAACTCTCACATAAGCACGTATTAACCATGTGTTCTGTGCAAATAAAATGTTTTAGTACGCATTCAGTGACATCATGCCTACTCGGCACCTTGCTCTTTGATATCCTCATAGTGAATAGGCCCGACAGGTTTCTTCATTTGTTCCTCCTCCTCTCTCTCCCACTGTTCTCTTTGCATTTCTCTCCTCATGTCCTCAGATAACAGAGTCCGGTCAGCTCCAGTCACCCTGCACACAATGACAAAAATGTGTTAAACAGGCAGGTTGTCTATTAACTACTGTGCATATAAATAATGGTATGGGTCGGAAGATTTCAATTGCCTCTTGCTCTGGAGATCTTGATCCATTTTCTGAAAATCTGGTAGATCTTTTTTCAGACATCTTCTGGAACGCCCTAATGCATCAACATAGTCCACCCTTCAAGAGGGAGAGCAAGTTAAGCTATAGAAATTCAAGTTTAAATCTTATTGTGTCTTCATGTGTATGATACATGTCAATGCATACCATTCCTCATCTGCATTCTGCGGGGGTGGAATAGGGATGTTCACATCTCGGTCCTCTGTTACATACGTTTCGTTCCTCTGATTGATAATCTTCTGGGTAAAGTCCACTAGGTAAAGACTTTCAGTCTCTTCATCTAAAAAGAGAAAGTGGTTCATTTGATGCCCTTTTGTTTATTGTTAGGATAAATAATACTTAATGGAGTGTTTGAATTAATAAAAGGTGTGAGATGTTAAAAAAATGCCTGCCAGCCAGCACCTGGGAAATCTCCCTTTGTCATCTGCTCATAAAGACGTGCCTTTTCCTCCAATTTCTGCCTGTGTATGAAAAAATGCATTTTACACATGTATAGAATAAACACAGATGTATGTTGACAGTGTTATTTCTTCTGACAACATTAATGACATAGCTATTGTTTTAGAGTTTAAAAGAATAAATACTTTTGAAATATAGCTTTTTTTGTCATTTGGTTTTACATTTTGCTATTTAATATAATGACTTTCATAGCTTTGTGTGGCATAACTACTTTTGGGTTTCAGGAATATATAGAAATTGATATATATCAAACTAATAGTGCAAAAGTGCTCTATTAGTAGCACGAAAACACTGTTTTATAGATCACTCACCTGGATTTATCTAAGGTGACTTCTTCCTCCGTGGTCTGCTGAACGTCCTTCTGCGCTCGCGCACTCACTCCTTCATTTTGTTTACTCCAGATATTTGGCTTCTGCAAACACACAAACATACAAGACCAATCAAACACAACACATGTTTATGAAATCATACACGTATCGCTTGTAACCGCGACTTACTTTAATTTTGGTCTTGAAATTCTGTGCAGCTCCTGCATCCTGGCCAAATCGGTCGTGCTTAAATTCCTCTTGTTTCCGATATAATTCTGCTTTCAAATCAACCAGCTGAAATGAGAATAAAAGACGTTTTCCAAAATCCCGAAAACCACCAAGCAATCATTATCAAATGCTAAACAACCACACAAGACAAGTTCACCAGCATATTTTGTGCTAAGCTAACTGTTTTCAACGTGAAGCTAAATCGCTAAATCTCGATCAGAACAACACCTTCATATACCAACAACTCACCGATGAAGCTGTAACATTATACTGTTTCTTCTTTTTATCCATGATATCAACTGTAAATGCTTTAGTAATACATGCTAGATGTCCAGGGGATAAACATATCTTTCAAACAATGTTGTAAAAGGGGAGTCTGCCCTCTACTGTGTTGGAGTTAACACTACAAGTGTATTAACCCTAGGCCCATTTGAATTACATTACACTTTTACGAATACTGTAACATTACAAATCATAAGTTTAAAACACAAACCCACAAAAATAAAGGAGTAAAATCAAGTGGCAGATTAGTGGTAATTATTTTTGTTTTAATTTAAAAACATTATTTAACTTTTTCTCGTATTTCACTATTTAGAATCTGATTCCAGGTCTAATATGACGGACGACGTCTATGTGTAGGCTATGGTTACTGAAAACAGACATAATCTAAGCGCTCTTATACTAACATTATTAATTAATTAATAATGTATTAAATCTGTGACATTCTGTTCCCAAATGCATACATTTTAAATTAAAAATACATTTTATGATTACACAAAGTGCCCTGCACATTAATCTAACTGTAAATTTAAAATGTAAGATAAAAAAACGGAATAAAAACTGCCTAAAAAGGTCCCCACTATCTATCATTATACTTATACCATAAAATATAAAGGTTACTCTTAAGGGTACAGGGAGTATTATCTTACACTATAACCTGAGAACACTGTAACATTAAATAACATCCGTAACAATTATAATGTCATTACACTGCCCCCTCCTTTACAAGAAGGGTCAAGTCTCTGATGTGGAGACTGCCGTCTCTGTCTTTTTGGTAACAAAGAACACACATTCGGCTGAGGATCAGAGCCTGCAGGTGACTGGGGTATAAGACTGAAAGGAGAAACAAAGTGTGTGTTAGTTTGGGGGGGTGAACTCTGAATAATTGAAGTTTGTGGTAAGGGCCTGGGATCAGAATGCATGATGTAAGGATGGTGTATTAGGCTGGCTTGTGCGAGGGTGAGATTACGTCTGTATTAAGCCAACCTGTCTCTTTTTTCCATTTAGGTGGCATCTGTACTCTGTACACCACCTCCACCACTTTTTCCAGGACAAGACACGGGCCCGGATGTCACATGGGCCCTTCTGAAAATCAGGGACCCATGCTAAAGGGGGAATCGAAAGTTTCATAATGTGAAAAATCTACTGCCATATCATCATCGCGTGCCTGTCTATCAGTGATCGTCCACCAAATCCCCTGCCCTTCAGATTGGACAGATGCAGGGGGACCTAGCTTGGAATAGTTAGGCAAAGGGCTCAATAAGGAATTTGATGCCTGTAGGCCTACCCACAACTAACAGGACTGGGTGAAAATCTGGGGACATGACTAGAAATATTATATATTTGTTATGAAAACATTTTTTTAAGCATAGATGTAATATAGATTTACACAAAAATGCAAAAACAAATCATATTTTTGAGGGATTTAACCTTAATATTTCATGGGAAAGTACCTATAATAATAAATAGTGGGGACCTTTTTAGGCAGTTTTTTATTCAGGTTTTTAAATTTTAAATGTACAGTTGGTTTTGTGCGGCGCACTTTGCATAATCATAATATGAATTTTTAATTTCATATTTATGCATTTGGAGACAGAGTGTGCTGCACGCCCCGTGCAATACTTAGTGAACAGAAAACAAGACATTAAGGATCAGTTGGAAAAAGCCGGCATGAGACAGAAGAGGAACTATGACATCAAGAGTGAAGGAAGAGATTTGCAGACCGGTGAGAATGTTTGGGTGTGCAGTCCAAAGAAAAAAAGAGGTCGCTGTCCAAAATTAGACTGCCATTGGGTGGGCCTGTGTCTTGTCCTGGAACAGAGACAGGTTGGCTCCATACAAATGTAATCTCACCCCGCCTTCTCCCACAAGCCAGCCACCAACCAACATCTTGCATTCTGATCCCAGGCCCTTACCACAAACTTCAATTATTCAGAACAGTGACCCCGGTTGAATGGTTAAAAGCAATAATAAAGACATTGAATGGTTTGCATTGTCATTTTGTACGGATAACGCTACAATATATTATTTGAACAATTACACCACCTTGAGCCATCAATGTGGCAATGTTTGTTTTTAAGTATTTATATCGAATTCCACAGAGAGCATCACAGAGATTCTCATCCCAAAAGCCATGTACAGATATGTTGAAAGTTCTTTATTTTGAGGTAAAAAACAGTTTTTTAACATTAACAATGAAATATTGTATTCATATCTTCATAATTTCAGTTATCATAATTTTCATTACCTCTCTGTTGTTCCTGCTGATTAGAAGGACAATTTCATTTGAGTGCCCCCTGATGTTTCAAAGCCTCCTCTGTTGGAGAAGGTGCGCATGCAGTCAGTGGAGGCTCAGTTTTAAATAAAGAGACGTACAGTGAGTACCGAACTAACTTTTCGCTTTAATCATGCATGTGTAGCCTCTCACCGCTGTGTCACAAGTGTTGTGACGTCAGCCGTATTCACGTCATACATATTCAGTGCTTACGTGAAAATTACATCTCCTTTCTTTTGAAGAAACGAACAAAAAAAACACATTGTACCTATACATTATATGCATTATAGATACAAACTACTTAAACATTACACTAGCAAACACGGCGGTTGCCGCGTTTCACAGAACATCTCAACACCTCTGACATTTAACAACTTATGCAACAATATTTAGGAAAAAATGTCTATGATTCTCAGACAGCCCATACCAGATCTTAGATTCAGTTTCTCTCATAGGGGCAGCGATCCGCCTACACCCCAGATGACTTACCAATCACAAATCAAGGATTGCTTTTGGCCGCACTGCTCGACCTGATCTGGTATGGTATTGTATGGGCTGGATCTCTTTGTCATTGAAATGCTGTGCTGGTTCTTCAGAGTGCATCTAAAGCATTGATGAGGCATTGCTGTTTTGCTCTTCCGTTGAATTTGCAGAAACACAAGTATTTTCCACATTTTCCTCTTTTAGGTTGAGAAGATGACGCCGGTTTCTGCGATATACCCGACCATCTGAAGTGTAAACATGGTAGGATCTTTGTGTATTGGCAGGGTGGACAACGACAGCTGGTTTCCAGAGACCGTGCTCTTGTATGTAAACAGATTGTCCAGTGTGAAGCTGTGACAGTGGATGAGTTGAATGGTCGTAATACTTTTTCTGATGCTGCTGCTGCTGTACTCTTTTGAAGCGTGCGTCTGTGAAACTGACAATTTCAGGTGTGAGCTGTTTGTCTGTGTTTGGCAGTATGGATCGCAGTCTGCGACTCATGAGAAGCTGGGCAGGTGACTTGAAGTTGGCAACTGGTGTATTCCTATACTCTAACAAACTGAGATAGGGATCTTTTCTGTCCATCTTGGCTTTTGTCAAGATCGACTTTGCGATCTGCACCGTCTTCTCAGCCAAACCATTGCTCTGGGGGTAATGGGGGCTAGTGGTGGTCTTTGAAACTTCGAGGCAAGAAGTCATCAAACATCTTGCCTCGATATTGCGGGCCGTTATCAGAGACAACCCTCTCTGGAATGCCATGTCTCGCGAAGATGACTTTGAGTTTGCTGGTGACAGTGGTAGCCGTGGTGGTGCTGAGTTTGTCCAGTTCGAAGAATCGGCTATAATAGTCTACTGTAACTATGTATTCTTCGTTGTTCCAAGTAAAGAGGTCCGAAGATATCACCTGCCATGGTCTGGTTGGTATTTCGTGAGGAATCATGGGCTCTTCGGTGTTTGAACAACGTCGCTCCAGGCAAGTATCACATCTTTCAACCATGCGTTCTATCTGTTTACCCATTCCTGGCCAGAATAGAACATCTCGTGCTCTTTGCTTTGACTTCTCTATGCCCATGTGACTGACTGTGTGAGCATATCTTCTCTGAGTGAGTTGGGTATGATTATTTTCTCACCTTTGAGAATGATTCTATTTGCCAATGATAGTTCGCCTTGGAAATTCCAGAAATCACTGATGTCTTTTTCTGATGGCACTTTCTCCTTTCTCCAGGCCATCCATCCAGAATCGCCTGTCTAAGCTGGATAAGCTGGCTGTCTGACTTAGTCTCAGCACGGATCTGCTGCAGCTGCAGTCAGGTAAGCTTTTGTATACCATGTGAATCTGCATGTCCATTCCTTCGTGCTCTGTCACGATGAACTTTTTGGAGAGGGTGTCTGCCACAGGAATTTCTTTTCCTGGCCGGTGTGTGGTGGTGATATCATATTTCTGGAGTTGTAAGATCATTCTTTGAAGTCGAGGTGGAGCTGCGACTAGTGGTTTTTTCATCACTGATTCGAGCAGCTTGTGATCAGACTCCACTATGACTTTTCAGCCAAAGACGTATTGATGAAAGCATTTGCAGCCGAATAAAACAGCGTAGAGCTCTTTCTCTATTTGTGCGTAGCTAACTTCACATTTGGTCAGTGACCCTGACGCATAGCTGATCGGCTTCCCATCCTGTAGCAGGACTGCATCGAGGCCATATTTCGATGCGTCCACTTGAAGGTGCAGTTCTTTCTGTGGGTCATAGTACGCGAGTACTGGCCCCGGCTCTTTGGTTATGAGACCTTTCATTTTTTGGAATGCAGCATCGTGCTGGGAATCCCATATGAACTCGCTGGACTGTTTGAGGAGCTGCCGAAGCGGTGCATAATGTCCGATAGGCAGGGTGCAAACTTGGACAGTTAGTTTACCATTCCCAGGACTGTTTCAAGCTGTTTCAATATTATAAAAAAAAGAATTCTAACCCTATTTTCCTTTCCTAATGTTCTCTATATACTTGCTTATACTATCTTGACGTTGTATTTGAAACTTTGTATTACTAGCACTTCTAGTGAATATTGCTTGCTTAGACGAATCGCTTGCTGTTTTCCTCAATTGTAAGTCACTTTGGATAAAAGCGTCTGCCAAATGAATAAATGTAAATGTAAATGTAAATGTAAACTCCACTTTGTTCTTTGGTGGCTCCATGTGCTTGATCGCTGAGACTTTTTCAGGGTATATAACGAACTTCAGTAGCACTCACGATGCTTTTCTCAGGGTTGAGCTTCACACCTTTCTTATCCAAGCATATTCTGAGTTTA
This sequence comes from Oreonectes daqikongensis, assembly GCA_026939265.1. Taxonomy (NCBI): domain Eukaryota; kingdom Metazoa; phylum Chordata; class Actinopteri; order Cypriniformes; family Nemacheilidae; genus Oreonectes; species Oreonectes daqikongensis. Next base: position 9,025,594 of record JAOTQM010000022.1, read on the forward strand.
CCGGTTCTTTCTTTTTCCACGACCACAAGTGCGTTTACCCAATCGGTGGGCTCTGTTACCTTGACTACGACTCCTTGTTTTTCCATATTTTGCAGCTCGTCTTTCAGTGTGCCACGTAATACATCGAATACATCAGCATATTCCTCCATAACGGACTGGTCTTCTTTATATGCATTCACTGAAAGCACCAACTTGATTAAGTCCAGGTCCAGACATGCTTTTAGACCTAACACGGGCGGTGCTTGCGTGTTGACTATGTAAAACTTCATCAGTGTTTCTCTGTCTTTATAGCTGCACGGCAATGCACATGTCCCCTTTACTGTGAGCATTTGACCTCCATATCCAGTGAGGCCGTGCTTAGTTGGTGTGAGCTTGTACTGCGCTTGTAGCCTATTAAATGTATGCTGTGGAATCACATTTACCTGTGCTCCAGTGTCCAATTTGAAACTTTTCCCAGCAGTATGTCTGCAAATGCTTGTTCCATGTCACATGATTTTTTCAAGACTGCATCCACAAAAAACTTTGTGTGTGGCTCTTCCTCATTATGAGGATCCTCTTTGCTCACTTCATGAACGTTCTCTTTGTAAGCAGAGCGACACACTTTGGCGAAATGGTTGCGTTTCCCACATTTGCCACATTGTTTACCTTTTGCAGGACATTTATCAGAAGGGCGATGAGCCTTGTTGCCACAGTAACCGTAAGTTCTGCCGCGCTCCGACACGTCATTGCTGCTCTGATGCAAGGCTTTCATTCCATCTCTTACTGTTCGCCTTTGCGACTCTTTCTGTGTGGTGAGTGCATGCACTGCTTAATCGCGGGGGCTGTACGCACAGTTTGCAAACATTTTGAGCTGAGCTTGTGCAACTTTGTGTGATCTGGCTATATCTATGGCCTTGTCTAGTGTTAACTCAGAGCCGACGCTCAACAGCTTCTTCCACACTCACGGAGAGTGAATGCCAAAGACGATGCAATCTCTGACCATTTCCTCACTGTCTGCATATGCACAATCTTAAATGAAGAATTTGACTGTAATTGTTTAAGTTATAAATGAGGATTTTAACTGTACTTGTTTTAGTTCATTTTTTTATAATGTTACATTTTTCAGCTCTGTAAAAGGAAAATGTGAATGGTTATCAGCTGTTAATATTTCAAGTACTGTTATTGTTTAATGTGTATTTTTATGATATTTGAGTAAACTGTTATGTATGCTCACCTGTGATGTCATAGCGAATCGAGTGTGATGGTGTGGGTGATGTCAGAGGACGAAGGGACCTGTAAGAAAGCACATGGAAGTTCGGATTAGAGCTGTAATATGTGAATAACATATTGTTTAAGTGCTATCCAGTAAGTTGAGTTGGGGTGACTAACCCTTATAAATCTTAGGATAGATATTGCAGTCAAGAAGTACTTTGGCTAAAAGTGCATTTTGGACTGTTTATGGACTTTTTGTAGTGGCTAGCTGCTAACGGCTAGCGCATGTGCTTCCACAAAGAAGAGGCTGCATGTGCTTTGTGAACACGAGACCGTGGAAGTTCGCTGGTTAAGTGAACTAGAGTGACAACTGGCAATGCTTGTCGGGACCCAAGGCTTGTGTGACTCTCGCGGAGGATTTCTGTAGCGGTTTGAGTAGCCAACTCAACTCCCTTCTGCTACGAGAGAAACGTCACAGATAGCAAGCTGCATTAGATTAGATTCAACTTTATTGTCATTACACATGTACAAGTACACATGTACAAGTACAAGGCAACGAAATGTAGTTTAGGTCTAAACAGAAGTGCAATAAGCAAGTGCAGGATATACAGTTGTGCATAAGGGGGCAGTTGTGGCCTAATGGTTAGAGAGTCGGACTCGTAACCAGAAGGTTGCCGGTTCGGTTCTCAGTACTGGCAGGTAACAATTAACGTGCCCTTGAGCAAGGCACCTTACCCCCGTTTGCTCCACGGCCGCTGCAGTGATAGATGCCCACTGCTCCCGGTGTATGTGTGTTCACGACTTGAAGCGTGTGTGTTCACCATTCACTGGATGGGTTAAATGCACATTTCGGGATGGGTCACCATATCTGACAAATAGGTCGCTTTTGCTTCATAAATACAGAATGGAGCAATATTATGAATTATGTACTATGAACATTATATACAAATGGCTATTTACTATAAACAGAAATTTACTGATGGATATGTACAACAAATAAATTAGACTAAGCAGAACAGTAGTGCAAATTAATATTAAGTGTGCATAAATTATGTACAGCAGTTTTCACCACCCGCTCCAGTGCCTTGCGCTCTGCAACAGAGCAGCTCCCATACCAGACTGTGACACAGTTGGTTAGGATGCTCTGGATCATTGTTGCTGATGAGACCAATCAACCATTAACGGGCCTGCAGTCAAGTGTGAAGAGAGAGTAGAGAAATTGGCTCAGCACACAGCCCTGTGGTACGCCAGTGTGATGGTGGTGTAGCAGATGTGGCCTGACCTAACAAGCTGAGGTCTGTTAGAAAGTCCATAATCCAGTTGCAATTGGAGGTGTTAATGCCCAGTGTAATGCGGTTCGTTGAGTGTGGAGGAAAGAGGCAGGGTTGGCAGGTATAATCCAAAAGAATATTTATTTAAAATCCCCAAAACAAACTCAGAGAACATAAAACAAAGCTGAAATAATGCTGTCTCGCTGGGGCTCTACTTCCGGGTCCACACAGCTCCTAAGTGTGTGTCTCTCTCTCTCTGGCATAAAGTCTCCTCCTCTCTCGTTTGTGCCCTCGATGGCCCCTTTTTATCTTCCTCTCTCCAATCACTGGAACAAGAGACAGCAGGTTAGAATGCGCGTTGATCCGGCTCAGTGCAGTGTAGACAAATGTGGAGGTGTGTGTGATGGTTGGGTGGTCATCTAAGGGTGTGAGCTTGGTGGCAATTTCCTTATTGTCTCTCTCGAAGCGAGCATAAAAATCATTAAGCTCTTTCAGGAAGACGACAGCTGTTGCTACGGGGTGGAGTGGCTGGGTTTGTAGTCGCTAATGGCCTGGATGCCCTGCCACATGCGTCGAGGGTCAGAGTTGGAAAAGTGCTCCTCTGAACGGCATCGAGATCACAAAAGTGATTGGCGGGGACTGTGTACAGCATTATCGGTGAGCTTATTTGTTTATTTTGCTCCGAGGAGCAAAGCAGCCATTTGTTTTGGGCTACCTCGCACAGGAGGAGGAGCACAGTGGGCAGTCGTGGCCCAGTGGTTAGAGAGTTGGACTCATGACCAGAAGGTTGCTGGTTCGATTCTCAGGGCTGGCGGGTAACGGCTGATGTGCCCTTGAGCAAGGCACCTAACCCCCACTTGCTTACTATACAAAATGTACAAATGTGTAGTACAATGTAATGTAAGTTGCTTTGGATAAAAGCGTCTGCCAAATGCATAAATGTAAATGTGACCTCGATCACAAGCTTCAGCTCAGGCCTGCACCATTGACTTTGGGGTATCTTTTTTTGTTTGTTTCATGATTATCTCCGTGGTTTTGGTCATTGAGATTGCCTCATTTAATTATTATTACTCAAATGTGATTGCTGTAATTTTCTTGTGTGTTATTATTTTTGCATATTTGTGTATCAGTAAAGTTGACCATTCTATGTAGAGATTGTGATCATTTTTGCATTACCAGAGTGTTTTAACTCACACCAAACATTTAAGTTTGTTTAAAGCTAATCGATTCTCCTCTTTTCTAATAATTTTCAGACGCCAAAAGAATCTCTTCGGGGTGCTACATAAATGGAGGCACCGCTGGGATTGAGGGTTTCTGATTAGCTTTTAAATCTTTCTGTGTGTCGTGAGAAAAAAAATGGCTTACCTATCAGAGATAGTAGCTGAGCTTAAAGGATGGTGTCGTGGTGAAGGATTGGATGAAGGTCATGTTCTTATGGTAATCGTGCCTGAGGATATTGAGGTTGCAGACATTGAGGATGCATTGCAGTCAGTAAAGTGTTTGTGCCATGTTCGTGTACAAGGAAGGACATTTAGTTTAAAGCACAACAAGATAATGGCTTTATGGGAGTGTAAAGAGCAGCTAAAAGTGGAAAATGTTCCTCAAGAAATACTACCCCCTAGGGGTGGAAAGAGGCATGGCCTGTTGTGGTTATCGGTGAAAACCCTGGAACTGTTGATGAGTTTACTCATAAACTGTTGAGTTTGTTACAGGCAGAAGGCAAGACAGTGGATGATCTTCGTGGTTTTTTTCCAAGTTCAGAATCAACTAACAGCTCCACAGGGTCTGTTCTGCAAATGGTAAGCAGTTTGTTGAAAACCCCTAAGCCATCAAATGACAGTGTTAGCTATCGTCGCATTCGACTATTTTCTGGTGTTCTGCCCACTGCCCGTGTGGAGAGGAGTCATTTGATAACTGGCTAGAGCAAGCTCAGTTGATGGATGAGAAAAGTGAGTGTGCAGACAAAGAAAAGAGACGTAAATTAATGGAGAGCCTTAAAAGGCCAGCTCTAGAAATAAATAAGTCTGCTAGAGTCACAGATCCTGACATAAGTTCTGCAAAGTGCTTAGAAGCACTTGAAAATGCTTTTGGAACGGCTGAGTCTGGAGAAGACTTATATTTTGCATTTCGGATGATGCAACAGCAGCCCACTGAACCTTGTCAGAGTTTCTGAGGAGACTAGAACAGTTATTAGTTAGAGTTGTGCAGCGAGGTGGTTTTCTGATGATCACATGGTCATAGCACATTTAGAACAGATGCTGAGAGGAGCTTCTGCTTCTGATCTTATGCTGGTGAATCTTCGTTTAAGATAGAGGAGGGAAAACCAGCCTACCTTTCTTCAGCTGTTGAAAGAGGTAAGGTCTGAAGAAAAATATGAGATTTCAAGGAAGAAGTTAAATCCCTCTGTACAGTGTGTTCAGGTTAGACAGGAAGTAGAAATGAGACAATCTGAGATTTATAGTCTGAAGTCTGAAATAAGAGATCTTAAATCTATGGTTGCTTTTGTGGTAAAAGAACCAGTTTCTACAGTACAAGAGTGTGCTGAGCAAAAGCCTGTTACAGTGACACAGTGTCCGACTCCCTTTGATGCTGAACTCATAGCTTTGAAGAAGCAGGTGAAAAGGTTGCAGAAAAAGGTGAGCAATAAAGAGGCTTAATCTGACATCACATCTTCAAAAGTAGAAGTGTCTTCTAAACTCGTGCGATCTCAGATACCCTCCGATGTGCAATTTTGTTATTGGTGTTGATAGATCCTACGATCTATATTTCTTAAAAGCAACCACTGTGTTTGTGTGTACGTTCTAAAGATGATGAAATTCTGACTTGAAAGTACAGACATATATTTTGTGTTGTTCTTATTTTCTATTCTTATTATTATTCTTTACTATTTTGATATAGTTATTAGTTATATATGTTACCTACTTATTCTGTTCTATATTGCTGTCCTTTCATTTACGTTGGATGCTGCATTTGTATTGTCTTCACAAGTAGATATGAGTTCCAATGGTCTCATTCTCAAGGTTCATAATAACGTCACGAGACTGAATGTTGTGAAGCAGTAATTTTCCACTGTCTATGCTGGTATAATAACACCTGAAGAATCTGTTTCTAGTCAGACGAAGTTAGAATGGGCTAGACGGAGTTAGTGGGAGTTCGCTTCTAAAGAAGCTATATGAACATCCTAACGCAACTATGACTTTCTCTAATAAACTTGCCTCATTTTATTATAACATCAACTTCATCTCCTGCCTGCCTGCTGTTTTTCCCTCTTCATCTCTGATAGTAGACATTTAAGTCTGGATGGTTAGATCTACCACGTTTGGCTTCACGGTAACAAGATGGTATCATTTGGATCAATAACAAGATAGTATAATCTATCAGATCTATCATATGGCGTTGTCGGCAGGATGGAATGACCTAACCGGACTCGTAAAAGATGTGAGGGACGTGACAAATCCTGTGGGTCGTCTTCTCTCGAGGCTGGCTGTAACTAAGAGGGCCGAAAAGAAGCAGTGTTGGTTGCGGGGACAATCAGACTCTGTGATGGACGTGAGGTGCAAAGGGAAAGCCTGCAGGTCTTCTCCTCACGATGCTGCAACAAAGGGGTCTAGAAGCAGTGCAGTGTGAGTTGGTTGTTTGTCATCTCCATACAAAGAATCAAAAGTTAAACGATACCTTTTACTAGTGGCTGAACACTGTGTGTGTTTTATTGATTCTGATTCTATTAGGGCTGAAACGATTCATCGAGTTACTCGATTACAAAAATTCCTAGAGGCAAAAACTCTGCCTCGAAGCCTCGTTAAATTCCTATGACACGCACTATACGCGCACGGATCTGATTCACACGGACCGTTGTTCGTTGTTCAATGTTCAGGAAGCACACCATAGCGCGTGATACATTTTGAATTTAGTTGGCGGTACAATGTGTCTACTGCAAAGTAGACCTGGCATTCCACAGCAGTACGACTTCAATGATTCAGTATCTGAACCGAAAACATCCACTTCATGCTGTTTTACCAAGCGTCGGTGCCAACTGTTGTGCATATTAATAAATTAAAGAGCTTTTCCTCTTTTTTTATCCGATTTTAAAAATGTATCCGATTAATCAATCGATTAAGTGCTAGATTAATCGATTACAAAAATAATCGATAGCTGCAGCCCTAGATTCTATGTTCAATATGGGTATGTTAATGTCATGGTGAAAATGACTAACAACAAGTTGTCTGTAACTAAGAGTGATGCTGAGATTAAGCTAAATGAGAAATCTGAGGAATGTCAGATCAAACTATCTGAAGGCTTTAAAATCAACAGAGGCAGTAATAGTTGTGTAAATTAATATCAAACCGCTGTAAGATCCTAATGACATCAGGAATAAAATGACATCAGACTGGTTTCTTTTACTTTTTACTTTTGTTACCTTGTCTAAATTTAGAAATTTGGAAATTATAATAATAGACAAAGACAACCATAACAGGGGAAGAAGTTATGGACTTTAGTTAAAAATCCTACAACACAGATGTGAAGGGTTAAATAGGCTGAAACTGGAATAGTACAAGCTGATACAGAGAAAGTAAAACATAGGGCTTTCACAGAAAATAAACATTGTGTCCTGTTCATGAGTTAGAAATTCTTTAGTGCTGTGATACTGATACAGAAATAGACACTGATACTGGTGAACTTAAAGAAATGAAAAGTTCTGCTTAAAGAGAAGGTTTAAGTAAGTTGTTTTGAAGGTATGAGCATGTTAGTAAAGGGTCAGTGAAAGTAGGGAAGTATTTGAATTGTCAAAGAAAGAATGGAAAAGTTTTAGCTGGTGTGTGATGTGGGAAAGCACAATGACAGAAGGATTGTGCAATGAGTTTATCAGAAGTAAGGCAAAAGATAAGATGACGGAAGGTCTATGCTAAACAACTCAATAAATCGTTTTTGCTAGCTCGGGAATTATGGTTCATTACTTTCCAGAACGACTGAGAATGTGCAGAGAGAATCTAAATGTAGATGAAAACTGGAACAATGCACTAAATTCAAATTTCGATTTGATTTTGTACACAGTTTCATCTTTTGTGAACAAAGGGGAACACAAGGATGATTTGACAGTATTTACATTTTTAATGTGAATTGGCATTATCTAAACAGATTTGCTATTCTTTGATGTTGTGCATGTGACTTCTGAGCATGTTGGCAGCAAAGAGGTTTTCTCACTACTGCGGGAATGCCTGAAAAATGGCTATGCAGATCCACAACACGGTGTGGTTTTTTGAGGTGAAGCCTCATACACGATTAGAAATCTCTTGTTGACCAGGCAGCTAAGGTTGCCGCCGCATGAACGGCTGATATTTCTTCTGCTCAGTCATGTCATTGCACAATAACTCACAGCTTACAAATATAGCTGAGATTCAAAATCAATGCTCCTTTGAGAGAAATTGGAGTGATTTGGAAATTTTGGAAATTATTCATTGGAAAATTCAAAAATGAATACTAATTTTAAAACTCCTTGCTTCTTTATCTGGTCACACAGATACACAGTGTGAGACTTTATTATCTTTCTAAATTTGCTTATGCTTAAAAACAGCATGACATGATGAAAAACACAATTTGACACTTTCATTACATCTGCACTCTCTGGGTCGTTGTGTGAATTACAGTGTGATTTTATCACTTTTGGGCTGTAAGCAGGGAAATTGCTTAGACAGCTGTGATCACAACTCTTGTGCTCAGTGGGAAAGACACTAAGTGGGGATACATGTCACTAGTGTAAAATCACGAACCTTATTCTTCCACCAGATAAGAGATCTCCGATTTAGATGTTTTAGTCAGTCATGAAATTTTATTTTGAACACCTAACAGAAATTAACAATAACGGTTGGTTGGTATTAGGGATGCATCAGGAACGATCCTGTGTTTGATAAAATAATATTAATTTGACCCTAATTGGAAATGACCAGTATATGTGATTGAATCTGCCACTAACAGGCTGTCAAAAGAATACAGAGAACTACTTATCAGTAGCTCTGTCCACATTCCTAACTGACTCACTTTACTTCAATGGTGTGCAGTAAGTTGGTGTTGTTTGATAGTTTATAATGAATAAACTTGGCCAAAGCATCTGCTGCTGTAATGGGGGGCAATTCTCCCAAATGTGACAGTGTGTTATTAGTGTGGTAAGTCAAGGCATAAAGCCTGTGGCTCTAACAGTCACTGCATATGTTTCTTGGCATATAGTAAGTTTAAATTAAGTGTATTGTTGTTCTGTTCCTAACCCTATTATACTTGCAACCTCTGAAAATGTTTTATGGATGGAATTCTGTGTTGGTAAAAACACAGTAGGCACCATAATTAATGTTGATATTTTGAAAAGCCTAGAAGCCGATGTTCGACTTTCAAGAGATAAGATTGTGCTTTGCTGTAACAAAATTGTTATTTTATCTCAAGCAGGCCCTCAGTTTTATTTTGGTAGTTTTATTTTGGTTAACCCTTCTGAATAAAATTATTAGGCAAGACTAAATGAACAAATATTACTTTTAGCTAAATATTTAAATTAGTAAATTTTACTAAGTATTAGTAAATTAGCTCATATACTCCCAAATAAAAATCTAATGAGATGGGAGAATGCTGTAGAATGGAGTCATGAGAAGAACCTTGTCTTTTAGTGACTTGGGGGCCAACCTCGTGATGAAGATAGGTCTCAAGCTACATCCCCACCTGGCTTACGTGGTCTAAGTGTGTTTGACATATTGAGAGAAAACCTCAAGAAATGACTTGTCTCGCGAAGCCTGGCCATAGGGAAGTTTTGTGAGATGCTTCGTGACTCAGCAATGAGGCTGCTCAATTATTAGAAAGCAAATAACTTTGAGATGCTGGTGATTAAACCCATGACCTCATACATGCAAAGCATGTACCACTGAGCTACATCCCCACCTGGTTTACCTAGTCTGATTGTGTTTGACATGGTTGTATACATTGAAAGAAAACGTAAGAAAGTATGCTTTTTTATTGACCTGCGAATCCTGGCATTGGGAAGTATTGTGAGATAATTTGTTCAAGAATCAGCAATGAGCCTGCTCAACAATTAGAAAGGAAATATCTTGGAGATGCTGGGATTTTAACCCAGGATCTCATACATGCAAAGCATGTGCTCTACCACTGATTTACATACCAACCTAGCTCACCGGGTCTGAGTGTGTTTGACAAGGCTGTATAAATTGAGAGAAAACCTAAGGCAACATGGTTGTCTTGCGAAGCCGGGCCATAGGGAAGTATTGTGATATAATTTGTTCAAGAATCAGCAATGAGGCTGCTCCACTATTAGAAAGGAAACAACTTGGAGATGCTGGGGATTGAACCCAGGACCTCATACATGCAAAGCATGCGCTCTACCACTGAGCTACATCCCCACCCATGTAGCTGGTCTGAGTGTGTTCGACAAGGCTGTATAAATTGATGGAAACCCAAGGAAGTATGCTTTGTTATTGACTTGCGAAACCTTGCATTGGGAAGTATTGTGAGATCATTTGTTCAAGAATCAGCAATGGGCCTGCTCAACTATTAGAAAGTAAATATCTTGGAGATGCTGGGAATTGAACCCAGGACCTCATACATGCGAAGCATGCGCTCTACCACTGAGCTACATCCCCACCTGGCGTACTTGCTTTGAGTGTGTTTGACAAGGCTGTATAAATTGAGAGAAAACCTAAGGAAGTGCTTCATTATTCTCCTGCAAAACCTGGCGTAGATTGAGAGAAGACCTGAGGCGACGAGGTTGTCTTGCGAAGCCAGGCCATGTGGAAGTATTGTTAGATGCTTAGTTTAAGACGCAGGAACGAGGTTGGTCAACTATTTGAATTGAAACATGATTGAACCCAGGACCTCACACATGCAAAGCATGCGCTCTACCACTGAGCTAGAGCCCCACCTGCCTCACCTGCTCTGAGTGTTTGACAAGGCTGTTTAGAATGAGAGAAAACCTAAGGCAAAAAGGTTGTCTTGCGAAGCCGGGCCATAGGGAAGTATTGTGAGATGCTTAGTTTAAGACTCAGCAACGAGGTTGCTCAACTATTAGAAGTGAAACATCTTGGACATTGAATCCAGGACTTCATACATGCAAAGCATGCATTCTATCACTGAGCTACATTCCCACCTGGCTCACCTTCTCTGAGTGTGTTTGACAAGGCTGTACAGAGGTTGATAGAAACCCTAAGGAAGTGAGCTTTATTATTGACCTGCAAAACCAGGCATAGGGAAGTATTGTGAGATGATTTGTTCAAGAATCAGTAATGAGGCTGCTCAACTATTAAAAAGGAAACAACTAGGAGATGCTGTTCTACCAATGAGCTACATCCCCACCCGTGTAGCCTGGTCTGAGTGTGTTCGACAAGGCTGTATGATTTGATAGAAACCCTAAGGAAGTGAGCTTTATTATTGACCTGCAAAACATTGCATAGTGAAGTATTGTGAGATGATTTGTTCAAGAATCAGCAATGAGTCTGCTCAACTTTTAGAAAGAAAATATCTTAGAGATGCTGGGAATTGAAACCAGGACCTCAAACATGCAAAGTATCCGCACTACCGCTGATCTACATCCCCACATGGCTCACCTGGTTTGGCATTGGGAAGTATTGTGAGATAATTTGTTCAAGAATCAGCAATGAGTCTGCTCAACTTTTAGAAAGGAAATATCTTGGAGATGTTGGGAATTGAACCCAGAACCTCATACATGCAAAGCATGCGCACTGCCACTGATTTACATTAGTGGCAGCTCAACGGTTAGAAAGGAAATATCTTGGAGATGCTGGGAATTGAACCCAGGACCTCATACATGCAAAGCATGCGCTCTACCACTGAGCTACATCCCCACCCGTGCAGCCCGGTCTGAGTGTGTTTGACAAGGCTGTATAAATTGATGGAAACCCAAGGAAGTATACTTTGTTATTGACCTGCGAAACCTTGCATTGGGAAGTATTGTGAGATATTTTGTTCAAGAATCAGCAATGAGTCTGCTCAACTTTTAGAAAGGAAATATCTTGGAGATGTTGGGAATTGAACCCAGGACCTCATACATGCAAAGCATGCGCACTGCCACTGATTTACATTAGTGGCAGCTCAACGGTTAGAAAGGAAATATCTTGGAGATGCTAGGGATTGAACCCTGGACCTCATACATGCAAAGCATGCGCTCTACGACTGATTTACATACCCACCTGGCTCACCTTGTCTGAGTTTGTTTGACAAGGCTGTTTAAATTGAGAGACAACCTAAGGAAGTGAGCTTTATCATTCACTTGCGAAACCTTGCATTGGGAAGTATTGTGAGATATTTTGTTCAAGAATCGGCAATGAGGCTGCTCCACTATTAGAAAGGAAATATCTTGGAGATGCTGGGAATTGAACCCAGGACCTCATACATGCGAAGCATGCGCTCTACCACTGATTTACATACCAACCTAGCTCACCTGGTCTGAGTGTGTTTGACAAGGCTGTATAAATTGAGAGAAAACCTAAGGCAACATGGTCGTCTTGCGAAGCCAGGCCATAGGGAAGTATTGTGAGATGATTAGTTTAAGACTCAGGAACGAGGTTGGTCAACTATTTGAATTGAAACATGATTGAACCCAGGACCTCACACATGCAAAGCATGCGCTCTACCACTGAGCTAGAGCCCCACCTGCCTCACCTGGCTCACCTTGTCTGAGTTTGTTTGACAAGGCTGTTTAGAATGAGAGAAAACCTAAGGCAAAAAGGTCGTCTTGCGAAGCCGGGCCATAGGGAAGTATTGTGAGATGCTTAGTTTAAGACTCAGCAATGAGGTTGGGCAACTATTAGAATTGAAACATCATGGAGATGCTGGGGATTGAACCCAGGACCTCATACATGCAAAGCATGCGCTCTACCAATGAGCTACACCCCCACCCATGTAGCTGGTCTGAGTGTGTTCGACAAGGCTGTATAAATTGATGGAAACCCAAGGAAGTATGCTTTGTTATTGACTTGCGAAACCTTGCATTGGGAAGTATTGTGAGATCATTTGTTCAAGAATCAGCAATGAGCCTGCTCAACTATTAGAAAGTAAATATCTTGGAGATGCTGGGAATTGAACCCAGGACCTCATACATGCGAAGCATGCGCTCTACCACTGAGCTACATCCCCACCTGGCGTGCTTGCTCTGAGTGTGTTTGACAAGGCTGTATAAATTGAGAGAAAACCTAAGGAAGTGGGCTTCATTATTCACCTGCAAATCCCGGCGTAGATTGAGAGAAGACCTGAGGCAACGAGGTTGTCTTGCGACGCCAGGCCATGTGGAAGTATTGTTAGATGCTTAGTTTAAGACGCAGGAACGAGGTTGGTCAACTATTTGAATTGAAACATGATTGAACCCAGGACCTCACACATGCAAAGCATGCGCTCTACCACTGAGCTAGAGCCCCACCTGCCTCACCTGCTTCACCTGCTCTGAGTTTGTTTGACAAGGCTGTTTAGAATGAGAGAAAACCTAAGGCGAAAAGGTTGTCTTGCGAAGCCGGGCCATAGGGAAGTATTGTGAGATGCTTAGTTTAAGACTCAGCAACGAGGTTGCTCAACTATTAGAAGTGAAACATCTTGGACATTGAATCCAGGACTTCATACATGCAAAGCATGCATTCTATCACTGAGCTACATTCCCACCTGGCTCACCTTCTCTGGGTGTGTTTGACAAGGCTGTACAGAGGTTGATAGAAACCCTAAGGAAGTGAGCTTTATTATTGACCTGCAAAACCAGGCATAGGGAAGTATTGTGAGATGATTTGTTCAAGAATCAGCAATGAGGCTGCTCAACTATTAAAAAGGAAACAACTAGGAGATGCTGTTCTACCAATGAGCTACATCCCTACCCGTGTAGCCTGGTCTGAGTGTGTTCGACAAGGCTGTATGATTTGATAGAAACCCTAAGGAAGTGAGCTTTATTATTGACCTGCAAAACATTGCATAGTGAAGTATTGTGAGATGATTTGTTCAAGAATCAGCAATGAGTCTGCTCAACTTTTAGAAAGGAAATATCTTAGAGATGCTGGGAATTGAAACCAGGACCTCATACATGCAAAGTATCCGCACTACCGCTGGTCTACATCCCCACATGGCTCACCTGGTCTGGCATTGGGAAGTATTGTGAGATAATTTGTTCAAGAATCAGCAATGAGTCTGCTCAACTTTTAAAAAGGAAATATCTTGGAGATGTTGGGAATTGAACACAGGACCTCATACATGCAAAGCATGCGCACTGCCACTGATTTACATTAGTGGCAGCTCAACTGTTAGAAAGGAAATATCTTGGAGATGCTGGGAATTGAACCCAGGACCTCATACATGCAAAGCATGCGCTCTACCACTGAGCTACATCCCCACCCGTGCAGCCCTGTCTGAGTGTGTTTGACAAGGCTGTATAAATTGATGGAAACCCAAGGAAGTATACTTTGTTATTGACCTGCGAAACCTTGCATTGGGAAGTATTGTGAGATCATTTGTTCAAGAATCAGCAATGAGTCTGCTCAACTATTAGAAAGGAAATATCTCGGAGATGCTAGGGATTGAACCCATGACCTCATACATGCAAAGCATGCGCTCTACGACTGATTTACATACCCACCTGGCTCACCTTGTCTGAGTTTGTTTGACAAGGCTGTTTAAATTGAGAGACAACCTAAGGAAGTGAGCTTTATCATTCACCTGCGAAACCTTGCATTGGGAAGTATTGTGAGATATTTTGTTCAAGAATCGGCAATGAGGCTGCTCCACTATTAGAAAGGAAATATCTTGGAGATGCTGGGAATTGAACCCAGGACCTCATACATGCGAAGCATGCGCTCTACCACTGATTTACATACCAACCTAGCTCACCTGGTCTGAGTGTGTTTGACAAGGCTGTATAAATTGAGAGAAAACCTAAGGCAACATGGTCGTCTTGCGAAGCCAGGCCATAGGGAAGTATTGTGAGATGATTAGTTTAAGACTCAGCAATGAGGTTGGGCAACTATTAGAATTGAAACATCATGGAGATGCTGGGGATTGAACCCAGGACCTCATACATGTAAAGCATGCGCTCTACCACTGGGTGTGTTTGACAAGGCTGTATAAATTGATGGAAACCCAAGGAAGTATGCTTTGTTATTGACCTGCGAAACATTGTGAGATCATTTGTTCAAGAATCGGCAATGAGTCTGCTCAACTATTAGAAAGGAAATATCTTGGAGATGCTAGGGATTGAACCCAAGACCTCATACATGCAAAGCATGCGCTCTACCACTGATTTACATACCCACCTGGCTCACCTTGTCTGAGTTTGTTTGAAAAGGCTGTTTAAAATGAGAGACAACCTAAGGAAGTGAGCTATATCATTCACCTGCGAAACCTTGCATTGGGAAGTATTGTGATATAATTTGTTCAAGAATCAGCAATGAGGCTGCTCCACTATTAGAAAGGAAACAACTTGGAGATGCTGGGGATTGAACCCAGGACCTCATACATGCAAAGCATGCGCTCTACCACTGAGCTACACCCCCACCCATGTAGCTGGTCTGAGTGTGTTCGACAAGGCTGTATGATTTGATAGAAACCCTAAGGAAGTGAGCTTTATTATTGACCTGCAAAACATTGCATAGTGAAGTATTGTGAGATGATTTGTTCAAGAATCAGCAATGAGTCTGCTCAACTTTTAGAAAGGAAATATCTTAGAGATGCTGGGAATTGAAACCAGGACCTCATACATGCAAAGTATCCGCACTACCGCTGGTCTACACCCCCACATGGCTCACCTGGTTTGGCATTGGGAAGTATTGTGAGACGATTTGTTCAAGAATCAGCAACGATGCTGCTTAACTATTAGAAGAGAAACAACTTGGAGTTGCTGGGGATTTTACCCAGGACCTCTTACATGCAAAGTATCCGCACTACCACTGATCTACATCCCCACATGGCTCACCTGGTCTGGCATTGGGAAGTATTGTGAGATAATTTGTTCAAGAATCAGCAATGAGGCTGCTCCACTATTAGAAAGGAAACAACTTGGAGATGCTGGGGATTGAACCCAGGACCTCATACATGCAAAGCATGCGCTCTACCACTGAGCTACACCCCCACCCATGTAGCTGGTCTGAGTGTGTTCGACAAGGCTGTATAAATTGATGGAAACCCAAGGAAGTATGCTTTGTTATTGACTTGCGAAACCTTGCATTGGGAAGTATTGTGAGATCATTTGTTCAAGAATCAGCAATGAGCCTGCTCAACTATTAGAAAGGAAACAACTTGGAGATGCTGGGAATTGAACCCAGGACCTCATACATGCAAAGCATGCGCTCTACCACTGAGCTACATCCCCACCCGTGTAGCCTAGTCTGAGTGTGTTCGACAAGGCTGTATAAATTGATGGAAACCCAAGGAAGTATGCTTTGTTATTGACTTGCGAAACCTTGCATTGGGAAGTATTGTGAGATCATTTGTTCAAGAATCATAAATGAGTCTGCTCAACTATTAGAAAGGAAATATCTCGGAGATGCTAGGGATTAAACCCAGGACCTCATACATGCAAAGCATGCGCTCTACCACTGATTTACATACCCACCTGGCTCACCTTGTCTGAGTTTGTTTGACAAGGCTGTTTAAATTGAGAGACAACCTAAGGAAGTGAGCTTTATCATTCACCTGCGAAACCTTGCATTGGGAAGTATTGTGAGATATTTTGTTCAAGAATCGGCAATGAGGCTGCTCCACTATTAGAAAGGAAATATCTTGGAGATGTTGGGAATTGAACCCAGGACCTCATACATGCGAAGCATGCGCTCTACCACTGATTTACATACCAACCTAGCTCACCTGGTCTGAGTGTGTTTGACAAGGCTGTATAAATTGAGAGAAAACCTAAGGCAACATGGTCGTCTTGCGAAGCCAGGCCATAGGGAAGTATTGTGAGATGATTAGTTTAAGACTCAGCAATGAGGTTGGGCAACTATTAGAATTGAAACATCATGGAGATGCTGGGGATTGAACCCAGGACCTCATACATGCAAAGCATGCGCTCTACCACTGAGCTACATCCCCACCCGAGTAGCCTGGTCTGAGTGTGTTTGACAAGGCTGTATAAATTGATGGAAACCCAAGGAAGTGTGCTTTGTTATTGACCTGCGAAACCTTGCATTGGGAAGTATTGTGAGATCATTTGTTCAAGAATCGGCAATGAGTCTGCTCAACTATTAGAAAGGAAATATCTTGGAGATGCTAGGGATTGAACCCAAGACCTCATACATGCAAAGCATGCGCTCTACCACTGATTTACATACCCACCTGGCTCACCTTGTCTGAGTTTGTTTGAAAAGGCTGTTTAAAATGAGAGACAACCTAAGGAAGTGAGCTATATCATTCACCTGCGAAACCTTGCATTGGGAAGTATTGTGATATAATTTGTTCAAGAATCAGCAATGAGCCTGCTCAACTATTAGAAAGTAAATATCTTGGAGATGCTGGAATTGAACCCAGGACCTCATACATGCGAAGCATGCGCTCTACCACCGAGCTACATCCTCTCCACCTGGCGTGCTTGCTCTGAGTGTGTTTGACAAGGCTGTATAAATTGAGAGAAACTAAGAAGTGGGCTTCATTATTCACCTGCAAATCCCGGCGTAGATTGAGAGAAGACCTGAGGCAACGAGGTTGTCTTGCGACGCGGCCCTCATGTGGAAGTATTGTTAGATGCTTAGTTTAAGACGCAGGAACGAGGTTGGTCAACTATTTGAATTGAAACATGATTGAACCCAGGACCTCACACATGCAAAGCATGCGCTCTACCACTGAGCTAGAGCCCCACCTGCCTCACCTGCTTCACCTGCTCTGAGTTTGTTTGACAAGGCTGTTTAGAATGAGAGAAAACCTAAGGCGAAAAGGTGTCTTGCGAACCGGGCCATAGGGAAGTATTGTGAGATGCCTAGTTTAAGACTCAGCAACGAGGTTGCTCAACTATTAGAAGTGAAACATCTTGGACTTGAATCCAGGACTTCATACATGCAAAGCATGCATTCTATCACTGAGCTACATTCCCACCTGGCTCACCTTCTCTGGGTGTGTTTGACAAGGCTGTACAGAGGTTGATAGAAACCCTAAGGAGTGAGCTTTATTATTGACCCTGCAAAACCAGGCATAGGGAAGTATTGTGAGATGATTTGTTCAAGAATCAGCAATGAGGCTGCTCAACTATTAAAAAGGAAACACTAGGAGATGCTGTTCTAACCAATGAGCTACATCCCTACCGTGTAGCCTGGTCTGAGTGTGTTCGACAAGGCTGTATGATTTGATAGAAACCCTAAGGAAGTGAGCTTTTATTATTGACCTGCAAAACATTGCATAGTTGAAGTATTGTGAGATGATTTGTTCAAGAATCAGCAATGAGTCTGCTCAACTTTTAGAA